>JAYKKI010000070.1:7485000-8685000 GCA_039881145.1 Druceiella hillmani
GATAACATACCAAGTGAAGTCAATCTGAATTATGACATGGTGGTGCGTAAAAATGATTTTATTGTATTCAACGAAGAGTACGCCCCTTATGTTCACTTTGGACGGTATTATGGGTAGTGTAATTAATATATTTAATAATTTCTTGAAATACTTCTCCAATTTATTTTCTATAATACGCTATAACAATGTCAATAATTCATCAGTTTCATGGAAATAATTGCGTGAATACACAATATTTAATTCAGTTTCTATATAGGTGGTTCATTTAAATTGAAAGTATTTACAGCGGTTTTAAATTTATCCACAGGAAAAATTTGAACATAAATAGGAGACTGATCACACGAAAATAGTTTTGATACTATTAAATGTTGTGTATTTGAAAATCTGTCTATAATATTTCTTATAATAACATCGCAACATTAGATTGCAGAAATACAATTATTATCATCGATTGCCAATGAGACGCGACGTTTTTTTTACTTTCCTTTGTTATATTTGAAATTACAGTACAATTTGACATAGTCGAAGTGAGAGTATTTCTTATTTTTGAAATTTCAATAACAAAGCGTTCAATAATGTTATGCGTTTCCCAAACAATTAGCCTAATTTTTTGTATACTGTTGAAAACATTTCGAAATGAGGCATTATTTTATAAAAAAGATAGCCAGTAGTTAAATTCACTGTCGGTTAATATTTTCAAATAATCTAGGACTTGTACTATTTTCAAATAATTTAGCACTTGGTGTTTTATTTATTTCTAAAATTTCTGATTTAAAATGAATACAATTTGTACTTCAGATTGAAAGTAGCCCCAAAACCACTCAACAGCCACTCTTTTAATTATATACCTAAGAATTATAGAAATTTATGTTTCACATGACAAGTCAGTGGTTTCATCGATGAATAGATAAATATTTGGAATTCATTATTTCGTTTTTCATAAAATTTTGCGCTACTTTTAATATAGAGCCTGGAATATCGTTCTGTACATGATTAGATGTCCCTTTAAAAATTGAATTTGAATTGAAATGTGTCTTCGTAGCATCATCTAAAGTTGCAACAAAATCTATTAAATCTCTAAATATTCCAGGATTATTTGAATCTTAACTTTCATCGTGATCTCTGAGAGCGACTTCAAATATGCCACAAAATTGTATACAGTACTACACAAAATATGTCTGTTTTTACTAACCAGCAAAATTTGTCATAATATAGATGCCCGTAAACTACTATATAATGGTAAAAAAATATAGTTTTTACCAATTAACGCTAAATTAATAACTTTTAACTTATGTTGACTTGATGAGTTATGTTTTTTTAATTTTCTTATTTAGATGCTTGGAATCCCTAAATCCATTTTTCGACTATACATCAGAACTATTATAAACTAAATAAGCAAAAAAAAAAAAGCGATAACTTGATCACAATCACAAATCTACGACTTTTTGTTATATACCTTCATATTAGAACAACGCGTGAAACTTTTATTTTTAAACGAACGTACTTGTACGTTTTGTACTAAATTAAATACCTGTCGCGGAGGGCCCAACTTTATTAAAACCACTTTTCTATCGAACGACAGAAATTCACTGCTTTTAATACTTTGCACCGAATTCATTATTTAATATTACGATTAACTAATAAAATAAACAATAATTAGATATTTGTGACAAAATGATAAATTTGCGATTTGCTAGTCGAACTACTAGAGAAAGCGAGACAACTGCGTAGGCGTTTCTTCAACCATTAATTGCGCATCCATCGCGCGCATCCAAAGTATCACATCGATCGATTGCGTTCGCAAATCTTCTTTTACGAAGGCCTCCATCATTTCATTTTCTATCAAAAGTACTTTGGGCAGCGCCTCAATGCTCCATACGAATCATAAATTTAACTGTAAATTAATGACACAATTTTTTAATATATTTTATGGAGACTTGAGGTAACGTATTACGTAGCCCATAACCATTATTTTATGTTCTGTGCCTGTAACCATATGACATATTTATGTATGTAATATATCTACAGATTTTGTAACAACAACGCAAAGTATATACGATTTTGTTGTGGAAGCTGTTATTTATAAAGTTTGTATTCATTTTTAAATTTTTTAAACTTTTCTTTCGTCATTTATAATTAAATTTTAAACTACAAAATAATTAAAGTTAGTTCTTATATTTAGAAAAACAAAGTGTGGCAGGAAAAAAATTTAAAAAGTCTTTCTTTTGGACATTCATATGGAATGGCACAGCCCATAGCCCTTTAAAAGGGATCGCCATTGTACAAGTGTAATTTTGTCAAACATGAGATGTAATTTTTCTGATGTTTGCTAAATCTGGGTAGAGGTTATATATAGCGTCGACATAATCAAAAATTAAATTAAAGGCATTCAGGACAGACTAATAACGTCGTTTTCCGAAAAAAAAATGGATAAAGTTATGGTCCTTTGAGATTTTCATTCTATTTACCCATGATAGATTTTTGATAATACCAACATTTCGTTTTAAATTTCAAATATGATATTTACGAAGTATGGGATTTATTATTGTGAGTGACGATTTCTTTAACACTTAATTTTCATTAACAAGTAAATGAAACTACATGATGTAGTATTTTATCTACTTTATTTAAATTCTCAACCGCGACCTAGGTTTCGTTGTACGGCAATAATTTCAGGTGGGACATTTCAAGAGATCTCTTGAAATTAGCAACGACCTGGGTTACGCACAATATCGTCAGGTGGGCAATTTGAAGAGATCTCTTCCTCAATATCTTAAAATGTTTTATTACAACGAAATATATCCTACAATAATACTACATCACATAGTTTCATTTACTTTTCAATAAAGATTAAAAGATAATGCTTTTCTAGAAACTTAACGCCAAATATATTGAAGATTTATTTAATCAAGAAAATAATATTCTTGTTAAATAGAAAGTTCTAAGCTTTATTTTCACCAGGCAAGTTTTGATTTTAATTTTAAACCTTTTAAAAAAATGGTTATTAATTGCGTTATAGAAGTTTGTTTTATATATTTTTATTAAAAAACGAGGACGTGGTAATTTTAAAAGAAATATATTTTCATTTTTGCAATATACGAGCATATTTTATTTATCTATTTTTAAAATAAATCAATAGTTTTGCATTTTACGTACCGCCTGATTTATAAGTGAAAGAGGTTTATTTTTTTCTTTGATTATCCAGAATACTATTAAATCCAATTCATAATAGCAATTATCTTTCTATTTACATATTTCACACGTTTCAAATCTTTGACATATTGTCAAATATTTATTATGTAGTGACTTTAATTCACGTACGTATGCTGTTTCCATGATATTTTGTTCGTTCAATAAAATAACTGATAATGTTTATAATGTACGAGGTAATAATAACTTCACATGTATATTAAAATTTAATAGTAAAATAAAATATTTGGATGATTTATATAAAATATTTTTATGTTAAATGAAAACAAATTTTATTTGTAAACATTTTGATAAATTCCTGAAATTATCAACTACCTACAATTTGAAGCATATCCAAATTGAGAATATATTATTTCAATTTCACTTTAGCCTATGATGAGTAATTATAGAATAAAATTAATTAATTAATGTGAAATGTACTGAATTTTCAAATTGGTAAACCACATATATATTTAGTTTTTGAGAAGCCACGTAATTTTTTGTAAGAGAACTGGCTTGATGTTATCTTTGTCAATGAAATATAGAAACGGATTCAATACTTTTCTTTTAAATATATTTATTCCATTAGATCTTTGTCCCATTGATGAGCTTTTTGTTCCATGAGATTTTGTCCCATTTATACCATAGTATTATTTCCAAATTTCCATAGCAAATGAGTGTCTTGTTAGAGAAAATCGGATTTACAAATAAAACTGAAGAAATTTATTGAAAAATAAACCTCTTCAGTTTTAGATAAAACGGCTTTGTTCTGGATAACACGACTTTGTTCTAGATAGCACGGCTTTGTTCTAGATAACACGGATTTGTTCCAGATTAAGATAAAAATATGTAACATAGGTTACTTGGACTTTGCGAGTATGTAACTTCCATTTTTAATCTATGCTGTCTAGATTGACAGATACCATAAAGTTTGACATATTTTTATAAAGTTTGATATATTTTTGTAAGTTACCATTGTTAAAATGCATAGACAATATCTTTAGTTAATATTTATTTTTATAAAAGGTACTCTTTAGAGAACCATTATATGCACATATAGAAAGTAAATGTGCATAAAAGCATGGTTCATGGCACATATTGTAAAGAAAAAACATATATATTAATATCTACGTGGTCTGAAAAAATCTTACTTAAATTAATTATATTTAGTATTGTTGCGAATGGATAATTTTCAAAATTTATTTCGGTTTGACTAAACTGGAGTTCAATATAGACCAATTTGCAAAGAAGAACGAATTATTTTTTGCATGTTCTTCCACATTCATATTAATATTAACTTGTTTTATACGAGAGTGGTTAGAACTAGTGCTATAAGGATCCTGTACATAATTATTACATATAAAGCCACATGTAAAAGAGGTTTCATAAAAACTTAACCGTTTCATATTTTTGGTAAATCATTGGTAAATAACAATTTTCCTAAATAATTATACCACTAATAAATCTTTCACATAGGTAAGAAACATAACTTGGTTGTGAATACCTAAATTAAATAATTTAATAATTAAATTTGATACAAACTATTTTGTATTGGTTATTCAACTAAACGTTCACATTTTTTTTTGTTAAAGACTGAGTGAGTGGAGGGTAGAGGGGAGGGAGGGAACACGCCCTATATCGATTTGGAGAGGACAGTAGAGGTACAACAATTTTTGATGCCCATTTTTTATTACGTTTTAAAATACCTACTCAATGAATTTTATGTCCAAATTCAATGTATGGAAATGGAGAAAAAAATAAAAACATGTAATTTGTTTGTACATTTTATGTCAATATGTTTTCTTGTGAAATTTAATTGTGATCAGTATTAAACTATGAAACCTAGATTATGTGGTATAAGGACATGATTAAATTGTAGTGTTTCCGTTTTCTCTCTTTTCTAACAGTATCTAACAGGAATATTTGAGATTACATGAAAGTAATAAAAGATACGACATTTCTTCATGTAATTATTTTACAAGTCAATTGAATCATTTTCATTACTTAAAGTAATTAACTTATATCTACTAAATGTAAAAAGAGAGGGGAACGAAATTATTGTACCCATTTTTTTCTAAATTACCAATATCAGTGTGTATGTATGCTAGGAATTCTAAAGGTATGTAGAGTGAAAGTAGTGGTAGATTACGCTATCTTCATATGATAATAATTAGGAACTCATTAGATTTTTACATGTTAATTTTCAGCTCTAAGATATCACTTGTTTACTCGTCAACTACGGTGCAAGTTGGATAAAACAATCAAAATATAACGAGTGAAATGATAGCTATTTTGGAAGATCGCCTTGGTAAAATCATTACTAGTGGCATGGTCTTTTCAAACAACAAAGAGTCTATTAAAATCCACTCTCTCACAACATGGTCATTTGAGGTTAGGCAGTCAGAAAACGTCAAGAAAGTAAAGAAATTAATTTTAAAATATGCCTTTCTTAAAACGAAGTATCTTTCTGTATTAATAGGACTATTAGATAAGGATCATCTTATATTACAAATTATTATTAACGCTCTTGACAAAAATATTGATCCCAGCAGCAATTTTCAAAGAAACCTGCAATTCCCAATATGGAAGATTAACAATTTAAAACCAAATTCATATTATTTAGGCCACGTGCACAAAATTTAAATACATTGACCGATTTAATATACTGACACGAGTTACGAATCTTCATTTACTTTTTATTTCCCACCTTCCAGTTGTTCTTATGGAATTAAAAATTGCAACGTTTGGATAAAAAAATTGTTACATCTGCTGTTAAATAATAAAATCTAAGGAACGTTGATTTTAAGAAGCCTTTAAGATGTAAATATTGAGAGCTATCTATACGAAAAAAAAACTATAATTTCATAGTTCTAGGTTAATATATATATATATATTATTTTGTGTTTAAGGTACGTCACTTTATATACATGCAAAATAATTTTAAATATATTATTTGTTTAGTTATTATATAATGAAAAAACAACTTATATACTTTCTTATTGATAATATTTCTATTAGAGCTGTATCTTTAATATAATATTTACTGAATCTCTTCCAATCAATCATAGCGACGGAATTCAAACGTTCAGTTTCGAAGTGGATAAGATTTTTTACAAATTTAGTAATAATATTCAAGATTTTTAAAATGGCCAAAATTACTACCAAAGTTACTAGACAATTAATAAAAAAAGCAGCAATAACAATATTTGGACTTATCGTAAATATATTCAAGGTGGTATTGGTCGAAGGAGAGAATATTAGAACCAGATATTATCATTCGGTATAAAATCAAAAGATATGATTCTGATTTTACGTGCCAATTTCTTTTTTTGGTGATTTTTTTGTGAAATAAAACTTTTTTATCGGAGGTGGGAGAAAACTTTCAAGAGCGGCACGAAAGACCTAATATAACGAAATGAGCAATGAACGTAGTCATTCTGTTATGAATGTGATACCGGTCTGTTATGAGTCAGATACCGGTAATTATGTACTGCTAAGTTAACATTTAATCTCTTATAATTGCCTATTAAATCTATATGTTATAATATCATAGAGTTTAAATGAATAATGATCGGATCGATAAAATGTATTTTTTAAAATTATGTATTTCATTTCGCGATAAATGTATGTTATACTTCACTTATCAATTTACACTTAGGATTTCCATTTGCGTCAAATTTTGCGAATTCATTTTAATCAAATTTCCGATAACCGATTGAGATAAAATGTTACACACATGGTTTCGATAATAATACACTATAATAATATCAACGTGCTTACTTGGTAATTGAGTCGAAAGTTGGTCATAGTAGCTTCATAACATTGAGCTGAACATGTTTGGGCAGATTTTATCTTAAGGCTGATGGTATTAAAATATAATTATATTATATATGCAACTTCATAATGGCGAACAGTAGATTAATCGTGTTTGAATACGTTAAAGTTTGGACACGTTTCGCCTTTGATGACGCATTTTACCCATGGTGTAATGATGATGCAGAAAGGCGATTGTAAGAACTTCGTAACGACGAGAAGCAAACCCATGTTTGGGCACACATGATCTATATGATCTTACATGATCGTGTAAAAATGGAATTCAATTTTTTTATTGAAATCAATTATACTAAATTAAAAAGAGGTGTAGCGAAACAATTTATGCACGTGTAGGTGTGTGTGCTGTGCGCGCACGCGTAAGTATTAGTGCGTGTGCGCGTCCAATGATCTGTTCCCTAAACCAATGAAAGATCCTAATAACATTTTATGTTACGTAGTGTCTTGTTTCTAAATCTTTATAAAGCTCAAATTTACGGATTTTTATCCATCGTTTAAAAATTCGGTATTTCCAAAAAAATTTTTTAATCACAAACTTTTTAAAAATTTCTCGTATTATTATATTTTTAAAAGCAAAAGAATCACTTATTTTCATTATATATTTTGAACATTTACTTCACAAGAAAATATAAAGAAAAATAACATAAAATTCAGTTAAAGTCGAATGCATTACATGTCCATTATTTATACTGAATTCAATTTTGGATAGATCATTCGTAACTCATTTTTAATTAAAAAGAGAGTCATTTCTTTGTTTGTCATTCTTTCTATTGTATCAGCCGAGCAAAACAATAAAAATGAGGTTTCGAGTGGTGCGACAGTACGCCGGAAAGTACGGCTGCTTCCGACAGGTTAAATGAAATACGGTAAACTGAATGGGAAACTGGCAGTGAATCTGACCCGTGCTCGCAATGGTTCTTTTTAATAAATTTAAAAAAATAAACTAAAGTACATTTTCTGTAATGACACTTATTTAATTTTATGAATTATTGAACCACCTTTTTAGTGTGTTTAATCATGACGATACATGATTATACAAAACATTTTTCTCAAAAATCCATATTTAAAACAAGTTTAGAAGAACCTAGTTTTCACATTTTGAACGTTATCAACTCTTAGAAATTAAACATATAACGCTTTGTGGCTTTGATTTTTTAGGTGTGGGTAAGTATACTTATTCTATTAAGTAAATTGTGTATATTCGTTTTTATATACTATAGGGAGTAAAAGTTAAAATTAAATAAACCAATATAGCGATCGCATATTATACCACTTTCAAATTATTCGTATTATGGTATATTTGTAAAGTTCAAAGTAAATTTGTTACAATAAAAAGCATAAAATTTTGATTTACTAGCCATTAAAAACAAAGGACAACAAAAATGCTGAATCGATTTCTTCAGAATGTTCAAATCGTAAAAGTAAATTGAATTAAATCAGTACATCTCGGTGAGAAGTAGCTTCAAATTTTAAAAAAATTAAGTTTTGGCATGAAAGTAAATCCTGTATCACATGAATGCCTAATAAGGCGTCCTATTATCGTTAATCACCATATATATATATATATATATATACATATATGTATGTGTATATATATATATATATATATACATATATGTATGTGTATATATATATATATATATATACATATATGTATGTGTATATATATATATATATATATATATATATATATATATATATATATATACATATATGCTCGGTATATGTTTAAAATTTTACTTAATATATTCTAAGTTTTCAAATGTCACATGAGATATAAAATAATTTTTGTAACAATTTTAGGTTTAAGATTCATCAACTAAAAAAAATATTTTTTATTAGATATGCATGAATAACTTTTACACATTTTAGGATTGTTATCAAGTGCAAGACTAAGCAGTTCCAGATGTCGATCCACAAATATAAGCCATGCCACTCGTTCGGAGTTAGTTACAATTAATAAGTTATTTAGAATAATATAAATTGGTAGACGACTCTTTTTTCTAGAACATGTTTTAGGATATTAGTACATTAATAAAATATACTCTTCAAATGTGTTTCCTATGTTGTAAATTAATGAAACATATTCCTAAGTTGTTTCAAATATCTGGTAAGTACTGCGAAGTCTGTTATTACCAAACAACTTTATACATCTCAGAATAAACAGATTTTGAGACATATATTGTATTCTAGATCAATGGTATTCAATATAGTTTTAACGGAACGTCAATATTTGTTCAGAAGTCGATGTGGCCGGTTATTTTACTGTATTATTTTACTGGTGCCATAATAAAATAGAAATTTGTTGTTTACTTAAAGAGAAATGTAATGAGTAATATGTATGGAGTTAGCTTTTTGTCGTGAGTATTTTTTTAAATTGATAAATACTCAGATTTATGGGACAAAATGTTAAATATAGCGAAATAATTCAATGAGTTATGGCTTAACAATTTCTGGAATATTAAAAATAGGTAAACCATACTAAAACCTTTTGATAGGTAAAGGAATAAAATTTAATTTGTTATATATTGGATAGCTCTACGTGAGAGGCTGAGGAATTTTATCACTTGTGTATGTTCCACTGTTCAGAAAATTCCATTCTCTGTGACCTCGAACTTTGTTATGGTTCAAGGTTCGGTATGGAATTAATCAACGGTTCTCTTCAAGATGTACGTTTGCCAAAAACGAACAAAAATGAGAACAAAAGTGCATAAGAGACGAAAGAGTAGATTGCAAGGTTTCCAACAGAATTCAAATGTTTGAGCCGTGGCGTATAAGAAAGCGTAAAAAAATGAAGCAGCATATTGAAGTTAGAAGACGTTATCAACTCAAGGACGGCAATGGTGTTAAAACTGAAAAAAACTTGCTATAGTTTATTATAATTCTCTTCAATTCATTTTTAATTTCATTTACTTTTTATTCAATACTTATATGAAATACTAATGTAATATAATTTGTTATTGACTTGTGAAACAACCTGTGGAAACATTTTCAAGAAAACAAAGTTTGAGTGTATAGGCATGTTTTTGTTGTTATTTCTTTCTATTAATATTAACATATTTTGGGCCTAGAGTTTTAGAAAGTAATTTACATTATATTTTGCAATATGAATATAAAACCGCTGTATCATCACACAAAAATTACAGTAAGAATATCTGTTAAGTGAGGGTAGATGTCTGGATTTCTGTACACACTTAGACATATGTAAATATTTAAGGATATAATAGTATTTCTATTAGACTATTTATTAATTATTTAGTATTAATATTGCATTTATGTGACGAAATAGGTAAATTTTGTTGAAAGGAACGCATGGAAATAAACAACGGCATGTGAATGTGTGATTTACACATATTTAATGTAGACATTAGGTTTTTCAAACTGTTTTAATACACGAATTCGGTTCAGGTAATGTGTAAAGAAAATACTTTTTGAAATTTAATTAAATTCAAATTCATGATATTCAAAGCAGGTGATGCAGGCAATTTTCAGGGTACTTTCTTATCTAACTTTTAATTCTATTTATCGTAATTGTTACATAATTTTGGTATTTATATTATGTAATGATCAAAGAAAACTCCTACCAAAAGTGTGGTTACATTTTTTATTAATTACTGTGTTCTTTATTAATTAGCTAAAAAAAACAACATTATAAATAATTACAAATAAAGTTTTGAATTATTATTAGATTCAAGAATGTGTATTTTTAAGTAATTTGTTGGATGTTACAATCTCATCACTATTTTCAAGTAAATATTTATGTATACATTAAATTGTCGCTACGTTAAATTGGTTCGAATTTATTAATATCATTTGATAAAGATAAGTAAAATTATAGATTGTATAGTATATATATATATATATATATATATATATATATATAGATGAAGATGGAAACCTTATTTTTTATTATGCTTTTCTTACATCACTTTCCAAGTAATTCGTGCGCCAGTATACAATGTCATTCATGGTCACGCGTCCAAGGGCGTATCTAATGTATGCTTAACAATAATATGACAAGGCTACTCTCAAAATTTAAAATTCGATTATGATAATTCAACATCATTAATTTTATTTTCAAATTATCCTTATTTTACCGATTAATCATTATATTGTTAATAATATGTTAAAATTTCAAAAATATCTATCTAATTAAATGAAATGCTTATTAAGAAAAAAGCGACTACAAAACAAACCACATATCAAAAACATTTCACAGGCGTAAAGCTTTCTCCAATTTGGCGGGAATACCAATTTATGGCTCTGGTCTTGAAAGAAAAAATATTAAAGTATAAAAAATTTGAAAAGAATATTGGAAAAAGGATACATAGAACATATCGGCAAAAAGTTGCTTGAAATGATTAATTTTTTTTGCAATAATTTCATTTCGTTGGACAGGTATTATAACTTATGCATAATGGCTTTCAGTATTTTTTGTTTTCCTCTACATTAATACTAAATAAAAAATATCCTTCGACAAAAATATCTAGACACGATTCATTCAAGAAGAAATTTAAAAAGTCTTGATAAATTTTTATTAAAAGTTTGTAAATAAATTAATTCCAAATTACTATTACTGCAATTAGATAACGTTTTAATTTTATCCAACAATTTTCAAGCAGTTTGTAGTACACTAATTTTATTTTTAGTTGTACTTTTCCAGCTGTTGGTTTTTAATATATCTCATTCATCTAGATTTTCATGTAAAATATTGATCAAATAGATTAACTTTTATTTTGCGTCAGGGATTGCGCATTTAAAATAAAAAATTCGCAAAATCCTAAGCTGTAGGGAGCTAAAAAAGGTTACAAGATGAAATCGCAAGAACCTCAAGTCGGATTTAAATTTAAAATTAATATTCATCAGTCAGTTGGGATTTAAATTATCCTTAAGCATAAGCGCCTTCCTTTAAATGGCATTTGGCGTATTTATAAAAGTATGGATTGAATTTGTATGTGAGGTTTGAAGTTAAAAGCCTGTGAATGTATTTTTAAAACAGGAATCACATAATATTTCTCTTCATTTTAAATAAAATATGTTAATTTACCGTTTTTGCCGTCAACACACTCTTATATATATATATATATATATATATATATATATATATATATATATATATTTATATATATATATATATATATATATATATATATATATATATATATATATAATAAAGCCTTTCATTTCCTAATAACGTTAATGAAATAGGTACATTGCTGCAGGTAGTTTACAAAAGCTTGATATTAAATCTATTACATAGTAAGTAACTTTTTATAGGAACCCCTCTCAGGTGAAGGCCTCTTCCAACTTTTGCCAATTATCTCTATTTTGAGCGGTTTCTAATGGCGCTGTTGGAAGGTTGTGGTCGTAATCTTCCTCGGTGACCGGCCGACTTGGAAGATGTAGCAAGTCATTATTGATAAGTTTTTGTTTGTTGTGTTTATTTGCTGAGAGCCGTGCTGCTAGTTGTTATATATTGTTGCTGTTTCTTTTTTCTTTTTTTCTTCATTGCCCTGTGACCCCATTGGCTTTTTTGTTTTTTAAAAAGCTAAGTATTCCTGGTTTAATCACTCCTTCCGAGATGCTAGAGGATCGTTGATGCGTTGTGATAGTTCGTATGGTTTTATTTTTTTTAGCTGCTTGTGTACTAGAACTTGAGGTATTTTTCTCAGACTTTTTCTCCTGTTGTGGGGAAATAGAAAGGTACCTTTTTCTGTTGTCAGTAGAGTCGGCGTCTGTTTTATTATTTTTAAGTACTACTAACTTGTACTTAATGATGACTTTGTTCCCTTTTTATTTCTCTAATTTTACTTCCTCCTGAAGCATTTTCCTTTTTCTAGTACATGTTTAATGTAATCCTCCATTAAATAGTAACCATCAGTATCATCTAGAGCTTTCTTTTGTTGCATTATCTTTATTTTACAACCCAAAGTGGTGAATGTGACTGCGATCGGGCGTGGCTTGTCGGTTTTTTTCCCTATTCTTCTAACCGCCTCTATGTCATGGCAGTTTATATTCAATGTAAAATGATTATTCACAAAATCAATGATAAGGTTTTCTAGATGGGAATAAGACCGTTCATTTTCCTCTATACCAAAGAAAACAACATTTCTATGTCTTGCATTCTTCTCCAGTTGATTTAACCTTTTTTCTTGATAGTCTATTGTTTCCTCAAACTTTTCCTGCTTTTCTTCCAAAGTTTTCAGTTTTTGATGCAATATTTTGTCTATATTTTCCGTTATTTTCTCTGTCACTTCTTCTGCGCTCTTTGTGATTGTGGTTTTTTGTTCGTCTAGATCATTTTGAATTTTTCGACGTGCTGCCAATACCTCTTCCATTTTTAAATTTTATTTCTAACTTAAGTGACAATATTCCACTTTTTTATATTTTTGCCTCTTAGCGCCCTCTAGCAGCGAGTGGATGTGCTGTCAGCTATACGTCGATTGAGTGCTTGAGTGAATGCAATCTCTAGATTATTTGGCTTATTTGACGCTGGATGGCTCTGTAAAAACCAATATTGTAGTTGGCCAGTTTTAAGTAAAGTAAAGTTTGTTCTCTACACTTTCACTTAGTTACTTGAAGTTTTTATTGCCAATAGGCATGCACTGTCCGAATTGTTAATTGCCGCTATGGTAACAAATTGTCACAATCACTTTTTTTATCACGGAAGTTTACAATTTTTGTTCTAGATTTTTTGCATGATTTCGTTGCAATCTTTCACTGTCCACACTTGCTGATACGAGTTATATCCAGTAGATTCGTATATCGTGTCTTTTAGATAATTTCCAGAAGTTTTACTATTATTTTACGAAATTTTTTACGGAGCTGAAGATACCGTGTTAGCACACTAGCGCCCACTCCCTATATCATATATATATATATATATATATATATATATATATATATATATATATATACATATGTATATAATAATGACTAAATATTTACTATTTTTCTTCATAAATCACAAAAATATTCTATAAATACTCAGTGGTCCAAAATGAAATATAAAATTTACGGTCAAAACCAATATATGGTTTTCCTTTTACCGTAAAATTTAATCTTTGTGCTAAAATGAATTCGTTAATATTTAAAGTAATTGTTATATTTTGAAGTTCATTGTGTTTTGATCATTTTTATTTATAGATTGAACTCTGTAATATGAATATTTTCACTTGATTGAAATCATCAAAACGTAGAAAAAAGAACGTGATTTTTTTCTTCTGTTCATTTATTAAGATAAAGGAATGTTATTTGTTGTTTCTTACTAAAAATGTTTACGTTTACTAAATTTTTAAGTAAAATTATTAAGGACGAAGTTGAGATATAAGAAAATACTAAGAAATTTTTATTAAAATTTATCATAAACTAAATTTCGCTTTTAAGACGAAATTTATGGCAAAAAAAATATCACTTTAATTTTATTTCTTTGTGGATAAATTACAGATAAATGACCACAATTTAATATGAGTTATCCTATTAAATACTACTTGCTACAATTATGAATGTTTCTTAATTTAATAATTGTGTTAAGCAATGTATATAGGCATTAATGACAGTTATAAGCCGGGCTTAAAAACAAATTCGATTTTTTCCTTGTGTATTACTTTTTTAGTTATAAAAATATTTTTCATTAGGTATCATTTTTTTCAAATATCATAATCCTGCTATAAAAATACCAGAAAAATAATTTATCACAATGTGTCATTTCCACTTGTGAATAACTAACATAAGAGGACAAAATTGAAATCAATATTTGAATATATGAAATAATGAAAACAGCATTTAAATATTTGGAAAAAGCAAAATTGGACAGTATGTTTTTGATAATTAATACCATTCAGCAAAACTTTCAGAATCGGCGTCCAAACACTTGAAACTTTTTTCCAATGACACGTTTGACGTAAATAAATAACAGTTGTTAATTTTATAAGAACATCAAACACACTGATAAGAATTGCCATACACTCAATGTAGAAAAAAATAGGCAATGACTTTTGTAAAAATATAATCTCCATTTGGACATTTAATTGGATCCCATTAAAACTTTAATGTAATGAGGCCAAATATACATGTAAAGCAGCGATGAAATAAAAGAACCCGAGAAAAACTTCACTGGGAAACAAAATTCGATAAGTAAATTACAATGAGAATTGATTGAACGTAAGTATAACAACTGAAATTGGCCCCTTCAACTTTTTCAATTATTGTACAGCTTTAGCTTTTTTTATTCGATTTTTTATATTGGATTGAAAGAGAGGTAAGCAATATTTCATCAAGAATGAAATCATATCATAAAGAAATCTGGTTAAGGATGTGACCAAATTCAAATTAGATAATTTTTTCCTTTGCATATGTACTAAATATTGCACGTGCGCAAAATTTGAAGTTTTATAGATCTGCTGGAAACGGCTTAGAATTTTGAAGGTTTGTGAGTAAAGGCAGAGTGAGATGTGAAATAGTTTTTAAAATATGAATATTTCAGGAATTACACCAGACGAAAACTTGAAAAGTGGAAATATTTGTAACTGAGTTATAATTTCGAATTTTATGTCCTCAGCGCAAAGTTCGCACTTAGAATTGGCTCTTGTAACCTTCTAAGTTGAATTATAGCGGTTGCTTAAATAGCTATGAAGTATTTCGAGTAAAGGGTGCCATATTCGGTACGAGAGGTTTTGAGATTTTCTTAACTTGCCTTGCCATTCCACAGAATAATATGATAAAGAAGTGAAAACAACGCCGTTTTCCAATTTCAAAATATATCGTTTCTTTAATTAAATATGTAAGTGTTTAGAAAAATGTACATTATTTTTTAATTTTTTTACTACATAGAATATTTTCAAGATTAAAATATTCTTATACAAATACTCACAAAATATAAATCACGTCGAAATTTTTTATACACGGAAGATGACCATAAAGCCGGCTTATAACTGTCATATATATATATATATATATATATATATATATATATATATATATATATATATATATATATATATATAAATATATATACATATATATAATTCATATCAAAATATGGTCAATTATATATAGATTATCCTTAAAAAGTAAACGAAAAAATATATATTTATTTTATTTTTTCAAAAATTTCATCATAAAATCACAATTCAGTTTATAGTAAATTTTGATAACAATTTTTTATTGTTTTTATCTCCATTTCCTTACTAATTTCAAAATAATTTAGTAAATATTGACTTTTTCAGTAAAAAACACGGTAATATTCCATAATTGTTCATCCTTAATGATGGAACAAACAGCAAAAATTACATTGGTTTTTTACGTTTTGAAGTTTTAAATTTAGAGTTCAGTCTGCAATAAAAATGACCGAAGAACAATTAAATTTAAAAAATTACAAGTGTTTACACATTAACGAACTCATTTATCTAGTATGCTAGTCCCAAGCCTAGTAATAAAAAATTGATGTGGATAAAGTGCAATAAAATCTTTGCATAATTCGAGGACAATAAAACAGTTAATGACAACACCAAAGTGTAATAGTAACGGTGGTGTTGAGAAATAGTGGTTACCATTTCTTTAGAATTTACTAATCCCGACCTCAATAAATCGGTGGTACAAAAATCCGAAACTGATCCTGAAAGTACCTAAAAATAATCAAAATTCCGATATTTCGAAGTAAAATACCCTATCTGTGATCCGTATAAGTTCCTGCAATATTAAGTGACTTCAAATTATAAACATATACCTTTATTATTTTAAAACTGTTATGTATATATAATCCAAAATCTGCCTCTTCCATGGATTAAGCTGTATTAGTGATAAATAGCATAACCACTTGAAGATGTACCTGTTCGATAAAAGACCATCATTAAACACATAAATGCATAATCATATATCTTAG
Source organism: Druceiella hillmani (assembly GCA_039881145.1). Taxonomy (NCBI): domain Eukaryota; kingdom Metazoa; phylum Arthropoda; class Insecta; order Lepidoptera; family Hepialidae; genus Druceiella; species Druceiella hillmani. The sequence goes on from JAYKKI010000070.1 coordinate 7,501,904, forward strand.
CTGCCCTTAGTGAGGACAGATAGAAAAATATAAATAATGTTATACGTTGCCAATTTAAAATATTATGAATTTAAATAATTACACTATCAATTACAATATCAGATTATTTTACGAATGTCGAATATTATTTTTTAGTATACAATTACGAGAGGGCAAAGATATATTACATGTAATGACCAAGAAATTTTGCGAGCATTCCTGTCTATATAATAAAAGAAACTATAGAAAAGGTCGTTCAATATGTTGAATATTTTGCACAAAAATATTTAGGGGCACGTAATAAAAGCACAAAAATATTGCTTTTGAACATTTTAATTTCGTTCACCTGTTTATGTGTTTATCTTTGTGTCTGCGTGTTTGTCTGAATATATATCAGATAAAAACTGTTGACTCAATTTAGGGGGAACTTCTGAAAAAACATAGAGGTAGATTTAAACTAGCATTTAAATTTTCTAATCACCTAATAAGTTCACTCGAATGTCAGTTCACTCACTTTCACCTGTATAGCAACAACAAAGAAACTAGGTACTCAATACACAAATTGTCTATGACATCATCTACGTACATCGATAGATGGTGCCATATATATTTTAAATTTGGTCATGAAATTTTCCTCATATATTTCAATAAAATGCATGGCCAGAGGTGTGGACTTATATGTGAGAGACAGTTACTTGAGATGCCGTTGTTAATCATCCATCACATAAACTTTTCGATTTTTTATGCGTTCGATATAAGCTTACAATGGTTATAAATTTCGTTAAAATTTGAACCTATTGTAAATATTCGTAATATAATTAATTTGGTAAATTTAGCATCAGACTATATAAATTCGATTGTTACATACTTTATTGTCTGCACATATAACAAGATTGTAAGATTGATCTATTGATATATTTATACACTGAATTAAAAAAAACTATTCGGGGTATATGATAAAAATATTAAAACAGAAAAAAATTGTTTTTGTAATTTTTGTCTGTTCATGCATCTGTTTGTATAGGTATCATATCACTAATAAACCAATTCAAATTGTATTTTTAAAATATGGAGATAAACTAAAAATCATATTTAGGCGAAATGGACGTGAAGTGTGGTGTGGCGTGGGAGGGGTATTTGGTTGCGTGGGAGGGGGACAGACACATGAGAGAAGGCATCGTTTTCGCTCATCTTCCATTCTTCGTTGTAAACTTACTTTGTTTCCTCAATTTCTTTAAAATTTATATCTGTTTCCAAATATTGGTAAATTATGGACATTTAGTAGGTTTAGTATTAGGTCGTAAGAAATATAATAAGTACTCATGTTGTTGCATGTACATACAAAAATACTGAAATTTACCTGTCTTTATAATAAAGGTATCTAGGGAACATAAAAAAGTAATAAAATACAAAAATATTGTTCTTGAAATTGTTTGCCCATTCGAGCCTTTGTTTGTGCATGCATCATTCAAAAACTAATAAACCAATTTGGATGATACATTTAGAATAATATAGGAATTAACTAGAAGAAGCACTTAGTTTTATTACATCGAAACTATTTCACTTCATCAGGAAATATTCATTCATTTACATTTCAATAATACAACAACCAAGAAACACCTGGTTTCCCAACACGTAGAAATACAAGAATGAATAGCGTATCTATGTATAGCATTATATGACGCTGTGTGTATTTTGAACGGCGCAATGGAGTTTTCCACCTGGACATATATACGCAAAATGGGCATGGCCACTGCTGAAGTGTGGAATGGTGTGGGAGGTGTAGATGATTGAGTAAGCAAGTTAAATGCAGGCAGGCGCATGGGAGCTGCCTTCATTTTCCGTTGTCTTCCGCAAATGAATTTTTTTCATGTGTTTATTCGCTATAAGCTTAATTTGTTTAAAATTTGGATCTATGTAAATATTTGCTATTTAAATATTTTTTTCCTTTCAGCATTGGACTGTATAAATTTACCTGTTGCGTACTTTATTGTCTAAAACATGTTTGAAACTATTTACAAATAATAGAACTGCAGAATCGTCGTGTAGTATTGTCGAAAAAATATGTAAGGGAGTATAACAAAACTAAAAATTATTTTATTTAATATTTGTTTTTGAAACGATTGTCCATTTGTCTGTACTGATGAATTCTATTGAGTTTGAGGTAATATATAGATTATATTTTATTGAAATTAACTAACTAAAAAGATGTGGTAATTTGACGCATCAATACAAAGTTCCCTCAATCAAAAAGTTAGTTTTTGTAGTTATTTTAATGGATAACATTATTTACATTAATTTTTGCATTTAACCCAATAATATTATCTTAGTAGCCATATGCAAATGAGTTGCGAGCACCGATGGTAATAAGTATCTACACGCTGGACATATATATACTCGCTATATATATGTCCAACCTGTATATACTTATTACCATCGGTGTATCGTGTAGTATATACACGCTGGACATATTACTCAATATAAATTTTTGATGTAAGAAAAAACAAAAGGTCAGTATTTTTACGGGTCGGTACGAAATTAATTTTTTCTTAGCATTATTCGCCACTTAATTGAGCATTGAGTCGGATGTGAGACATGGTATATCACAAACAATTTGTGATATTTTTATACACCCTGAAATATCTAAGTCGGTCATTATATGCAATTTTAAATCTTGCTCTATTGCAACTCATTTTCTATGTTGTTCCTTCTATTTCTGGTATTAGTAATCATTTTCAATCAAAAATGTTTAGACTGAGACAGTTTGAAAACTGGATAGGTTTCTGTTTATCAGGAAGAGTAAATATAATATAATAAAAATTTATTAATATTACATAACCATTTTGAAAATAATTTTATCTTACTTTTAAACACTTTTATTTTAAAAATTGTCCAAAGTTTATATCATCCTCTCTATTATCTTTTAATTTTTCGTAATTCCAAAATACATCGAATATGTAATTTTATTTGATGTTTAAACTTTATTTACTGCGTATTTTCTAATTATAATCATCCAATTTATGCAGTTGACTACGACGCTAGTAATTAAGTTGCTCTTTGACGACTTCGTATAAAGAGACGTTTTTCAAATTAATAATATATGTAGAATATAAATTGAAATTTTTTCTTTAATATAGTTTTTGTAATGTATGTTTTTTCTTCAATGTTAGTGTTTTTTTATGAATAAAAATTTCTGGGGATACTAAATTGTCACTACCATCTTTAACTTGGGGACTGCGCATAATGGAAATTGCTCTTGTCATGGTTAGTCCTCCAATTTTGATTCTTGCTAATGAAAAACCACTGTTATTGTGAGACAAAACTTTTCTAAATTCAAATTATCTCAAGTTTTTCAGTTACAACCCCAAGTTGTCATGCCAAAAACACGGGCAACAATGTAGGCGATTTTTATTCTAATGGTTTCAATAAAGATGCATTTTTAATTAATTTTGTATTCTACTTTATATAAAATATTTGTAAAATGATTGTAGTCTAATTATTGATGTGAATGGATTATCTGCTGCCGTCTCTGCTAATATATACATAGGAAAAACTAAATATTCCTTCATTTAGATGTTTGTTACTTAATCATGTCGTATTAACTAAATTGGTTTTGATGAAATTTAATGCGCAGATAGTTTGGGGGAACACATATGACAAATACTTATTTTCCAGAAGTATTGTCTTTGTTTTTTATATTCTTGGTAATTTTTAATATTTCCAACAGAAAGAAAATAAAATATTTATGTAACATTAGCAAGCGGTAAAGGAACTTTTTTTTAATCACAGATGTCATTATTTTGCCCAGAAATTTATAAATGTGTTATCTCACCAAAATATTGTAGGGAACGATTTAATGTCGAAACTGATTCTATTGTATCCTACTATTGCAATTTTTTAGGCTCTGGTTAGTGATTATACATAACATATTCGTTGCTCTAGTTAGTAAAGAACAAAATGGGGTAAAATTATTTATGCTCTGTATATCCTTATCAACTGTTTAATAACCTAATTTTGACTCCGAATTTCCAGTCTATTTAAAATATTGTTTATACATTTTTCTTAACTAAAAGCATGAATGTTATCACTTTTTGCTTTCTCAGAAATTATCCTTCGTCTCAGTTTATAGAAGCATTTATCAACGAAGATACGCCGGAAGTAGTTACTGACAAAATAGCGAAATATTTTAATTAGGTCGTTAGTATACCGTCCAGTTGAATTGACTAGACGTTGTAATATTTAACCACATTAAAAGCGTAAAGTGATGTTTTCTTTCTTTATCTAGTTAAGTTTTATTATTTCACGATGTATTTTAATGTAATAAAATAGTTATTATTATTAGAATTAAAATTGATTTTTTGACAATTTACAATTGAAACTTGCAGTTTTGATACTATTTTACCTTTGCGATATTCATCAAAGAAAGTAATGTCTAATTAAATTAATTTATTGGTTTGCTTTACATCAATAATTCAAGTCAAATGTTTCTAATTAGCAGGAAATTAGGAGCCCTTCAAATCTGTTTCGAGTAATTGCGATAACTACCTCTTTCTATTATCATTATGAAAACGTAGGGCGAATCCTATGTAAGAGTATTATTAACGCAAAATCTATTAAGTATGGTTAAATTCACACAGTAAGATTTCCATATAAATAAAAGTTTAAATATACAAAAAAATTACTATTTTCATTGAACTATTTACAAATTTTATTATTAATTTTCATCTTATGATTTTATTGCCTATTATAACTTACACAGACCCTAAAAATTGATTTTTTCGAAAACTATGACATCTATAAACAAAGCTATAATTTTCTTTTAAACTTTAAGGAACTTTCTATAAATATTATTATTTTATTAATTTCAGATCAAGGAAAGTTCGGAGATAGTTTTAGAAATTGGGGGGATGGGGTAATATATTTTTCCGTATTTTTCTCAATATATCTCTAAAATATGCATGCTTTCTTGTTACTAGGTCTATGACTAGTAGTAAAATAACCCCTTAATTTTCCCCTTCTAAAATATCCATTTAAATATTTTTGAAATTGGTATAATATTGTTGTAAATTTAGATTGGAATAAATTGGTGCAACCCTACTTTAAAACTTAATGTGACCGTACTGAATTACCTGCCGTTTTACATCTCTCTTTCGTAAATACTTGCTTATAAATATATTAACAAGAAGTGACAAAAAAAATGTTTATATCGACTTTTGTGGTGATTGAAAATGTTTAATATAATTCTTTTCCACTCGTATTTAATGGATAGGTATCATGTATAAAATTTACTTTATACGGTCGGGAGTTCAAAATAAAAAATTTCTTGTCTTACAAATTAATTCTGTTTGTTACCTTTGTCAATTGATTGATATTTTTTCTGCATTACCTCTATTCTTTGTGGTGGACTGTGGTATTTTTAAGGTTCAAAAAATATTAGGAATTCACTATAGGTAAACCCTATCTTAATATAACGTAATATATATTTTATTATCCAATGTCATTATAGACTGATTAAACTTGTAACGTATGCTATAAATATACAATGAATAAATAAATACAATATAAATTCATAGATTTATATATATGCAATTTGGTAAATGTTAACTAATTTGTATATTTAGGACAAATCCTTCTTTGGAGACATTTCTTTTTAAAAGCATAAACAAAACAAAAGTAGTATAATAAATGGATGTAAATGTAATAATCTGTATGATTACGTTAAGAAATCCTATTTATTTTGTTGGTAAATGTTATTTTTTCATTAAAATGGTATTTCACAAATTTACAAGCATAGTACTATTAGTACAAACATAGTACTATTAGTACAAGCATAGTACTATTAGTGCAAGCATAGTTCTATTAGTACTTGTAAAGAAACACAAGAAAATTATATAATTAAAGTTGAAAAGATAGAGATAAAATATATAATATTTTTGAAGATATTGCATTGTTTGAATCCAAAATTGTGGGAGATATGTGATCTAAGCTTATTTCAAGATAAGCTTAGTTACCATATGTCCAACAATTTTAAATGTGTTCGCTTATTTAAACTTTATTATGTATATTAGACCAACCCAAGAAAACCCAGAACTCACTAGAGTCAGTTCTGGGCTTCGTCATATTATTAGAAGCACAGTTTGCAAGACTAATACGTTACTTGTTTCGACTTGGATGTGCGTAAGAATATTTTGTATTCAACATCGCTAGACGTCTGAAATAATTGCTTAAAGGATAGATTATGGATCGTAAAAAGTATCTTCATAGAGCGAAACTGTGAAATTGACTACTCTTTTCAATTATATTTTCCCTTTGCAAATCCGTAATTTCTTCAATATTCTGTATGATTGAGAAGAAATTCGTGCTATGTTTCTTCGGTTTCACTACACACTCTTACAAAAAGCTTCAAGTTGTTTCTAATAGAATATTTTATTTCTTGTTTTCTTAGCATTTTACTCGTTCTCTCGCTTTGGATAGTTCGATTTTTTCCATTGCGTCCGTACTATACGAGAGGAGGTTTTAATTATGTAAAATGAACGATTTATAGGGTTTTTAATTTGAAGCAGAAATGCTATTAGTGTCTTGATTAAATTTTACACGATTTTTATTATTTTGCTAAAACAATGAAAATGACAAAATAACCAATAGATATTTAATGAATTTTCTTCTGATAGTTATATTTTCGTTGCCTAGCTGAATAGTTTACTTTTATACGCATATAAAGACGTATAAGTCTTGATTATGAAAAACAGATCTGAAAAGTTGTTTTATTTTAAATGAACGTTATTTATTTTAAATAATTTTCCCAGAAAATTCAAAACGATGGACTTTTACCTTACTACTTTACTTCACCTTACTATCATTTAACTAACTATCGTTCACTAAAGTTTGGGCTACTACTACTAAAATATTGTAGGGTCTTGCCTTATTTAGTACAGTACCGTAGTACATAAATTTTCTTTAAAATATCGGTCATACTTCGATGAAAGTTTTACAGAAAAATAAATTGCAATTAGGATATTTTTAAAAATCACATTGCATACATTAACTTAGTTATTTTAGAAGTCATCAATGAAAGAAAAACTAAAGTGTTTGGAGACATTTATGAGAAAATATTAAAGGAGAATATTTTATGCAATGGATCGTAAGAAATATAAACAGAATTTAAAATTAAATTGCATGGAAACACCGGAAGTTTTTGGACATTAAAAATGGAACTGAGTGGCGCACTCACAATGTATTTGTTGTTTCAAATAGTCTTTGTACCAGTTTATGGAATGTTTTATTTTATGGGACCACTGAGAGAAGCAGCAGTTCGACTTCCGATATTTATGTACCTCGTAATTTATCTTTTAATAATTATTTTTATTCTTTGGATGACGTAAAATTTCTACACCTAATGTATTTAAATATTTGGTCGCCCGTCTTGCTGAATTTTTAGAGTCGTTATTACGATTAAGGAGGATTATAATGCGAGAGCATTGCTCTCCAAATTATTTCAATACAACAGGCAAAGAATTACTAGTTTTCAATATATAGCAACTATTCTTTTATTTTCTAGATGTGTTTTATAATAACCCGTCTGCCTAAAGAAAGAGATGACCATCTTATTTCCAGTAATGCACAATGCATTACTGGAAATAAGCATTCTTCTACTTTCTTAGGAAAATCTTCAGACTTCATTACAATTATTATAATTACTGAAATGCCTACCATTGAGCAGAATGCCTCTTAGTTTCGGGTTCAAATCGGTATGATTAGTTTTTTCATTCATGGTAATATTGAATAGAGTATTTGGTTGACTTCTCTTCAATTTTTCTAACAATTTGCTGTATCAATCAGCCCAACGGTATTTACGAGCTTCGGTCAAATCATGGGGTATCTGCTTAGCACAAAATTTCTTGACGCCTAAACAATGTATAAACTTTTCGGAATCTGCGGAGAGGTGACTCCCCTATCAGTCTTTATTATAAGCCCTAGAGTATGACTGCGTCTTCACTTTTCACTATTAAGAGAATCCTTCACTCCGTCATTGAAATTGGTACACAACACTTGAACTCTTCAAACTAACATTTTCTCCTATTCAATTCATCTTGACGTTATACATACACTTTTCCAGTTGCTGCCAATTTGCCAAGAATTTGAAATTCAAGGAAAGAACAAAATTAATTATCCAAAGGTAAGATTTTTGGAAAATGAATATATTTTTCATAACATTCATATATTTCTAATATTAAAAATTTCGAGTTTATTAAATTTCCAATGCTCCCAATGCCACCGAAAATGAAAAATTTTGACGTCACGTCACTAGTTACCAAAACTGATTACTATCTTTAAATAAAAAGTGAATTATACGACGAAGAAAAGTTCTATGATTGTTTTATTTAATGTTATTAAGCGACATTAAAAAAAACGGCTAAAATTAAATTAAAAGAACGTCACAATATTCGAACCACAAAAAGCGAATACATAGTATGCGTCCTCATGTGTATTATATAAATCCTAGAACTATAAATCTGCGGTCAACCAAATTACACTTTTATTACTACATTGAAAATATTGTGTAGATCGAATGTCATCCGTAGTTTACTATACAAGTACAAAGTCTCAGGCCTGATACCATATTAACAAACCTTGTCTATAATTAATGTTACACATGGCTAATGTCCATATCTGAAATCTCAAAGATGATATGAAAGTTGCTATCAATGTACCGAAAGAAATTCTGTTTCGAAGAAAGGAACATAAAATTCAATAATAATAATTGCTGGAAACTTAATTTTTTTAAATTTTTTTAAACTATTATGGCTTGTGTGATGACGAATTGTTTGTTGTGAAAATATGGTTTAAAAATGATAATATTTAGTTGAGGTAGGAAAAATTTAAGTAAATATATATATATATATATATATATATATATATATATATATATATATCATACAGGCAAACCACTAAGCAACGGTTTTCTTTGAAGTTAGTTTTTACCTATTTTTTCAACGAAAGTTGAAATGGAGACCTAATTCAAAATAATCTATTAGACGATTACAGTAAGAAAAATGTCAAAATACAAATTTGACATTCAATATATATTGCACATTCGCCTAGGAAAATAATAAATATTACGAACCGAGCATTATTCTTACATACTTATTTCTATTCCCGTTTTTTCCGGAATAAATGACGAAACGCTTACAAACAAAAATCGGGAATAAATTAATGATGGACAACCTAAGCAGGTAGCATGTTCCAGTTCAATAAATCATTTTCAGCGAGAAGCGAATTACGTTTTCAGTAAATACGCTTGCTTAAATCGCCCTACCCGACATATGAAAGGTTTTTCATAAACAGCTTGCACTTAGGTCTGCTGTTTGAATTTTTGGGACGCATTTTTAATTTCCGAAATATCGTAACTATTTTCAGCAGCTAGTTAAATTGGTATGATTAAACTGTTATAAAATTGTCCTTGATGCCATTTATAATGGATACAATAGTTACTAACTCTTTTTATTTTATTTCTTTGTCTAGTTCCCATTGCGATAATAGTATTTTACAAAGTCTAAATTTTTCTGCAATTTTTAACAAATTTTCAAAAATTTAGAGCCACATGAAAAATAGCATTTTGATGAAATAAAATGAAGAAAAACAAGTTAGTGAATCAATTTTACATTTTGCTATTTATATAGTTCACAAATATGTTACAAAAATTAAAATTTTTATAAAATTTAAATTGTTTATTACGTTTAGCACGTCTATAGCTTTTCAATTAATAACTGAAGTACGTTGATATTAATGTATTGAAATTGCAAAGCGGAATACAATGATTATTATAGGACAAATGAGGGCAAAGCAAATTATAACTCACATCTAAATACTATTAGTTTCTTGAGGTACATGACATAATATAGCACAGTTCATACACACCTTGGGCGGTAATAGGAATAATTGGTTCTTTCGCGAATATGTGCCGGTATGGAATATTCCATATCTCATTTTTTAAGAATTATAAGTAAAGATCCTTGTAATTATTACAACCACATTTCAAAAATGCTTTGCACCCAGTTATGAAACAAAATAATATGGGTTTTTTGTGATGTGTGGAAAATGTAGTTTGTGAAAAACTGGAAATTAATATCTTTAACAAAATAATGTTCACATTTTGTCTGGTGTTGCAAAAAATTTCATTAATTTTAATTGTTTACTGTTATTATATATAAATACTTAATACAAAATAGTTGTAAAACAAGTTTATTTGTAAATAGTAAAACTTGAAAGTATCATTTTTGACTTTAAGTTTTCTCGTGCTATGACACTTCCGGTGACAAGTACTGCAAATGGCTCAGAATCATCAACGTATGATAAACCCAGCACAACCAATACAAAAGAATAGTTGGGACAGATATTGGAAAAGGAAGTGACCATATCATTTCATATACAAATATAGAAGGAAAGCTTTTTGGATACGCTGAATCATTGGGCTGAATGTAGTTCCGGTAAAGGAGCTGATTTCTATATTACTTCGCACTAAAGTAAAATATAACTTTTTAATTGAGGAAATATTTCGTAGTCTCTAGCATTGCGCAATACAAATTTAAGTCTTCTGAAGGAAGTTTTTGCTACGTCGGCAAAATAATGAGAAAATCTTTATAAGAAAATCTCATTAAGATATCCACAGTGACACTTACATTTTGGTTCGGGATAGTCTTTAAATTTCATGAAGTATCAATAGTATGTAAAACTTAACATAAGATTAAAAAATATGATAGAAATGTAGTTTAATTCAAGGATAAAGCTACTCTGATAAATACATGTTAAATATTTACTAATTTCTTGAGATTGGTACATAGTTTGTATTGTATACATGCATATATTGTTCAACTTTATATACCTTTCTAAATGTGTTCTAAATTTTAAAATTAGACCTGCGTCTAATCGATAAATGAGTCGAAAATAGGCCTTACAAATTTATTTACTTATTTTTAATTTTACAAGCCATTTAAAACGTTTACTAAATAAATTAGCGCTCCGTTCAATTTAATTGCTTCATTTTCTATTTGCCCATTTACGTAAAAACTTGAATTTCTTGATTTACCAAAATTTTATGAGTAGCGCCATGTTATTCGCCAAGAAAAGAGAAAAATAATGTTTCTAAAATATTAACTGCTTTAACCTAAAATTTAAACCTACAACACATTTTTATCACCTAAACATGATATCCAAATATTTCAATATTTTTGTTTAACATTGTGGAATCACTTTAATTTATATTTTCCTTTCCCTATTTAAAAATATTTTTACTCTATTCGCCTTGGTTCTCAGAAAATACCGCTATATTTCTGAGTTAAAATCATAAGTTAAGTGGCGTCTAATATTCTGATATATCTTTTTGTTATTCATTCTAATTTTTGGAAAAATATTTTAAACAATCCTAAAAATTCTATCACATTTCACTTGCAGTTCTTGGCTTTATCTACTAATGGTCCAAGTTAAGAGAATTATTTGTTGGATAAATTGTATTAGTCAATATAACAGTATCCTCTTTATTCTTTGCTAGTTAAATTTGGTAGTCTAATGACAAGCCAATTTACAACACACACCAAAATAACACTACCAATATACAACTTGTAAGGGCAAAATATTCGTGTCATAGTGAAAATAATGAGGATTTATATGTTTGTATTAAGAATTATTAAACTGACGAATAGATAAAATCATGTGTTAAAATTTGGTTACATAATTAATTCGTTTTTCATATGTATACGTACCATACTGCTGTATCACGTTCTAAAAATAAAGGTTATATTTTTGGAATTAAAATTTAATTGTTTTAGTAATTAAATCCGGAACAACAATCAAATATAGTATACTTAATTATCAATCACAAATCAAATTTTAACACGAATAAGTTTTTAAACTTAAACTTGAAAAATTAGAGTTGAATTTTACAAATAGAGAGCAACAATGAAAAATTCAATACCAATTTTCTTTTCAAATACCTATCCAATAATACTTTACTCGAAGGGATGAGCAAAACAGGTTTTTGCACACCATCGTAGGTTTTGATCAGCCAACAATTTTTAAAAATATTTTACTGAATATTTATCAAGATTCTTGTATATATCATCGACATGTGTAGTTGCATGTGCAAATGTAGAAACTGCGAAGTTATAATATACGGAAGGATATCAGGTTCACCGATGGACATGAAAAAATGAAAAGTTTACTCGTTTTACAGCTAAACTCTAAGACTTAAGACAATATAAGTTAAAAGCAAAGACCTTTGTTTAATCTCTATTATATACAATATATTAATGACGGAAACAACTAAAATTTTACATTTTATCAAATTGCGTGACAATTTTTCTTTTTGTATAAGCGCTTTCAATTATATTACAGCTGTAAAAATGGTTCACTTCTACAAATTGTGTCATATTCATTTTATATTTTTGACAAACTTATAAAAGACAAATAAGTACTTGTAATAAGTTGTACAGATGCGAGTAGAGAGTTATTGGTAATGCGAATTTATTCAAATTGAAATTGAAATTTATCAAGAAAGTGTTACCCTCGTGAAGTTTTCTGGATAATTCTTGATTACCGGCGCTATTATGGTTATCTGTTGAATAAATTCGACAGATGACCATATCGACCCCAGACCACACTTTTGTTATGCATCTTTATATAATAGACGCCGATTGGTTACCTACCACTTCGCAATTTTTTTTACATACATCAATTTTATAGAATTGGGGAATTAATTATTTCTATGCAAATTTACAGATGCGTTTTTCTTTCCAGAAAATCATTATATTGATGTTCCCTATTAAGGTTTTCATAATAGCTAAATACCAAAACAGCGGTTCTTTTAAACATACAGGAGATATGATTCATAATATACTTTCTAGATTATTAATTTAGATTTGTCCGATTAAACAAAAACTTTATAATTATACGCATCAGAAGTACAATAAATACGCCCTTGGCCCTAATTATTCTATAATTAACTTACAAGGTTAGTTGCACAGTAAAAGAAACTGCTTCCATTTCTACTTATAAATGCATGCATGATGGAAGCAGCCATAAAATATGTATTAGTTTTTATTTCATATGCTGTATCATTTCATATTCCATATAAATATAATATAATCTTTATAATCTTATTATTATAATATGAAACGACACAGCATATGAAATAAAAACTGATACATATTTTACGGCTGCTTTCATTGACGATATCGCAAATATTCACTAATGTTGTCGGTGCTCTCGTTTCTCTGCTACGACTGACCAATTTTCTATTTGAGTAAAATTAAATTTAGCTTTCTTTGATTTAAAACTTCTTTTGTTTGAAGCTGAATTTACTCGCTTCGTTTGTAAGTTTCACAGGCATGAAGATTCGGACTTATGATTTGTTGTATATATATATATATATATATATATATATATATATATATATATATATATATATATATATATATAAAGTAAACATTTGTTTTTTATTAACCGTATTTTAATACAGACAGTTTAGGCCGATGCCTAACAACCAAGCTCATGGAAATGGAACTGGTAGAGCAAAAAGTCTAAGAATCGTAAACCTGATAGTACCTACATTGTTATTTTGCAGCATTTTTTGGGGGTGTTAAGTTGGTAAACAGGTGAATTTGAAGTTTATTCTTCATTTTTACTGCTAATCCCGTTATAAAATATAAAGCTTCGAAATGCTGTGGAAATGAACACTTTCGCTAATTTTTAAACCATAGATGTGAACAATTTACCAAAAATTGTAACTGTCGGCAATTAATTAGATTTCACAATTATTATTATTAATCAACAATTTTTCAGACAAATACCTAGCCCTACTTGAGACCTGTTCCGACAGGTACTTTACCGGTTTTTATTCAAACGTTGAATGTCAACTGCCGCATAAGAAATTTCAAGTACTAGATGATGAAACAGAAATACACGCTTTCGACATCACTTCTACAAAGAGCTTTCAATTAAGTATTTCTTAATAATATAGTACATAGGGTCAGTAACTATATAAAATTAGACTTAAATTAATACGAGTGTTTAGAATGATAAATAAATATTTTATAAGTTTTTGCAACAAGTAAGAAATATATTTTAATTAGACATGTCACTCTGACAGTACTTTTCAACTGAAATAATTGTTGAGAAAAATTCTTAATACATAATTACAACATTTTGATGTTTCCACGTTAAATTACTTTAAAAGTCGATCAGGTTTTCGCATTTGACGCATGATGAACGATGACGCATGATGACGCATGATGAAGGAAATTGTTCGTCTCCAGTTTCAACTGATAATCTTATTGTAGAAAATAATTTCAATAAGAGTGGATATTTTATAATATTTATTTATTTCGCTGGTGAGCCTAAATAAAATAAACGTGTTCTATGTAATTATATGAAATATAATCAATGTTTAATAGTTACCGTTTTTAATCAAAAACGTGGTTTATCATTCCTTACGTAGTCACAAAAATATAAAAGTCTATGTTTTTTCTCAAAGAGGATATCTCATTTCTTACGTGGCCACTAAGATTAAAAAAATTACACTTGAAAAACGATGCCTAAATATATTGCCATATAATGCTTCATGTATGTAACAAGCCCCGCAAATGAATTATTTGTTTTAACACGAGGCGGTTATTTAATTGCATATTAGGATCATGCTAAAATTATCGGCGATGTAAAAAAATAAATTTTTTTATAAATTCCAAACGTGGTTAAGTTTTGAGATAAATTTGTTTATGATACATTTTAGGTTTTGTTAATTTTTTGTACATATTTTGAAATTTTAGGTTTTAAAAGTATAGTTAGGAAGCATTTTAAAACCCAGCATGCCAGTCACAAATTTTATTGTGCATAATATTTACACTAGTATTCGTTATAAATTATTTTTTTAACAATATTTACATTAAATATACAACAACAAATATTGCAATTACAACGTGAGGAGTAAAAGTGGTAAGTCAGTTTTATTTTATACCCAGTACTTTGTAAATATTTCCTCTCAAATTTTTAAGATGGACGTTATTAACTCTACTGGTATTATTTCCATATTAACAAAATCTCTTACTATGTTTCGAAGGTTGTTGTTATATTATAATAAATATTGACACGAGTTTAACTAGTGTTATTTAAACTCAAACAGTTTGAAAAGTTGACAAAATGTTATTGAAAAAAAAATTTGTTCACTGTTACGTATTGTATTCCAAAATTCAAATTCTACGACAGGGTCAAAGAGATTCTAGCTTGAATTTGATTTCTCTTAGAGTCCAGAAATAGAACTGGAAAGACTTAAAAACATTTTTCCTTTAGACAAAAGTAGAGTCAATATTTCATATAAAATACTTTTAAAAGCTTTAGGCGAAAAAACTGATCCCCTCGTGGCTCAATCCTTCTCTAAACTGCAAAAGACATGGCAACTTCCTAAATTGTTCAAATATCAGTAACTTTAAAAAGTATTGAAAAGTTCTGAAATAAAGAGATGGATGAAAAATATTTCCATCATAGCTTTGTGGCAACTGCTTAGTTGGCTTTGCATATTGTACAAATCTGCACAGTAGTAGGCTTAAATATACTTTATGTTAATAAATTTTTTAATAACCAAAATTACAAAATTATGCTTTAATTTCTAACTTTTTTTTCTTTAAGAGTGGATAATTATTGCTTCCACAAAAGGTTTCAGTACTTCATAAAAGTGATTCCTTTGTCGACCACTGGCTCCAGTTTTTTTATTCTTTTGAATA
This sequence comes from Druceiella hillmani, assembly GCA_039881145.1. Taxonomy (NCBI): domain Eukaryota; kingdom Metazoa; phylum Arthropoda; class Insecta; order Lepidoptera; family Hepialidae; genus Druceiella; species Druceiella hillmani. The sequence continues at coordinate 7,517,653 of JAYKKI010000070.1, forward strand.
AACAAAGCAGACATAAAACAATTAATGCTATAAAGCTATAGTGATTAATCATATCCGGTTTGAATTTTTTTCGTACTGATTATCGACGTAGATTATGTAACAAAATAAGTGCACTATGGAAACAAGACAATCGACACTCATTTTGTATTCACAACCTAGTAAACTTCATCCTAAATACGCAGGAAGCAAATACCCCACGGATGTGTGCATGTGTATTTGTATGTCACCGCACACCACCTAATTATACTTGCTGTTTTTACCTTTATTACTTTTAAGGAAAATTTAAAATAACTTTTAGGGTAAGGTCGTACATTTATTCTGGTCGCACTCATAAAGAAAAATATGAAGAATAACTCCAGCAAAAGGAAAATTCAGCGAAGAGTCTCATTAAAAAAAAGGACAGTTTATGGCAACTCGTCGAAAGTATGTGCATACGAGAATATCACCCTTTATGTAATACCATCCTTGGATTTAACGTCATGCAAAACTGTAAATGTCTGTAAAAATTATTTAGATTATCATTGGATAAATTGGTAACGGCTGAAATTGCGCTAAACAAAAGTACAGAATAACAAATATTTCTTTGAAAAAAAAAGAACAGTTCGAAAGTTATTTTCTATGGAATAGAAAATCTTAAGTGTTGAGAGGTCATAAAAGTGTTAATATTTTGTGGAATGTCAAACATTTTTAATGGTGAGTTTTTCATACATCCATTACACCCTAATACAGGAAAAGACGTTGGCTAAACATGTTCATTGGTTTTAAACAAAGGTGTGAGAAGATGAAAATAATCTCAAATATAATTATAAGTGTGTGACTAATTATTCAGTAGTGTCCCTAATAACATGACCGTAATAACTGGTGATTTCCTTTGCAAGAAAATTGGCTTCGCCCGCGTAAAAATCTGGATAAAAGAAAAACACTTGTTAACTTACATAAGACTTTATGTTCAAGGTTTTAAACAAAAGTTTGAAATACAAAACTCCCATCTAAATCAAAAATTGAGTGATTGTCAGGCATACAGATAAACAGACTTTATAGAAATAAAAATGCCATAATTTGTTTTTCGGCATCTGTATCTATATACATATATATATATATATATATATATATATATATATATATATATATATGTATATATATATATATTTTTCTTTTTTTTTTTAAATTTTTTTTCATGTATATAAAAAATATGCGTAAAGTGAAAACAATAGTTTTTAATATTTATTTTGCGAACCCTACTAGGGTACGATTTACTTATACTAATGTTTTAATTATCAATAATAGTCCGGGTCATTTTTATTAATTATTATTTAATAAAGGAAATATCTCATAGCTTAATTAATAAATTACTACTTATGGCTGGTTTTTTCCTTTATTTACATAGCCGTCATTTTTTTGAGAGTTGGTTTGCTACAAGTCTCATCATCTCTCAAACATCTTATCCAATTTAAACTTCGTATAAAATTATTTCGGGAATCGAGGAACAATAACTCCATCATTTTTGGTGACGGGTTATATTACTCTCTTTAATAAACAGTTTTATCTGAAACGCGCTCAGTTTTCTGTATACGGTAGACAGCGACAAGCGTACTCTCACATACTAATCTACTCTCGCCCACTCTCCAATTTTTGTTGGAGTCTTGACAACCTTTTAACCCTTAAGTAGAAGGTATATGACATTATCATTCATGAATATACACCACGAAAGAGGCGACACGAGGACGGGAGTAGACGCTGAAGACAATGAAGTTTTATATTTTCTTCGTCGGTTATTGAAATTTTCACTCAAGTTACACGTGTAGATTTAATAGAGTTGGGATTCAAATATGGAGAAATATTGTGACTGGATAAGAATGTTTTAACTACCTGAATATCTTAACGAGCAAGCTTAACCCACGTTCCATAAAACACTAATAACTAGATATCTTAAACGAGCAGACTCCTGCAAAATGCGAAATAAATGGGATATCGTATTTTGCAACAAAATATCAACGAAATGTTGAAAATACATGAGATAAATTTTACAATTATTGAGTGTCTTTAATTGACAGTGTATAAAACCTGAAATGGCTGCTCATCAATACCGTTGTCGATCGATATACACTACGACAAATATTGTCGATATCTGACAATGACTCTGATATACTAAATATTGCAACTAATATTTACGTAAACATTTTTAAGTTTTGGTTATTAAAAAGTGCAGAAGAGAATGCAATAAAAGAGAAACTAGAGGAAGTTAAAACCACTTATATATTATTCATTTTATTTGTTAACAAGTATTTATAAAGGGTATATAGAATGTGATGGAATATATTTTTGATGGAAGGAATTTTTATAAAATATATAAATGTATTATGGGTTCCTTTTTGTAGGATGACGTATTCAAAGGGTTCAGCCCTTGGATTTTTCCTTCCATGTATCACAATATTATAATCCGATCGTAATGAAATTTTCCAAGAACACGTAAATGAATTAGGTTAATACATACATACATACAATTTTTAATGGATCCTCTTGATAAAATTGGCGATGAAGACATTTCTTTTACGGGCTCCATCATACGGAGTATCATAGGAAATGTCATTTAAAATGCAAATGAAAAGGTTACATGCCTTTTTTTGGTATGATCTCTCTTCAAAATGTCAAGAATTCCTTCATTTTGAAGGAATTTTTGAGCTATGCTTGTGAACGATCCAAAAAAAAATATCATAATAATTTATATGAATCAATTGAAATGATATACGCGATCTCCATACACACTCCATACAAGGCGGCTGGTATAAGTTCTTTGAAAAGAATGTTAAATATAAACTTAGAATTTACACACGTCATACCTAAAACTGATATTTCACAAAACTTTAAAAACCACAATAACCACAAAAACCACCACAATAAAACTTATCAAGTTTCAAAATACTTACACATTTAGTACCATCATAGTATATGAACTGTAAAGTAAAATGTTTGTTGTACCATAAAACTACTATTGCGAACTTATTTTTAGAATGTTACTTTCACTCGTGTAAACATGTGCTATTTGTGGCTTAAAAAAAATAAATTATGCTCAGTAATAGGAAAACGCGCTCGCTAAGTGCACACCCCTTTCCCATGCTTCTGCACCGTACTAACTTGAATTTGCTTAAGAATCTAGCCGATGGCATCCAATGCTTTACGAAGTTAACGTCAGGAGCACAACTACCCGACATACACATAAAAAATACATACATATAAAAATGTTCTGTTGCAAATCAATTGCGTGACCGTATGTGTAACGCGCGTTATACTCCACTTCTTTAACGTTTGATTAAACGAATGAAAAGTCTATCCAATTGAAACGAATAACTACCGTGATTTTTTTAAAAGAGAATATCGATAGATAGAATATAAGTAGACTGTAGGCAAATTGTTATATGTTTTATAAATATTATTTCTAAATAAGTTTTAAAAATATAAGTACACAAAGTCACATATGCATACATAAGATATACAATACTTTAAAGACTTAAAATAATTATGTAGAAAAAATTGTTGTATTAATTATGATAGCGAAAGAAAGAAAAAGGCATCAAATGGATCATTTACCTGAATGTTTTAGTAGTTTGAACAATATTTATTGTTAACGATAAATGTACGCTGAACATACTTTGGCTCCAGCTTCTCTTCACATCAGCGTTCGTTATTCTTACCCTCGGTATTTCGTTCGTCGTATTGACATTCAGATAATTTTTAATTTTATTTTTTATAGGCTTCCTGACATGCATATTTTGAAGTTCATGAAATTTTATGAGCATTTTTTACATTGAATCATACACGGAACAAAATAGATTGAACACTAAAAAGAAATAGAAAATGTTAACGAAAACGCAGCAGTCACGTGTAACAGCTCAGCGGGTGAAGACGAATTACGCTAAATCAACAAAAGTACCCTAGCTTAAACCCTACTAAACATGGAGGCGCACAATTCTCAGATGGTTATAGCATTCCTCTTCTTTTGCTGTGCGATATTTTTCAGCTTGAACTTGTTACAATATTTCTCTTCGTTTAATACATGATATTTTTTAGCCTGAAATTGTTATGAAATTGCTCTTCTTTTACTATATGGCGTTTTTCAGCTCGAACTTGTTATGGAATATTATAAACGGTTCAATAATCATATGGTAAGTTTATGATTAACAAACTTTTCTGATAAAACTTTCATATCATAAATTATATTTACACATAATTCTTTAGAAAAATATACGTAGGTATACTTAGTTATATTTATCAATTATGTGTAGTCTATTATAAGAAATAAATTACCTACCATTTCTCAAAGTAATACTTATAAATACATTTCTTTTCTCTACTAAAGGTCTATTTTCTGTATTAAAATATTTTTCCATCACTAGTATTGACTTTGATTGTAAGATATCAGTAATATAAGCATTTGGAGACTTAAATATGTAGGACTTTACTATTTATTGTCATGTGTAAGTAATTCGCTCTAACTTTTTAATCTTCTTTTTCTAAAGAAATAAAAAAAAATCTGTGTGTAATAAACATTATTATGTGCAATACGATACTGATACCGTTCATCCAATGTCAATGGTTTTCTTGATTTGATTGATATATTGACATTTTCATAGATTTGTGACTGGGATAAAAATTCCTTTGACACATTAGGAAAACAATTTTAAAAAGTTAAAATTACAAACTTATATTAAACGAGAAAATCTTATTTACACATTAAATTTATAATATTTTTGAGCCTTTTGTCACTTTGCAGGTAACAGGTTTCCCTTAAATTTAAAACCTGACTTTTTCAAGGAAAAATTGTAATGTTTCAAAGGTTTCTGAGAAGGAGGTCCGAGACAAACAACACTAATGGAAAGACAGAAAGAAATCGAGATGTTTCTGTAATGTTTAGAACTGAACAATATTTGTAGAGATGAATATTTTTATTTATATATTAATAATGGGAAATACATTCTACATTTGTGCGTTATAAAAGGTAAATACTACAGAAAGTTTGTCCGCGATTAAAACGACATGATGCCACAAAACGGTTATATTTATCTAAGATTTAAGATTAAATTTTCAATTTATTATCCCTGCCGAGGTAATTATATATATTTCATTTTATTGCCTATAGGGGTATTATTTTTGGAACAGTCGGATATTTTCAATTCGTTGTTGGTAGTTATGTAATTGTACTACTATTATTTCATGCGTTTCAACAGTTCTATATTTTTGAACTTATGATTTTGCAACATTCTACATTAGATGTATCGCGTCCTGGGTTATTTATACATATATATTTATACATATATATATATATATATATATATATATATATATATATATATATATATATATATATTAACGGAAAATAATAAAAATGCAGATATTGAGGCTAATAATAACCTATTTAAACCATGACAGCAGTAATGGCTTTGTACCTTGTCGGATGAAAATATTATTTAATACAAATAGGATAATTATTTTATTATAACATTAACTTAAGGATCATTAAGTAATGATTCTCAATATTTCTTCATCTTGTAACCCAGATATTTTAACACAACAATACAATTTTACAAAATCAATTACGATTTTGATTCACGAAAATAAGCCACGTTTATTAGATTAGTACTTTTTAATACGTATAATTATATTTCAAACTTTGAATGTTATAAAATTTCAAATATTTTTTGCCGATTAAAAATCAATTAAGGCTAAATGTTATTTGTTATTTTGGTAATAATGACTTATAAAGGAAATATTTTCGGAGCATTTACAAACCAGTTATTGTTTATTATTGGAAAAAAAACAAACAATTCACTATTTCACTATTTATCAATGACATTTGTTCAATGTCTGATTCATAACACGTTCAGGGGTAACGGTTCACATAAAAATAGAGTTCAGAGATTGTAAAAGTAAGCTGATGCTTTGTATTATAAATAGCTTATTATTTGTTTTGTACGACTGTTTTAATTGAGAAACAAATTCTATTTTTGTTGAATATTTCACCTGCTTCCAAAATTTCTTAGGCTTAGGTTTTTTTAAGATGAAGAAATGAAAACATAATAGAAAATACGCGGTGCGAATAAAGACATATATTATTGAAATGATTAAGAAGACCGTCTTTCTTGACGAGATTGTCTTTTTACCAGAATTCCTCTGAATGCTTATCATAAACAAATAATATAAATAGCTATGTTTGTTTACTTACTTCTTCACTTTTGGAAAACGAACTCTTTTGCACATAATAATGCCTTTTTATATTTGGGGATAAACCTTTATATCGAAGTGAAACTATGCAAAATAATTGTCTTTTTAGACAAATGTAAATGTCCTATTGTTCGTTTTCTTAACGAATATACATCTTACAAGTACTCTGAGCCAACAAAAAAATGAGCTACCAATAACGCAAGGGCAGTGTAGTTAGACATTTAACAATTTTGCTTGTGTAATTTATTCAGGGAAGAATGTGTTTAACTATGTATAACATTTATTATTAAGGTATTTTTTTATTAAATTTTAAAATGTGTATTATTTCAATAAAAACTTATGGCACTGTAGAGAAATTTGGTTAACTTTCTTAGTTGCGAAAATCATTAAATAGCTGAACATATCGACGTAGTACTCAAGAAGTTCAAATAGTTGTCTTCGTTACCAACATTGAATATCATAAAATTTTTCACTCTCTTTGCTCAAATATTCAATACTGTCAATAATAATAAACTGTAGGTCAGACAATTAAATAAATGAAACTGTTGTGTTAAAAAACTAGAAACACATTTTTGTAAGAAAAGGACTCACTGAGATAAATCAAACGAATAAAACTCGATGTGCTTATTGTAATAATTGACATATTCTCATGATCATAGATGTAATTTATAATATTATTTTGAATAGTATATTTTATAAAGGAGAACAGAGGAATTTAAGAAAACTATATTTTATCATTTTTCCATCTCTTTAGTTCATCAAATTGTTTGTTAATACTGTTTATTTCATAATATTCATTGGGTAAAACAAATTTCATTTTTAAGACCGGGTCTACATTTATATAATATCGATTTACTCATCTGGAAAGTGAAATGTTTTTTCTCTCCTCTTTTTAATTTTTATTATTACGATCATTAAGGAACTCCACAATAACTGTCATTTAAGCTTCAAAGTTAAGTACTGAAATAATCTATAAACAAAATCTTGATTAAAATTAGCCTGGTATTATTAAAGCCAATTAATTTCAAAATTTAGTTTAACTATTTTAGGGTTCCTAGAATGAGCCATGTATTTAGTTCACAGCTGTCATTACATCTTTCAGGAATCCCCGAATAACGCTGTAATCTCTTTCCTTTTTATTGTAAAATAAAATTAATATGATAAAACATGAATAGTGCTGGCCGGTTATATTATATTTATGCTAAGTACATGAAATAAAAAATTAACAAGCTATTGAAAATATGTTATGAGTATTACATAAGGCATAATTAATATTTCGGTGCTTCCATAAAAGTTAAAGGAAAAAAATATCAATATTTTCTGAAGTAACCAATTAAATGTTTAATAAAATTATTATTGCAGAATCATAAGTAAATTATGCTTGACATAGGTAAAAAAGCCATAAATATATTTTGAAAAAAAATTATTCACTGGTTCGCCTGTATATTCGTGATAGATTTTCCAGCCAGCTGATCAAAATTTGTAGCGCAAATTTGAATGAATTTCAACAAACGTAAACTATTTTATGTTTGCAAACACCTATTCAAATACGCTATGCATTTTGACTTCAGCATGGAACGTCTTTAATTTCTCATTAATCAATATAAGGCAGCCTAAGATCAAATTGTTAAGATTTTAAAATGTTTCTTATTTGCTACCAATATTATCACATTAACTAATACGCAAAAGATTTCCGATAACAACGGTTTCTACATATGCTGTATCAATATTTTTATAAGGAAATATGTGCTTCAAAGTTTTTTTAAATTCACTTTTACTTATAGATATTGGATGCAATTTGGTCAATAAGAATGTTAAAATGTAACTTACTCTTGAATAAAGTACCAAGAGCTCACGTTTTTGCCGTTAAGCCATTTATCATCAGTCAAGTAGATATATTTTGTACATGACTAAAATAATAAAAAGTGGTTCGTAAAAAATTTCCGAAATAATCAAAAGTTACGAGTTTGATGATTTTCACCAATCAAAACCTACGACTTAAATATTTAATATATTAGTACCTGGAATACCGAAGAACATGAAATCTAGTAGGAACATAAAATAGTACGTTTAAGGGTTTTAGTTGTGCCTTCCCCTTTCAGCTACACCTTCCCATTCCCCTTACCCTTTGCCTCCCCCTCCCCTTCCACGCCCGTTCTCTTATGTTTTCCATTAAAGTTATTAAGTCCAAAAGTTATTAAGTCACAATGACAGTGTTCATAGTAATTTTGAAAATTTTAAATGGTTACCGTTCCCACAATAATTAACCGATATGGCTCATCTTGAAATTATTTAATATGATCACCCGAACAATAAATGTACTAAATTTCATCGAAATCGCTAGAACCGTTTCCGAGAAACCATTTACATATTTAAATATATACAAGAATTGCACGTTTAATAGCATAGCGTATTTTATTAAATGCCGTGCTTCGTATCCGATCAGTATATTTTAATTACAATAATCCTACAAGGATATGTATTGAAGAAATATTTTATTACAAACTAGAACTAAAGCTGTTATATTAGACATCCAGAATTTTACAATTTTCCCTATAGCTTTTAAGAAACTATACAAAGTTTTGCGGATTCAAGGTGAAATAATATCCCAACTCAGCGAAACGGTCAATTAATTTCGGTGAAATATTAATTACCGCCTTCAAGGCTGCCACTTCTCTTTTATTAACGCCGGTCGAGGTCTTGTGCTGTCAACCTATTTCTGATGTATTAGTTGAATTACTAAAGGTACTTTAAATATATAGATAGATATATGCCCGCAACATCTACAATAGAGTTTTAACTGTTATTGGCAAATATATTTTAGAGGCCTGGATAGTTGTCAGTCACGCTGTTACAACTAAGACATGTATTTCAAGTTAGCATTTATCGTACTGTGTTGTTACTGTATATATTTAATTTCGAGATACCTATATTTAATTAACATTTGATTTAGGAGTTGTATCTTTAATCCAACGAGAAGCAAAACTAAATTACCCTTGGAAGTAATGTAATAGCTTTGCAATTTAATTTGCATTATATGTTCTATCTTCGGAGTTTGAACCAAAATAATTGGTATCGAATCATAGTTCTGATAATTTAAAAAAAATGATATTTTAAAATGTCATTGTAAATGTAAAAAAACCACATGAATATAAATCTTCCTTGTATATTATTTCTCTATAAACATATTTTGTGTCGTGACCTTGTTAATGCAGTTTTAAATATTTTTAATTAATTCGACTCAACCATTCAACATTTTAATTTAACATCGTGTAATCAAAGAAATTATTTTCAATTCTAGAAAAGTTGTTAGACAAAATTACATTTACAGTCGTTGAGAAGTTTTTGTTTACGTAAATAACATACACGTAAATGAAATATTCAGAGGAATCGTTTTAATTCTTATAAAACTAATTATTATAAATAACTTACCTATAACTGAAAGAAGATAGTAGTGATTGTGAAAAGAATTATTAAACCGAGTACTTAACTACATTTGGTTAAATACTCGCTGAATTATTTACGTGCGCATCAAAACTGCTAGGAAATTAGTTCATTTTGGTAATTACTAATATTACTCTGCGTTTAGTTGAATACTAGGAAACATCATTATTGAATGAAGTTTAATTACCTGTAATAAAACAATTCTGCAAGAAATGTTTTATTTTTTTTTATTTAATTACTGTTTATGGTGCTGTTTTCATTGATAGTGTTTTATTTATTTTATTATCACTACAACTAACATTGTTTTCTAAAACGATGGGGGGTTCCAGCAATGATAGTTTTATTATAAAGCTAAGCTTATTAAAGTTTAATGATAATTTTTTTATGAAGCAGGTGAAGTTGTGAGTTGATTTATTGTAATAGTTTGTTTACAAGGATGACACAATACGGGATGTTAATATTTAATATAAGTTTGGTATTCTTATTTATTTTATTTTCCTTCATAAAATACCGTTCAAACAGCATCCATCCACATGTAATAGGTGTACATAAAAGAATAATGATACCAGCATTTAATTAAAGAAGCAAATCATAGTTAGAGAATCTTTAAGGAATGTAGAGAGATTTTGTTTCTAAAATGAGAAAATAGATAAAGCAAAATAATGTGGAATGATAAAATTGTATATATAGAATTAATGAGTAAAGATTAATTTAGATGATCACATAATGAAAGAAAATTACGTGAGAATGGCTTAATTTTACTTAAACTTTGTTAAATTAAGATTGTATTGGAAAACTTGATAGTAAATTGCCTTTTTAAGTGATCACATACATTTCATATAAAAGTTTAAAACTGCATTTTGTGAAAAATGTATTACCATTTTTATATGTCTTTCATTCTGATATTATTGGCTATTTGTATATAATTCTAAGCACTATTTTAATCAATCTTCAAGTAGTGATTGCTGAAAATGTTACAGACAAATAAATATGTACTTAACTCTGTTTGGCTATTTCGTTGTCCCTTGTAATCTGTTATTATGTGTCATAATTATAGTTATATGATAATCGAAGTATTTGGTATGATATTTAATTTTGTTACATATTTCGACATGTTCTTTTCTTTCTCTACATAAGCAATCAAAATCATATCTAGTAAAGGGGAGTATAAAGGAGTGAAATAATTAGAACAAATACTTATCAAGCAAGAAGTTGATAATATAATTTATTATTTTCTAATTACTGAATGATAAAATGTAAGTAAAATTGCTATTAGATAACGTAAAATTTTAGTTCAACGGATATAATTTCTTTGAAAAATAAATGAAATCACATAATTTTTGTGGCAGAAAACACGTAAAATTCTATCAACTATTGCTAAATGATTTTACTTATTTCAACACAAATTTACATAATATTTATTTAGGGGTTAATATTCCAAATGGTTTGAAAATAAAAGTGTTCGGTGTCACTTAGAAATATCAGAAATGTAATTGAATAAAACCTTCTTTGAAATAAGCTTTAATTGTAATTGTATTTATGATTTTTAAACTGCAAATCGAGACTGAAAATTGCGAGAAAGTGTTAAATTTTTCAATTTTCCTCGAAGAAATGTTTATTTGATTTAATTGAAAATTTACATTATGATCGTGAAAGAAACCATGAATTCGAAACTCATACTCAATAGAATGTCGGATTCACAGAATTAATTAAGGAATGGAAGTTGATAGTTAAATTAATCTTTCATACTTACATTTTAACGAGTATTCCTTCAGCTTCTGAAAAATAATATGCCGTAGACGTGTTTGTATGAAAATTATCAAATCAAGTAAAAGAAAAGACTCATTTGCGATGGGATTTTTGTAGTTAAGTAATTTATGTGGTCGAGTTTTAAGATATAATATTATAGACACGATTCAAAAAAGTGCTGGATACTGTTTTCCGAACATGGTAGTTTTATATTTATATAATATAAAAATATGTTAAGTAATAAATTATTCAAGAAAGTAGCTAATCTAATAATTTGAAAGAAATTAAATTCATGTGCAGATTTATATGAACAAACTTCAATAACTTTTGATGAAACAATTAATTATCGTAAAACTTTACTTAATTACTGTTTTTAATAACTGGTAATAGGTTTGTTGGTAAATTAGGCACGTATAATACATTTTTATAGACATTTTGTCTAAATGAATGTTATCACTGCAGACGTCAACTCTCACTTGATCAGAGTCTTACGGAAAATGGTTTGTTATTTTCCACTAAATTATGGTGGCTAAGATAAATCTCTTTCGTCATATATATTGAGATGTCCGAGTATATTTATCTAGGCATCACTGGCCGAGGCGTCATTGGCCGAAGCGGTGAAAGTAATGACGTAAAATAAATTCTCTTTACTTCTTTTTTGTTTTCACTCCGATCTGAATTCTGTTCTCGTTTGACCGAATTTGTTACAGTTGAAGTACCAGAGTCCTTTCTGAGGACTGATTTTGTGTCTTTTCCCTTTGAGATTAGACTAAAACCTTGATTTTGATCGAATTTGCATTTATATACATACCCGAGATAGCCGAGATAGCCATAATAATTAGCTTGCCTGATTGTGGTATATCTGATAGTGACATTGTTCTGTGCCATCATTCGTCCACCGCAAACCCGATATATGTGTTGTTATTCTGCTGACGTAGTGTTCGATATTTTGATATTCCGCAAGAGTCCTATATAGATCTCTAAACAGACCCACGTGGCATACCAGCACATTTTCGTTGAAAGCACGTGCAGATTAATTCACTTTTTTCGCAATGTGAGCTTCTTGAAAGTGAACGTAAAATGCGGTATCAATTAACCAAATAATGTTTATTCTAGCCTCCAAATCATCTTTTGAATCAATTATTACTCGACACAGTTTTGCAATTATTCACGTTTAAGTTGCGTTTTAACGGCGAAAATTCCATTGGGAATATTTATTTGATCAGTTACATTTTGGATTAATTTGAATGATTTATTTGAAAATATTTTTGCCTTTCTTCGTTTTTTTTAGCTTGGCAATGTGCATGTCCGTAGGTCATACCGTTTTGACAGTTTTCTTGGTATTTAAATGCTGAACTCTTTCGATGGTAAAACTACTGGATCTATAACCTGTTGAATTAGTGTTGGAACCGCATGAAAGTTGTTGATATACTACTTTTTGAGAAATTCTGTAAACAACTAGTGCAACTTTTGATATTAATAAGTGTAATACGTAAAAAACAAGTCCAGTGACTGAATTACAGCTTTTATATAACTTGATTATTCTGGAAGGAGTGACATTACCATAGTTAAACTATTTAAACAGGAACTTTATCGTTTTAAAATGACTGACTGTAGAAATAAATTTTCAATAATCCTAAAAATGATATCCGATTATATTTTCCCATCAAAATTTAAATTAAAGTTATAATTAAAATGTGCATAAACTCCGTCATCGTATTTAAAACTTCTATATTAATTTTAATTGATTATAAAATAAAATCGGTCACTGGAAAATATTGAAAATGATATTCAATTGGTTTTAAATTAGTTTATTGTTGATTAATATTTTATATTATTTATTCCATTTAGATTACAAAACTTCAAATTAATAGTGTATTAAACGTGCTTGACGCGAAAATTATTCGCCTTTATATCAAATTTTATTCAAGCGATTTTTTTATTCAAGCTCATAGTGTTAAACTTTTAGAATTTTAGTCAAGCTTTTTTTATAACGAATCTTAAGATGATCATAACGTTATTAAAATATATTATATACACATTGATGGCTAGTGACTGATATTGAAAAAAAATATTTTAATTTTTATGTTAAAGTTGCCAAGACTCGTAAATTTCGTAATTGATGACTTCTTAGTCATTGATTTGTATATGATGTATTCATAACGTATCCCTTGCACCTGGATGGATAATTTATTACGTGTTACAAAAACTCAATCGCCAACATTTTACTTCGGAAATAAAACCAGCAGTACACAATGAAGAGAACGAATAATGATGGCCCAATATTTTTGGGCCTTTAATAGGTAATCATGTTCAAACGTTTCAGTGTCATGTTCATTGGCTAATGTTATTTCCATAACTATACACGCGATTTTTTAAACGTTTAACTACCATTGTTTTAATTTAAAAATGGCATTAACTGCTTAATTATTTAATATCATTATGTTTGCGAATGTGCAGGAGTGCAGTTCACTGTTCTTTTACACATTCGCAAAAATAATTATATTTGACAAGTTCACGCCAAAATTTACATTAATTTTAAATTTTTTGGCGTTTCCATTTCAATCTTCTCGTCTTTTTCTTATTGCCGTTGTGAATCAGTTTTAATTGAGTCCCGAAAATTTCATCCGCTGGAGAGCAGATCTGGATTATGATCATCCTGCATTGATATTATAATTTTTCTATAGTAATTACCTGCAGTCAGAAGGCCGGCATTTGTGTAATTGAAAAGGAACTAGTAACCTGCTCGTATTTTACTTGTGGGGGAATCTCATGAAGTGAGCAGCAAGCGACCTTCTAAGTGCATAAATTTTTTTGTTAGTCTCAAGGTTCATTCAATACTTTTCAAGCTACATATATGTATGTATGTATATATATATATATATACACACACACATATATATATATATATATATATATATATATATATATATATATATGCATATACATATATACATACACGTTTTGGAAATTTTCTACAATATCTCTATAGTAATTTGAAATAAAATTAAAAAAAATTAGAGACTTGTTTGAAATAGCTTCATCCAAAATTTCTAGATATATACTTTTGAATGTTAACCACATGTAAGTTGATATGTTTCATCACATTGCAAAGTTGCTACGTCAAGCAATATCTGGTGAAAAAAGCAATGAAAGAGCAACGTATCACAGAGATAGATAGACGGTGACGTATGTTAATTTACAGGGGTTCTGTTTTTTCTCCGTTTTTAGGGATGGTAACTAAAAGAAAATGCAAATGCACGATTGCATATTGGCTCGATCTATAAATTATGGTGAACTTTCTGTGTTTTTCAATTTGAATCGATGTCTAAAAAATTTAAATTGAGAATGGGTAATGACTTCTCAGTAGCCACAATAAAATATATTAGTAAAATAGACGCTGTTCTCGTCTAATATATTCATAACATAGAATCAAAAATACATATTTCATACTTTAGTTTTAAATTTTTAGAAATTCAGAGAAATATAGATGTTTAATAATTTAGTAGACTCCTCAACGTATATATTTTTTTGTTTTAATAAATTTTTTTTTATTTCCTAACAAATACACTAAGATCATTTGACAGGTACCCGTCAGTGAAGTTCCAAAATGTGATAATAAATAAGAACTTTATGAAATTTATTGTATTTTAGGGTTGTTGGGAATATACAATTAAGTGATATTAAATTCCATTAACTTACAGTAAATTCTGAAGATAAAGCAGGAATTTACAGGTTATTGCTTGTTTGATAAAAAAATTACAATTTTATAAAAAACAACCAAGTCGCTGGCGAAACTAAAGTGCAGATATTGTATTTCAATTTACGCCATAAATAGCGAAAGAAATTATTACTGAAATAAAAAAAAATAAGGCAAACGGTATATTATCTCGATTCAACAACTCAATTTAAAGTTGACGAAGTTGTATTTTGGAAATTTATTTCTAATATTTATATATTAGTTATAATGTCATCCCAAAAAAATAGACAACTCTATGTAAAAATTAATATCAGGTATCCAAGTTGCCAATTTATGCTGTTATTTTTTTAATTATTTTTTTATAAGTGTCCCTTAAATTGAATCTATATGTTTGTGTTATGGAAACGTAAAAAGGAGACGATCGTTGTCACATTACCGAACTATTTGAGACTAGATCTTGTACGAGGCTAACATTCGTATGCATTGACGAGCGAGGAAATTCAAATAGCTTATTGTGTATTAAAGTGACTACTTGTAGTGCCATAACAATGAGCGCTATCTATTCCGAGCATTGTTCATTCGCAAGGTAGCAACAAAAACGTATGGGTATCGGCAGTGGGTCACATTAACATATTTTTTTTTCCATTGTGTCGGATTTGGAACAATTGTAAATTGTTTGCATTTAGCAGAATACGCAAGTAGGAATACTCAGTATTATAGTGAAAATTTTTAATGTCTATCGTTTCATACACATGTGATACTTAATTTAGAATGGTCGCGTTTGAGACATAAAGCTTTGTACTTTTTTTATATTTTAAAAACAATTCCCACTAGCAACCTGAAAAAATTACATTACGTTCATATTAATATCGTAGGAGGTAATTTAGCCACAATTTCACCAATAGCGGAGAAAAAGGACACGAAAATATGAACTTCCATCCTGTCGTATATCAGTCGTTGAAGTTGCGCAACCATAACAACGACAAATGTGGCAATTCCGTTAGAAATACATTTAAACTAGTTTAACATGAAATAAAAGAATATGGATAATCAAAGTTTTCAAATTTATTTACACGTAGTTTGTAGCAAACATCATTTCATTAATTTCAATGGTAAATTCATTAAATTTATTTCATTTGGTTGATCCGGTAGGTATATATTAAGTAAAATTCATTATCGTATTTCATTTCATAATGTAGTAAAAAATATAAAAATATATAATGCAAATTTACATTTGCAATATAGATAAGTTAATCGAAAATAACTCCTATAAATATATATATATATATATATATATAATATATATATGTATATATATATATATATATATATATATATATATATATACACATATACAAATATATCCATTAGACATTCCATTATTATTAAGAATAAAGTGTAAAAAATATAACTTGAGATGAATTAATTTCAAGGAAAATAAAGAATAACGAGAAGTTGATGTCTCCATAGGACTTTTTGTCTCTGATTCAACACATTTAATTTTACAATTTTTTTAAATTTCTTTTTTAATTTGTTTACGGACTACTCGGTATTTATTACACCTTTTTTAAAAATTAGATTTCATAAAATTTCTGAAGAAGTTCATAAGAACAACTTTTCTCTTACCACATAAAGTGTCAATTTCTTTTCTTAAAAATACAATTTACTGTGCCTTTATGGATTTTGAGAGAACTTGTCAAAAAATAGTTATAGACAAAATTATTAGTATATTTATATAATTACCATAGAGAGTAAAACTTTTTTTGCGTAACACAACCATCTTTGTAATGGTACGGAGTTAACTGAATGAGCAAATTTAATTCAGTTCAAATGAAATTATTGCGAAATATGTGCATAAAAAATAATTGGCGGTACTTAAAATGTAGCTACTCGATCGATCATTTTATGTTGAGAATAGTGTGATAAAGTGTACGTAGAGATAGAAATGTTGAGATGGTCACGTGGAATGACAAGGCAGGGAAACAAGTATATAATACGCATATATTCGAGAAGAAGGCATGTACGATTCGGGAAGCAATTGTCTTAATTAAATTTTATCTAGAAACCTCGAAAAGAGAAAAATATTAAAAGCTACAAAAATAGAAAAGCGTGCTTTTTTAAAATTAGAGAATAAAAAGGAGTATGTAATGTTACTATAAAATATCCTCGCTGCTGATTCTCTGCAGACAAATGATAGCCTGAAGGTAGTAAGTTGATTAATTTCATTAGGTGTCACATTAAATATTATATTTACAATGTATTCAACTGCAGTTCTATGTCAAGGTTTAGTTAATTTGTTTATTTTCTGAGTTTTATTTTATCTGATAAGTATTACTGTATGCGAACAGGTTTTAGATAAAAAAAATTAGGAGACATTTACTAGTTTATGTCCTTAAAACTATAGACTATGTAGTAAACATCAGTATTTCTTGTTGACCTCTCTATGAGATTTAAATATTTTGTTTTACTTTATCGATATGATTAAGAATATGAAGGGAGCACTTTGATTATTTAATTATAGGAAAGTTTGCAGGTCATTTATGATTCATTTTAAGGAAAAAACCAACCTTTTTTCCGAAATTGACTAGTTTCTAATTTTATAAGTTAATTACAATTAAGCGCCAATAAAAGCCGTGAAACACTAGATTAGAAACGTGTTTTCTAAAATACTGACAAAAATAATTAAATGTGTTTTCTAAAATGTTGACAAAAAATATTTCCAATTTTTCTACTTATAAAATTTTTACTCTAACTCCTCTCTAGTCAAATTTCCCGTGCAGAATAAAAAAATTGTGTTTTGCTTATATTATCACAATATTTTCCTTTCTTTGATTGTTTTATTCTACCTATAATATTATACTGATCTTGGACTAAACATTGAAAGGGTAAAAAGCATATTAATTATTTTACTTACTGGAAGATGAGGAAGAATCTTATTCCGAATATGAAGATAACGTAGAACAAATTGAACCATCTCATAGCTCTAGTGAAAATGATAATGAAATACCTTATCAAACAATGACATCAAAAAAAGACGAAATATAATATGCAAAGTAATCTTGGGCTTCAGATGTGACACTTTTTCTTGCTCAACAATTATCAGGTAAGAAATTTCAAGCTTTTAATGTTTTTTCATCTCACGTGATTCATTATTCTAATATATTTAGTTCTATCGCATTATATTTAAATAACTTACTACTAGTAACATCGACTGTAAAGAGGTGTTGGTAGTGATTGGACTGTGAATAACACGTCAGTGGCGTACAGCGTAAGTGGTGAGCCTAAATTTTCAGATAGACACCGATTTTCAAATTAATTTCTACAAAATTAACGCAAATATATTCAATATTCATTTTTCAATTAGGGTAAACTCATATATTCTTAGGGAAGAGCTTGAGAAACTTTACTGTTCTAAAAATATTTTTCAAAACCAGGTCGTATAACGATTGTTATCAGTGTCGTTTGGTGACAGTAAAACAATCCTTTTTTGGAATGAAAAAAAATTTGTAACGAGATATTCTGATTAATTCTAAATACCGCTCGCAAATTAATTTAATAAAATGTTATATTTCAAAAATATCCTAGCAAAACCGTAATTTCTGCGGTAAAGGTAATTTAAAATATATTTTTTAACTAATTACATCATGAACGACATTGAACTGAAACGTAGTTTAGTGGAGGTTTTCCTTTTAAAGAAAGGTCTAAAATGTTCTCACAACATATAATCAGGCGTATTATTCCAAACGTTCTCATTTTTAAAATTTTGAAAGAAAATAATTTAATATTCAACGAATTTTACATACTATAGTGCAGTAAAGATATCTTTTTCATTTAAAAGTTTGTGCTGATTAAGTGTTAATATAAGAGGTAAAATCTTGTTGAATTTATTATAAATTTCTATAAATAAAATGTGATGTAATCTCATATTTCCAAATTAATTTATTTATACATTTGAACTCCTTGTAGATCACATTGTTGCTGCCTGAACTTATTATTAACAATAACAATTAAGAATGTAAAAAACATTTTGACACTTTGTAATTAGTATATAAATAACAATATAACTTCTTGACTTACGATTAATCTCGCACTAAATTATATGAAATATATTTAGTGCGAATTTGACGTATTTTTATTTTTTACATGCGTCAAATTCTGTACATAATTTTTTTCATTTCCAAATGCAAAAGAGATGGCTATTAGTATAAAAAGGAAGAGAAGAAGAAGACAGAAACACTCCAAGTGTGATATTTATATTTGTTTTTTACGAGATATTTACATACTTGTACGTCTAAATTGTTTGCAGGTGTATCGGATTTGTTATCGATTTACGTTATAATACGGAACCATTGTGACATAAAATACTTTTCAATAATTTGATCCAAATCTATGTCAATAATTTTAGGAATGTTTATGTTTTAACATAATATTTCCATTATTTTGCTATGTAAAAAGAATTAATTGTAAATGGCAACGATATTAGATCTAAAATATCATGCGCGAATCATGTTGAAAAGTAGAGTAAAAAAAATAAATTTTAGAGTACAGTCAATCTGTCTCTGTCGTTTTTTTACTTTCGTTTCAGAATAACATATTATTGAGGGTAGAAAATAGCATTTGAGCATCTATTCTTATTGGTTCTTCTACCTTGGAGGAGAATACCCCTCATTTCTTCTGGAATTTTTCATCTTTTGTTTTATTCTTCCATAACATGACTTTTGAATTTGGAAGACGATATAATTTAAATGCATAAACATATTTTGTAAAAGTACGAAAATATTTATAAAAATATAATTTTTCCACAATGTTCATTAGCAAATTATGACGTGTTAATGATCTGGAACATATTTAGCTTACATTGGAATGAACTATAAAAATTAAAATTCAGGCCACACAACCATTAATGAATCGAAAGTGAATATTTTAATACCCGTGCCTTATTTAATAAAGAAATAAAATACTCTGATTATAATCTAAAGAATTGTAAATTGAATGACTACTAAATACTAAAGAATTATTAATAAACATTAAAGAAAATATTAGAGAACCTAAGAGAAGAATGCCTGATGTGCTAGTACATGCCATTAAAGCTCGTATTAAAGCTTCTTTACATTTTATTCTCACAGTAGAGTTTGCGCAGTACTGAAAATTATTACCTGCAATTTAGTCTCTTCCCACGGTCATGTGTTCATAACTATGTTACTTTACAAAAAAATGTGGTGAAGTTTTTTATTTGCATATTAGTAAATAAAAAAAACAGAAGAACTGTTAAACAGACTTCTATTAAACTTTTGAAATAATTCTGAAAGTACCGGTTAAATTTTAATTTAATTTTTAAATTAAAATTTAATTATTAGCTTTCCAGGTAGTAATATAAATTGAGTTGGCTTAAATCTGATGAATACAAATTACTAATAATGTTACAGTAATTTGGCTGAAAATTGGAGCTAAAGTCTAAGTCATTTTTTTCTTAATCTGGGGTATTCTTGAGACATAGTCATTACTCAAGCTTAGATATAAGTTATTTTTATTCCAATATAGATTATTTTTGAGGTGATAACATGGTAACTGGAGAAAAATGTTATTTTAAAATTTAAAAAATGGCATTAAAATACAAATACTCACGCTCACTTGTCATTTATGTGTGTGCATGTGTAAGAACGTAAGTGTAATTAAAAATATAGTTTTTTTTATTTGGCAGATTACTGATTATACGGTAAAATATTGTACGATTTCTATAAACTTTACGTCACTTTAACACAAAATTTTTCTAATAGTGTAATTGTCAACTTAATACTCCACAAAAAGTTTATAATTTTTGTCACAGTATATAATTTTACAAAAAATGGTTGATTTAGCATAACCTCTCAGAAATTCGCAATTTGAAAAATTACGATTAACGTGATCTTTAAAAAAAATTAAAAAGGAAACCACTTAGTCAAACCAAACAAAAAAGTAACTTCGTTCCTTTTATAGATCAATTTAATTGAAATAATGCCAGTTATTTTAAAATTTTATATGTTTAAATGTAAATGGAATCCTAATGGTGAGAGTTCTATTTATATTTGTTGGTGTTTCTAAAGTTTTATGACTTCGAATAATTTTCCTTTACAATCCATCTATTGTTCCTGTATTGTTCCTTTTCAAAAAAATATTTTGTATGAATTGTGAAAATATGAGAGAGAAAGCTAATTCCAGGTTAGAGATGCATCGTATTCCATTATTGCTACTCAATACTTATATTCTGACAAGCGGCGGCGTAAAGATGAAGATTAAGAGTTAATTTAATTAAAAAAATTATTAGGTAAGAAAACTGATTCGAATCAAGAAAACACACTTCAATTTTCTCGACTAACCTTTTTACTCTGTTTTAATGTATTTTCTCACTCTCTTTTAAAACATTTTCTCACTTGCAATAATTTCTCGTATTATATTTTCTTCTTATAGAAGCTTAGGGCAAATAGAAAATACGTAAAGAAAAAAAAATTAGTTCTTAAACTTGTATTTTTTAGCAATGGTTGGTCATTCCAAATGGTTAACATTGTCAAAGCAATTTGTTAAAATGAAATATTGCTAAAATGTCAAAGTTAGAAGCATAAATTGTGTAAGCTTGCTTCGAAAGTTTGTAGGGAAAACTTAAAATAAACGTTTAAACCGGAAAGTCTATAACTAGAAAACACTTTGTATATTTCAAATTTGGTTTTAAATTTGGTATTTTGATGCCCTTAATTTTTAATCGAAAAGTTAACCCCAGGGATCAGTGAATATTAAGTAAGTTTTAACATTTCTAAATAAAGATGCTTTATGAGATTAATATTATGACGATTAGATATGGCTTATATAAATATTAATTATTGTTTTGATAATTGTATATGTTTTCTATACTTATATGTTATTGAACTATTTGTATTATCTTAGGAAGTTTCAGATATATATGAGAATATATATTTTTTTTTAAATTAGGTTGATCTCATGTTATGAATTTACATATGTTTTGCCAGCGATTTTGTTCACTAGAATAACGGAAAAGTGTAATGATAGTTATTGTGAAAAATTAAATTAAATTTTATATTACTTATAGTAATAATGTCGTTTTATTTATTCGAAAATTAAAAGAAAATCCGTTTCTTCAAAATGAGATGAATAACTAGTTTTAATACAAGTTGAACTTATTTCTTGATGGGAATTTTACCTCTAATAAAAATATTTATTTCAATAGCAGTAACCTAATACAAATATTGGATAGACTGTTTATGCTAATTTTCATAACAGTTCGACTTTAAAAATAAAATAACAGTTTTGTTTTACGATAATATAATGTTGGCACTACATGATTATCCAACACCGAACTGGTCGCCCAACCATCGATATATAGATGAATGGTTCGGCCGCGTTGGCACAAGATCTACCAGTTGGCTCCAAATAACTCCGGGAGCGGCGAATCGATCCAGAATCAAAGGAATTAGGACGTGTTGGTGAACTCGCCAAACCGGCCATCCATACTTCAAAGCGCATGTGTCTGTCACTGTCCGTAGGTGTAATTAAAGTTTTTGTGCCAATTTCTTTGCGATATTGGCTGAATCAATTAATACTGAGTATAATAATAATACGACTTTTTATTCTTAGAGCTTTATAAAGTGGAACCAATATTGTGGAATAAAAGGCACCTTCAATATAAATAGGCATTAACCATCGCTTGGTAACGAAGTTAATGGCTGAATTAGGAAGAAAAAGAAGCCTGTATGACAGCATATTGTAAACATGCAAAAAAGAAAAGAGCTTCAATATTCTCAGGTGCAGGCATTGAATATATACGCTAATCCTCATGGCCTTCATACTCGTTCATCGAACGATTTTACCAGTGAGTCATTTGAGCCAGAACTAACCCTAAATATAGAGAAGAATGAAGTAAGTAAACGTGTTTATATTTTATTGTCGTTAGGTTTATTGTTTTTATGTGTTAATGTAGATATTAGAGTTAAATTTTAATTATTCTATGTAAATGTCACGATAAAATGTTTAACTTTGTAATAAATATAGCGAGGTTAATCATGGTTAGTTTATAAACTGCCAAAAATATGTGGGTTGTATTGTAAATTCAATAAATTGTCACGATTTTTCGATAGTTTAAAATCTTCCGTGTAAAAAACTATTTTTGAAATAATATGAACCTATTTTTACTGAGTAGCGAAAAAAAATTCACAATCTTTTAAAATTTACATAAGCTTATTGAGTGATCATTGATATTTGGAATCTTAGAAAATATATAAATTAAAAAAAAAATTATACCTCTTGACTACACATGAACAGTTATAAATACCTAAACTATATTACACCTGGTTTTAAATATTTTGCAAAACCTAATCTAGTTTGATTATTCCACTGTTTAGTACTCAGCTAGCATAGCAGGAAGAGACACGAGTCCAAATATTTCTGAATAATTTCTCCATGTAACATTTCTGAATAATTTCTCCCCTAAACATTTCTCCATCAATTATTAAATATCTCATGGTGAGAAATCTATAAGAAGAGAAATCTATCTCATGGTGAGGAATGACTTACTTTTTTTCAAGAAGTTAGTAGCTTATTGCGTGTAATAGTAATTGAAGAAGTGGTATGAATATCTAATGAAATTAGTTTACTAAAAAGGTGTAAAAACAGCATTCATAATAACAAATACATTTTCCACTCTTTCCGTAGCTCATGAAAGCTGTTCACTAAATATACGTTGCAGCGTGCTAGGGCAACGGCTACCTGAAAAAGGAATTTACTAAACGAAACAGTACCATCAGTAATATGTGATAATGTGCAATTATGTAATAATGTCCACATTACTACCTCGGATAGGACTAGGAAAGGAAAAATTGATTGTATTTAAACTAGTCTTTCTCTACAGCTCACTTTGTTTATAAGCTCCATCGTCGCTTATACGGTAGTGGCAACTGATATCGACGTAAATAAAACAAAGTTACTGTCTATTTATGCTAATAAGATAATAATGGAAGCTTTCCTGTGGTTAAAATACTTAGACCCACTATCTAAGGGAGAGTGTGTTCATCAACCATGGCTCCTACGCAATGCGGGAAATTAAATGTATCTTTCGCTAACAATTCCTTGGCAGACGCAGATATCTGTAATAAAAATAAAATCACATGTATAAAATTCCTTATCAAACTTTCTTAATTGAGGAAAAATATGACTGAAGATGTCCAATCGTTTGACAAAAATTCAGTTAATATTAATCGTGATGTAACTAATGGGGATGTCCAAGAACTTTTAAGTATCACGCTCACGTCGCATACAGAATCCGTCTGAACTACACGAAGTAAACGATAACATGAAAAGGACTCTTTTACTATTAATAACGTATTAAACACTTACAAATAAGATGATAATATATCTAAATAGAGATTTACTTGCAAAACTTTCAGCCAATAAATTAAGGAAATACCAGAAGATGAGAGAGAAGTCACAATATACGAAATGTATAGATTTCTTCATGCTGAGACGCGCTATTACTAATTTTTCCATATTTCACCATATTTGTAAATATCTGGCTTAAATACTGTAACACAAATATCCTTAGAATACTCCAAAATTCTCAAAATTCTTTGCCCGTTATGTATTCTGTTCTATTTCCACAATAATGTCGTACCTAAAACAGGCCCACTTTATCTCAATTTTCACAGGCTATTTCTACATCACATAGACGCCCGTTATCCCAAGCTTCATATCCTAAAATCGAAGCAAGTTTAATGAGATTTCAAACCCATATTCTGGAAACTCAGATTATCTAACCTTATTTTTGTTTAAAATAGACCAACGAATTCACATTCCGGTGTCTGAGCACAAACATATTATAAAAAGTAAAACACTTGCACAAAAGTATCCTGTAAATAGAGTATCTATAAACTAAGAATCCATAAAACGAAGATGGAAAGTTATGATGTGTTAGATAAATTTACTATAACGCAGAATTTATATGTCGTTCCTATAGAGTTTCAGCTTCTTTCTTCAAACGAGCAAAACAACGAAATCCCATGATTTCAAAGAAGTCACCAAAATAATTCATGTAAACTGATGGGTGTAAGTACACCCAATTAATTTCCAAGTTGATTCATTTTCCAGTTCTTAATTTAACGAATTTGTGTTCAATTTTTATTTATTTTATACTTTCGCTATATCAGTGCTTCATTTATTACTGAACATGCTTCTCGTACAGTTAATGTGATCATTTGATTTGACATTTTGGACTAAAATAAATATTTTTGAAGCTGTTCCCTGATCCCATGACTTTTAAAATTATGTCCAAGTGCATTTTTTAAAGTATTCAGGGTTTTCACGTAGTACCTTATTTTATATTGACAGGTCCAACTATGTTCAATATGTATTCAAAAGCACTATAACATATTCGACCGAAACTGTCGAGTTCCACTTTCTTCTAGTAGGTTTGGAAACTGTTCCTTCAGAAATTCCCCAGAAAAAATACTTCAAATTTTGAGAATGCCTATATAGCCTGATAAATAATTTGACGAACGTAAACTTTATTAGGGCGAGCGAAGCAAGACTTAACACTATCCCACAACCCGTACAGTTTTGTGGTACACTTTACGAAAAAACTATCACTTATTTTTGAATTTAAATATTTTAAAAAAATATAAAAATAAATACGAAACAACGATGCATAATACTAGCATGTAGTTACTAGCGCTATCTGTTAGAAAATTATGGAATTAATAGAGCATGCAGATGTGTAATATTTCTAGAAAGAATGTTTACTAACAAAATCGAAACGTGATACGTGGAAGTTTGTATATTGTAAATAAATGGATAGTAAGTTGTAGAGGGTAAATAAACTATATAAGTCGAACAAAATAAGATATAGAATCCATACAATTTGTATTGGCAATGTTTTTGGCAATGTTTTGTTAAATGAAAGTGAATCGATCTACATTTAAAAAAAATTAAAGTTAGTTTTTTCATTTTTTTGGACCACACAGTACAAATTGTATGGATAAATTTAACCAACTTCCGCTGTTGGTATTTTTTTAATCGTCAAAAATTAAATTTTAACAATTTTACATTTTTTATTGTCACAGCGAAATGCCACGAAGACGTATTTTAACTGGTCGTAAAGAATACGACAGTAACCTTTCTTTGACGTCTGATGCAAGAGAACATCAGAAAAGAACTCTAGATGCTGAATTGTATTCTTGCCGGGAAAATGCTTAATATACCGATAATTTTGAAACTACCTAGAAAAATGGAATTGACCTTTCGATATAATAGAAAGGCAGTAAATAGTGTATAGAACATTCAGGAAGAAAATGATGGTTCTCGTGTTTTACCTCGGCCTAGATTGGATTCTGTACAAATTTAGGTGTGATGGATATATTTGTAGGGCATTTCCTACTTTATTTCATACTGGTAAAGGTTCCCTTCGAAATACACGAATTTGCAAAATGTCTAAAAAAAGTCCGTATCCTATTAAAATTCTTTCTTAAAAATTGTTACGTACTTTAAATTAAATATATTTAGCGTTAATTTACAAATATTTAATGACTATTGAAATTTATAATTCACAATTAAATGTAACTACGTGTTGCAGTATTATTTCTACTTTATTTAAAGTCTTTACCACGACATAGGTTTTGTTGTATTACAACATTTCAGGTGGGCAATTAACAAAGATCATTGTTAATTGCCCACCTGCAGATGTTGTCATACAACGAAACCCAGGTCGTGGTAAAGAATTTAAATAAAGTAGAAATGATACTACATCACTTAGTTTCATTTAGTTACCTTAAAATTATTATTAATATATTACTATATCATTAATAAATGATTTCATAATTATAACAAATTTATTTAATATCCATATAATATATGTATATTTATATATATACATATATATATATATATATATATATATATATATATATATATATATATATATATATATATATATATATATATATGTGTGTGTGTGTGTTATATGGATATTTAATAAACTGGTTATACGTATATGTATTTAAATAAGTAATCGACCAGTGATCATGCTTTGGATGATGTTGGAGATGTAGCGCATCCTGGGCTGTGTAGTAAAGTCGTCTACATTAGCGTCTGCAAATATGAATGAAAGCATTATTTGAATGGACGCGCATAAAAAAAACTCGCGAGCCCTCACAAAGCCGTTCTTTTTGCTAGTAGTAATAATTTTAATCGAAACTAAGTTATTGTTTCAACCTGAGTTTGAAGATATTTACTTTAAGTTGTTTTATTTTTGTGTACAGTTTTATAAGGCTTGGAGTTCGCTTTCGATATGTAGTGGGCCGGTTTAGATGTCGATGGAATTTGTTCAGGTTTAGAGTAAAGTTCGGATATCGGGCGTATAACTACGTCCACATGAACAAGTCTACAACTATTGTAAAGCAAAGCAAAGGAAAACTTAAAACGCCTACTGACACTGACGTTATTTTATATAGCGATCTATTTCTTTCCGGAGAATCTCACTTGCTTCGTGTAGTGTTCGATAATGAACAGTCCGGCAGCCCGAGGCAATACTCGTCTTCCTAATGTACAGTCGATACGGTCATTAGCGACCGCTGCTATATTGATCGTTTTATTTATTGCTGTGTGTCGTATTATTTTATATATTTTATAATTTTGGCTTAATTTCCTTTAAGAAAATGTATTAAAAGCGAACAATTAAAAGATACGACACTGAATGAGTTAACAAAATTTTATAAATATGCGCTTTGAAAGTTTTACTAATTTTGTGTACTAAAGATTATGGGCTCTAATTTGAAATTTTTACTAATTTTTTGTACTAAAGAAATTATAATAATTAAAGTAGAAGTGTTCTAGACTCGACAGGTTTAAAATCTCTTTTCATAATGAATAATTGCTCGTAAGTTCATAAATAATTATGAACTTATGAGCAAATATTATGGGCAGTATAATATCGTCGATACACTTCAATAAACGCTTTAGTCTGTGTTTATATAAATATTTATGTTTCTAATTTTAAACTGATGTTTTATTTAGAATTTTAATTAATTTTTGTTTCCCTTTAAGTTGGTTATTCAAAAATAACAAGTAAGAAGTAAACATTCACTTTTAATGTTAAGCAATATTTAAACGTTCACCGTCTTTATACTCTAATATCCCCTCATTTATATTATTGATATCTTTATGTAATGTGTTTTTCTATTTATATGGTTTTTTACGTCGACATAGTTTAATTTTTCCTAATGGTCCAATATTGCCTTCTTAACAAACTTTTATTAGGTCAACTTGTGATTAAAGTGTTATAGAATCCATGAAATTAAAATTCGTGTAATTCTAATTGTAGCGTCATCATGAAACTTGGCAGTTGTGTGTATTTCTTATGATAATAAAATACTTTCATAAATTGAAAACAAATTTTTTGTTCTAAAACAAAAAAGGACTAAAAAAATAAGGGAATGTTTTAATTAAATTTTCTCTCATTTCCGGATGTCTGAATTATTTTAAATTTTTAATACTTGTGAAGAACCGATAACAATTCAATAATTTCATGAAGTAAAAAAGAAGACTAAATCTTTTTTTTTAATCTCTTTAAAGTAAAAAAGACTAAACAAAAGAAAAATAAATTTTTCAAGTAAATTTTCACCCAGATGTCCGAAGTAGTTGAGTTTTGCGTAGGTGTCAAGAATCGATGACAATACAATAAGTTCTTAAAAAAATCAGTCAGCAGCGAAATATGTTCATAAACTTATAACAAATATTTTTTAAAAGTTTATGAACACACTAGCTGCGCTGCTTTCTTTACTGTTTCGTCGCATTTGCAGTCGACATGTTTACTTTCTAATCTTTAATAAGTTTATCTCTAATTTTTTTAAGTTACGATATTCTTTTCTGCTCCTATCTTGCTCTATCTATTCCCGTATTTCATAACTTGAATATAGAAAATAATACCTATCTTTAAGTTTAGTTAAATTTACCACATTTTTAACTTAAAATAAAGTTTGACATTTTATGTGTGATTTGTCAAATTTACAGCTTTCATTAAAATATTCTTATCTATTTTATTCTTAATATCAGACTTGTTAAAAATTTTTGCACAGCCACTCTGCACCTATATTTACTCAAGGGATTCGCGTGACTGATGCGTGTTTCCATCGTTATGATAATGCGTGGTTTGATTGTAAAGTATGAATAGCTACCAATTTTATAATTAACTTTATAATAACTGTATTAATATTGTATCATTTTATTATTTTAAAGAATTTCATAAGTTATTATTGTTACATATATGAAAAATAATAACATGTGATAATAATAATAACATTTATTAAAAATATATTTTCATTATACTCCTTAATAATTACGCTCATAAAAAAATTGCCGAATTTAATACAATTGATTATATTATTTTGCTAGTCATATATTATGGTAGTACAAGATATATTGAATTATACGTAATGGATCATAAAAATTATAAATAATCAGTAAGTCTTCAATTTGATTTGCATGTGTGTTTTTATCTTTCGCGCTTTGAATTAAAACGGAATTACCGTTTAAAATTAATGCTCTTTTTGTGGAGAATATTCCGTTTGCATTGTTTATGAATATATGTTTCGTGGGAAGCAGGTGATCAAGAATTATTTTTAATGCTTAAATGTTGAGATAACTTTTGTCTGATAAATTTCTTTCGCTAAAAATATAATTTCACCTTTTTAACTATTTCCGTCTGAACGCAAATTAATTTTTTTTATATTTATAATTATCAGTATTTAGTGCATATATATATAGCTTTACCGGAAAATTATGTATTTGTTTTAAATCGGAATTACGATTTCATTACAAAATTAATACCATTTTACATTTTCCTAATTTCTCCTGTGTTTGTTAACTGATTTTAAAAAAAGAAGTTCTCAATTCGTCGGAGTTTTACTATCCTGTATCTACTAAGGGAGTTTAATGCAGTTCTATTGTTGTAGATAGTATTTATTCACATATGCTCCGGTTATAGAGCTACTTAATATTTGTGGTGTGTAACTTTGAACGTGGATAGATGACAGCGATACTAGGAAATAGAAATAGTTACTTTACAGAGAGATGTTCAGTTTAAATCGCCAATTTTAGAAATTGAGAATAAAAGAAAAAAAAGGTTCAACGTAGCTCCGCTTCTGCGCAAGAGGAGCTACGTTGAACCTGGATATTCCAATAAAAAGAAAATATTGTATAATTAGAAAGAAAAGGAAAATAAGTGTGGTGTAAAAAGAAAATTAAAAGGTCTAAAAAGAAAACTATATCTTCAAATTATAGACTAAATCTAGCTCATTAGCATCTTTAATTTTTATCTATATTAAGTTTATAGGTTAAACATGTCGTAAAGGTTTCTAGGTCGAAGAGACGATTATTAGGTGATAATGTTAATATGAACCATGAATATATCATTTATTCATGCAAATGTACATTCTAAGTAATTCCTACGATATAATGTTCATATTACTATTGAAATGATTTTCTTATTTTTGATATAACTTAGTTTATCTACGTATATTGATATCACAAAGGAATGTTTTACATGGAGCTCATGTTAGAAAATCGAATATCAAAAATCGCATTGTGTATATATAAGTAAAAAATATAAAATCCAATACCTTGTTTCCTTTTGCTAAGTAACTATTTAAGTTATAGTAAAGTATTTTGAACAAGAAAATCGAAGAATGGAATGAGGTTTCCAGTTGGCCAGGTAATAAAGTCGCATATTTTTTACCGTAAATTTACTAGTAAGTTTCATGATTAATTTGGGGATAATATTGAGCAGATAAAACATATTGGGTGACATAAAATGTAAGAAATCTGTTCAAAATAGTGTGATCGCAAGTAGTTTCATTCCGTTATATAGGACATAAAATCTAAAGAAATATATTTATCCATAGATATATTCCTATTATAATATTAGGATTAAAGTAAATGTCAGTTTATTACTAGAAATCCTTTAATTACCCACTCTTATTGATTTTTTTGCTTCATTCTTTAATGTTTGTCTATTAATGCAAGTAAAACTAAATATTTTGATTCATTACATATATTTAATGACTATTGAAATTTAGTTTTACTTTTGAATTTAATTACCTTGGCTATAAATTGAGTTCATGATGGTCTTTTAAACCACAACGGTGCAATTCAGGTGAATTCATTTACAAATTACTTACGCTCATTCTACTAATTATGAATTAATTATTCAGATATTTCGGGAGTCAGGTCCAGTTTGCTTAGTAATCTAGCTCCGCTGCGATATCGTCTTATTTTATTCTGAAGCAGGATTACGTAAGTAAAAAAAATATTTTGATTCAAAAATATACGTAGAATTATATGGCCACAGTTTGCTCGATTTAAGTAGGTTTCAAAAATTATCAGGTCTAAATGCCGGTGATATCTTGTATTGCTGAGTAAATTTTTCCTCACATACAAAGAACTTTTTAAAATTATAGGTAAACATCATATCGTAAGGCAAGGAGAGAGTAAGTTTGAAACTCTCTTATTTCTAATAGAATTGGTTGGCGTAATTTCATTGCAGTGGCAAATTCGGGCAAAAAGTACAATTTAAATTTTAAACGAGTTTATAACTGAAATAATTTAATACAGTCGAATGAATGCCAAATACATTTGTAAGTTATTTTCTCTGACAACGGTTTAGTTACTTTTCTCTCCTGTTGGTATTGTGTTTTGCTTTTGGCAGTGTCATATTTTTATTTAATTAAGAAGATACCTTGTTTCCATAAAATTTATTTCACGATTGTCAACAAGAATTTATAAAGTTCAATTTCATATTCACATTACTACGACCCCAAAATACAATACGAATAGGTATTGGCTGATATAACAATGACTTCAGGTAACTCGATAAGGATATTTTTTATTTTATTACTTTCTTTTACATTTTAACATGTTTAAATAAAAGCACTTTACGTGTTTTACAGAAATGTTAATACGAACAGACGTGGCAAACGATTAATTGCAAAATTCTGCACAGGTGCAGAAACGGAAAGTCATCCGATGACTCAGTTGCACTAACGGATGTTGAGCATCTTCCGTCTTATATTTCCGACCGCAACTTTATTTTTCATTTCCGGGTGGTGTGTTTTCGAATTACCTATTTGATGGCAACGGCATGAGTAATCTTAATTAAATTTTCAAGTCAGAATATATTAAAGTCATCGATAAATTTTTGTGAAAATATTTTTTGAATTTCTATCTCTTTTTGCATATATTGATGTATAAGGTAATTGCTAAAAACTACAGTTCATACCAATAATTGAAACTGTAATAACAATGAAACTAAAATTTGTCACATAATTACGAAAAATTACAGTAAAACCTGAGTTGGCTTACCGATGGAATCATATATTGACATTGATCTCCGTCAATGACTCACACGGCAACTAATTAGCAGCAGTACAAGCTATTGTTAATATTTAGCATTTATGATGTGTGATATTTTAATTATTTTCACAAAAACAATAGATTTTATAAAAAAATTGTAACGATACTTACTAACCAGCAGGTAGTACAAAAATATGGCTGACGATGATTAGTGGCGCGTACCGCTTCGAGATGCGAGAGCGGCTATTGTTTATTAGAATGATGAGTGTTAATTATGAGGTGAATCAGATCTATTAAGGTATGATTAGGAGGTACGGTATGAGATTTACTTCTAGCATCACGTAACATACGAGGCATGATTTAAAATTTAATTCACAAATATGATAATTCGAATTGCGGATAAGTGCTTTTTGTGTTTATTTAAGGTAGCTTCTGTAGTCTAGTGCATAAATATGCAGTTTACACGTAGCGTATAGCCTAACACAGCTATACGCTACGTGTAAAGGGCGGTTGTAGATATAAACCCGACGTCAGTACTACGTTCATTTGAAGATGAAATTTATCTTCAGAACAGTAAGTTTGAAAATACTACTTATTATCTATTTTTAGCCACTAGGGACATTTAGCACATTTATATGAAAATTTATAGGTCAAAGTAATTTTGTTACTAATAAGAAACCTATAAAAATATATTATAGTTAAGATTAAGACATAAAAGTTATTGAAGGACTAATAAAAATGTAGGAATAAGGACTTCCCAAGTTTTCTAATATTATGAATAGTTGAATATGTTATGCAATTGTTCACATCTATTATTTGAAATTTTCAAAACACCCAATGGGCATCATAATTCGGAACTTTGTTTGTCTTTCCACCCAATTAACGTTTCCATTGTAGCAGTTGTTTAAAGAAATTGCAATATTAAAAAAGACCCTTTGGAAAGTAAATTGAAATGTATTTCATCTCAAGTCGTTTAAGATGGATTTAAATTTTTGAAGAAAAGCCCCTAATTTTACCAAGTCCACTTTGTTCTCTGGGAATATGTAGTAAAATTATTATTATAAGGACAAATAGGTACATAGACAAACCTTCATCTATGTTTTAAAGTTATTAAATTTTATTACTCTCATACATATTTTTAATGAAAATAGGTTTAGTCCAACTCCGAAATCATTAAAAAGGGACAAGTTTAGTTGAATATTTTTAAACGGTTACATTTTCATCTGAATTGTGGAAAAAAGTAATTCAAAGTTTATTTTCTCTTCTTTAACGTGATGATGATATGTATTAAAGTCCTCTATAGCTCTAAAAATAACATTATTTTCATTTCAAATTTCCGACCGCAACTTTACTTTTCATTTTCGAACATTTATTTTCAAATTGTTCGACCGCTTCGATACATTCACATATTCGGAAAATCTTAAATAGTAAAAGCTACGAGGATGAACGAGCATATGGTAATGAACGAGCATATTTTGACTTAGTCACTAGTAAAATGTTAAGAAAATGGATTTAAAAATGATCATTTTAACGATAATTCCAATCATTATTTTTCAAGAAAAAAGAAATTAGAAACTAGACTTGTTTTTTCACTTAAAGTGGTTTCTCCAATGACACTAACATGCCTATGCAGAAAATAATGTCCGTCCCCTATACATGTTTAATAGCATTGTGATTTTGAAAAATTATATGTACCTATAGAACTTTTATTATTTAAATATTGTTGTACGTGAATTTAAACTTCTTATCTTATTTTGTTTCGTTATTTAAATTATATGTACCTATAGAACTTGCATTATTTTAATATTGTTGTATGTGAATTTAAACTTCTTATCTTATTTCGTTTAAAAGTTAAAAAAAAATTTTAGGGATTTATTTCTCTAGTCAGTATTTTATTATTGCTGGGTTTATGTTCTCCATTCGGTATTCTCATCAATAGCATTTCTATGAACAGCAAAACGCAGCTTATGCACCGGAAGCAGAGGCCAACAATCTATATATTTAAATAGTTTGTAATGTTTCCAGAATATGATTTGTAGCAATTTCTCTAACATTCATGTTGGAGTAATTGAAATGAGTATTTTTAACTACAATTTTATAAATAATGAAACTTAAATTACTATCCAGTTAAGCTATATATGCAATTTGCACAGTTAAAACTTCAAACAGTTTAAAAACGCTTTCTTTAAACTTAATTGTTTACTTTGATGCAAATCACTTGTAATAATAATACAATTTCAAATAAATTTAACAAAGATGCAAGTTTTGATACATACATTCCATTATATTAACAGTCTTTAAAGTTATGAAGGGTTCTGTTCTAAATTATATCCAGTGCCTAGTTCTATAAAACATCACAATGGTCTGGCCGCAATGTCGAAGATTGAGAAATATGTTTCCAGTTGTGTTCACCGGAGTACAGTTTCTTATACTCAGCACTTTGTGAATAGGGCCGAATCATTTTTTAAGTGGGTTTCCACATCTTCTTTGTCTATTATGTGTTTCAAAAATAGTTTCTTCACCTATTGCTTCCACACTTTGCAGTTAGAAGACTTGTGCTTTTTCATTACTCGTCCTTTTTATATTTCTGAATGATTTACATGATTACATCTTTGATTTCGTATTCGAAATTATTTTGTAATTATGCTACCTACATATTTATATTTAAGAGCCCTGTTATATAGCTAACATCCCATTAATATTACCAAGGTGTTCTTTATTATGTTTTACAAAGTTTATTAATAATGAATTCACACCTTACTAACTTTAGATAAATAGACTACAGAAAAGTACTATGTAATAATATTAATGATAATAATAATTTATTCGTGGATAGAAAATATAACACGTTAAATAATAGGTGTGTACAGAAGTTTTCTTACAGCCAATGACAAAATTATTCAATATTTTATCCACAAAATTTAACCAGCTTGGCTTGTGCAGTTATGCTAAAACATATATATATATATATATATATATATATATATATATATATATATATATATATATATATATATATATATTTATTCACATACACAATAGATAATAATATTCATAATTATTTTAAATGCAGGTAATATATACAGACATACAACTACATACACCTTATTAACTAAGGAGGAGATATAGCACAAAGAAAAGAAGTAAAAACCAAAATTCGTAAAGTAAGAGAAAGAAGATCTGGTAATATATATAACATAACAATTAAATGAAACTACGTGATGTAGTATTATTTCTACTTTTTTTTTTATAATTTCTTTACCACGACCTAGGTTTCGTTGTATTACAACATCTTCAGGTGGGATATTAGCAAATATATCTTTGCTAATATCCCACCTGAAGATGTTGTAATACAACGAAACCTAGGTCGTGGCAAAGAAATTATAATAAAAAAAAGTAGAAATAATACTACATCACGTAGTTTCATTTAATTGTAAATAATTAATTTCTACAAAATTAACGCCAAATATATTCAATATATAATTTAAATCAAATAATTTCGAAATTTTCGAATTTTTTCTTTATTCCGCTTACATTTGCTGGGTTGAAAGCCATTTACGAATTGACCTTTTAAAAGTAGTCATAGATCCAGCGGTCTTCAGGGGGGGAGTGAAGTCATTCCAAATTTTAGTTGCAGACTTCAAACTACCCCGATAACTAGATATGCTCGATAACCGGATATACAGGATATAATGTTCCGAGACTGAGAAAAGTAGGTCTTTGTCCCGCATCACGGGGCGGTGAGCATTGCCGTACCAGTTTAATACGTCGTAAATATATTTCGGCTCTTTTGTTGTGAAAAGTCTACGTAAAAAGCAGAAAGTGTGATAACTACGACCATTGTGCATTCGGAGCATCCCGTGATCGTTTAAATAGAGTGACCATAGGATCGCCGCGGGATGTCGAAACAAAAACATGCACAAGCATTTTGAATTCTTTGGGTTGAAATGGCTATTTTTTAAAGTAAACGCGGGCCGTATAAGGTATCACCGAGATCAAGTTTAGGAAAAATGAGAAAATTTTCCTAATGGAGACAGAGAGATGAGGGCGGCATCTGTATAGAATTTTGAGAGGCATAACGCAACATTTAATTTTTGAGGTTACATGTTCATGAAATCTTAGCTGTGAGTCCATTATGATTTCTAGATTCTTGGCGAGTTCGACCATAAGAATGGACTGCCGGTTTATAGCGAAATTCAGTTTTCATCGTCTCCTTGAGCCCTAAATGCTGTAATCACAAAACAGGATTTTGAAGGGTTTAATAGTAGTAATGTTTAGACAATTAATTCCAGATTTTTATGAGATCTTCATTAATCTTTTTGCTCACTCTGTTTTCATTTCTCACACGAAAGGATTTATGCAGCTGTGTGTCATCAGCATAAAAATGAGTTTTAACGTGCTCTTAATTGCTCGAAATATCTAATATGTACAGAGTGTAAAGTAGCGGCTTGAGGATTGATCCTTGCCGTATACCTCTAGAAATGACATAAACTTTAGAGGTAAGAGTTTGATTAACATTTAATACTTTAACGTATTTATACCGTCGCTTAAAATAGTTTTTAAACCATTCACACGCGCACTGCGATAAACCGTAGTATTGTAATTTAGCCATAAGAATTGATCGATAAGTACTTCATTGAGTTTTAGGTCAATTTCTTTGCCATCCACATAAATGAATAAAATATATGTGCGAATTCGTCAGTAAAGAATAAAATATGTGTATTATGAATTATATATATATATATATATATATATATATATATATATATATATATATATATATATATATATATATATTTATATACACATAAATATATTGGTCACAAATAGTGACTAATTATACTGAGAATATAATGTTAATATTAATAATTAATGAAATTTAATTCACTTTCTGATAAAGTTTCGACGCGCATAGATTTAATTTAATATTTAATGGGAAATATTTTAATTTTATATCATGTAAAGAATGAGATAAATATTTTCTAATCTTGTGAGTATAAATACCAGCTTGGGTAGAAATATATATTTTGTTTTCATTGAAGAAAAATCCACCAACAGGATTTGTTAATAAACAATTTATTTTCAGTAAAATAATACAAACATTTTTAAATTACAGCGAAAATATGTGGCGTGTGAATTAGGCATCATTTTTGCATTTGAATGATAACTGACCTAGGACTGAGTTAAAAGTTAAATTAAAACATTATGAAAGTATATTTAAAAAATGTTTTTACTCTTCTTTGTATTATAAGAGAACGTAATGGAAGGAAAAAAAGGTAATGGTCTTGACAACTTAAGTCTTCGAGGCATTCACTTATAACTTTTTTTTACTTGTGCAAATTTGGTAGCGGACTTTCTGAGTCATTTCCCAGACTACGGTCTTAAATTTAATTGAACCCTCTAGCCTTCTTTCTATTGTGCAAATATAATAAAATATTTTTTTATTGAAAGTAAATTGTCCTTAACTTCCAGTAACATTAAATAACAATATATGTTCCTTTTTCGTATTAAAACTTTAATTGATAATTTAAGTGTTCCTAAAATAATTTTAATTCTCTTATTTCTATTTAAATCATCAATGTTATCTGTAGATATGTTCTTGCGTATGCTGAGTTCAGATATAAATGAAATGATTTGAAGAAGTAAGTAATTTATTTTATAAATTGAGTGATCCGACCGCTTATTACACATTTGCCGATTTAATTTACACAAATTGCCAAATATGCAATAACTTGCAGTACTAAATTTGTAATGTATTTTTAAAAAACATGCCTACAGAAACAATCCCTACTCTTGATTTAAAAAGTTGCCTTTGTATTAATTTTAATTACATTTAAATTACACCCAATTATAGTCAAATATTTAAATTGTACTACAAACATAAAAGTGACCAAAATCACTTTCGACCATCGAATGGAGGAATTCGCACATCTTGGAGAACATATCCAAATGGATTATTATAGTAAGGTCTATGAAATTGTTAGAGTATATGTCTTATAAGGGCCACCTAAACTAAACTTGAATTAGCCTTAAACGTGAATATCACTGCTAAACAGAAAGCTCAAAAACTCCCCACATGTGTCCTGTCAGTTCTAATTTCAGTATCTGAAACATTGGTCCTCCCCAAATAATCCGTCACTAATGCGCTAATGGCCCAAACAGCAATAGAAAGAAGACTGAAAAGGTCGCGAGACATAAGACGTACACATAGCTGTGATAACAAAGCAAAATCACCGATGATGTCAGAATGATAACAAAGTTAAATGAGGAAAATCTCCTACGAGAACACCACAATTGCGTTGGTGTGATGACATAAAAAGAATATCTGGCCTTAAGTGGAACATAATAAAGAGGAATGGCACAACTAAAGGAAGTCTATACCAAAATGGCAGAAATAAGAAATACACTGTTGTATTATAAATATGTATAATAGTATTTTTCGTTGTTTGTTAACTGGAATTTACTAAAATTTACATAAAAAGAAAATATTTTTTTATAATTCATTTCTGCATTGTAATTTCCATTTACAGTGCAGAAATTAATGTAATTCTTGATGAAAAGTAGTGATGATTTGTGATGATTTTCAAAATGTAAAGTCGCAAATGAAATACGAAATTGCGTTTAGGAGTGCTTCGTTTACGCATATTCGGAACTTACCGTATAGTCGATCTTTTGTTTTCTATGTACGTAATGTCACAATTTAGCTCAATTGAATTTTTTATTACAAATTTTACTTGCAAAATGTCGAAAATTTATTATTTATATAATTTTTTTTAAATATATTACATTTATTTTTTAAAATAGGTGCGCTCACTCGAAGAGCGATAATCAAAATAAATACTTGAAGAAAAAGATAATAATATCATAAGCCAGATTATATTCCTTATATCCGAAGATAATTTGTTTATGAAATTCTTGTCGAATTCATAGTTGATTCACATCCGAAAATAATGTTGTGAATGTATCCTTAATTAACCAATATCAGTGTTACAATTTTGTTTAATATTGAAACTATTTTTATACGTATGAATGTATGGTATATTCTCGTACATTTTGTTCTTTTGGATGTGATAAATTGACAAAAAAACCTGGATATGTTTTTCGGTTAAGTAAGTAAGTAAAGGATACAAAATTATTCTACTATTTAAGATATTATGATATAAAATAGTTCATTATTTTTGGCATCCTTTTGCTATATCACTTTAAAATGACAAATAAAGATGGTACGCAATTATTTAAGATGTTATACGTTTACAAGATCCACACGTTCTTACTGATTTCGATTTTACACACCCTGATGAGAACAGGAACTGTTCTCATTTCCATCTGTGAAGCCCTCAAAAAAAATAAGGGTAAAAAAATTATATATTTAGGTTTTGTCATGGACTAGTCCATGACAAAATTTAAACTAATATAATAAATAGGTAAAGTTTGTTTGTTTTTTTGTTGGGATAACTTCGATAATTAGGGATCTGATTTTTAAAAAAATATTTACCTTAAATTTAACTTAAAATTTCTAAATGAATATAAATAATGTGTAGTAATAATTAATTAATGATAAAAAAAGTCAATGTTTGTGAGTTTGTTTGCTAGAGGTAACCTCTTCTTCTCCTTCTTCTTCTTTCTTTGTTAGAGGTAACCTTGGGAACTACTGATTTCATGAAAAAAATTTAAGAGCTTATTTTATGGTAATAGAAGGGAATTGACCAGTGACGATTGTAATGATGCAGGTCAACCTAAAAACTATCAAGAGGGCACTTTCTGGCAAATGCAATCTTTAGAGTAAGGATATATACAAATGACACAGAGAAGAATTGTAGAACATAAGCAAGTCTACTATAAAGTCCGGAGCAGTATATATCTGTAACAGTATACCTATCTGCTAAGTTTAAGCAGTAAAATTGTAAAATATCTCTGCACGTGGTAGGGCCTTGCCACACAAAAGTGACAATTAAGATTTTTTCCACAATATGGATATATTTTGAGGACATAATAAAAGATTAGGCCTTGATTCAAGTGGTATGTGCTATGCCGTTGGAAACGTTACTTTCCATGTAAAACGTGAGGCTGCACAAATAATAGAAAAATCTATCAACAAGCAGCAGCAATCTTGAACATTGATAAGCAATTCTTGAACAATATACGAAGGTATAACATTCCATTTCAAATAAAATATCCATTTTAAAAGAAATACGACAATATAATTATACGCCGATCTTTTAAACTGAAAGACCAAATTGTTAGGCTAAAGTTTATTTCAACCGTATTCAGTTTAAACATGAAAAAATACAATTAATTGGTCATTTTAATCACAGATGCAACATATATTTTTTGCAAAATTAATTTCTATTAAACCCCATAAGTCGATGGTTATAGAAAGAGATAACGGGTTATAACGAAATTATGAGTGATTAAAGTTCACAAATACACATATAACTCTGAAGTGTGTATACAGTATCTTTCGTTATTTATTATTACAATTAATGATATTTCTTACAATAGTCTTTTATTATAAAAAAATGCATCGGATTTATGACTGCCATAATTTTCATTTACTCGAAATCAGTGAAAAGTTTTTGGTTTAATATGTAGGCAATATCGTTAATTATGAACACGAAAATAATATTATTGCGTAATAAAGGTGTTATTGCGTAATAAAGGTGTTAAGTTGAAGATCTAAAATAGTGGTTATTCTATAACTACGTAGTTATAAACGTTTTGAAGGATATAAATTATAGGTATCATTAAGCCAGTTTAAATGTGAATATTAATAAGAGTCTTAATATCTTTTTCTCGACCCCCCCCCCTAGATAAAATTAAATTCCATGCAAAAGTTACATTAATAATTGTCCATAAATAAAAAAAGGTTTTCGTAATACTTTCTAATACGATTATCAATTTCATTTCATTTTTCCCCGTTTCCTTAGTGGGTTTACTAGGTTTTTACTATAAATAACCAATTGTATTAACTAATTTTACAGCAAATGTTAAAAAACGTTTCTACACTTTGTGTAAAGGAAAAAATGTTGATGTTTAAACTTGCATCGTGATAACTTCTCGTTTTGAGTTCCTTTACTTTTATTGCATAGCTTTTGTTTCGAAACAAACTATACTGAATTTTTTTGAGTATGGAAATATTTGATCTGAAGCATCGATAAACATAAGCGTTATTGGCCCATATTACATAGGAATAAGAAAATATTGCATATATTTTATAAATTTTTCTGTACGTATTTAACATTTTTAGACACTATGAAGTAAATTAGAAAATAGACCGAATTTTAATAATAGCATCGATCAGTGCAGATTGTACTACGATACGTGATTCTAATGACTATATTGAAAGTTTAGTACTATGTGAAGGATTATGTTGATATTGTTTGTATTCATGCTATAACGACAGTAGTAAACTTATAAATTAACTTCTTGATTCAGTTTATTAGTATATTCTTAACGAAGTAAAAATAGAAAGATCTTTAAGAAAAACGTTTCTGTAAAATTTTACTTTTAACTGTTCAAACATTAGATGGAGGCGTTGAAAATACTTCAGCAGAATGTTAGGTCTTTTATTGACACAATTTTGCCGCTTTAAACGGTTGAACTATTCATTACTATTAATTTGAATTACGCAAGAAGATTGTATGATGCAAATATAGTAGCTGTGATTATTATGACAATTTTAAAGTGGTTAGAATATTGCCAATTGAAAGCCTGGCAGACCTTTCACGTAACAATTAAAGGTAAGAATTTCACAAAATTCATACCATACTAATGACGCGAAAGAGTACAGTTTTAAAATTAGTTAATAATAACCTGATAGCACTAATCTTTTTAAAATCTCTTGAAGAAACAAGAGATGATTTTTTGGCAGTAATACCGAATCGAAAGTGCAATTTTGATTATGGGTTGAAAAAAGATAACAATCACTAAAAATACGCTCCAGTCTATGAACTAAGTCCAATATATAAAAGTTAAGTCCATTATAAACTAAATCCATTATATAAAAGCTTGGGCCATTTTAAAAATATTTCTATCGATTGGACAATAAACTGGAACTTCGACGTTGAAAATGCTTGAACAGTGCTGTAAGTAGAAAGAAATTTAAGCTGCGGTAGCAGCATAATGAATTTTATATTATTAAAGATAAAAGTGCAGTATTTTATGGTTATCATAATCAGAAATATATATAATAAAAGAAAAGAGATTGAAAAAAAAAGAAAAGAATTTGCACATTCACA
Organism: Druceiella hillmani; assembly: GCA_039881145.1. NCBI lineage: Eukaryota > Metazoa > Arthropoda > Insecta > Lepidoptera > Hepialidae > Druceiella > Druceiella hillmani. Next base: position 7,560,382 of record JAYKKI010000070.1, read on the forward strand.
TTATGCTTCAACTTAGACCCAACAGTCTGTTTTCTATTGGTTTCAGATAACAGACGAGGTAGAGAAAATTATCATATGTCAGCTTTACGTCGTTCTCTAAAACGTGTGTCACGATAGAAGTGTACGATAACAATATTTTTTCGTACAGGTTACCTTTTTAACGAGCGAGCCTATCTAACGAACTTTTACAAAATACTAAGCCGTACACAGCACGCATACGTTCTTATCGGGTGTCCGGTTATAAGTACAAAACGTAAACATTTGCCATAGAGTATTCAATATTATTTGCTTGTTAGGTGCCGACTTCCAGCTGTATCACTCTATACAAAACGCTGCTATTTAGATATTGGAAACTTTCGTTCATACTTTATTCAGAATTTTCTGCTATAAAAATATTATCATCACCTATTTTATTTTGTTAAACTGTAAGTAAAAGTAAAACAACACACTGATGGTAAATGGGACGATTATTTGTTTACGACCGATGACTTTCAGGTGCTGTCAAGTGCTATGGTGTGTGTAAATGATTTTAATCGATTCTGTTGTACTGTTAACAATGATGCTGTTAGATGTTTCACATTCAAAGGTTTTTTTTTAAACTCACAATCGATTATTTAAATTAATATTTTACTTTAAAAATAATTAAAACGCATAAGAAGCCCCTATATCCGTAAAATATTTACAGATGCCATTATTTTTTATGTCAATTAAAGCAAATTAGCAAATGTCGATACGCAATAGAGTTTAGATGGAATGGAGAATACATATTTATAAGTCAGCAAAAAGTATGAGTATGGTAGGCATATGTCTGTCGTCATCGCTTCGTCTCTTTTTTGTTTCTCATGCTTATAGAGTAGTTGAGTCATTACGAAAAGAAATAAAACGCAAGCATATTTTGTAACAGGTATTTGCGGAATGATATACGCTAGTATAGATTACAGTATATATGCTTCATTTCAATTTCATAAACTGTTTCAAAAGTGAAAGGAACGTCGGAGGCTTTGCATTGTAAGTAATTTTTTTTGAAGGAGTCTATATAAAAATAACTCCATATATTTTTAAAACGTATTTTGTTTCTGTTGACTGGCAGAGGTTGCTTTTGCTAATAATAAAAATAAATTCAATGAAGTTATAAGAACAATAATTACGTTTTTATTACTAAAGTTCGTTTGTTTTTTTTTATTTCAACGCATCTCTTTGTTATCTGGTTTGAAGACATTTTCATTAATTATATTTTTATTTACTCATAGGAATATTGCTTAAAAAGTAATACAAAAGAAATAGTAAAAGCGTAACAATTCAGTTAAAATTACTGAATGGAGGTCCATTAGCAAATAAATTGTCGAAGATATCTCAAAATAATTTGATAAATTGATAATATTTATAGGAAGTAATATACGTTTTTATAAAAGAGTTGCCATAATAAATGAAAATAATATTTTTACTTTCATGTGACCCAGACAGCGAAAGAACAATTGTAACCGTATGCCGAATTTTAATTTTTGTTTGAATAACAAACTCTAAGTACGCGTGCGCGTATACAACCATACATGCGTGTATTTGCGCACACGCGTGCAAATGAGTACCCACGCACTCACGTATCCTGAAGGATGATGATTGTCCAACGCATAGTGCCATTTGATAAAAACAAATCAAAATGAAAGACAATTTGCAATTGAATATATGGTTGGTTGTATTAATTCAAGAAGATTAGAATTAGTTAAATGTTTTAATTTATTTTACTGCAATTCTTTTGATGACAATGACATTATCTTTAATTTTGGGTCTTTGAATATTGGATGTATGCAGAGACTCACTAAGTCACATTTAACTTGTCAGTGCTCTTGGCATGTCTATTAAATGACCGTTGAGCTGAACACCGTTTGTATGTCTGTAGTGTATGTGTTGTAACTTAGTTTAGATAAGCACCCAATCTAAAAATACATTTTTACGTAAATTGAGAAAATGAGATTTCATTGCCTTCTCCTTTCTTAATAAGGAATATAGGTGGAATTTGATCCATTACCGGCGTAAATAAGCGCATTCCTGCACTATTCGCATACAACATCTGTTTACCAAAATGTTATTGCTAACCATTCGTGCCCTAACAAAGAAACGGAGGCGGGGTGACAGTTTTTGTCACCGAATGTAGCCGTGAGCCCATGTGGGATATGTTGAGAGGAGTGCGGGAAGCTTAACCTGGCACCGCACAAAGATTTCTTTGTAATCATTTTTGAACTTTACTTAATTTTGGGAGATCAACGCGATCACATGTGGCGTGTTCGTTTTACCCGCCTTTGAAATTGTCGATTATGTTTAGTTAAAAAGTGTATATGAAATATTTTTTAAAACTGTTTTTATTAGCAACTTGTGTTATAATTAGAAGCTTGTATCTTGTAGTGTTATAATTTAAGTTTAATAATTAAAGACCATATCGTAGCATTCGTATGTGTTTACCTGCACACAACAATACGTCAAAACATAGATAATATATACATACACACACACACACACACATATATATATATATATATATATACATATATATATATATATATGTATATATATATATATACACATATACATAATATATATACATAAATTTTACGAACTTTGGAATAATCAAAAAATATATTTTTTTGATAAAATTTTTAGATAAATCGCAAATATAATTTCAGTAACTTTTTCTTTAATCCATATGAAACAAGACATTTCTTCGGTCACACATGAAATAGAAAATTTAAAAAACAGAGTCCCTCAAAAATTTCGAGCTAATTATTTTTGATAGTTAATTAGGAAAATATATGAGGATTAATATACTTCACCACTATTCCAATTAAAAGTGACATATATACGCGAAAACCTATCGACGATCTTAGTTGAGATACAGTTTAGCTTTTCCATACCTGAATAGGATCATAACAGTGTCATAAACTGTTCCACCGACACAACAACTTCTTTGGTTTGTTGTAATTTACAAAATTGAAACGAAAAAGCATTTTCGTTTTCAAATATACAATGTAGACGTTATATGTGTAAGTCAAAAATAAAACGAATGAATGCCATCAGGTTTATCGTGATTATTTCTCTAACAAACAAGTAATTATATGTATTCATAATGCTAAAAAGTAATACCGGGCGCCACGAGCTAGAAGACAGTTGAGATGTTCACTTCAAAGTTAAGAAATTGAGAAAGATGATTCGGGTGTAAAAAGATATCCATTTAGGAACATATGGTGACTATCGACATAGACAAATTTACCGGAAACTAATTTTAAAAAGATTCTATAATTACCAAAATTTTAATTAAAATTAGTCTAATGGATTAGATATAAAGAGTGCAAATTTAATATCAACACCTATATATTTATTGCAGATTAAAAACTATTGCAATAAACGTAAGCAGTGCACCAATTGACCGGAAACGTAAATTCTGGCAGCGGCACCAAGCAGTCGCATTAATGCAAATCGTGCGTCCTTCGTTTTTCTTTCACTTCCGGTCTCAGTATAACTTTTCATTTCTTTCGCATATGTTGGTTTCAATAGGTAGTACCTATGACTGAGTTACTTGTGCGAGATTGCGTAAGAGAAATTTAAATTTACATTTTGCCGGAGTAGATTAACCTTAAAGGCGTTGGGCGATTTCTAGGTAGAATATTATTTTATATTATCTTTCGTGTTTTGCGAACAAACACATTCAGCTATTAGGTATCTGTATTGTAATTAAACATATTTTTTATTACTATTTTACTATTAAACAGCATTAAAAGTAACAACGAATCATCGAGGAGTTTTGAGATGTAATATTATGCCATTTCCTCAACATTGAATTTATTAACAGCTTTTATATCCAAAGAAGTATACTAAAACTTAATTTGAATTTCACCTAAGTACAAGTTGTTTTTAATAAAATTATTTATGTTTTGAAAAGATATCAGATACTAATTTATATGTGCATTTTTAGAGAGATTTATATAGTCGGTGTATTAACAAATGCAACTAAAAAAATTGGAGAAATTATATAAAAAGTGTAGCAAACAATAATAGGTTTCAGAATATAGGACAAAGATATAATATATGTTATATCTCGAATTCTGGGTTAAAAGTGAGACCATTTATTTTAATAATCATATGTTTATGCTCAAGACAAGTATGGCATTGACCATATATTTTTACAACAAGAAAGGTTCTTGAAAGGAAATTTCAGGAAATATATTATTTTAATATGTAAGTTGAATTGCATTTTGTTAATGACAGCGCTAAGTTTTCAAGGCCCATATGCCAAAGAAAATTGATTTAAATAAGTACAGACTCTTTTGTATTATATGCTAATTTTTAGTAATCATTTTTGACGTTACTTTGATTGGTTGAAGTAGTCAATAACTAATAGTAAGAGGTGGAATAATTACGGTAATCACAATGTAGAATTAACAACAGTTTCTGTGTTCAGACTTGAAGACTTAAAAACCCTGCTGTTATTGACAGAAAGTTGCATTAAGTGAATAACACTATGCTGTTAGTGGATATAATAATGTACTGCTAATGCATATTATGCTATACGTTTAGTGATCTATTGAAAGCGTTATTTATTGTATATTGCTTTCAAAGGTACATAGTTAATGCGAACCTTTTCTAGCAATGATTAGATTTTCTTCATGATAATGCTAGACAATATATTGTAAAAATACCCATATATCGACATAGCATCATCTAATTACAATCGGTTAATCAGAAATTTAACCAACTTTATAGGATTAAAAATTACACAGCATGGTATAATTTTATACGAAATTGTTTTATCTAGGTAATTACAAATTGTTGTAACTAGATTTTCACCAAGGTGTATTGTCACTGCTTACCAAATGGCGGCAAGCCCTAGATAAAAAACTAATTAATGCTACGATCCATTTTTTGTCCTAAATAATGCTAAAACTAAATTTTTGTATTCTGGTATATTTAGTTCTATCCAAGATAGGCAAATCTTCAATTCCGGTAATGAATGTTTGGATTTTATAGTCTTACTTTATAATTGTTTATTTAACATCAGTATTTTCTATAAAGGTATAAAGGTATAATAAAAGTAGATATAGAAATTAGTTGTGAAAGTGGATGCTCTCTGATTTATCTTAATATTCTAAAAATTAGAAACATTGTATTATTAAATTATTTAGCTTTGGTGCATATGTAAACTAATGATATTTAAAATATCAGGAAGGAAATTATAACAGCGCTGTAATATTAAATTAACTAAACATATTGCAGCATAATTAGAACTAACGATATTTCTCAAACGATAAATGTAGCAGAAAAAGATATCTATGCTGGACGCATCTCGCAATACTACGTTGTACAGGTAAAATTTATAGTATAATCGTGCCCGCTCTAAGCAGCTAAAAAACTATGACAACTTCGTCTCACATAGCGAACAGGAGCATAAAGTGGTAATTAACTCGAAATCGAGGGGTATCAACGTAATTATTTAATGATATAAAATAATGCATGATCAAAAGCAATTCCCATCGAAGCTATTGAAGTTTTTAATGTTTTATCCAACATAAGGATACAAGTTGCTTCATACGGAGACTAAATGTTTGTATCTGTTTTAATAATACTAGTTTAATAATACTAAGTTTTAATAATACTGAAAAGATAAATAAAGTAATGTCCGTTTGACAAATTCTAATAATATCATCACCGCAAATTTACTTATATTAAAATGTAACTTGTTGCTATGTCGGAATCTTCTTAATGTTACAAATTTGTGGTTGGAATGCAGATTATAATCATGCAAAATGCAGATAATCGTGCGATTATTTAAAAATAAATTCTCATAATAGCATTGTTAAAAAAATTGTAAACCATATGTTATTGTCGGTTATTTTAATGTCAATTTATTTTTTGATCATTCATACCGAAAAAATATAATTGCATATTATCTTTGAACTGTTTTCATCATAATCTTTTGCTTCATTCAATACCATCTTAATTCTTATACTTATATTTTTGTAACTTAATTGTCAGAATATTTCTTCGTATTAAGTGTGTGCGATTATTAAGTGTCATCTAGGCTATAAAAGCGGGGCTGTCTCAATGAAATGTGTTTTTAATATTATTTAAATGGATAACATGTCAGAGGATGCTCTGTACATTCTTATATTTTTGTGTAAACACATTATAAGTTTCTGATAATACGTTTGTAATGAATTTCATTTATTTAATAAGGTAATACTATTAAATAAGGTATGTAAACATTTTGAATGTATTGAAAAGTCTCAAATTAAGTGTGAATTAACAAAAATAATAAGTTACAACAACTTCACAAAAGATTATTATCTTTAAGTCTTAAATTTTTGGTACTTTTGCTTTAGATATTAATAACTTAATTAAATCTTTCAAGTAACATTTTCATTGTAATTTGTTTTTATAATATGAATTCAATATTTATTGTGCACTTAACAAAAATAATTTTCGGTCGTGATTATTTTGTTGTAAAAAATATATTTGAAAATTACTTCCTAATGTTACGACTTGCCTTTATGCGATGCTTTTTCCTTATTCGATTTTTGGATCTCTGTGTTTTTTTTTGGAAGATTTATGTTAGTCTCTTTACGCGACCTTCCTGTTTATAAAATTTTACGTAATTTTAAGTTTTGTGTATATACCAATTTGTGTTCGTATTTTTAACTTCTCTTTACGCTATCGTTTTTGGTTACTCAATATTTCTCTTTTGGGTTTGTTGTTCTTATATCAATTCATGTTTGTATTTATAACTAGTTTTAGGCAATCTTTTTTGCTGATTCAATTTTTTGATCTTTTTGTTTTTTTTATATGTCCATTCCTATTTCTATTTATAAACAATCTTTATGCGATTATTTGTGCTCATTCAGTTTTTTTTTCTATTGTATCGTTTTTTTACATTAATTAATGTTTTATTAATGACGTTCAATTCTTCATCCTGTGTTTTTTCCAGTACTTTAAACCAACACTAAATCCCAGTACACATTATGTAAAAGCCCCTTCGTGTATAAACAAATCATGTATAGTAACTATCTATAATTTGGTATATATGCAATTTAGTACCGACGAAATTTTTACATTCTTTACTATAAACTAAGACGCAAAACACCTTAAAAAAGTAAAAGTCTTCTATTGCATGCGTCAAAGAGGATGTGTTAAATTAGGGGTAAAGAGAGTTATGTCACACTTTTTTACTGACATGCAACGATTTCATTGCTTCAGCGAGGATCCCACCTATCGCCTAAAATACTGAGTACGTTAAAATTTGCAAAAGTTGATGGTGGTTGCAGCCCTGGTACATACGTTATTCGCCGAGACCAAAATGGCTTCATATATCTTACCTTATCCTACAGGCATAAAAATCAGCCTTTATGATCGGAATAATAGCTCCATAAAGCAAATTCTACGACTCAAAGTAAATGTAAGTAAAGTTCCCATTTCACGTGCTTTTGTTACGTTCCAAAAATATTCTGAAAGTTTTGGAAGTATATATTTTTAATTTAAAGTAAAAAATATATGGTCAGTATTTTAAATAATGATACAAATTTTGTTAAGTTTACAAATTTCGTTCAATTTTGTTAACGCCGGAAATTAAATTTTATACGTCATTTACCCTAACTTCCATTAAAACTCCACTTTTATCATTTCTTTTTCTGATTCTAAATCTTTTAGTTTTGGTGTCTGTTGATTGATTGTAATTGAGTCTCGTTAACAAGTCGTTGCTTGGAGAAATTTTAATATTTTTTTAGAAGGAATAAATCAAAGGCCAATTCATTTAAAAAAAATACACTCTAAAAGTGTTACTACTATTATTTTTGCTTTACGTAGTTAATTATAAAAATGAATATCTTAAGAGTTTTAAAAAATTTTCCTTGGCTGTAGCGTAAAATTTACTTAAATATTAAATGATGTAAATTTTCTTTGTACACTTTTCTTTATTATAAAGAAGCTAAGAAGTAGTAAAAATCAATAAGATCATTTTCAATTGTCCATTTTTAAATTTTGTAGTAATCAAAGGTTTTCAAAATATGGTTAACTGAAAGAACGCTAATAATAAAAAAATCACAAATTTTAATTTCAAACGATTGTGCTACTGATATATAATACGATATTTCATAAATCTTTTCCCACTTTTGTTCTTCCATCATTCAAAAATACCATTGTAACTTATTTATACATTTCCACTTTTTAGTTTATTTCTATCAAGTAATTGTTTAAGATGGAGACCGTAATTGATATGTACGTGTTAAAAATTATTATGCAAAGAAAAATATTTTAAATAATTTTTTTAATACTGTAATTAAGGATAAAAAAATATGTTTTCACCTACCATATCCAGTCACACATTATTGAATGGATCGTTTAAAATAAACTGTACGTTTCAATTTTGATTTTTCACTTTAAGCCCGGTTTATGGTAATTATTAAGTATAAGTATCAAAAGTATTTAGTTTTAAAAATTTTGTTTAATGCTTCACAATACCCTTCTAATTTTTCAACCATGAATTTGAACAATTTAGAATAATTGTAGTCACTAGGATCTGATTCCAAATTCGAATTACATTTGTTTTAGTTCAGTTGCGTTAATAATTTATAGGGATAGGTATAGACAACTACGAAATCCTACTGTACGTGTTTCCTGTTAAGAACATGGGCGGGTTTTTATATCTCAAGTCGTTTGTTTTGTTATTTCTGGATAATTTTTTAGCTGTGTCTTATGACATACTCTTATGCTAAATTTTAGGTGTCTAGTTACATTAGATGCTTGTGATATTTTTTTATTAATCCACTTTTCATTTATCATGCATTATAATAAATTATTTTATTTTCTAAATACTCATATTTTTCAATATTTTAAATGAAAACATAAAAGTTTATACAGCATGGCCTTAAAGAGATGGGAAATCTGTTTTTGTAGTTTAGCTAAGTGTGCAGCCCACAGGGTTGAAAACAGTTTGCATGAAAACCAAAACTTTGACCACTTTCCCTAAACCCAAACTACTTTCTATAGTTTATTGCAATCCCTTTTGTGATGAAAGGGTAATTTCAGTTACGTGTTAGTTGATAAAGTAGAAAGTAACTCGAAGATAATAAGCAAGGATTTACTACAAAAATTTGATGGAACTTGTCATAGATCATCTACAATTGTACAAACTGTCATTACGGAATTTACATAGTTAACCATTAAATTGTATTACGTATGTATCTGCTATTGTAATTCGGATTATAATATAGACAACAAACAGTAATGCCCACTAACAGGTGACATAAACAGAAATGGTGACTTTTTAAACCTCATGGAATATTTTATAATTTCCCAACAGCCACTAGCATATTTTGTATTTATCGACTCCAGCTATGCTTATTTTTAACATATTTAATTTTCTAAAAGTATATATTTAAAATGTAAGTTATTCGATAATGGGTTCAGCGAAATTATAATTCAAATTGCATCGCTAGATAAGATTTTTATAATTACAAGAAACACTCATTATGCAAAAATTGGAAGAATTAAGTGAAAAAATATTTAGATATTTGCGTAGTTTAATTTTCGACATAATGAACGTCATCCAAAAAATTGTAATGCTCGTATTGCTAAATTAGTTGGCGGAAAAATAATTAATTTTTCTTGATATGATCTTATAGTGGACGCTGTACATGATTATTTGTATCTTTCAATACACAGGCACTTCATACTGTTACGCATATAGCTATTTTCGCGAACAAAGCATGTGACCTCATAACGCGACTGGAAAATAGAAGTGAACCGCGTAATAAAACAATTACTAAAAAGTCTAAACGCAAAATCCGAAAAGCTGCATTTAAAAATCAAGTTTATGGTTAGAACGGTCAATGACATGGAAAACGATTTGCTTAAAAGAACAAGTTTCCCTGTTTAAACCAAATGTGGTTTTCTTCTCAGCGTTAACGATTGGAAAGAGACACAATTTTGTGTCTCTATGTTTGCTGTATGGACTGGTATACAGAGATAAATGGAAATCATTAAGTGGAACGATTAATCTTGGGAGAAAAACGTGGAAAGCAAATTGATTAATTTTGGTAAATGTTGTTTACAAAAATGAATTAGAGTTGATTGATCCACGATATCTCAGGTCAAAGGAAATAAGAAATCCACAGTATGGCCTGGATGCTATGGAAGGTAAAAATTGAAATGGTATTAAAAATTTTATCTCCTAAAAAGGATATTATATTTATGTTATTTCCTAAAACCATTTTTCGTACATCGTTTTTACATCAATTTATCTAAAAATAAATGTATTACCTTCACAGAAAATTTGTAGCAATTTTCTATGGAGCTCAAAATAAGTAATAAAAATGATTAGAGTTCGGAAATAGCATGACTATTACTGGGTATTTGGACACAAATTTTGATTTCTGATCCGCTTTAATCAATATCCCAAATATCCCGAATATCAATTTCCGGGTATTCCGGAATTCATTATGTCAAAGGAGTAATTAACTGCTGTGAAGGTGCCCTCTGACTGCAAAAAGTTTTTGTGATTGTTCGTCAGACTTCAAAGATAATCACAAAACTACGTTAAACATTTTTGAATCCGTAAAAAGAAGAAAATCTAGAATTTTTTCTAAACTTTTTGTTTTAACCAGTTTTCTGGTATATTCCTTTAACATACTGACCGAGATCTTATTACAATAATCTTATAAACTTTTATGCTAACTTCTTTTTATATATTTAAATATACATATATATATATATATATATATATATATATATATACATATATATATATATATATATATATATATATATATATATATATATATATATATATATATATACTTACGACGCAAAGTGAAATCTCAAATTTAAAATAATAATCGAAATAAATATTGATAAAGTATTAAGATTATTTTATCTACAATGATATTCTCAGCCGTATACGATTTTACACTTGGTCGGGCTTCAACACCGTCTAATGTTCATATTTAAGTTGAAATAAATAATTTAAGTTTGGTGATAGAGCCTTAAATCATAAGGTAGTTTGTTGAAAAATTAAACGTTACATTTTTTGGCATAAAATAAGAAAGAGACGTTGGAAAAAACAAAATCTTTAAAAATATTAAACGTGTAGAATTTGCCTATCTGTGTAATGCACATAGTTAATTAAGAAAATTACCCAGGGCAGGTAATTGTGAAAGTACACAAATAATTGTGTTTTTGAATTACTGTTTGTTTTCTATTAATCTATTTTATATTTTTGCTCAAATATGCTTCCCATAAAAACTATTCACTCATTTTTGAAGAACATTTTTGAACAACATAAGATTTTAAGATTTAATTTTAAGAACATAAAGATCGACCTGAGGTAACATATAGTTTTTATTTTATCGGAATAAGTTCACTGAATAAGAAGATATGCTGATTTATTATTTTCACAAATTATTATGTCCCAAAATTACAACAATTAGGAAGAAATGCATAGCTAGTCGACGTGTAGCGCGTAACCGGACACCGGGATGGATGATGGAGTAAACAACTTGAATGCGGGCAGAGGCACCAGGGCAGATGACGTTGTTGGTCATCTTTGGCACGTAAAATTTTTCATTGTTGTATATGTTCGTTATAAGATTAGTATGTTTCTTCAAGTTGTTTGAAATCGAAATAAAACATAAATATTCATAATTTAATTATTTTCATGGATTTACTACTAGACTGTATAATTTTTTTAATACTTGCTTTTTTACACAGATATAATAAAACAGTAGGATTAGCTTACTTGTGTATTGAAGGCGTTCAGGAAAAAAATTGATGAAAAAAAATTATTTTGGGAAATAAAACAAACATAATGGGACACAAAAATATCCGTTTTTGGAATTTTTGTCTCTTTGTTCAAGTGTCACGTAAAAGCTACTTAATATTTTTGGATCATGTTTATATATGAATACAGGTATAGACTAGAAGTAATATTTAGTATTTATATAATCGCAATTAGTTTTGTAAGCTTAAAATTTTTACTGTTGGTAACATTTATAATGTATTTACTTTGATATATTTAGTTCACACTAAACTGCTGTTGTATAAATTTTATTATTATGTACTTTTTTGGCTATAAATATAATATGAAGAATTAGCGTACCGGTACATTGTGATAGTCATGAAAAAAATATTTAAGTAAATATTACATAAGTATCAGAATACAATAGTATTGATTTTTGAATATTTGTTCGCTTGCCGGTGTGCCTGTTTATTTTTTTACACACTACGCGAGAACAGCTATTATATCAATTCTGTCGAGTCTGGGGTTAAATATATGCTATGTTTTATTGCAAACAACCAAATAAGAAAGAGATATTTCAATACGAAGCTCATAAGTTTGAAAAAAAATTTATAAAATTATTGTAATGGAAGTCATTACGTGTATTAATCTTATGGTTAATTTAATTATATATTTTTTTCGAAATGTTTATTTGGAAACGTAATCGCGGGTACAGCTAGTTATATTAAACTCAATGCAGGTAATTCATTCTTAAAATTTCCTAATTATTTAGGTTTGTAATCCACCAGCAGTTTCCTCTACTTTCTTTTCATTGTATTAGCAAGACAATTTGAATTAATTTTTCCAACATTATCTCACCAATAAACCATATTCTGTCTATGTCTTTCTATAGATTAAACGTGGGTATGCGTGTGTACATTTGTATGCGCGCGTGTTTATGTTTGTGCTTATGCTTATTTTACTAAACTATTTTAGTAAATATGATTTTTAAAAACACGAACCGTGAATATTTAAAACGGCACATGAGGGGAGATTACTGCATATAGAAGATAAGGTTCTTTATATTAATAAAAGTTTGACCATATTAATTATGGATAAACGAGCACACCGAGTAACCGTATTAGTGTTGGAACTTTTCAAACATAATCGAGAAAACTCCGTTTGGTCTTTATATATAATTTGTTTATATAATATTTGTCACATATAACTCGGTGTTTGAGCAGAATAATTGAAATAAATGTTGTGAACAATTACAATGAAATAAAATTTATACGTAATTACAAACGCGGGCTTTGCGTGTTTTTGTCTAGATTTTCACTGCTGGCAGATTTGTAATTAAGACTGTTCTTAAAACTAAGGAAAGTATTTTAATATACAGTATATGCAAAAGGTTACACGCTACTAAATGAAGGTTAAGTAAAAATTACTATTTGTCTTTTCAGGATCACTTTTCGAGCGCTATTACTAAGTATAATTTACATGCCTCATTGCCTCGTATGACGATTAAATTGAAACTGAACCATAAGTGTTGTACAAGGATAAATAATTCAATTTTTTTAGTACATTTATCTTCTTCTTTGCTCTTGTGCCCTGAATTCTATTTATACGATCTTGTATCATTTTGCTTAATCTGCGGTTGAAACATTTTTCCTTTATTTTGAATTTAATTTGAAACGCCTACAATACTTTTGCGTATAGAATATGGGCGTAAATTGTGTAATTGTATTGGGAAAAGTGGAAAACCACGATTTTTTATTTGTTTAGAATTTGAGCAGTTAGAAGAGAGTAATAATAAAATATGATGTATTCATTTAATGGGATATTATTTGCAGACGATTTAATATACGATTTCCACGCAATATAATCCTTAGTAGAAATTTGTGTTTGGCGTATATTCGACTAGATAAATAGATTTAGAACTCAATAAGTTATTTAGCAGTTAGGCGAATTACAATAGGTTTTTCAAAAAATGGGGTTTTTAACCAAAACAAACGCATCTGTTTAAGGTGAACTGCAGAAAACTACAGATAAATAGACTACAGGAAACTATAAGGTCTGGAAGTAAAGCAGGAAGGTTATTCTTCTTGTTGTTCACTTTGTCTTCTGGTTCACCTTGCTCACTTTGTCTCCGCTATTTCACATATAATTGGCTTAATTTATAAGGGTGTATTACATTTTAAGTGGCTTAGACGTAACTAATTATAGCTTGTCATTATCTCAACAAATTTACTAATTTTCAATGAAAAGTTTTAATATTTTAAGGTTTCGAATATATATGTAATGCATGAAATTTGAACTGTCATATGCTGTATACTTTGTGTCTTTTTATTAAAAAATAAGTATCGAGTAACAGTCTAAAATACTCATGTGTCATCAATTATACATGCTTTTACATGTATTAGAGCTAATGTGTAGACATAATATAAAGAAACGTGTTAGGCTGTGTTTTCTATATGGATGTTGCGAGTGCAAAGAAATTTATTGTAAAATGCAGTGTATTTAATTTTTTACAGTGGGCTATATATTTGAATATAATTTCATTTTCAATTGAAAATTAGGATTTAACATCAGATGGAGATTGGAATTTTGTAAATAATTTTATTGAGTTGATATAAAAATATTGTGGTTAAAATTGCAAACAATTTCGTTTAAAAATCGTAATTAATTGTCAGTTATTCTTGCACAAAGTAAGCACCATTATTATCTATAATATATCACCATTGTTATCTATAATATCTCATTAACAACGTGCAGATACAGCGTATATTACTTCTACGTAAACCCTTTGGTGCTGTGTTAAGGAATTTTGCAACTCTGGTCTATCATATAATTTTTATACTAATTGTGATAATTTAAAAACCGGAATGAATAAAAATCTATTGGTATAAGTCAGGGGAACTTGGTAGATGTAGTAGAATCTCCTAATAAATATTCAATACCTTTGGGTGGACGTTCGATACGTGGTGAAAGTAGTTACTCGTACGTACGACCGGGTGTTATCGCGAAGGAAATACATTTTGAGTGGTTTTTACGTTTGCTTTGTATTTTTGTGCGAAGTCGGTCGAGTCCATTGCAATATATTGTTGATTTAACTATCCATCAAACAGATAACAAAAAATTATTTTGACTAAATTCAGTTTTTAGAGTGGGTATCGGTTTTTGTGTGAACTTAGCCATTGATGAGTCCGTGTATGTTTTACGGACAGAATCCACTTTTCGTTTCAATTACCAATTGGTCAAGCCATTGTTGGATGCGTCTCAGAAGAAGATTCATATATATATATATATATATATATATTTATATATATATATATATATATATATATATATATATATATATATATATATATTAGAACATTGGTCAAATTGAGTGTTGCCAGGGTATATGGTATCCCCTACAAAAACTTGCATATTTTATCCAATCGATTCAAGTATTCTAATACGTGTCTGCAATTGAGTTTGACAACCTCGGGTAATGAGAAGATCTCTTAGTTAATTCTTTTAAGAAGTCTATATTAACTTCCACTGATCGCCTGCTGCGGGAAAAATCTTTTAAACCATAATTCCCATTTCGGAACCTCAAAAACTGACGCCTTGAAGTTGCATCGGAGACCGCAACCTTATCTTCTGCATTACGTATATTTCGAGTAACTGCAGCTGCTGAGCACGGCTGTGATCTAAACGAAACGTGTACAAATGGTAATTACGTACCTATATACTCTCTTCCCACCTCCAATGTTTTAGTAAATACTGAAGATGTCCGTAGCAGCTGATACATATTTATATCGTTTCCCCACCACTTTACATCGTTGCACTCTAGATAGCCCTATCACTTTTTACAAAAAAAAACACAAAATTTAAATAAAAACCCCTCACTCCTTTTCTATCAATAAAATAATACTATTTTTGCCTAAGAATAAAAACGTTGAAACCTTACAGTTAGCCAGAAATAGCTGAGGATACTATGCTACTTTTAGTAACGCAAGCAAAAAGTTTTTTTTATCACAAGCTACTTTCAGTTTAAATAGATTTTTCAACATAGTCAGTTCAAGTTTTCAAACTTGTTATAGTGAGAGTATACTTCTAAAATTATGAAATAGAAACATTTTTAAATTTTTGTAACAAATAATTCACATAAATATACGATTTAAAATTTACCCTTTATTAAACAAGCTTATATTTCAAATAGATGAGATAATTTTATATGTTAAACAGGTTCAGGCTAATAATTTCATATCCCAACACTATATCCATATATTATGAATACAACATTGAAAAAACTTTTTTCTTAGATTTCATTTCATAGGATATTATTTTTTAGTGGTTGCAAACAGGTTTGCCTAGTCCTTTGTTTACAAAGTGTGATCATATGTAGGGGTACTCATCACTCTTACTGCGTTGTCAATAAAATTCCCATTAAAATAAAATTACATTGTTAAACTACTAAATTCAGTTTTGAAAAATAATTGTTTTCGGAGTTTTAAAAATAAAGTCAATATTTAACCTTAATATAATAGAGCATAAAATAGTGGGTTAAAAATTATACAGTCAATGTTATCTACAAATTGCGTTTCTAACGTGATTAAGATAAGAGACTTATAGCTCATTTAATATGCCAAAATAACAATATACCTTGGGGAAAGAGGCCTTAGCAATAAAGATAAAGTAACTATATTTTATTGCTTTAAGCCTTATTCAGAGAACAATGACTCAGGCTGAATGAAAATATGTTATATATTTCTATATGCACTTACGAATCTTTCAGAGTGAAGACAAGTGCTAAACCATGTCTTGTTCGTGAGCATTGACTTGTTGTACTGCTAAGACTGTCTGTAGTACTGCCGCTCGCAATCTAAGCCAAAAATTAAAAAAATATTGCTCTAATAGTAATGAAAACGTAGTGAAAAATTTGATAGCATGTGAAAAATATTTTGGATACATGTTTTTTCCAATGCTCTCCTTAGATACTCGAAGATATTGATAAATATAGGAGATTAATACTATTTTATGTAATATAACACATGTTATAAAATAATGTTACATTGTTCTTCAGAATGCAAATATTCACATTTTCTTTCTTGCTAGTGTAATAGTGATTAGTGGTCTTAGTGGGAGATTCGGAGATTTTGAAAATGCAATGTAAAATAATTTTAATTTTACCTGTGAATCAGTATTAGAACTGCTGTTTCTGCTCATTGTTGTGCTCGGAATATTTAGATAATTGGAAGTCTGCCCAGATACATCTAATCTGGTTGTGATATTACGCATAAAACGTCTGTGCCAGCTGCCATTACTAGAGGTGCTCAACTTTCTACCATTGAAGGATGCTTCAAAAAGGTCCAAAAATTAATACTTTTAAAAAGTACGATATGAAAAAAGCAAATCATTCAAATATAACTTACTTTTAAACGAGTACAGATCATCATGATAATTTTCATCGCGAGACCATAGATCTGAATTAACGTCATACAGAGAGCTCATACTACTGGCCATAGATTGTTCACCGCAATAACCTGCAATAATGTTAACCATTCTATATAAAATTTTGCATCAAATATAATACAGTAGGCAATGAAGACTGCAATCGACATATGACATATTACAATGTATTAAATAATAATTTAAGACAGAAAATTAAGCAATTATCCTTAAGATTCAGAAAAGATGTATTATCCTATATCGCAAGCCTGCTTTTTTAGGTTCCATAGTAAAGCATTATAATCAATAAAATTTTGTTCATATCACATCCCTTTCTTAGTTACATTATTCCTTATGTATCCTCAATGCAAGGGTTAAATATTGTGCAGTGCGTGCAAACCAGCTCAGCTCGGTTTTATAGAAGCATTTTTTCACAGAAAACCCTTTATTTGGCTGCGAATATTAGGTGATAGAAAATCGATTATACTGGTATTTTAAGTTTTTTTCTTCACGGAAATTCTGTTTATGATAATAAAATGTTTAAATGTATATTTGAATATTATATGATTATATTGAAAAATCCTTAAAATTTGCGTGGTATACGAAAAGTTTATAAAAATTTACTTTGTTGTAATTGTGTTTTAATTTACCTTTGGAATATAAATATACCATCTTACTTTTAATACATAAAGTTAAAATTAATTTATTGAAATTAAAACAAACCATAACACCTTAATAAACATACAATGATATTTGAATATACACTCGATACTAATGTCGTTTAATGTATAATGTAGCAAAGCTAAAATAATAATTTTATTTGTTAGACTAATATGTACTAAAAAACTATGTCTTACGCAATATAATTTGCTGTAAACATTTTCACGATTATTTTTATTCCAAAAGATTATTGCATTTATGAATATACTCGTACTAGATGTTATTAATAACAAAACAGCCAGAAGATTATATTTTAACTTCACTGATTATATTACGCGTAATTTTTAGGGTCGAGGTTGGATTTGAGATTCCTGTCACGATATTAGGTAAAATATATTGGTAATCAAACTTGTTCCCCGGTAAATTTAAATGTAGAATTTATTCAACATTTTGTTCAGACTTACATGTGTTGGTTATCATTGATTTTCTTTCATATTGAGTATGTAAGACGATGCTCGCACCGAATAACCTTGAGGGATCTGATTTTCTAGCTTGGCCCCTTATTCTTTCCGATAAATTAACGCTATGCTAGAGGTTCGGTGTATGTGCGAACTAAATTAACTGCGTAAATAACTCGCTAGCCGCAACGACAATCATTTGCGACTTTTGCCGTTTTAAATGTTAACATGGCTTTTATCGCAATTTAAAATCAGATTAACGAAATACCCATATTTTCATGAAATATATTATAAGCTCTCGGAATATGTAGTTTAATTATTTTAATACGAAAAATAGACCGAACTTGCGTTTATTATTCAGCAGATTACTTTTTATTGTATATATATATATATATATATATATATATATATATATATATATATTTAATATATATTTAAAAATATATTTATTCATTTATGGTTATTTGTTTAATTAATATTAGTAAAACCTATAGTGGACTTAACCGTAATTTAACAATTTATTCCTAGTTATTTTAAATGTCCCGTCAAATTAGACATTCCGTAAATTATTTCAGCGCAGTTAGAAAAAATATAAAATAGGCAAAATAATAATTTACATATCCTTTAATATCTTTTTATGTATTTTATGTAAATGTTATAATTTCGAATTGTCCCTGCCATAATCATTATATTGGTAATAAGTCAGTTTATTTTTTCGACTAATGCATAATAACTAATGCACTTATTCAGTCTAGTAAATTATTTTAGGAAGTAAATTTTTAAAAATTATTGGAATTTTTCATCCATTATGCCAGACGAGTCCTGGTTTTTTTAATAAAAATTTTAAAACAATAGCATGTCAGAATAGCAGTAATTTATTCGAAGCTGGTACACAAACGGTCCAAAAGAAGAACCCGCTAAACTTTAAATACTAACTTTTACCTTCGGCTTCGCCCATGTCCTTATAATTAAAAACTTGTATGAAGAAAATAAAACATGCAACGCCATCAATGATAAAACGAATTTAGATACTACGCCTTTATTTCCGTGACTTTATAGCACAAATGTAACGTGACGTGACTTTATGACACAATAACGCATATTTCCTCTAAATTATGCATTAAAAGGAGCGATTCTGTAGCTAACTTACATTGCGTTTAAAAAACTCACGTCTATCCGTGACTCCGTTGCGACTTTTTATTTCAAATAAAAATTTTCCCCGAGGAATGAGATTTCCGAAAGAAAATAGCTTATGCCATTTCTCGGTTAGCCAACTATATTTGTGTAAAATCATGGCGATCGGCTACTCCATTCTGAGTGAGAGAAGAACAAACAATACGAATGATATTTACCGGATTAGAAAGTAGCCTATGTCATAAACTGTACAAAAGTCACTCTAATTCGTTACTTCGTGGCGATATAAAAGAAGGCACGATTATCTGTTTCTCCATTGCAACGTAAAAAAAAAGATTAAAATATATTGCCGCGCAAACTAATGCATGAACATTTTCCAATAGATTTTTTTATAATAAATAATCGCGAGCTAGAATATATATTCTGAAATATACGACGTATTTCAAAATATATATTGCATTCAATATATAATGCATATTCTTCCATGTCATCAAAAAAATGTCAAAATATCATTGGCGCTAAACTGAACACCTACGATAATAAAATATAGTTCCAAACCTAATATTAAAATTAATTTAATTACATCGCTTTTTATTTTTATTGCTTTTTGAGCGGGTAGGAAAACAAGTGACATAGATCAAACTGGCAAGGCGTCAGTGCACACTATCGGTCGGTTTGCATGTGAGTAAAAGGGAAGCAAAAGACTTGGCCAAGGCGAGTCTTGCTTTTCGAGAGAAATGATGTGGTTTATTTTTTTATATTTTTTCAGGAAATGTAATTTGGCTCAGTGGTAAAATATATTAACCCGCATAAATCTCAATATTTAACACGCAAAATCATACATAAACCAATTTTAAAGTTTATAAGTGAATAACTCGATTTTTGTTTAATTATAAACACCATGTGGTACATTAAACGAAACAGTCAATTATCAGCATATTGAAATAATTTTTTTCAGAATTTTAGGTAACATAATTCTATGTATATTATTGAAAATATCCACTCACATCATGCCCCATCCTCACCTTGGAAGCTGAATAGAAATGTATCTAAATTTTCTCTATAAATCCCGCAATTAATGGAAAAGTCGCGATATTTTCAGCCTGTATAATAATATAGAGTTAAAAATAATAGTGATATTTATAAAAAGTTTAATATAATTATTACGTACCATTATATGTGGAAATGTACTTCTGCGCGTACGGAACAGTTTTATTTGTTTCACGAGTTTTATTCGTACTTTTTAATATTTATTACCGATTTGATTCTTATTTTCAAGCTCCCATACTTCAAAAGAAAACCTAAATCCATAAAACGTCATTAATGTATCTATCGTAAACCGATTTTCTCAGAAATCGTTTATGGTGTGAACACAAAATTTGGCGCAGTAAAGTCACATTAATAAACAAATTATTACATGACAATTTTAGAACGGTAAAATCAAGTTCTAGAAGAATTTTCTTTTAATTTTTTATACCTTGTGAATTATCATTTGAAAGGGAAGGAACTACTAAGGAACACAAAAAAAAAATTTTCACAATTTTAAGTAATGTGACCCTCAAGATATAACAAAGTGTAAAAATATCCTTCCCCTTTTATTTCGGAATAGCTATATTAAATATTACAAAAATAAAGAAGTTGGTAGAATTTGGCTAGAAAATTACATGAAAATTTTATAGCCATTAACTTAGGTCTTAGGTATTTTGAGAAATTCACGTTTATTTTTGGCCTGTAAACAATGTATTGGAAAATACATGTATATGGCCTAACATGTTAATAATGTTTACAAATACTTTAATGGAAATACATCGTACGTTTAAACTTTTATGCACCTTAGTAAGCACGAAGTGCAAGACTACTCGTATTAACGGATTTATTTTAAAATATTTTATTAACACTATTTGGGAAATTCCTTCCACAATCACATAGTATTTTTAGGAAGCCAAAACGGGATAGACTTGAGCAAAAATGTTGAAAGGAAAATTTTTAATTTATTGATTGATCACTTGACTTAAATGTCAAAAGAAAAAAATTATTCGTAGGAAATATTATAACAAGAGAATATATTTTAATCTTTTTTTATTTAGCAACAGTTTTTATTTTTTTTTTAATTTTCTGATTATGTAGATCAAAAGCTGTTATAATTCGTAAAACATTACGTCACAGTGAAAGAATTTGTGAAAATATTTCCTTTTCTTTCAAATTAAATATACTAAGGCATAAAAATCGATCTGCCCTGAAAATTCTAATTAGCGTATCAAAAGAATGGCGAAAATAATTTAATCAATCATAATTTTCATTAATAAGTAAAGAAAACATTAGGATTAAGGATTAAATCGTAATTTTTTTAAACCAAGAAGCAATTAAAAGGTTCATTTTTAAGATCGTATCAAAGCTAAAAGTAGAGAAATCACTAAAATTGCATTTTCTTAACAGGTCTATTATTAGGATATTTCCCCTACTATTTTAATAATAACTTTAAAAATTTAGCCCTTATTGAAGAGAAACGTACATCTTTGTCAAGCTATTTCTTATTTAAATTTCTTAATATTATTCATGGTGAACTAGGTTTTCTTACACAAAGTTTCAGTTTGTTTCCTATATGCACAATTATTTGCTGATTAAAATTTGATTTGCTGCATGAACTATGCCATTAATTGTACATTATCGTAAAGATATCAAAGTCACAGTTTCAGTTCAAGCGTCATCATGTTTGCTTATGCCATAATTTATTTTTAATAAAATCCTTAAAAAAATGTTCTTCCGTTACTTCACCATATTTTTATCTATCCTTAGTAAATAACTGATTCTGGATGGATCTATCTCTAGATCTGTTAGAAAGAAAATTCTGTCTGAATAAAGATCCAATTTGTACTGACTGCAGTGTTTAATCAATCAAATGCTCAATTGCAGTACAAAATGGCTAATCACTATTGAAAGCCTACAGAAAATTAAGTCGGCTTTTTGAATCTACGAAATCTTAGAAATCATAGCAAATACTCACTTTGGTTACTTAAAAAGTATTTCTTGTTGTGATTTTGCAGCGGTGACAATTACGAGCTGACAGCGACACAATAAAACGTTCATTCCTATATATACTAACGCATTGTCTACATATCGACGACATTCTTTGAAAAATGATATGATAGATTAGAATATGGGTATACTTGTAAAAAATGTCCTTAATAATAATGTTTTTGGAGAAATTTTATTATTGTATTTTGCTTCATCTTTATTTTTTTATTCAGTTAGCGCATACATATATTTTTTGAAATACTCGGCTCAAAATAATACAATGGCAAGATAATAATAATTATCGCGGTGCTGCCTTGATGTTTTAATCATTTCATGTGAATATTAAAGAGTTGGCTCAAATCTTGAGAAATAATCGAACATCTGCTATATCAAAAATGAAGCTAATTTTTAAAAATATTCGTTACAATACCGGATACTTTCCGATAGCGAATACCTTATTAATGTTATAAGTACTGTATCAAGAAGGCGGAAGATTCTCTTTTATGCACAATCTGCAAAATAAAAATGTGATCCTTTGCAAATGAATAGCCGATCGGATATAGAGGATAAATTAAGAATAAATGAAGCAATAAGAATATATTCTTTGATAAGTGTTAAAGAAGAAACTTTTACTTAACGTGAGATAGAATACTTTGTTATATTTGGTGAACTTCACACTAAGTCGTAATTCAATATGAAGCGCTGATTTCCGTCGAAGTTTCTCTATGATCTTGATATTGGAGAGCTTTACGATTTGACTTGCCATTTAACGTTTTATTACGTGAACCGTAAATGATGTAAGTTTTAAGTAAATAGATACTTTGTAGGAAGATAGATAGGCGACTTTTTGAGACGCCATTTACTGATGCCTTGATGGCATCCATAAATGGCCAGTTCATTATAATAAAATGATTAATTAGCCTTTTTAGGAATAAAATATTTAGTTATAGTTATTAGTATTCATTTTACTCAGACTATACGACTCTATACATTCTTACAAGATCATTCAATGTCTTAATTATTTAAATTTACCCCATTTTTACTTATCTTTACCCTTTATCCAAATCGAGTAATGTCTGGGGTGTACATTATAGTGCAATATTATCCCAGATCTTATTCAATTCTAGTCCGTCCATCTAAGTCCACTACATTCTAGTTACACTTTCCTTGCATAATTATATCATGTCACAAAGTTATATTACAATTTATCCTGATAAATGACAAAGAAATTGCGGTACTTTGTTGATTTTCCTTATATTACGTCTTAACGAAAATAATATCAAATAAATTAATTTGTCGCCATTAGTTTAGTTGAGAATATTAATATATTTTTATATATAACTAATATGGTTGCAATTATGTTCGACTACGATTTGTAGTTTTAAAATAATTAAAATATTTTTTTTTATTTGTAATCTTAATATCGTGCGATATTTACTAAAAAAAACAAGAGTATCATTTGTCTAAATTGATGTGGATTATTAAATATTATAGAAAATAGTAATTAAAAATTTCCTTGTATTTTGACATAATAGTTACCTGAATATATTTTTTTTCTACAAACTGTATATTTCAACGTACGGCCGTTTGAAAGTAGAATTTGATAATTAATACGTAGTTCTGAAATTGAAATGAATATGAACTTATAGCAAGGTTCAGCAATAAGTAAACAAGTGAAGAATTAACAATTTTTTTTCAATAAAACTAGATACATGAGGGAAGGTCTAGATGTAAAAATGGGACGCAGGAACAAATATAATTAAAAATAGAGATTATCATTCAAACCTAATATAATTTATCAGAATGAATATTCAAAGCAAAGTTAGGTTTTTTATTGCGGACCTGTATTATCATACAATAAAATCGAAATAATATATTAAAGATAAATTAAACTCATTGAAAAATGTAAAGAATTATAAAAGTCTTTTACGATTATTAAAATCATAAAAAATAATTTCTCTGAATTTAAAAGTTGCAAAACCGAATTGAATGGTTATCACACGCGTGCTTGAAATACACAGACGGATACAGTGGGAAAAAATATTTATTAAAAAATATGTACATTTTCTCCTCTTCTGTCCAAGCTCACATCAGTTCCTCTCACTGGCTAATTTAACATTTTACAGTCAAATTTACTACTTTCTAATAAAAAATTAAAAGTAATTATCGCAAGACTCAATATAGGAAAGAACTATATTTAAAAGTCCATATTTTTGTAATATCTTGTCAATTAAGCGAGAATGTTATCATAAATGTTGATATTCTGTGGTATTCAGCAGTAATCATTTTGATTATATTAACTTACCATATTCATTATATATTTGAAACAATCTAAATATATGCTAAAAAATATAAAATGCAGGCTGTATATGCAAATAGTGTTACAGCTGTGACAACTAGCACTTCACATACTTTTTATGAAGTATATTTTAGGAAGTAAAAGATAGAGAATTTTTTTTTCAAAAATTAGTGCAATGTGATATTCGTATTTAGTAGGCCTTTTAAAATGTTGGTTAAGAAATGTACCTTAATAACTGCATTTTTATTCGCGAATGAGATAAAATCAGGAGTGTGAACCTGATGTTATAAACCAAATTAAGTAAATAATTTTCATAATACTTATTGGGAATTCAATTTTCTGGATTGTCTCGTGTGATAACGGCTTGATCATTATTTATTGGAACAAAAAATATAAGTTAGTTATTAGTTCCCTTTGTAAAAATCACCGTCATTACAGAAATTTATTTTTCATTCTACTTCAAAAATATATTTAAACTAAATTGAATTTCAGGAATTAATTTAAAATATAAAAAAAAATTTAAAATTCATATTTTAAATATTTCATATGAAATCAATATTATCATAAAAATTGAATATCGGATCATCAGTTTCATTCCAAGAGCTGAAAGTAAACAAATTCTCGTAATTCTGTAACTGAGTCACAATACCTCTGTATATATTTTACTTATTTATTACTCGTAATTTTTTTAATAAAATATATGAATGATGTAATAGTGTTGAAAGATTTTGCACTATTGGTCTAGACCTCCGGTAATATTTGAAAAACGATTAGGCGAAGTTATCTGGTTGAAAATGCACATAACTTGGCAGTAAATCTTAGAATAAGATCAGAAATTGTAATTTTATATAAAATTCGCTCGTAATCTGAAAAGGATTAGCTTTCATATTTCTATTATTCAGAATGAAGTTTATGGTACAATTTTATTTTTAGTTTCATATATTTATACACAGAGAAAATATACTATTAGAAATGTAAATATGTTTTGATCTTTTAATTTGCATACCCTATTAACTATCTTATTCATCATCTTATTATTATATAGAAATTCCAGGCCAATGAAGCTATTGAAGATCTTGTAAGTTTGCTAAATAATTGATCCAGTGCTTTAAATTCCATAAATACGGATACTTTAGTTTATAAGGTGCCATTAATAGATATTAATTTTCTTTGTTCCTTAAGCGATGCTCACATTCAAAGTTTCTAAAATGTCTTAATCGCACTTCACTCATTAAAAGACCAAGAAAATTGTAGGGATCAAGATTGCTCGAAGGAAAATCTACATACTTGTAGAAAATAATTCAATCAAATATCTTCGTGAAAATAACTTATTTAAAATTTTAATTAATTTTTTTATTTTTCAATAATCGCATATATATAACGTATACTTAATTGTGCAAAAAATAATATGAGATATAAGCATCTAATACGTGGCACACGTGCTACGCCTACTTAATATTTCTAGTTATATTATACGCTCTGAAGTCTTTCACGAGATTGTGTCTTTTAAGTAGCGTTGAACATATTTGGCGATAATTTTGTAGAAATTCATTATTTACAACTAGATGACCTTACGTAATGTAATATTATTTCTATTAGGTTGTCCGGGAAGTCCGTATATATATCGAGTAGCATGATTTCGAGCGACGTGTGCGAACAATCTTAAACATGTTCGGTATTTCGTCGTACATCGTTGTACGCAACAATCTCTCTTTTTTCACGTCAGTATAACATTATCATCAGTACTATCGTGTCACTCATAGTTCGATACACATACATACGATACATATCGAGTCACATACAGTTTATGGATCAACTCAAGAAGAACCGTATGTCAATCTGCGTTTCGTTTCTTATTCGAAACTCCAAAGATCCCTTTCTGAAAAGGTTGGTCACCGAAGATCAATTGTAGATCCTTTGCGATAATATGAAATGATTTTGGTCCATGTTGGGTAGCGGCCTGCAGATAGTGGCGTATTCAGGTCTGAATCCAAAGAACATTCTCCTGCCTATGTGGTGGGACTGAAAAGGTGTGCTGCCGTACAAACTTCTGCCAACGAACTGCACCACCGACTTCAACAAGTACTATACTCAACTCGAAGATTTGAAGGCGGTCATCGCGGAGAAACAGTCAGAACTGTGCAAGAGACGGGGGCTCCAAAATATATACCATTTATTGTTATATTATACCATTTATTTCATAGATAATTGTTACTGTTTATAAATTATTCGTAATAGAAATTGACATGTAATTTTGCAGCATTAGTGATAAGTGTAAACTAAGGGTCAATGCCAATAAAAACATTGCTGCTATGGACAAAATTTGAGAAATGTTAAGCCACCTTATAACCATACCATTATTATATGTTAAAAATAAATCAATGTAACATTTATATATTTATCATAAAAGTTAAATCATTTCAATTGAAAAAATACTATTAGAGTAATTTATTATTAAAATGTACTTTAAACAGATAAAAGTTTCGTCGCTTGAATAACTTTATTAAATGTTTATTATTATTGGACTTGAATAGACTCACAAAGGACCTACTTGAGTGTTATGTTTTCCATTTATTTTCTATTTACATATTTCATTTATTATGATATAGGTTCATTAATGTTTTATTTTACTGTTCATATTTTTTAATGAGTACAAACTTATATGATGTACTTCTGCCATAACGGAGTATGTTTTTCATATCAGTATTGCATAAAACTATAACTATGACTCATGATAACTCGTGAATGAAACCGATGTTAAGATACGACCTTAAGTACCGATATGTAAAAATAATGTGATTTACACGTATGACATATCCATTAGTTACCTTCTCCGTAATGTGGATAATATTAAGAACTTTTACTTTTTTAAATAATTAAGCTCAATAAAACTTATAGATTTGCAGATATATAAAAGAAAATTAATGTTTTGCATCACGCCGATTACATATATTTGCAAATGTATACTTTAGGTAAATGCGCTCAAGTACCGAGTTACTAAAATGTACTTATGATAGTTTTAGGCACGAGTATACTAGGAAATGATTACCATTCTCCCTTCTTTCATTGTTGACTAGGTGATTTTCTTTATTTTTACAAAATTTATCAAAATTGGACGGAATGAGTTCATTTAAATTTTGATGTGACCAAAAAAATTGTTACTCGTGTTTATACGGACAGGTAGATGTCTCATATCTACCTATTCATGTGTTAAACTTTACAATTTGTTAAACCAATGAGTCAAAAATAAATATTATTAATTATTAAAAAAAATTGGGAATATCAATATTGTTGACATTTTTAAACAAATATTTTTTTTCTAGTACTGAATTTTTTGAACAGATTTTTTAAAGAAATGTAATTTTCTGATGCTTTGAAAGAAACAAATATTACATTGAATTAGTTACATCGGAATATTATCTTGAATTTAAATTAGATTATTTAAAATATTTCAGTCATTAGTTTAAGCAAAGTTTGCCTCTACAGATTTAAAATAATTGATAAGTATTTGACAAAATACGCAATATTTTTAAAAGCATCTGCAGAGTTCTAATATTTGGGTACAATCCGATTTAATAGTTTGTGGAGTCAGTAACTTTCTAATTATTTATGAACATGGTATTGTTTAAAAATGAAACAACTTATTTACATCCACCATTTATTTACATGAAAAGAAAAATAAATTTGACTTGTAATTTATAAACCTCTAACAAAAATGTACACTTACATGTCATTTATTTCTTAAAAACCTCGTATCCAACTTATAGTTTTATTTAAAGCACTGCACATCTGAAAAAACACAAAATATATATGGTCATAAAATGATAATGAGTAACACAGAAAAGTAGTAATACTAACGAATTGGAAAGAAGTACTGAGCGGAATTGATGTGAATGTTTTCCGACAATCCAATTAATACCATTAACAAAAAATGTTCAGTAAACTGAATAAACCACATCGAAGCTTGTAATGGTCACATGATTAAATTATTATCTAGAAATTAATATAATAAACAATTTATATCACGGAAATATTCTATACAGAAAATTAAATTCTATCACATATTTTAGTTCATATTCAGGGCACGTCTCTTAACATTTTTTTAATTTCAATTGCTTTCTCATTTATGATGTGTCATTATTTTTATGTTCACGTGTCTTTCTGCTCTAGTTTTTACACCGTATTTCACAAAGGGAAAGTGGTTTATTTCAGTTCTGACGTCAAGATGTCATTAGATGTGATATGAGTTCGCTTACAGAAATTATGTCAAAATTTGACAAACTTTCTCACGGAAAATACGAGTGCCCTATTATTTTTATAAACTTTCCACATATAAATATTAAAATGTTATAATAAATAATAACATTTCGAAAAATATTTCAACAAAATTTAATATTTTGCCGCGTACTCATTTAAATATCCATTTGAAACTCCTACTCAAAAAATAAAATTTGCATGCACATAGATATAGACGAATGGATGGATACACGCCATGATTAGATTACAAAGGTTTTTTTTTGTTGATTATTGATAGCTGACAAATGTTTTTATATAGTTCAGTGCATGTTTCTTAAGCTTGTATATTTGCTCTTTTACCTGTTTTTAATTTGTTTAAATTGTTATATATTTATTCGTCCACATTCCGTTTTATTTGTTCATTCATTTGGTTTTAGGTTTCCGGATGTCAAAAAAAGTAATCCTTCTAAGATTACTCACATGTTTGTCTCTCACAGCAATTTTTCTAAGAAACTCTGACAAAAATTTGAAATTTATGACTGACAAATCATATTAACTAGTCGGTAGCGAGCATATTGAACCGTATATTTCATATAAGATAATCGTAGGGCCATAAATGTAAAAAAAAAGTAAGTTTTTTTCATTTAAAATTAATTCTACTGAATGGATTTCACTAGGATAATATATAGTGAAAGAGACTTTTAATATCAAAGAAGAATTTTCCCTAGAATTTATCACTTCGGAATGTAATTTTATAATTTAATAATGTATTATTTTGATGTATTAAGAAAATCGTATTGGCGGTCGACGGCAGTAATTTGTCATAATAAAAAGGTAGAAAAAAGACGAAATGAAACCCCTGTGATCAATAGAACAATGAGGTTTCTAGAAATGAAACATAATGTACCAAAAATAAATATATGTTAACAAGTACGTCACAGTCGGTAGTTGTTACGCGGCGTCACCTAGCCGATGGGACTGTGGCAATTCGTCATCCTGTTACGAAAATCTTCCCTCCATTAATCAACACCTTTTGTTTACAAACTCTCTTTACTTCCGCTTGCGATATTTCTTGAAACTGACATGTATCCCGCTATTTACCTTATCACGACGCCTCCAGAAAGGATATTATTATTTA
Organism: Druceiella hillmani; assembly: GCA_039881145.1. NCBI lineage: Eukaryota > Metazoa > Arthropoda > Insecta > Lepidoptera > Hepialidae > Druceiella > Druceiella hillmani. The sequence goes on from JAYKKI010000070.1 coordinate 7,590,513, forward strand.
GCGGTGAGGTATATTTCAAACTGAATATGGGACGCGTAATTCGGTATTTGCCATGTGTGTGGAGTATCAAGCGATGTGTGAGATAAAATACAGAAAGTTGTAAAAGCGTCAATGTGTTATGAAGGTAGCCTCAGAAGGGCGTAATAATTTTAAATATACATGAAATATTTTTATAGGAAGTGCGGTTTAAATTTGATTTCAAATCGTCGGGAATAAGATTTACATTAAAAAAATATTGTTTGTAGTTTTACTTATGTTTTGAGCATTTTCAAAATTTTATATTTAATTTTTGAGAAACGTAAAACTTGCGATATTTTGTAACACATATTTGTGCTAATATGGAGAAAATAAAAAAAATGTTTAGTTTTTAAACAACGTTGGTGAATTCAATTACTATTAGAGGACCAAAGTTTCCGAAAGCCCTTAAAAGTCATTTACGCTTTTAATTAAATGCAGCGGGGAAAAATGTAATAATAGCCATATACTCATTATAGTAGCTCTATACTCATTATAGGGCTTGTCGGGCACAAATTTGTTTAGGATTTTGCAGTTTTGTGTGTGTTTAGGTATGTGCCTTTGTAAAGCAAGTGACAACTACATTATATATTAGATGAGTTAATATTATATTAACTGACAAAATTATAATTATTAATTATTTTCTTGGTCGTCCACCAAAAGTGTCTGGAACACAATAGACGCAATTACTCGATTGACTTTACGGCATTAATTTATTACTTAAGTAGCAGATATTTTTTTACTTAACTACGTATTAAATGGAGTTATCCCAAGTTTTATAATATTTTCGATGCTCTGTTAAAAAATCGGGAGGAGCGACACACTTCATAAAGCTCACGAACTCACATATCGGTGGGGAGAGTTAACGAAAAGGGATAGTTAGCATTTTCGATTGCATTTTAAAAGGACTTCGATTCAATAACACCCAAATCTTTAGGATGAGCGTGTGAAAAGTTACTTGAAAAAAAAATAATTTATGTATTTGCATATTTCAAAACATGATTGAACAAGTTTTTCTTTCAAAATTTCGTGAACTAAAATAACTACTATGTGGACGAAGACATGAATGGACAGATACGATGAAATTGTTAGTCCCAAATTTGCCATTAAGATTTATAGCTCATAAAGATTTAAGTTTTTAATATTTTATTGCTGTTTGCAAATAAAAACCAAGATAATTCGCCCATTTTCTGCGGAATCTCAGATATTATATAAAAACAAATAATTGAGGTTGAATCACTCATTCAAAGCGGAAATATTTTTGGTCAAGTTATAACTATAATATTTTGAACATAAAAAAATGAAAAGCAATGATTATTTCTATTGACACTATATAACTATAAATGTTATTTATAAGTTACTTTTTCCAGCCTTTATTTTTAAAGAGTGGTACTTGATAACTATGTAGAACTTTCTGAATAATTAATGGATTACTCGAGAGTAACTTCTGCATTAATTTTTTGCGAGTGATAAAATTGTGAAAATAATTATTTACCTACACATTTCCAGAATTACATACATGTATATTTAATACACACCTGGAAGAAAAACAATGACAACATTTCTATTACGACAAATTCTTTCATGGATTTTTCAATCCAAGAGGGATGTGTTAAGTATGTTAAGAAACGCCTTAAAGTCATGTACGGTAAAGTAAACAATATGATTATTCTGAAATACTTGTTTAAAAATATACCATTTTACATTTTGAAAGATGATTTTAAACACCTATGGATACAACTGTCATATTTTGGTGTCACTGTTTTATGCGATAGGATATTCCAAAGTTGTCGAGGATGGTTAAGATTCACGTGAAATTAAAGTAACGTAAATAATCTCCTAATTTTTAACAATCATTGATCACCCATAGTGAAAATGACCTTTCAATTTTGTACTTAATACCTTTGTGTTTTAGAAGATTGCTCAAGTAATGTAGTTGTAAATTTTACTTTTTATGCATGTACATCAAGTGCGTTAAACGACTAGGTACACTTCATTGACACGTTTCATGCTATAGACCAACGGTATACAATTTGAAATGTATAAAAGTGGTTATGATGTGAAAAGGAAAAAATAATCATACTTACATCATTGTATCCTATAAATTTAGGAAACGTGTAAGGATCTTACTAAGAACGTTTTTAATATTTTTGAAAGAAAAAATACCTCAAATCTATGTTTTTATTTTTATGAAAATTTTTGGGTATTAATTGCCCTAATATTTACCGTATCTGGTATGTGGCAAAAGGGGGAATAATGTCTATACTGCGTGTAGGCAAGTATTTTTAAATTTATTTCTTAAAAATTTGTTCATTTTATATTCAAATATTCGATTCCTTCTAAATCTTAACATAATAATGTTATTTCTCACCTTAGATTCCTTATAAAATTATTTTCCTTATTTAATCAATAATTCATTACAAACAGTAATATTTATTATACCAATTTTGTTGTTCGAGATACAAATTTTTTGGTACCAACGCAGGATTAAAATTAAATTATAAATTGGATATAATAGAATAAAATAATATTGAAGAAAAATCTATAACAAATAAAATTTGACAGTATCGATCCTGTTATTCAAAGATGCGAAAAGTATTGAGGTGATTACCGATAACAGGTTTCATATAATTAATTATTTTGGGATATTTAGTTTTCTATTATGTTCAAGAAAAACCGATCTTAAATGAAACACTCATGGTTGTTTTTCCTCCTATTAGTTATATATATTATGTGCGTTGATGTTATATCAGTATTACCTTCTAAATATAATCTTACTAATGAAATTAGTGTTACCTTCTTAGTCTCATATTTTCCTATTTAATTTAGACAAAAAAAACTCTTCATCTAGCATTAATTGGAAAGTACGAGAAATGTTGATTTTTGTCTTACCATGATGGTAGCTTTTGTCTTACCTCTCAATGGTAAATTTAAGGATTAAATTTTAACGTAAATTGATAATTTTTTTTACAAAAATGTTATCAAATAATGTAGACATTGTCCTAATTTAAATAAATTTCATATATTTTGCATAAAATTCATTTCAATTACATTTTTATTATATAACATGGCGCATACACTCCAGTTTCGCTATTTTTGTTGAGTTAACTGCTACAAAAAAACGAAATTGAGAAAAAATTGACCATTTCTTAATATTAGATAGTATCAGTCCTCCTAATATCAATCCCAAAAAGTGTTAATAAAGTCTTGTTAAAGTTTAGGATCGATAAAAAAATAATTGATGGATTGCAGTGTTAATAACTCACAACATATGACATACGCTTTTATTATATTTGAGGGTAATGGCCACATTCAGTTATACATAAAATATACCGAAGTTTTTGTGTATATCAAAAAAGGAGGGATGAATTACGAAAGAAATTTGTGAACAAAGCAGTAATTATTAAAATGACAATTTGATGTAATATACATTATAGATATTATATTCGAAGTATGATGTTCTCTACTTCGAATTTAATCAACATTCAAACTTAATACAAATATCGATACAACGATGCATTTATATATATATATATATATATATATATATATATACATATATATATATATATATATATATATATATATATATATATATATATATATATATATTTACATATATGTATCATTGATCATTAAGCCAAATCAAGGTCGCCCTAAGTTTTAATTTTAGTGTTTATAAGCAGTTTACTATAGAAAGTTTTATTTGTATTATTACCTTAATAATTTTTGCAAAATTAATAAATAAATTAATATTAATAAGCAAAAAAACATAATCGACAGTTTAATCAATTAATTACGTTTGGTAATACGACCCACAACATTAACCAGGGGACTGATCCTTTTCCTTGATGTCAATCAATAAAACATCTTCCTCTTTAATTTAGTTTAGTAAAATTAATAATTATAGATTTATAAATTATGGTAAGTTAAAGAAATTTATTTTCTATTACTAGAAGCATATTTGGCAACTGATTGCAATTGTGTTTCCAATATGAAAATTTTCATGAAGGGACTAATTTAAAATGATGTCTAATATTATTTTATATATATATATACATATATATATATATATATATATATATATATATATATATATATATATATATATATATATATATATGTACTATATATATATATATATATATATATATATATATAAAAGGCAATGTGAAGATTGATATATTAACGTCCTGCCCAAAATTCTAATGATAACAATTTGAATTTTGGAGAGGGTGTTGATTTTATAATGGATGCATCGTTTACGAAGGGATTTTTCGAAATTCATCGTCTAAAGGGGTGAAAATATATGAATAAGTTTATATGGAAAAAATATTTTCATAATAATTTTTACTTTAAACTGGGTGTTCATGCTCTTTAACAAAAAAAAATGTTTCACGTGTTCCAGAATTTTTCGAGATACAACCTCTCAGGGAGTGAAAAGGGTGGTTAAATTTCTGTGGAAAAAATATTTTATGGTAATTTTCATTTAAAACTGGGTGCTCATGTTCTTTATAAAAAATAATATTGCCCGTGTTTCAGGATTTTCCGAGAAAAAATCTCTAAGGGGGTGAAAAGAGGTGGCTAAATTTTTATGGGAAAAAATATTTTTATGGTAATTTTTACTTGAAACTTGGTACTAATTCCCTTCAAAACAAATAATATAACATAAGCTTTTGAATTATCCGATATTCAACTTCTAGGAGGGATGAAAAAGGGTGGCCAAATTTGTATGGGTTAGAATTGTAATGGTAATTTTTACTTAAAATTCTGTATTAATGCTTCTCATGACGGATAATGAAACAAGTATTTAAGAATTTTCCGATATTCAACGTCTTAAGGTAGAAAAGGGGTATTAAATTTCAATAGGATAAATTGTTTAGGGTAATTTTTACTCAAAAATTGGTATTAATGCTTTTCAATAAAAATAATAAAACAAATATTTAAGTATTTTCCGATATTCCACCTCTAAGGCGATGAAAAGGGATAACTAATTTTGTACGGGAAAAATTACAGACATTTTTGCTAAAAAAATTGGTATTAATGCTTTTCGATACAAATAATGTAACAAGTGTTTAAACATTTTACGAATTTATTTATCAATATTGTTTAGACTTAAATCTGTGTAAAATTGTATTTTTAAGAACTTGTAATTCCAAAACTCTGATTCACTGGAAGGACAATGAATTTCGAATCATTTTCTGCACATAACAGTAAAAGCCAAATTGCTTAATTAAAATACATGCTAAGAAATTTAATAAACAAATATGGCTACATTCAACATAAGCTTTATATAAATAAAACCTTAAGCCAGCCTTTGGTCTACTGAGCTAGATTATAGAACCAAGTAGCACAAAACTACAACGAGATTCAAATTAGAAATGAAATATTAACCAGACAGCTGGAGGTGAACTTACCAGGGTGGAATTGCGAATGGGATCGCAATGAAATGAACATATTTGAAAGTGTGTGATTGTGCATAAATTTCGCAATTCTATACTGAATTTAATAGTGGATTTGGAGGAAGAGGACTTTGATGTAGGCCTCAGTAAATTGCGACCCTTAAGAAGCACCCTGCTTTTTTCATATTGCATGTGTGGAAATAATATTTTATTGAATACTCTGCGTAATATTTTGTAAATATAATCTCGTTTAGGTGTCAGAATGTTACTAAGGAAACATTTTAATTGTTGGAACATATTACGGAAAATACTAATATAATTCTCACCACACTTGGTTTAATATTATTTGAGTATTGAACAATATTCATTATAACTTTTATATTGCTTAAATGCGTCAAAATGATGACATCTAGAACTAAACAAATGTATTCAAATTGATGTAATGGTAGTGGTAGAGTCGTAAAGATAATTAGGATTGTGATATTCTAATCTGCATACCATTCATATTTTTTGTGTATTTCATTTGAAAAAGATCACGCAGAATACATATTTTATTCCTTTATTTATGAAAAGTGATAAACATATTCCGCAAGGTAAAAGGAAGACAAGAAAATTGTATATTTTTTGTTATATTATTTGCTCAGTTGTAAGGTTTTAAGTAAACTTTTAGTATCAAACATATTTTTAGTCACTAAATCTAGCAATAGACGCCAGGAATTATGTTATGTCAGCCGAAATTTTTCAAACAAAATGATAATTTTCTTTTGATACTAGTAATAGTCATGAAACTACTAAAAACGAACATTGCTAGTTAAGTGACAGTTTGACATTTTTTTTCGGAACTCAAAAAATAATCTATTTATTTTTTAGACACGGTACATCTTTCTTTGTCTCGCATAAATGTACTTATAATTTTGTTTCACAAGAAATGTAAATATTTATTTGATATTTGAATAAAGCAATTCAATTGAGTGGAATTTAAACAATTATGACATGAAATTAAGTGCTGTTCACTTTAAAGATGCATTCTATAAAAAAAAGAAATAAATATGATATTCCTAAGTAAGCTCAGAATGTCAAGTGGAGTGTCAAGTGGACTTATGTAGAATAAAAAAATTTAAACAAGCCAAGAAAAAGATTTTTTTAGAAATGTAATGTGTTAATAACATATATAATATAAATATGCGCTCCATTTTTTGAAATTTTTGGTACTAATTAGATTTTGTGTGAATTCGTCTTTCACAAAAATCAGTAACTGGACAAAACTGACTTCCAGACCACATTATTGTTATTATATATACAGTTAGTTCATGAATATCGTTAATTAATTTATAAGCTGTAGCTAAATCTTCACTAGAAGATCCAAAGAAATGCCAACCCTATGACATATTACCATTTTCACGAATAAAAAATATTTATGATCGATCTTATTTTTTTCAATAATTGACAAACATTTATTTCCGGAAAAAGTCATATCGAAAACATGAATTTATTAAAAGTTACATAAAGAATCAAGACAAAAAAGGGAAATAGTTTTAAAAAGGTTTTAGAGCACAAGATCGTCAGTTTTACTGATATACTAGGAATGACGCTGCGAAAACAAATTTGAGTATTGTCCTGTGTTATATATATATATATATATATATATATATATATATATATTACATCAGTGATCAAAATGAGAAATAAATCATATCTTTTCACGTTTAATATAATTAAAGCCAAGAGATATATCTCGGCGTATTACAAAATTGACTTTTACTTAACAATACAAGCAAGCTGCCAATAGAAGCAAATTGCATGTCTTTCTGTCCTTGAATTTCAGGAAGAACAATTTTAGCATAGCACATATTGTTTGATTTCTTGCCAAACGTTCAGAGCAGGTCTTATTCAATTATGCTGAGCGCAATCGAAATTGGGATGTTAATTTAAATTGGACCTGTTACCAACGGCTAAAATCAGACGGCCTTCTTTTTCCTTCTGAAGATTCCAATCCAAAGCCCGTTAAGGGATAAGAATACGAATAGCTTCTTTTTCAACCGTATGGCCAAACTAGTTCAATTTGTGATACTTATTTAATCTTTAATAAAATATTTCAAATATCATTTTAGAATTTTTTTTTAATGTCTTCTTAGGCCAACAAGTTTTGAAAATAAGACTAAAGCAGTAATCGATGAAGACTGGGATTCGCCGTATGAGATTTGTTATCTCATTCATTTTTCCTTGCCGCTCATAGCGTGATTTTAGAGAACGTTTTTCCCCAACGATTATCGGTTTTGCGCGCTATATGACCTGCACCTTGCCAGCTCATTCGGCTAATCCCGTAAGCTATATCGATGACGTTAGCTTCCCCATAAATATTTTCATTGCTACCCCTTTTCCTAGTTTGTTGAGTAAATTGGAGTCTATTCATGAAGCCGATAGTAAGCGACCACGTCGCACTTCCATATGTTATCACTGGTAATATAAACTGGTTGAAAACTTTTGCTTCCAAACACTGGGGTATTTTAGATGAGAAAACAGGCAGAAGTTTTTCGAGTTGGATTTTCCGATTGACCTCTTTCTCAAAGTTGTATTTACGTATTTAACCTCGATAGTCTTAGCTATACGTAATGATCAACAACTTAAAGAGTAGCATTCACAACATGTACAGTTATAGGTATGACACGGAAGTTAGATGCAATTTTTGTTATGCTATATTTATATTTTTTTTTATTTTATATTCTCAGCGAAACTTCAGAAATATCTTTTTTATTGGTTTGATAAGTTTTTGAGAAAAAAGGTAACTGAGAAATGGACCAGATATCGAAACTATAAAAATACTTTTTCCGATTTTATAGGAACCTAACTCATGCTTTTTAAATAGAAAATAAAACAATTTTTGAACTCACACGATTATCTGGGACTTTGAAGCTATATGTCTGAAATTTTAATATAAAATCGAAATTAGGGTATATATTGGAAAATAATTACAAAAATAAAAATAATTAAATACCTCATTCTTCAATACTTGAAAATATACATTATCCTTTCAATATAATTTCAATTCCTTGGACAGAGGTGAAAAGTTCTTCACGATGTAAAATTTTCCAGAATTTTTTCCCTGTACCTTAGCACAAGATGAAGGTATATTTTTGGAAGAAACTCCATAAAAACCTGTGTTAATTTTTGTCCAAATTTTATAAATGAATTTTTTATTACTATTATTGTTACTAGTTCATGTTATTAATTTTTCACAAAAAAATCAGGCCATGTTTTTATTTTGTAATTTTCTTTTAATTTTACGTACCTTTCCAGCTTCTTGTTTATTTAGATTAACAAGGAAAATATTGATTAAAGAAATGAAATGTTACGTTAAGCCTAGCGATTTTAGAAAATTGTAAGCCGTTTTAAGTTAAAATAGAGAAATATAATAAATAGAGAAATTCGAGTTGAATTCTAATTAAAAAATAATATTCATCAGTCAGTTTGGGATTTAAAACAACGCACAGCATAAGTGCCTTTCTGTACAAAGAATTTGACTCATTTACAAAAGTACGGGTTGAATTCAAAATTGAGATTTTCGGTAAAATATTTGTGAAATTTAAAAAAAAATCACATCATATCTCTCTCGATTTGAAATAAGGCGCCTTATTTTTCTATAAATATTCTTTCAAATCTGTAAAAAAATATTTATGTTTGTAGGTTATTTGCCAATTATTTACCGTAGACAGCATTATCGGAAAGTTTTATATTTTAAAGATGTATACTGAAATGTGAAAAAAGGCTAAATTGGCACTCGAACCAGTAAGACTAACTTCTTTTACGTGTTGTTTGCAGGATTCTACTGAGATACATAATTTTCTTTCTTAAGCCTCTCGGAGAAAAGTGGATCCGATAAGATCACATACGCAGCCGTCTTTATCAGAGCCTTGTTTTCTGAAACTATACGATATACGAACTAGAAATGCAGTACAACGGTAAAGCGTATTATTCTACATATATCACAATATTTACTATTGTTACGCTTATATTGTATTTAATTAATTCAAAATATTTGGATGAAAGTTTTAAAGGAAACAGATGAAGTACTTTATTTTTTTTCTTTACAATTTGTTTTATAGAGTTTCTGAAAATTTTATATGTATAAGAAAATTACAGTGATTACTACAGATCTCAAATTTTCTGAAAAACTCATGAATTCTCATGTACGATTTACATATATCAAACAATGTGTTCATGTTGCGAAAAACAGTATCAAAATATGTTACTAGTTCAACAGAGATACTTAAATATTCCAAACTTAGTATATACCTTCGCGTCTACAGAACCATTGTGACCCGAGTATTCCTTGCTCACGTAGGCTTATAAAAGTTTACATTATTATTACATAAATTTGTCATTAATTGTATCCAAAGTAACATGACACTACAAAAATAATTCAGTTATATGTTGCGGTTAAAAAGTATCGGATGCCTTTTATATAATAAAACTATACATACTTAAAAAAAATTAAACTTGAGAATTTCATAATTAAACCAAATATCTTATTTTTCAAACCTATTTCACACAAATTTGTATTTTCAATTAATATTTTTTGATATGCATAGGTACCAATCAATCATTTTGGGAATCATGTTTTTTATTTTCTAAATGTGTGATTGTAAATCTGATCTGAAAGTGCGTGATGGAAACTAAGAGTCAAAGCTAATAGTCACGGGTTTTGACAAAAATTCGTGTAGTTTTAATTTTCTAAAATAAAAGTCTATTTTCTTAAGATATGGTCAATGCAGCTATAAAAAAACTTGAATTCAATTTCAAAGAATCTTTGCTAATAGCCCACCTGAAGATGTTGTAATACAACGAAAACTAGGTCGTGGTAAAGAACATAAAGAAAGTAGAAATAATACTACATCACGTAGTTTCATTTAATTGTGAATAATGAATTTCTACAAAATTAACGCCAAATATATTCAATAATTGATTGAATTGTTAGAAGTAAGTCGATTACTGATCATAAACTAGCTGTGATAATTTTCCTTTTAATTTCGTTATACACTGCTATTACAAATACTTTCCAGATGATCAAAAATATAAGTTCAGCTGCTCTAAATTGTGGAGAACGCGAATAAAAAAATCATCGCCACTTTGCGTGCAGGGAAGGTACCCTAAAAATGTTTCAGGAGATTTTATTTCATAACTTTGGAGGCGTTTTAAATATTTATAGCCAAATCTTAAAACAAGAGTAGGCTTGCGAGTAAAACAGCTGTGATCTAACGATAGATAGATATTGTGAAACTATAAGGATTCCTAGTTTAGATACAGAGCCATGAATATAATAATTAACATTAATTTGTACTAATAAGTTTAAGACAAAATGTTACCATTTACATCATTATTTACACTTAACATATTTAATTTTCCTGTTAATCCTTAAATACAAACTTGTTTTGTCAATTTATTTATTATTTCTCATTCACATAAAATAAAAATTACTTGTAATTTAGTACTAGTACGAATATACTAATTACTCGTAATATTGGGGAGCTCTAATTTAACCTGCAGTAATTATGATGAAATGGTTTGTTTGTGAGAACATTATGTATTATTCAGGGCTGTATATGCGAATATGCTGAATAATTATATTTAAACAACGAGGTAAGGAAATAAGTGAAATGTTTTAAAGAGTTCTATTTCTCAAGGAAATTATTATGAAACCAGATCACCTTTTGGTTCTTGGTGTCATTATCCGTATAATAAAATTAGATATCTTTTTTGATTAACTCTGTATGTATTATTTATGTAGCTAAATATTTTTTTCTTCGCACATTATTTTTCAAAGCACCTTTGTAAATTTTTATTTATTTCTATAATGTTATAATTATCATACCGCTGGGGCCAAATCATTTTTGTGAAGTTCATGCAATGTGTCGAAATTCCACTAATAAATATTTACAAAGAAAAGTAAATATTTGAAAGGCATGTTGCCTTTCAATTTACAAAACTCGAACTGAAATTACGAAATGAAAATTTCATTAAACGGAAGTTTAAGCCATGTTATTTATTAGAAAGAAATAGTAAATTTACCTTTACCTATGTGTTCGAGATTATTACCATATTCCACTTGTTGGGCAGGTTTTTAATAAACAATAATATTTTTTGTGTACCTAAAATAAAAATGTAAAAGTTTCATTAAAATATCTGTGATATTGTACGTACTAACGAGAAAATTTACATTGCACATTTATTTATGAAATAGGTTCGGTGAAACATTTTTTATGAGAATTTATGATATTAAAAATGATATTTTGTTTTTCTTTCCCGAACTACGTGGTAGAATGATACAGCTATTGCACGTTAAGGTATTTAAGGAAGTGGAAAAATAAATCACATATAATTCATATCAGTCTTACGTACTTCATATATTTCATAACACTAAATAAAATTATTTCCAATAAGCCGCAAAATTTAAGTAAAACCGCAAATATTTCACCCTATTCTTTTATTTAAAAATGCTAAAAACAATACCTTTTTAAATACTGAAGCCTATGGAAAACGGTGAAAAAAATTTAGGAATTACAAAGAATTTACGCGGACGTGATTCAAGTTGTCAAATTTATCACACAGGCTTCATTACGTATTCTGCAAATTTTTCGTGTCACCTATTTGATTCTCATTTAATTTTATTACTCTAGAAGTTAGAATTTCACTGTAAAGTTATTCAAATATAGTGTTCCTTTTAATCAGGACAGGTCTGATTCAGAATATTATATCCAATTAAGTAATAAACCGAATGGTGCAAAATTTTATGAGTAATTCCAGACTGTCAATTCAAAAATTGAAAAAGGGAATAATCATGTTTAAAGGTGATACTAAAATATTCCGTGACATGTCGATAGAACATGCATTTATAAAAAAATATGTTTCAATTGGTAGAAACGTCGGTACGAGTCGATATGGGTTGTTGAAAAAGTGGATTTTATGGTTTAGAAGAAATTTATCAGGTGTACCACGCGGCATTCTCTTCTCATTACTGTAAAAAATAAGAGCAAATATGGTTGGCCCAGGCCAAATAGACAGGCCTAGGAATAATAATATATAATCCTTATGTAAAGTGCTTTGAAAAATAATTTATATTAAATAACCCACTAAAAAACGATATTTAAAATATTGGAGGCCGAGGGCATGCAAAATAATTTGAGGTTTAAAGAAATAAATGGAAATGACCAGCATTTCTTAAAATTTATTATGTTGGGTCAAATAGCAGTGAACTAAGGAAATTTCTCATTCTATTTTTTGTGTAACATAATTTTGCTATTAAATGTATATCAAAATTATTGAGTAAATCTACAAATTTTGTAAATTTGGATTTTTTATTTTTAACAGTCTTAAATTGTTTTTTATGAGTCTGAGCTTTTGTGATGTCAAAAAAGCGACCGAGTGCGAGTCGGGATGGCACACAAAAGGCTCCGTACTACTGTACAATATTAATACATTTTTTTTCTATAAATAGCAAGAGAGTTGCTACAGCAACGTGATTTGTTAGAACTTGTAAAATAATTGGCTAATTACGTTGCCGCACCCACCTTTATGACAAGATACTGGTAAAATATTTTAAGTTATTTGATAGTCAATACAGAAATATGTTATTTCTTTTTATCTAATGATTAATAATTTAGAACTAACTCGCTTTTCCGTCGATAACACTGCGGCTCGCTAGACCTTGCGGCCTCCCCCGCGCCGTCACAGGCCACACGCTGGGCAGCGAGCGCCGCCTAGCAAGCGCCGCGACGCGTGGCGTGCCGCCCGCTAATCTTTTGAGTTATAATATTAGTTTAATATTTTATTACTTTTGTTTTACACCAGAATATGCCATACAATTAGATCAAGTTTTATATTTGTGTGTGTGCTGCAGGAACTAAGAACGTTGAAAAATGCATTTATTTAAGATTTCTTGTATGAGGGCCAATTCTAAGTGTCTACCTATTATGGTTCAAAAGATGTAATTCTTATTAAAAATCTATTTCAATGAAACCTTAATTTTATAACAGTTTATAAATTGTAACTCATGAAATTTACGGGATCAATAGAAGGACTAAAAACAAAGAACTTAATCAAAATTACTATTTGCAAAAAAAATATTTCAAACTTAAATTGTTAAATTCATTGAATGCTTCCTTCAAATCGCTATTTGACTCGTTAGTACAGGATACCGACCATTGCTATGTAAACTATCGTATTTTTGTAAGACAATTTAATTAGTAAATCACGAGAAAATTTCCTTGTCGTGGGGCAGGTAGGTGATAAAAGTGAAGGAGTCTCTCCAGAAGAACACGACGGAGAACTGCTAGACGAAGTGTATCAAGACGTATTAGAATCTAAATAACTATTACTCTTCACAAAATTTTAAAGACTTACCGACTACTCTAATATGACGTCGTGACCTATTACTACGGGTAAACATTATTCATATTTAGCGAATGTTGTGGATGTTTAATGAATTATCATACCAAATATATACATGTTTATATATATATATATATATACATATATATATATATATATACATATATATATATATATATATATATATATATATATATATATATACCAATGTACACAATCTACATAATTTAAAAACCTTTACGTAATCAGGGAAAATAGTTGCCAATACACATTTAAAAACAATTTGGTATCTTGAGTTCAAAATAAACAAATCGTAAACACTTCGAGTTACTACCTTCTCTCGGTGCAAAAATTTATTTGAAGTTCTTACGAAATAATTCTCAGCCCTATTTGAAAACACTAAAGCATTCCATGTGACTACAGGATGATGTATATGACGGCACTGTAGGGTTCATGTGGGAGTATTTAGATGAAACATTGATTAGCAGGTCGATCAATCGTTTAGGTCCCTTTCTGTGGTCAATGTGGACACCATATTCCAACAACGTAAATTTTTTTTATTAGAATTACATGCAAAAAGGTCTAAAACTTCTGATTACTAACTTTCGCCGATTACGAGAACATTTTTGTGCTGCAGCTTAAGAAATAAGTGTCCATTTGCAGAACATTTGTCAAAGGATCTTTTATTTGACGGTATTCAGTTTCAAGGTGTTATTTGGATTTGTTTTTTTTTAATAAACGGTCATGATAGGTTGTAAGATCTGCACGAAACCTTACCGTCATCCGACCCAAGGATCTTGGTCGTATGTGCGGATGTCAAAGCGTTAAAATGAGATTTAAATTGTTTTTCAAGTATACTTCATATCATTCATTTTTGAAATAAAACTTCGCAATAATTATTCAACGAGGATCCATTACGTAAGTATTTTCAAATACTGAAGACGATATATTATTGGACGATAATTTTGTAGTAATTCATTATCACTTAAAATAAAACTATGTGACGTAATAGTATATCTACTTTATTTAAATTATTAATCACGACCTAGGTTTCGTTGTATGACAAAATCTTCAAGTGGGCAATTTGGAGAGAATAACTCTAGAAACTTTAAATAGTATTTAAATATTACACAAAGTATTTAAATTTTACACTTTAAATAGTATTTAAATATTACACAAAACAATAGCAGAAGTGAGCTTCGAGTCGGTTATCCCAATTTTTACGTAGTAATAGTTTTTATTATATTTTTGAAATTTATACAATGTACAAGTATTTTAATGTGGGTAACAAATTAAATTGATGTTGTTCTATGAGTTTATACAATGTATAGTATTCAGATGTATGTAATAAATTAAATGGATGTGGTTCTTATTAATATATTTATACAATGGTAGGACCATCTAATGTTTGGAACAAGGTTATATACCAATTATACATATCTTCCATTTTTTTTTTGTGATGTGTCTCCTCAGATGCGTGACCGGGGATAATTTGAAAAAAATGCCGTATCAACGTTGACTAACTTTGGTATGTCTAGAAGATATTGAGTATGGGTGGTGATATTGTATTGAGTTGTTCGTTCAATATATTAATGTTTGTATCTTTTATGTCTCTTTATTTCTAGGGTGTTTCTAGGATCTTGAGTTCATTGTCTTTTGTATTTATTTGTAATATATAGGGAGTATTGTTGGTATGAGGGTGATGGTTATTTTCAATAAGATGTTTTTTTTGTTTGTTATTTCGTCAGCTACCAATGTGTCCTTTATATTTGGTAATAAAATCTCTTCCTGTTTGACTCACGTTTACGATATCAGAGTCGTTCATTTAACTTTATAAATACTTCTCTTTTATATTTATCTATTTTTTCTTTGTTATTCATAATGATTTACATAAGTTATTTAAAATACTATAGGCACATTTGTTATTATTTATATTTTATTATTAGTCAGGAGTTTCTCTTGTTTAATTAATACATTATCTATATGCGGGATGGCTTGTAATATATTTTATTATTATTTGGTACGAGAGGATAATTTCTTATATTTGTATTTTTATTGTGTTTTTCTAAAGCAACCCACAATTTCTTGTAATGGAATATTATGGATACTATAAATAATAAACATGTTTACACGAAAGTAATAAAAGTTCTCAGTTCATTTAATAAAATTTTATTTGCCCTTATGATTTCATTTTCTTTATTTAAAAACTCAGAAACTTATTTTAATGGTTGGGCAATTTGGACTTAATTTTTTTATACTCGCTTGTATGTATATATGTATGTATATATATATATATATATATATATATACATACATATATATATATACATACATATATTTTTTTTTTCAGAGAAACTAAGAATAACCTAGTTATTCTTCAGGATATTCTTTATTTCTTATTTTGCAAATATATTATAGTTTCTATAAAATATTATTGTGTAAAAATTTTATATGACTATAGTAGCTACCATAGTTTTACAATAATGTTTCTGTACAAAATTTCGTCATGTCTTTTCGTCATTTCTCCGTCGGTCCATCCCTCGTAGCATTATATTTTTTAGTTTTAGACTTACAATATTTGCATAAACCGTCAGTGAGTGTGTCAGACATTATTCAGGATATTAAAAACTTTGTTTTATGTAAATCTTGTTGTTTGTGCAACATCGAATTGAGTATCGTTAGTTCAATAGCATTATTTAAAATAAAACTGAATTTTAATTGGACATTTTTGAAGTTCCTTTCGACCAATATTAAAATTAAAAATTACTTGTATTAATGTTTCCTGTAATAAATTGCACTCTGCCCTAATCGGATGGTGGACAATCAACCGTAATTCAAGATGTTTGCTACTGGTAGTTTCAACTTTGCAAAATAACTGCATCGTCGACTAGGTCAACGCCTGATGTTGAGTTCTGAAGGTGAATAATACGACTCCTTAATGGATCATAAGTTAAATCAATCGTCATTCAGTATAATTGCTACTAATTAGTTGTTACTTTAGTTATTACTTTATAAAATTTTATATTAGACTTCGGCTGTGGAGAAAGGAACTGCTGAACTTTAGACAAAGAGGAAATTATATATATATATATATGATAGCTTTTGTCAGTGACTTTTTATAATTATATAATATTTTAAGAAAGAAAATAATTGCATACTAGTTATAGTGTGATGATTAATTATATTAATAACTAAAAATTCTAAAATATATAATATTTTTGAAAAACCGACTTCAAAAAGTAGGTACTGAAAAGTAAAAATAATTAACTATGTACCTAATTATTGGCAGTAAATAACTAAGTTATTTATTTTTGAAGTAGGAGCCAGCACCGCCTCTCAACATAGACAAATGTAAAATTTTATATTATAAACATTTCCCTTATAAATCTATTACATATTGTGAGTACATTAGAAGTTAACGATTTAAATGTAATTTATAAATTAAATTAAATTACATAGTAAATTTGTTTAAGTTGGTCGACAGTGCTGACTTCAAAAATAACTATGTTAGGTATTTATTGCGAATAAGTAGGTTTTATGCCTATTTTGAATTAATAATTTTTAACTTTTTAGTAGCTGTTTTCTTTAAGTGGGTTTTTCAAAATAAATTTTATTTAATAATTTTCTATTTTACTTTCTTTTTTCCCAAAGAGAGACGGATGCTTTTTGGTCTTAGTTCCGTCTCCACGTATTTTTTTATTTATTTATTTATATATGTGTACAACTGGTAAATATGGTGGATTTATTGCCACTAGAGCACTCTCTTATAGACAACTAGAAAACAAGTACAGCCCCGCTCAACGAGCGGACGGAAATCGTACCCGAGACAACGCGGTGCACCACGCCGTCAAATACCATATGCATTGTGACCAATTCAACAAACACACATATACCACCGAAGACTTAACTAAAGCTGACCAAGTTCATGTTATTTTCGTTTTTTTTCGTTTTGTTTGAAATGTGTGTATTATTTGAAAGAAAAAGTAATAGAGATTCCAAAACAATTCCAAACTTCAGATTTTTTTGTGGTGCATTTCTAGAGATATTCATGAAAATTTTCACTAAAAACATTTTCCTCCATCCTTCTGTAAAACTGCCAAAGTCAAAATTATGGTAAAAGAATAACGATACTTGAGATTTACCTAAAATATACTGAGAAACTAGAGCGATTACTCCAAATCTCATAGTTTTTGAGAAAAATTACGATACGTCTGTGAAGGTATTCTAGGCGACATATTTATATGGTAAAAAATTATATTAGGTTTGTAAATAGTTTCATGGAAGTAGTATATATCCTTCAAAGTTTTCCTGTTCACAGAATAGGACTCTCGAGTTCTATTCGCTCAAGGGTTATCTTTTATTCCCTCTATGTCGCACCATTTCCCGCTTATTCAAATTCGAAACAGCAGTCATAAACTTGACTTTATTATAATATAAAGTGTGAAACTTCCTGCAGCGTACTTCTAAACATTTCAAATAAAATTGAAAGATCAGGCTTACAAACGATAGATTGAAAATATAACAAATATCTTGATTTTTAATATATAATCAATTTTAAATATTAAAGCTTTCGTATTTAGGAAAAACTTAAAATTAAACTACAAATATATTAAAAATATCAGGTAAGATTTAAACAATTTTATTAATACTTGACATAAAATTTAAAATCTTCCTTACTTATCAATATCGATATATAGCCCATAGTCCTGAAATTAAATACAAAATGAATCTATGTTACAAATTAAACATGAATTCAGGTAAATAATGATATTGGGATTGAAATGATTATACGAAGGATTCATGTAATTATGGAGTATAACTTTTGCTTGTAACTTATTGTAGGAACGTGGCTTTAATTAGACTTTACTCAACTTTGCAAAGCCAGATAAAGTGAATTTATTGGATGTAGATAACGTGGTCTTCCATTCTGAGAAGTGACGAGGGAGCAGGGCAAAGGAAAACGGAAGCGAAACTTACGCTACCATGAAACTAAATTCAGCAGTTCAGTACTTGCTAGATGGCGGTGGGAAATAGAAAATTTAAAAGGAGTTATTTATTTAATTTTGAAATGTATTTGAAGGAATCGTGATAATATAACCAGTCGTCGTATTTATGAATGTTTTCTATCTTTTATAAATAATAATGTTGCTTTTGTAGTTATTAGTTTAAGTGGAATTGGAAGATAATATTTCTTTGGAAATTTCTGCTTTAGTTGAAGGAAGCAGGCAATAGACCTGAAAGTAATTATCTTTCAATATTAATTAGCTTCCTATTTTACAGAAACTTACTTTTGTGCTTTGAGAAATCAATTTATTCTTTAACAAAGCAGCAACTGAAGAGATATTGCTTATTCTAAGATTTCCCATGTAATAATATGGTTTCCCAAAAACTTCTGTTTTTGGGAAACCATATTATCCTCGTTTATTACAGGAGCTGTAATTTACAATTTAAGAGTAGGTAATGGGTGTACATGGATATTTTAATCTTCAAAATGTTCTGAAAGTTAATTGTTTTATGTGTCGTACATTCTAAGAAACAGTGTCAGAGACTATGAAACAATAGATTTTTTTCTTTTATTTTCTGAGCCTATATGTAAACATTTACACAAATCATTAAGATGTTAGTCATGTTTTAACTCAATGTGTCTTAGAATTAGTAAACTCTGGGTTGTGATTGTAAATTTTCTACAACAACGTCCACTAAAGAGAAGTGTAATGATAGGTCACATTAACTTACAAAAGCAAAGCATTTAAATACTAAGGAATGTAATAACCATTAAACCTACTTCTTAGTTTTCATAACTTTAATAATATATGGAGAAAAACAAACTATATGTTTCTGCTAGACTATAATCAACTATCTACTACATTCCATTTATTGAAAATATCAACATAAAACAAAATTATAGTAGACAAAGCTATACTCAAGAGAGGCTAATAATAGTATATTCTGTCAGTGATTATAACTGTTTTTTAACATTTTTCTAGGATGACTACAACAGTAGGTTACAACGGTGACGTGTGATTATGGAAGAAAATGTAAAAAAAGCGCTACTTGATCTCACATAATGGCAAGTATATACTTAGAATGGCCGTCATTTGTACCCTACTATGGCAGAGGAAGGGTTATGAATTTTACAGGCTATGTATGTACGTTAGTTAGTTTCTTTCCTCATATAAACTAAACTACTAAAGTGATTTAAACAAATGAGGTGTCCTTAGATTCGTCTAGGGTACATACTGTTATAAATTTTGCTGGCTATGTATGTCGGTATGTATGTGAGTAAGTTTATTCCCCCGTGCAGACTAAACTACTATAGTGATTTCAATAAATTAGGTACGCTTAGATTCGTTTTGATCCAAAAAGTGTTCTGGCATATAAAACGTTATGAATTTCACAGGTTTGTGTGTATGTACGTATGTGCGAAATAAACTACTAAAGTGATTTCAACAAATGAGATGTCCTTAGATTCATTATGATCCAGAAAGTGTCTTAGGGTATATAACATTAAGAATTTCACAGGTTATCTATGTATGTATTTCGTGCTTCTTACTTATTTTTTTTCGTACTCGGGATTTAGTTTTGTCTCTTCTTTGATGAAATTTGCCAACAGCTTTTTTTAACCTCCCACGGTGTATATGGCACAATCAATATACATAATACAAATGTTCAACACATAAATATAATTATTTAAACGTATAAGTAATGTCGTAAGTTGCAAATTAAACTACTGTGAATTTAAATAATATTACTAATACCAGATTATTTTTACGAATATGGAATATTCGTTTTTAAAATACAATTTAATTTTTTCGAAGAATTGTATTATTATCTGTCTCATTTTTATATGAATTTGTGCATGTTGTCATGATTTCCTGGTATAATTATTAATATTTGGTTAATGTAACAAAACAAAATATACAATAGAAATTCGATTTCTTTCAGTATTATTTACCACTAAGCACAGCGCTGTCCCGGAAGTCACAACAAAAAAATCTGGGGTGACATATATGCCTACTCTGAAATAAATAGGCTGATCATTATATAAAATTTTGAATCTTAATCTGGTTTAAAACTTTTCTCCTAGTTTCCTGTTTCTAACTCGAGCGTTATTAACCATTTTTAGTTAATTTTATTCACAATGAAACTACGTGACGTAATATTATATCTATTTTATTTAAATTATTTTTTTCTCTTCAAATTGCCCACCACAAGATGTTGTTATACAACGAAACCTAGATCGTGGTTAATAATTTAAATAAAGTAGATATAATAGTTTCATTTAGTTGTGAATAAAAATTAAGTGATGATTAATTTCTACAAAATAAACGCTAAATACATTTAATCATTTTTAGCTTACAAAATAGATAAATTCTGCATTCTGTATTATATGCTATCATATATTTAAAAGAATTCTATTACATTTATTAATAGTGCTTTTCTACTTATAAATTTGTTTATTAATTCATAGTATATTTTATTCATATAATCATCACTGGCTTTTTGTTCATTTTACTTTCCTGATTTTTTTTATTGAATCGTTTGTCAATCGTTATTACACTGTGGTGCCGAGTTTATATGTGAACCTAAACTATATTTTAATAGCCTTGTTATTTGTAAATAAATATGACCATTGAACTACGATACATTAATAAAGTAAAGCAAAGTCGTCCAGGGAGGAATGCTCCTTGATATACGATACATTAATCAAGCAAAGCAATGTCTTACAGGGAGGATTGTTCCTTGAAATACGATACATTAATCAAGCAAAGCAATGTCGTTCAGAAAATAAGATACGTTAATTAACTAAAATAATGTCGTTCAGGGATGAGGGTGATTAGACGACTTTCACGCCGCCTAGTATATACTATAGAACTAATATCTACAATGAAATGTTTAATCGTAAATATACACTTTAATTTTGCTCATGAATAAATAATTTTTATTACTTAAAAATTTTAAATTGAGTGGGAATTTTGAAAGCAAAGGTAGACCCAGTCGTTTATAAAAATAATTGTAAATAGAATGGGGAGAGTTGAGAAAGAAGTCATGAATGAAAATCATTGCAAAACGTGTTACTCATTTGAATTATTTAGAAGATGAATGGTCATTGTTAGATCGTTAAGAGTTTTAGAAAATATAATAAAAATACTTAAACATTCAAATTATCGTATTTTTGAAAAAATCGTTAATTTTCTTGATAATAATACATTTTGATTTATCAAAAACTATTTCGTTAATTTTGTAAAAAGTACATTGTCCTGAAAAAGACAGCATTTCAAAATTAGACTGATGAATAAGAATATTTTAAAATTACTCATAATAATTTCGTAACCACCAATCTATAAACTAGTACAATAAGATCCTATAGAGCAATGACATAAATAAGAAATAAAATATAAAAAAGGCACCCGAATTCCTTTAGGTTGGTTCTGAAACAATATACAAATTTTTATTTAATTTTAAAGTAGATTTGTACAATATTTAATAATGTTGAGTGGAGACTTTTTGCGCGAGCAAAAAAATATTAGCTTTATATTAGTTTTAACTTTAACGTCTTGAGAAATAATGAATTTCACCTTAGTTTAGGCAAAGAAAATATGAAGGCAGTGTTTAGTATTAAGTTTATTTAAATTCATCTCATATTTTGGAACAAAAGTTTAATATTTTAAGAAATACATTATTTTCAATAACATCTTTAAAAGTAACCAGCGTATTTAATTATTGGTCACTGCGAGCGTTCTTTCATTTTCACCAAATTTAGGATTGCTTTAGCTCCAACTACCTTTAATTAATATATTATAGAGCGGTAAGTATAAATATTTGAATATGTTTTGTACTACTTTGCAAGCAAACATGCGGTCTGGGATTAAAACCGGAAAAACTTAATTTTTATTCAGAGGGTTTAGATTGAGAAGCGCTTTTATAACTTATTTTTGAAAGCACTTTTATAACTTATTTTTGAAAGCACTTTTATAACTTATTTTTGAAAGTTATCTGAAATGTTTTGCGAAAATGGTTAGAGATATAGAATAAAATATTTGAAAAGCTGATATTAATTAGAACATAGGAAAGTTCATAACCAAAATTAAAAAAAAATATTATGAATTTGAATATTATACCGGAAATGTAACGAAATTGTTCATAAGAAATAAAGATAAAGTAAAGGCACACAATAATTTTTAAGGAACATTTACAGATGAAACTTATCAAGGACGTGCAGAAATCGTACTATGAGGGTACCGTACACACTTACAAATATTTAAGGATATATACCGGTACTCATAAACATTTAAGGACACGTAGTTTTTCTATTAAACTATTTACAGACATTAATTTTTCACAACATAAACATATGGTCTATTGCATCTTTCACGGGCCTAAAAACGAGGTGTATATTTCAAAAACTATAAGTTATAGGATAATATTCCATTTCTTGTATTCAGATTATATTCTATTTCTATTTCTCTTTTACTTCTATTCCATAAATTGTATTTAGATATTACCAACATTATTTTTTTACGACCGTTGTCTCAGTAGTTTTGGAAATGAGAAGGTACAATTCGCTATATTTTAATACATTTTGGAATATATTTTTAATATTCAATTTAAAATTATAAAATGAACTATTTTTGATATCTTCGTTACGAGCTTTCAATTGATACTCCATATAACAAAGGGAATTTAAAAAAGTTTGCTGTTACTTACCCCCACTTTAAGTTCTTAATGAGCATTTTAATATTAACTAGTGTGGATTAAATGAATGTATCACTATCTGTGAAAATCTGCTGTGAATATAGTAAAATGTAAATTTATTTGATACCTTTTATAGAATTAAAAACATAGTGCATGTTCATAAAATTATGACATGTTTATTGTTTGCTATATTCTTCGTTTTCTTATCACTTTTGAGTGAATATCTATAAACCTATGTTTTTTTTCATAATTTTGGTATGAGCAGTTTCAGAAACGAATGTTCACGAATGTTGACATATTTTTACACATCTTTTAGTATATTTCTAAAAATATAATACCTAAAATTATGAAAAATTATTTTTCAGTCTCTTATAACTAGACTTTAAAAATGATTTTATACTGAAATAAACAAAAAAATTCGATCACTTAATGTGCCCCCCTCAAAAGATTCCAAAAAAATATTTTCGATTTTCAGTCATTAAGGTATATGTCGGTTAATATCCTTTATTAATATGCTAAAATTTCTTGTTTTTACGTCAAGCGGTTTCTGAGAAAAGCAGCTGTGACGGATGGATAGACAGGCAGACACGTGATTGATCTTAGAAAAGTTTCACTTTTCATTTTGAGGTACGAAACAAAACTAAGTAGGTTACAAATTGAGATGTTCTTTGATCTTATACTGTTGTATATGTATATTTTGATAAATTTATTTCTAAGTACACCGACGTATGAATATTTATAGGCCGGTTGTAATAAACATCCAATCACATTTGATTCTTAGAAAATATTTTTATTGAGAAAATTATTGAAGTAATGCAAATTAAATTATGTTAGGTACATGTTGGAGTTCTTTCATTATTGTTATTTGGTCTAAAATAGAGTACGAAATTTAAAAAAATCATAATTGCAGCTATTTATTCTCTTAGAGTTTCGTTTCTATTTTAAGAGATCAGTTTTTTTTATTCGTAAAGTGCAAAATCGGTATTGCTACTGTTGTAATTATAAATAAAATATTTATTCTTGTTTTTTTATACATTTCTTTTATTTTCAACGTGTAATTTTCAACTAGAGTAATTTTTCCAACAAAAAGAGAAATAAATCTTTGTAGAATTTTTAACCTCCAGGTCACAATGAAATAATAAGGATGAATTTGTTATACACAAAAACTGTATTTATTTGCAGATATTATACCAGAATTTAATACTACGCACAAAAATGTAGTAGATCTCTATGTACGCCGAATCATACCTCTTTTCTATAAGACATTGGATTTCATGTCGTACGAGTTGTTTATTTTAAACGAAACAAACTGTATTTTTTTTACATTAATTGAAATATATAACGTGAAAGTTTTAATCGGGTTGTTATAATTAATTTATTTTGCATACAATCTTGTTGCAATGTAATTGGGTATGTCTTCATAAAGAGTAGAGAAAAATATTAAATTGCGCTGTTATGTTTCAGTTACGTAACTCTGATGAAAAGGGCAATGTTTAGTAAAAAAGGTAAAAGTTATAAAGGTCCAAATACGATTCATACAAAATGATGTTCTATACCAACTTCATGAAGACATATATTAGTGATACGGAAAGATGCTTTAGGAGCACAAATATGAGAAATGGCGTCTTTCACCGCTGTTTTTCATACTTAGATGGAAGACAGATTGATAATACTGACAGATAAATTTGTCCTAAAGGAAGAGTTTTCCTTCGAGGTCGACGTCCTATTCAATACTGCATTTGGAATAATTCTGATTTACTCTTTGAGCTCAAAGATTTATTGCATTGTATGAGATGTACAGGTTTATTTTAAATAAGGGAAAGTATAGATAAAATATACCATCTATATAGTAATCTTTTGATTGGCATTTTATTCTAAATAAATTAGAATATTTATTGTGCTTTTATGAATACGGAGAAGATACGGAATAACGTTTTAAGAGAAAAGTTACTAAAACTATTTTCAGTATGTGGTTTGAAAAAACATATAACTTGAAGAGTAATTCGACTGGATAAATATTACCAGTCAGTAGCAAGTAGCTTTATTCTATATGCCCATTTTTATTTTAGCATCAAATCGCGTAAAGAATTAATTTATAAAATCATACGGAAACAGAAATTATAATTGAAGTATCGTTTGATATCTGCTTCTTTTCGTGTTTTATCAGTACCTTCTTTTATCCTGGATATTGCTACTTGTGTCATTATTTTAATTCATTTACTCAATGAATGAGACGTTTTCTGATTAAGACTGATTATTTTTTTCATGCTGGGTTTATGATGTGACAACGCTTCACACTTCAGGAAAGTTGGCGTTTTATATGTTATTTATAGCAAATTATAAAAGATATATTTGATACAGTTACGTAACTCAATACCTTACCTAAATACAATAACAATAAATTCATAGTTATAATGCAACCTGTTTCTGTGGTGGCTTGCATTTTGAACATTCAATTATGTATAAACGTACATGTTGTACGCTTCGAAATACAATAACAAGGTTAAATTATATCACGTTTTGTCGACTAATGTGGTTATTGGGAACAAGCCAGAAATATTTATTTACAAAACAGAGAAACGCTTTAATTAAATGATTTGTATGTCGTCCCGTTGCATTAGCTGGATGACATGCTACTGAGCCACATTCGACTTATAACATTTCGTTTTCTTTTCTGTCTCTAGTTAAGTTATATATAACAAAATGAGTAAATTGGTTATTTTGACAAGTTACAATGGAAGCTTGTAGCTGATAAGCCCTTTTGGGTTTTTTACTGTAACTTTGAGTTGTTCACCAAATAACAAAGTGTCTATACGATTTCATTTTTTAAAATGGCATATTTTAATAGTCTAATCTTTGAAATTGAAATTAGATTGCAAGCTCTCCAAATTTATCACTTTCAAGTAACCACGGTAATTTCCATGTGTATCGCGTAGCTACTTCCCTAACAAATTTTTTATCTCCCAGACGCGTGATTGAAAAGTTATCATAGTGATAGTTTCAGTCGCTGCAATATACCAGGCATAATTTAAATGCATTGCTGACATTCCACACCTCTTTTCTATTATTAAATTATACGATTTACCTCTTCAATCCTTCTGTCTTGAGTTACATTCAATGCTCACGAAACTATATATAAATACGAAGAATGATTTATTTCTAGTCTTCATAATAGCAATATTTAAATTGAATAATGAACGAAATTATTATGATATTATCAAATCAATTTATCCTCCATTAAATTTAATCTGGACCGCAGCTGATTAATGTGGCAATTTATTATTCGATTTGTTCAAGTGATCATATTTAAAAACTTCTTACTTCTTCATTCATATCAAAATATAATCTTTCAGTTAAAAACGTGTCTCCCTATACTATATCTTGTAGAGAAAAGACTTTGAGCGTAGAATAACCCTACGAATTACGAGCTTTAAGGGGGAGCAGCCACGGGTTTAACCCGCACTTGGAATTTAAGTTAACTTATGGCCTCATATATTTGTTAGTGACCTCACTTATCTGTGAGTAGTTACATCTGAAGAAATGGTTGGATCTACGGACAGAAAATACAAGAAAGATCCTTTTTTTATCCTACCTTACTAAGTTGATATGAAAACGCTTTGATGTGATGTTTAACGCAAAAGGAAAAGTAGGCAGATAGAGCGTTTTTGTGATTATTTACCAACTTAATTATTTTGGAAAATGTATAAATTTTTATACCATTAGGAATCCATTATTGGATTTTACTATATATTTTAGGAACACGAGACCGATTACCTTTTTTGTTGAAATGATATCAAGTTTATTTAAAATTACTGCTTTTAGACGAATTAATCTTATTCGAATATATCTATTTTGAGCGTATCTCGTTGTCACTAATTTTGGATTTTACTCAAACTATTGATGTAATTTGATTATTACGTTACTACGTTTTCTTCATGGCCATGCTAATGGTTTTAACAAATTTTTAATAGAAAGTTTGAAATGGGTATATAATTTATATATTAGTTAATAGATTCGAAAGTAACACATATAATATTAAAGTAAATAAATAATATTATTTAGAATAAACGTGCAATGAAATGTTAAAACGACTGGGATAAAATATACTTGCAAATTAGGATAAAATAGATTTAAGGTTAAGGAAAAAGAGTAAAGTATTCAAGATCTCGGATCTTTTACTTCTTCTATGGACCATATGAAGAAAGGAACAAATTGTTTTCCTCATTTTAGAAAAACTCATTTGATAAAAGTCGTAGATGAGCATAAAAATAATTAAACATTTATAGATATTATACCGCAAGTAATGATATCTGCTTGAAAGACAATATCGATCATATTTGATATTACTGTCTGCTTCTCTTACTTCTTATTTGCATATGTTTTTGATATAAATTCTATGTATTCTATCTGCCATTTTAATTTTCTGACAAAAATTCAGGCAGTTTCTAAAATTGTATGAAATACCTATGTTAATTTGTATGATAAATCTATGTTTTCCTTATCTAAATGTTTTCGTTTTTAATAAAACTATGTATTTGTTAACTTTAATTTACACAATTAAATGAAACTACGTGATGTAGTATTATTTCTACTTTCTTTAAGTTCTTTACCACGACCTATGTTTTGTTGTATTACAACATCTTCAGATATTAGCAAAGATTCTTTGCTAATAGCCCACTTGAAAATAGTTTGAAATTGAAAGTTTCGGCTTAAAAATTAAACCATAGATATAAGAAAAATATTGGAAAAATTAGCTTAATAAATAAAATGGTAAACATTATTAAATTGTGTATTAAAAAAGAGAAGAGTAATTAATTAAGTCAGTGAAACCTTGTAATTATCTTTGGGGTGGAATGGATATGAATGTCTCGAAATTTTTTTGCAGTTGATGATTTTATCGAAAAGTTTCGGGAAGTTGAGGTGAGCTCTAGCCTCGTCATCTTAAAAAATAAGATAGTTTTATGCTGAATTTATCAAAAAAACTAATCGCAGATCAGAATTAATTACTACAAAATTAGGCCCTTCCTTACTACAAAAAAATTTAAATTATTTTTTTGAATATTTTATATACTATGAGATAACTGAGTAAGAATATTGTTCAAGCTTGACTGTTGTTTATTATTTTTATGTAAAGCTGAATATTACATCTATAAGAAAATGGGTTTGCAAACTGCTCCGGGGTGATACCTTGTCGTCACTGGCACGATCCCATTCTGCATGTGCCTTACCTTGAAAGTTTATATTTACTATAACAGTGCCTGGAAGTATATTTGATTTGACGTGGGATACTTATTCAGTGAATAAGTGATTGCTATGTAGCTCTGTACAATTACTTTGACTCTAACAAGGTACGTTCCTAGGTATTCAAAAATTTTGTTTTATACTTGACGTTCAACACTTACACTTTGTAAGTGACTTTATTGCGTATTTTAAAATAACATTTGTCGATTGTTACGTTCGTCTTCTACTCATTGCGAGATGTAATGTTTTTAATTTATTTATCATGAATTCTTAGGAGATACAGAAATTTTATTATCCGTATGCATATTAAAGGAATAGAAAAGTGCGTATATTAGAGAAATATACAGTAAAAAAATCAGCTGAGATTTTCGTTACTTACATTCATTCATATCCGATTATTTCTGAAAGTATAAGAAACACCAGAAAAATGAATAGACCCTATTCGTTTGTTCTTGCATTTATTTTAGTAAATTTTATGGGTTTAAATTTTGTTCTAATATTTTTTTAAGAAACACTTATAATAATAACCTTAATACAAAGAAACTACTATTTATATTTTCACTTTTCTCAATGAACCTCTCTTTACCTTAAACTTGCGGACCTTGTCATATGGAGTATCATAGTTTTTTAAAGTTTTTAAAAATGCAATAAAAATGCGGAAAAAAACATCTTTCAAATGGTGACTAGTTTACGAGGTGCTTCAAAAATAACTAATAATATGTTCTTCTAATTGTTTAACTATGAAGGTGAAAAACCAAAAAAAT
The DNA here is from genome assembly GCA_039881145.1 of Druceiella hillmani. NCBI lineage: Eukaryota > Metazoa > Arthropoda > Insecta > Lepidoptera > Hepialidae > Druceiella > Druceiella hillmani. Next base: position 7,620,016 of record JAYKKI010000070.1, read on the forward strand.
AATTTTAATAACAAGACGTTTTATCAATAACTGAAGAAATATAAACCTGTGGTTGCGTAAAAATATTTTCTACTAGGTTATTTCATATTGAAAATAACGTCAGGTTCAATTTATAATTTGTTGTTAAACCGATCTGTTTTTATGACAAAACATACTGTACCATTGCTTTCATATTTAAACCTAATTTTCAGAATAAATTGATAAATACCCTGAAATACTGATACCAAAACTTATTACACATGGTCTTGACAACTTTTTAAAATAATAAACTGAATTAATAGGCAAGCAAAAAGTACCGGGGAGCAAAAATGAAACAACTTCCGTTTTTCTCCTTTCATTAGAAAATTTGGAAGTCAAAAGAAATTAAGTATGTTGCCAAACAAGTACCTTTTAATATTGATAGAACAAATTATATTTAAATTCATTATTTACATTATTATATACTGTAAATTGTTAGATTACAGAAACGTTCGAGAGAAATAAGGAAAATTGCAAATTTATTACATGGACATTAATTAACAATAAAAAGGCTAAGAGTAAAACGGTCAGGAGTAGGTTCTGTACGCTTTATGTTAAATTATATTAGATAACTGAGCTCACATGTAAATGTTTCGTCTAGTTTCTTTTTTGTTACAAAAAATATTAATTTAATTATTTTGTTTACATATCATTTTTAATCAATGACGAACAATGCAATTTATTTTTAATTTCAAGGAAAGTAGGTTTTACTTCATTTTATCTTCTTATTGATAGGTTTATCTCATAAAAAACTATTTCTTTCAGTCGCTCATTGACCTCGTTCTGACCTTTTTTCTTCATTTTTTAGTTATCAATTTCGTAAACGCTATAAAAAATATGACAAGTAAAAGAGTTAAGAGATAAAAACAACAAATAAAAGAGTTAAGAGCGATTATAAAAAGATGACAAGAAATTTTCTTTGTATGTACTTTAATTACATATTATTACTAGATGATACAATCAGAAAGTAGTGACAAAGCTCCTTATTTGTGATGCCTAGTTTCATTAAGTTTGAGCTCGTTTGACTTGGCTCGATAAGATCTTTAGTATAAATGGTCTCCGGATTCTGATTATGGAGCTAAACGAATTCAAATTGCATCGCATATGGCGTTTACAATTCTAGAAAGTACCAAATTGTGATGACTGAGGTAGAACGACTGTAAAAGGAACTTCACAACCTTGTGGTGTAAATCCATCGAGTTTAAAGTAACAAATTAGTTAAGTATATTTAATGTATATAAAAAGACATGACATAAAACTGAAATTAGTAGGTAAGAAGGTAAGTGTTGTATAAGTATATGCAAAGGCATTAAGTAACTAAGACATTAAATAGGTACAAATAGCATCAGTCCAACTTACTATAAATGCTATTTCAGAAAAGAGACTTAAATAGACTTAAACGCTATTTCAATAAACAGAGAAATATCCTATAATATGGAAAATATCTCTTAATATGGAAAATATTTTAATAAAAAAAATATCCTTTAATATGGAAAATATCGATAGATCGATTAAAACTAGAAGCAAATACACCATTATTTATCTACTTATCTACAACCCTCTATTTAACACTTTGGTGAAGTCATATGTTGATGGTCTTAAGATATTTTCAAAAATAGAAAAAGACAAATTGGCTACATTGAACTACAGGAAGACATTAATAGGCTCGGTGTGTACTGCTGTATCAACAAAATATAAGTGTAAATTGGTCACTTTCACAAGATGATCCATTCTCATCTTTATAATATTGCTAGTATTTCATTAGATTTTATGATGTACGCGATCTTGGGTTTGTTTTCGATTACTTTAATACTCACGTATATGTCAAAATATTTCTGGGTTTTGTGCACTTCCACACCTCCAAATCCTCCAGGGAAATGAGAACCTATAGCAACGGATCTTGTCCGATCATAACTAAAATATACTCTAAAAATTGATCCGATCATAACTTAAATATAATCTGGAATTATTGCCGTACTGTATATATTCTCAAATGATTGAACAGATCGATATACGGCTTCAATAGGCCTATTTTTTTTTAAATACACGACCCTGCATAACTGTAATATTTATTCGGGAGCTACAGTTAAAAAATGTGATCAGTTATAATGAAAATATCTGTCATGAACAATAAGATTGTTCAGATATTTTAAGTCAGCTGTAGTTTTGTTTGTCCGAAAGATCAATCTACAGGTCTGTGCTCTTTTATTTTCCTGCAACTCCTATTAATACGTTATCAGCGTTACTATGCAAACTTTGTGATGGTTGCGACAAGCTGTTCCATTCTCTTGAACTTTTCGAAACGGTAATATCTAAACTAACTTAGCTTAGCTCTTGATCGATGACATTTCATAACGGTCATCGATCAAGAGCTAAGCTAAGTTAGTTTAGATTAGCTCACATAGCTAAATTCGTTATGTACGCTATGCTGGTGCGACCCACTGCGAATTATATGAGCTAAACTATGGAAATTAACAGAAGTATATAAAACTAAGTTAATTGTATATGCCAATCAAAAGCTACGCAAGCTAAGCCACTCTCTCTGCTTTGAACCTCCAGTGCTTTTTGTAGTGTTGGCGTTATCATCAGTGTTATCAAGTGTCTCGTGCGCAGCGGTCTACGATTTTTTTATATAGAACAGTTTGTTGATCCGGAACGAGATGGGCATTTTATTGAGATATGTTCCATCTACGGCACCAAGGCAGTTTGGGAATTGCTATTTAATATTGAAATATTTTGCGATTACTTTTCCTTCTCTTACTGTTGGTATTTGCACACAATTTCCTTACCTACAAAAGATTCAAAATTACATTGCATATGGCTTTTAAAATTCTAGAAATTGTTTAGTTGCCGCTTCATAATCGTACAGAACTATTCTAAAGAAGTCACTAAACACTTAGAAAAATCAATAATTTCAATATTGTTCTTACATTCAACGTTGCAAAGGATTAGTGGAAGAAATTACGTGATTGTTAAGAAGAGTCACTGAAAAGGATGAAAACGGTCTTACAAACGGAACCAATTGTAAGGCTGTTCCTCTAAGGAATTATCAAAAATATACCAAATTAATCGAATTTCTTTTTCCTTATTTAAAAAACATACAAGAACTTGTAACAGAAGTGAAAGCTAAGATATTTCGTTAAATACGTCAGTGAAGTTTAAGATACTATTGTTTTGGAGGATACTGAACAGGTGACAATAACTAGACCTCGAAACAATCAAAGTAAAGAAAGACAAAAGTTAACGATGAATCACAAAGAAGAGAGGAAGAAAAACAGATATCCTTTAAATCTGTTCTTCGGCGTCATGTATGTGCGATACACCTATAAAATCTTTCTACTGGATACAAGGAGATGTAAAAATAAACTTTTCAATGTATTATATAAAGCGGAGGAAATTTATAAAAATTATCTCTCCAGACAGCAGAATCAATTTGAATACTTAAAATTATCATCCACTCTTTCAATAGTACAGACACAAGAAAATTGATTTGATATTTTGTAATTTCAACAACTGTGCTTTTTATTTAATACAATATATTAATATAACTATAAATAATAATATTTTACTTACCTCAAACCTATAGCCAATTTTTCTTCTGGAGTTATATCTTTTCGATTATTGGTATCTAGTTTAATATTGTCTCCTTTTAATATAAAGTGTTAAATTATCCAATTGTTTGCTTACATCGAATATTACTGCTTATCCTATATCTGCGATTTCGTGGCTTCTTTATACAATAAGCCAGTATAAACCTTCCAGTAAATCCTTTTCCTATGTTGAATGTTATTATCATTAGAAATTTCTTCATCGATCATTATTCTTATCATCTTCATCGACCTTAACCGCCTACAACACTGACTTAGTTTTCGCTTTGTTTTTAGTATGAATGTAACATATCCTTAGTTTAGCTAAATCTGACTTAGGTTAGCTTGCTTAGCTTAGTTTCCTCGTAGATTAACTATTGACAACCGGCATGTCCATTTTTCGAATATTACTTGAGGGTCCATTTCTTATTAAAAACGAAGTTATTGATGTTAGTTATGAATTCCAGTATTTCTTGTTAATTATTATTTATGTTACCAAATAACTATTATGATTATTTTTATTTTTTTGTATTTTTAATTTGAAACTATTATTATTATTGTGTCAATAGTATAATTATGAATATTATAAGTTTACTTAATCTGTACATATATCAATGCTCAATTTATAATAGTTTCATGATATGGCAATATTAGGAATTACTCCTAATATATAAGTATCCTTAATGCCAAACTTAAAAAAAGTTAATTCATTATTATTTGTGACCCTTTTTTTCTCATGTGAAATTAATAAATAAAATCGAGGTTTTTAAAATTTTAATTTCACTTCAATTTCAGCAGAAACCATAACAAGAATATTTTGTGGCATAACTTCTAATATTTTTTGGTGTAAATTATGTCTCATTGTATTTTTGGGTATAAGTATCTACCAGTGAAATTCAGTCATTTTTAAACAAGATGTGATTTTTAAACTGATGATGTACTTTGGCCAATTCTGACATATCAAACTTGTTAGTTTATACATGTGATTTTTTTAATTATTTTAATAATTTCTGATTTTTAAAAAGTATTAGTTTGAATTTTAAATCAAATCTTCGTTTACATCAACAGGGAAAAATTTCTTTAACATGTTCCAAACAAAACATACCATGATTTCTTTTTAAGCAATATTTATATATGCTTGCCGAGGGTTTGTAAAAAAAGTTATACTTCTAAACGAATTACTAGATTATTCACTTCAGAATTATGTAATACAAATGAGACTGTGATGGAAATTATTGCAAGAATAATTATTATCAGCATTTTTAAAATAACCTGATTTAGTGTCTGACTTTTAAAGGTAGAAATGAAGTAAAAACTAATTGCTTTTTTTGTTTTAACTTAAGATTTGTTCCTCTAAATTTAGGAATATACTATATTTACACGCATTTAATATAAACGTAGTTAATATGGAAGTGGAAATTTACGTTATGAAATATAAGATGCGCCTTAACAAACATTTATCGTTTGTATCAGTTATCGTATCACTTTGTGTAATATAATTTTGAATCTTATTTTTGATCTTCATAATGCTAATATATTCCCACTTAGTTTCTCATTAGACTCCTAAAGTTTTTTACTATCCATAGGTCTAAAAAAATAATATCATTTGTCTAGATTATTTTATTGTTTTCATATGAAAAATTTGAGTTATGATACTTGAATATATAAGTTGTTAAATTAGTTATAGCAACATTTGTTTTTTCGAGAGTAAGATTGAATAGACGGAGAACGAAGGACAAATATATGATCTAATAGATCGATTGTTTGATTCGTACACGATATTTTTAATAACACAAGCTGCATTATTTAGTAAACAGTGTAACTCCTTAGATCGTAATCAATTTTTATATATTGAAATGAATGAGTTTTCATAAGCAGATTATGGTAATTTGGCATAAATAAATGAAATATGTATATAATGATTTCGAATATTCCGCAAGAAACTTATTAAATAATATTATTGCATAGCAATCGTATCATGATAAGTAAAGGTGAATTTAATTAAAATAATAATAAAACGAATTAAGAATTTGACCCAATTTTAATATTTGTAAGCGAGTGCCAGCATTCGCCAGAGCCCCCAGGAGCCCTAGTCACTTTTAGTGATGCATTAAAACATATATCTTATTTACTAAGTTCTTTTAAATATTGTGTGGCGTAAAGTAAAAAGTAAATATAATTTTCTGAAAAATATTTTAAACAATTTATACCACTAATAACACACGAACAACTTTTTGCTTATATAAAAATAGGAGAACCAAAGTTAAAAAGAAATACGACATTGTTAAGAAGGATATTTGTACCTTTTGTAATGTGGATCTGTAACATCCTTCTAGAGATTATTCTCTTTAAATGAAAATGATTCAATAGATGGTGAATGAAAACGTAATTTGTCTTTAGGCAATGCATGAACCATGAAATTGAACATAGGCAACAAAGGTTGTGGAAATAAAGGAACGGAGTGAAACGTCTAAAACCAATAAAAATTGTATCGGAATTTTCAATGTAAACATATTACAAATGATATCATTGTCTTGCGATTATAAACGATTCAATTTTCTTCACAAAATTGACGCCCTTCTTCTCGTATCTCACAGTTCTTGCATTGTAATTTATTTAGCATAGAATGTTTTTAATTTTTTATAAAAATAGATTGCCCTTTATATTTATAATTGATCTATCTATTTATAAAAATAGATAGATTGATATACATTAAAAAAATGTCTAAATTCCTATACATATACCAAAACTATACAATTGGCCTGTCTGTATATAGAATAATTTTCAACGAAAATTATTGAGGGGAACATAATAAAAAAAATGTAACAAAAATATATCGTTTTTTGTGTTTATTTGAACACTCATTGCGTGAAAACACTGACACAATTCTGATGTGGTTTAATGCACCGCATAATATGCACCGCATTAGCACAACAACAAAGAAGTCCAACAAGCTGTTGTAAATTCGTATTATAAGTAAGGAAACCATTCAATTGAACCTGATCAGTGTCTTTACAAAAGACAGTTTATCGATAAAGTCCAAGTTTTTTACCTATAATTATATTTTTATGATACATATGAAATAAACAGTGTAATGTTATACGTTTTTTCATAATTTTAAATAACGTATTTATTCCATTTTTGCAATGCCTATATGTAAAGAAACTCATCAGAAATGCTTTGCAAGAAGGGAAATTCTTTATAATGAAAATGATGCATGATATAATTGGATTTTTGGAAAAAATAAGATGATATAAAATAAATTAAGGACAATGAGACAAAGATTAAAATTTTAATGGATTTTTTTAAGTCGATATGGGATAATGCCTTTTGAATGCCAAAGATTTTTAATAATTATGTTTGAAATATAGAAAATAAAATGGACTACTATTATAAATAATAAAATGATCAACCAAATAATACCTGTACAATTTGAAAAACAAGTTTTGAAACTATTTTTGAAACTAAATTATAAGGGAACTATTATAACTACTTAAGTACTATATTAAAACTGATCCTAAATGCGTGACGTTAATTAACATCTAACAAGACATACATCGGCATTAATTACCAGACTACTTAAAATAACAATAACCAAATGAAGATGCGATAAATTAAGAAAATATTAAGTTGTGAAACATTGGATATTTATTATCTCGTCTATAATTAAGGTTCAAAAGTTTCTTAAAACATAAAAGTTACAAAAGTAATAAAAATACAAAGTTTAGTTGAAATGTTTTCACTATATTTTTACTCCGGTAAATAAATAAGTTTGGAGAACATTGTAATGCCCAGAATTTTATTAACTTGGCACTTATTGAAAAGTAGGAGTAACTTTATTATTTTACACTTTTCAGGGCGTTTTTTATTCAATGGTTATTTGAAGTTGGTTCAATTTTTCTGTTAAAAAATGTATTCTTCCTTTCGTAGGGCGTGCAATGTTCTGTATTACTCAGAAAGTCGTAATTCATGGAAAATTTAATAATACCTCATTCATTTTATCGAAATAGGGTTTTGCGGCTGTGTTTGCAAATATAATCTTTATATATGCCTGTACATATTTTTCTACCTATTTAATATTCTATTCCTTTCATGCTTAAAAGCATGCAAAATTGTATATACCTCTAAATACTTGCCTATTTTCCTACTAGCGTCTTAGTTGCTTCTGTTTTTCAACTTGTACCAACTGATATCCTAGATACTTCATAGATCTACCTATATTTGTACATACTTATATACCTTCCTGCTAACTTTTCAGTCACTTTATAACATTTTATATACGTTTACATACTTTCTCCTAAGTGTACTATATATTCTTGCTTCATGTCTTTATATGTACTTGTGCATAATTTCCAACCAATTTACTCAGTGAGTTTACTGCTCACCACTGAGCTGACCTTTCTCCATTCTTTGGATGTTTGTAGCCAAGGAATGGTCAGACCTCTCAAGTGAATCGAATCTTGATGAACTTTGTCCTCACCATTGAGAAATCCTTCCGGACCAATAATCAGATCCTAGCCATTATTTGTGGCCGAAGGACCCAACAAGATTGGTTCATCAGACTTTATATGATGATACGGTCTTTTGGTCACTGCTTGTGACCAAAAGAGGGGTCAAAAAAAGTAAAATAACCGCAAATAAGAAGATTATTCTCTTAACCGTTGAGCCGCTCTCTTTATTTCATGTTGGCTCTATCATCAGACCCTGGCCATCATATGCATTGAAAATACTTATAAGTCGCATTTACACAAAGACAGCGAATCTATTCTATGAATATACTCTTCGCAATTGACAAGTTCTAGTTGAATAAAGTACTTATAAAGTCATGCCGAATGAGTACTTATTAGCTACCAGATTTCTCACATTGACTTTTTACTTTCATTGGCTGAGGAATTCCTTAGGATATCTCCGTAACTCATTATCAGGTCCTGACTATATTTACATGGAACCTGTCAGAAACGAGATATTCCTTTCAAACAAAAAATAGCCATAAATATCGATCAACGCATCGTAGAGTTATGGCTGAAAAAATACTAATAGTACATGCGTGTTGAATTGACAACATCTTCCTTACATTAAAATCTGTTAAAAATGAAACTATGATTTCCATTATTTTTTTTCATATTGGTTGATACGCGTTCACTGCTCATGCTTTAAAAATAAATGCATTAAGAAACCCAAGAATAAGAATACCCTTAATATCTAATACTTTTTCCTTCGACAGTTTGATCATATAACTCATATTTCTCTCCTGCATATGACTATATTCCCTTATTTACCTATTGACCGGAATGATATCAACGTGACAACAAATTCATTAGAATTTAACCACTCAAACATATTTGTTATTTACACACCGATCGAAATTGTGTTGCGACTGTCTTCTTGTGATACGGATTGATATGTCTTGAATTTTAATGAAGAAACTTGCATGCTATAGTAGTCTATTCATAGAATATATCTTGACGTATGTGAGAAAATTGTCAAGTAGGCTGTTAAAGCAGATATTGTTTTCGATTTTGCTATTTAGTTTTGATATACTCCTACATCTTGAATAATGTAATTAGCTCATATTGAATAGTTTGCTCCTTTGAATTGTATCCCGCCCTTATATTCAATGAGCAGAATTTATAACCACAATTGTAAACGAATATTTTGTATCTAAAGTAGTAAAAACTGCTGGTATTTCATTTGGAGGAATATGATAAAATTCCAATAATAACTGAACCAAATTATAATTGGCGATAGCAGTCGCGAAGGTGAATTTCGTAGATTTTGTTTATATATATTTTTGCGGAGAATATAATTGTGAGAAACTGTGAACAAAAGACATTTTTTCTGTATTTATGTTATACACAAACCCACTTTTTAATTGGCACTTTAATATGAGAAAATTATTTGGAGAAAAAAGGTATTTTTAAAAAAATAATTAGGTTCTTTTCATGAATGAAGTTTAAATATAATAAATTCACTTAAACATTTCTGCGAAATTCACTTAAAAATTTAGAAAATAAATTTTTCCCTTGTTACTTAACGTATTCTAAGTGCAGTTCAATGGCAGCGGATGCATATATGTCTCCGTTTTGCTTCGATACGCATTACTTGTCCGTTTTACGGAACTATTAAGACTATCCTGCGTACCTGCTAAAATCAAGTTAAAAGGGAGTTTTTTGTTTATATTTCCCAACTACACCTGCCTAAAATTACAAAAATAAGCGTATAAATTAGTTATTATATCCTATTCATTGTATATCTGATTCAATAAAAATATAACTACCTATCAAAAAATAATACATTACCTTAGTTTGCTTGAAAATATGACGAATCCTTAATATATTTAGAAACTTATTGTAATGAAAAAATCAATGCTAATGGTTCATTTAGGTTTCAGAAAATAAACAGTGTATCTAAACAATATGTGCAATTTTAAAGCAAAAAGTTATAGTTCATCGCTTCAATAATTGTTGTTATTCGTAGTTAAAATAAATATACGGCTTCTTGAAACATTTCTATTTTCGCACAAAGTAAAGTTTCTGAAACAGAAAACTACTACTTAGAACATATTTTATTGCCAAAAATTTATGAAAATGTTACAAAATAAATACGAAGATGGTTTTTGTATTATTTTCATTAATGTAAAATGGTTCTCTTGAACGTAAAATCCTTTTTCTTTTGTTAGCTTCTATACCGACTGACTTAAATTATAGACGTGTGGTTTTTAATAAAAGATTTAATGAAATATGTTTTTGCCTTTGGGACAACCTGCAACCTAAAACATTGTATTATTTTATACAGAATAAAGTAGATATACTCAGATAAAAAGCAAAGGTTTAATAATAAACTTGGAAGTTATAAAAAATAGTAAAAATGATAAGTTATAATATATATATATATATATATATATATATATATATATATATATATATATATATATATATATATGTGTGTGTGTGTGCGTGTGCGTGTGTGTGTGTGTGTATAGTTATAAAATAAATAGTATGAAGATTAACTTACATTAGAATATTTTTAAAATCATGGTGGAGACAATGAAAGTAATTAAATACAGGTCAGTTCTTTTTTAAAAAACCTGAGCAAAATGAAATCTATATAAACAATCTCAAAACAAATTTCAGCAATAGTTAATAGATACTGTGTTCATCAATAGTGATCGAAAACATTTTATTATGTAAGATCCGCATTATAATTAAATAAATTAATACATTATACGCGTGAAATTTACGGATAAATATTAGGTAAAAATAAATATTTTAATAATGCATAAACCTGCGGGCAGAATTCCGTGTAGTTATCAGACAAAATTGAGCTGAATATTACAAGCAAATCAATTTTAGTTCAAACGATGGTGTTTTTTTAATCAGTCATTCAGTTTTCTTTCCACGTATTGTTTTCTTCGCATTTTCTAGTAGAGACGAGTTCCAAATTGAGTTAATATTATTTTCATACACGAATTATGTTATGGAATTGGTACGATATAAACGGCGTGTAACGGCTGCGTGCTATGACAACATAATATTCGCAATGCTGAAGTCAGACCACGGAAGGTTCAGAAAAATTCAGATGAATTTTTTCACTATTTCCTCTAAATTAATAAAAACAAAACTTATACTAAACCCTTTTTTTGGATAATATGTTTAAATAAATCGATGGTCCATATTGTTTCCATAAAAAATGAAATTTTTGTTTAAAACACATAATTTTTTCAAATTAAATTGGATAATTTTTTACTGCATAATGTGAATAAGAAAATAAAATTTAAATATTAATCATATAAATAAGAAGCCTAAAAAGTGATAAATATGTAATAAAATTATATACAGACATTACAAAATTCACATCTGACAGTCGTTTTTGGCGGTAAAGGAAATTTTTTAATTGATTTGTTTACTAATAAGGAAATCATGAGCGAATTTCATAACTGTCAAATATGATAATATGTTTTAACTCAAAAAAGTGAAAAAATATAAGCAGATGTATCTAACCGGATAACTCATTTTGATGTGAAAAGTGTTAACAATAAACTAGCCTATGGTATGATATTTTTCATACGATCCGTTCTCAGTATTTTTCCTGGGCAGATAAAACTAATATTAACTTAAGATGATAATGGACGTTGATTCTCTTAAACTACGATTTAGCTGGCTTAGACGTCGGCTTAAACAACACTGAGTCATTTGACATTAATACTAAATCAGATATATAGAAGAGTTCAGAAATCAATATATATCTAATGAATAAGACGATGTGTTGAAAGAAATCCTACAAATATAACACGTCAAACTATGCCTGGCCCGGCTAAACTTATCGCTTATGATAAAATTCTGAACCAAATTATTACATGTATTAAAAATAGGAAGTAATATAATATTGTGTTGTATAATAAGTGTTTAATCCCGAGTGCTGTCAACAATGTTTATTGAACAAATTTTATGTTACTCTATATTAAATCTATAGTAAAGCATGCACCATAATTATTTACTACTTGTCACCATCTAGTTGACCTCTAAAATAGGTCTTCTTATGGAATTCCGGTGACTTTGATTTAAAAACAGTGCAAGATCGTTTTGGAGATCTTCTTTAACGTCAATTTTTTTCACTTGAATTGTTACTTAGAGCTCTGAATAAATGGTAATCAGAGGGGGCGTGGATGAGTGAATAGAACCCAACCGAACTCTTCTAATTTACAAGTATAATTAATAAGTTCGTTTTGGAACATGTGGACTAACATCATCATGTAGAAAATAAACTCGATCCTGTTGGCTACTCAATTTGTATGCTGATCGTTCCAATGGTTTACAGTACTCGTTAATATCTGCATTAGTTGTAAATCCCTCTGGAAGCAACTCCCAATGAATAATGCCCTTGACATTCTAAAATTATTCTCATTGCAAATATCATAAAAGTAAAAGTAAACAAATTGCAGTTAGAAATTCTAATTGAAGCTAAATTTTACGACGATTAAATATCAACTCGATTACGCCAAGAAAGCCACTTTCATCAATTTCCATTTTGCCTGCCGCTCAATAAAGAAACGATAAATAAATATTTTAAAACCTTTCAAATATAATATATAAAAGCAAGCTTTATTATGTAAGTATTTTTTGTAAAGAATGTAGTTGCGTTAATACTTCCACCGTAAGGCAATGCCTAACAATGAAATTTCTTTGTTGAAGTAGGCAAGTTATGAAAACCATTCAAAACGGGCGAGTGTTTTCTTTAAGGAACTGCATCGTACGATCTATTTGTTTAATACGCTTTTATTAGTTGAACCTACGACTTCCTAACATTGTCAGCATTTCTAATTATAGTATCGATTTCAAACTTACATAATTCTGATGACAATAGCACAATATGGTCAATAATAATTTACTGTCAACATACAAAAAATTACTGTCGAGTTCATATAATGATGAAGAAAGGATGAAGCCATAGGAATTTCTCATTGAGTTTGGGCTCATTTGACTTGTTTCAATTAGTCTTTTGATTTTATGTCTGATGATGGAGTCTAGAGGCGGTCATGGGTACTTTTCAATGGCTAATAGTAAACCCACAGAGTTTAGGCTCATTTGATTTATTTGAGGAGTCTTTTGGTTGCATGTTTTAACCAGGAGAGTCCGATGATAGAGAAGAAAGGTGGTCATGAATACGTCTCAATGTCCAACAGGAATCTCATCGAGTTTAAGCTATTTCGATTTGCCTCAGTGAGAAATAAATAAATTAGTGTAGGAGGTTAATTGAAACTATTTGCTTCAATGGATTTAAATTAGCTAAGATAATAATTACCTTCAACGGATTTAATAGCTAAGATTTAAATTAGCTAAGATAATTATTTATTAAATCTGGCGCGACGTTAGCTAAAAACCTCCTATAGATAAAACCTTCCTACATTGAGATAAGTAACTTAAGTACTCGTTCAAATTAATTGAAAATTGTACGTTTTACTCTAGCGTGCCAGTAAGGTGTGTAAATTTAAGAATATTTCCCACAAAAGCGCAATAATAATTATGCTACTTGTGTATCCAATTTACTACAAATTTATTTAAAGAAATTGTAAAAATTTACTATTATAGAGGGTTAGGATTATATTTTTGTATCAGAGAACACCAAATTACCTATTAATTACAACCTGAATATTCAATAAATGGAAAAACACTTTATAGGGTATTAAACTGAGCAACAGATGATGCCAATATTTGAATAGACAAAATAATAAAAAGTTTTTGTTTTTTTTTATTAAGTTTTCCGTGAAGGTTTTACCTATATATGCAGTTCGCTGCAAATTGAAAAATATTGATATAATTTGATAAATGTTATTATAAAACCAATTCTCGTACAAAGATAGTTCAAAAAATTAGAAGATTGGTCTTTTATATTTTTGAATATTTTACTTTAAAATATAATTTGGAAAATACAATAAAGAAGGAAAAGTTATAAAAACTATACTTCCGCTGTAATTAAATCTCTAAATTTAGATATTAAATTAATCAGTGAGTGAGTGCAAAAGAGGTGCCTATTAATAAATACAATAAATTCGCAGGCTATATTCTCGGTAGCAAGAGATTTTTTTCTACAATCAACGCAAATTATTTACCAAAATTTTTAATAAAACAATTGAGTAATAGTGCAATTATCTAATACTATAAGGTACCTTGATTTATTGATCAATTAAAACATTAGTTGACAGTCAATCGTGGATTCTTTGGTGGGTTGCTTCCTTTATAAGTTCTCCAAAGGTAATTCCCTTCAAAACTAAAGTCCGATGATGCTAATGTTTTTTAATACTTATACTCAACTGAAAACATATTCGTTATCGGCGCGATGTCCATACTTTTTTCTTAACTTTATAATATTTTAACAGTCCACACAAACTATTTCACTTCGATGGTAGATGAAAAAAAATTATTTGCCTATGGTTTAGATTTACGTTCTGAAAACTTATGTATGTTTGTTTATCATTCCGAAACCTTGTTCGTCATTTTAAGTATCTGCTTTTAAGGTTTACGTTACTTGGTTACTGAATTCATTGGAACCTAACATTAGTAGTTTGCTCTTGCAAACATGCTTTCAAAAGTCCTCTGAAAAAATTATATCTCTCTTGACTTAACCCGACCATTTTCCTATTATTTAAATACGGTTTGTACCTCATATTTTTAGGGTTACGTAGCCAAAAGATGAAAAGGGAACTCTTATAATTTCATCCTGTCCTTCTATATATCTGTACATCTGTCTGTTTGTCCGTCTGTCTGTCCGTAAGTCACAGTTATTTTACTTAATGGCACTATATAAATTAAATTGGATTGGTAGGTATCTCCCATGAACTCCTACGCAATGAAATACTGGAATTATGATAAAAAATATAAGGATTATTCACTCCAGATATATTACTGAGGTATGAAAAAGAGTCAGTATATAAAGGAATGTGATTATTTGTTAGATGTATCGGTAGATAGGTATTACAAAATGATATAGAGGTTTCAAAATAACTTTTTTATTTAAGTTAAGAGTTGGTGAGATATGTGCTTTTAAAATCTTAAGTAGTGTGTCCCATCCCCTTTAACTTTTCAACTAAAGTGTCAAAAATTCAGAAAAAAATTGAGATTGTAGAATTTAAAATAAATTTTCATCAACAATTGGGTTGAATAAGATACCTTGTGTACTTCTTGAGTTATGAGATATTTTCGGAACCGACCGCAATAATAATATTGTTTTTCACAGTGTCTTTAGGAAATAGAAACTTATACATTTAATTCTATTTGGCGCTACAGAACTCTTTGTATGCCGACTCAAACTTGACCAGTTTTTCATTATTATTTATATCAATTTTCTTGTCGGCAAAATTGTGTTCAATTTTAGCAATCCACCTATGAATTAATAAATTATATTTCTTACTTGTATTTGACTGAAAGAGATTTCTGTTGTAGAAATTAGTGCACCTGTGTCCAAGGGTATATTGATACTAATAAGTATTAAAATAACAAATAAATCAATCAATCAAAATTATGTTAAAAATACAAGTTTCTCTTCCATTAAAATTGGAGGGTATAAATTCATTTTCCAATAAATTGAACTAAAGTTTTTTGTGCATTTTCTCTGATTTCCAGAATTATTAAAAGTCGTATATTATTCTGATTTAGGTAAAATAGAAACGTATATGTTCTGTCACTTATAACATAGGAATACATTTTAGGACTAAACCAAGACTACTGAAAAAATTATTTATAAGGAAAGTTTAATTTTTAACGTGAAAATTAATGATGGCACTTTGTCACGTGCCATTCGGCCAGCTTTGCATTTTGTCGGTTTTTTCCGACGTAATTCAACCAGATTCTCACCCGCTAACAGCATATAAAATTAAAAATATATTTTTAATAGACGTTTCAGACATATTTCAATAAAAAATTAAAATGAAATTAATATTTCATTATTAACAACTATACAAATATTTGTTCTTTTCGTTTTCAATTCGTTCATAATGAAAATATTTTAATATAAAAGATTAGATGTTTCACATCTGACAGGCGTCCCAAAACGGCTTACATTTTTTTTAATTTCATGAATAATTTAATCACAGAATGAAAATAACAATATTTTATTACATATCGTTTGTTTAGTATATTTATTTGGTGTAGAGTTTTAGGTAATTTATAAATTCTTATATTTCCTCTTTATGTTCGTACCAATTTTTAACTTTTTAATGTATTGATAATATACCAAATAGTTTGTAAAATTTAAAAGTTTATCAGTATCCTAGCTACCGTAGACGCGGTTTTTGCTTAGTGACGTAAAATCTACATGTTTCAATAAGTAATGCATTAATATATTTAAATAAATTTTCTCTTAATAGCCTGTTTATCGAAACTGATGTAACAACTTTGGCAGTACGAAGGAACTAACTTGTACACACACATAAATATGATCGTGGATTGCTAATTTTAGTTTTGCTGTATATAAAAAACGGACGCGGTACAGCAAAACAAAATACAACATTAAATAGTTGTCGCAATTATTGAATTTAATAATCGATGCAAAGAGCATCCAAAACCGTGACGTTAATTAAATGCCAGACACTTATGTCTGGTATCAAATTAATTGGGAATTCGCTTCGCTATATCTGCTGCAGAATAAGTCCAGCCACTTAGATACAGCAAAAACTAGTTTTTACCCGACTACGGCAAGAAGGGTTAAGAATTTTACAGGTTATATTTGCATGTATGTGAGTAAGTTTGTTCCCTTATTGAAGACGAAACTATAAAAGTGATTTCAAAAAATATATTGTGCATAGTTTTGTTCTGATCTAAAGAGTATCTTAGGAAATATGGTATTACATGAAATTTATTGCTTTGAAATATCAATTGGTAAAGTGTTAAAATAAAGTGATTGAATTATTGGACAAACGTAAACAAATTTGGAATATAAATGTGGTTTATATTTCCACTAACACAAACAAATATAGCCAAACCCTTAATATCCTAATCGGACCGTTGGAATTGTATCGAGTCTAGTGATTGAGATTAGGTCTGGATTTATGTTAAAAAAACCAGAATATGCAAAAGGACCAGTCAATGGACCAAAGGGTGTTACTAAGGGTACCTCTTAGAAGGGGCAAGCTCAAGTTTGGGGGATTACCAAATACTGTCAATATTAAATTCAGTGATCCAACAATTCATAATGATGCTTATCAGATCTAATTAGGATTGAGTCTTCAAACATAGACTATGATGGACTAAAAGAGGCTGGACACTAGAACCATGCTTCCCATTATATTGTTGTGAGGTATTACTTCATACAAGCTCCAAAGACGTGTTTACGAAAAAGCCGTAATAGATCCCTGTAAAACAGTTTTTGCAAAAGTTTGCGTCGCATAAAACCGAGTCAAAACTTTACAAATGCTCTTCGTAAGTAAGTTGGCGTCTTCCAAACTTTTATATAATCCGTATGATCATAATTTTACGAAAGAACTAGATGAATTTTGCAATCAAACTATTTCATAAAAAAAGCCACCTGCCAGAATCAAAATTGAAATCAAGGCTCTATGCCCTAATTCCACGAAGGCACCAGATTGAATGCACGGTAGACTAAAAGTTTTAAATAAAAATAAAATTTGAAAAACTAAAATTTGGTTATGGAAACAAACTAACCAAAAAGTACGAGACAAGAAAATATTCCTCTCAATAATCGCCACAGCCTGAAATTTTCTTTAAATTTAGGGAAATTTACGTCGTATATTACCTTTTTGAAAGAAAATTTATTAAATTTAATTCATTAAAATTTTCTACAACTTAGTTTTCCCTAAATTTAGAGAAAAATTCATACCATGACCATTATTTAGAGGATTATTTTCTTGTTAAATATTTTAAAAACGACAGTACCACGTCAAGGAAAAATTATATAACGAGTAACGGAAAGTTAAACTCACTTTTAATCTCCGCTATCAACACATTCTATCATCCAAAAATAGTCTTCCTATTATACATGAAATTATAACGGTGAAATGATATTAAAATACTTAAAATGAATTCGAAACTTACCTGAGTTCCAAATATATATCATATTTCATATACGTGGACGAGCTACGCAAACATGCAGTAATTGTATTGCTTCCATAAATTCCCGAAAGACTACCGACCCAACAAATCTCGGAAATAGTTTCCACGTATATTACTGAAACCACAATAATTTCACAGCCTCAGGGACAATGGTACACTTTGGGCTATTCGCGCGAGTAGCAACTGTAATCAGTTATTAAGTAATTATTAGGCAAATAATTGAATAATTGGTTAATTCTATTAGTAGATAATTACATGTAAGTCAATTGATAAATTTGTTTACATTATGGAAGTCTCTAGTAATAAACCTTCATATATATATATATATATATATATATATATATATATATATATATATATATATATATTGTATTTGATGATGTTGTAATTTATTTTATTTATGAAATAAATAATATGAATAATCTTACTAGTATTCGACGAAATAGAAATATTAATTCAGTTAACTTGACAATCATACATGTTTTTTTTTTAATTTTACCGATTAACTTCTCTGTCTCTCATTCTCTCTCTCTCTCCCTGTCCTCGCTCTCTCTTTCAACTTAAAATGGAATACTGATCATGGCGATTGAAGACTGATTTTCAGTTTTAATAGTGATGAGTTGCTACATTTTTTTAAAATTACGTTTAAGCTGAATAAAACTGTTTCACTTATTTCATCATATAACTGCAGAAACTCAGAAATAAAAATAGTATTTTTCAAAGAAATTTTATGCGTATCGCATACTAATTAGAGAAAATGATAAATAAAATCAAACGAGGGATATAATCATATCATCAATTCCTATCATTTATTTTAATAGTTTTTAGTCGACGTGTACGCAAAAATTGAGGAAAAGCGAAAGATATTCATACGATAGAACCCAAGGAATTTGAATACGGAAGAGTACATTCATTTTAGAATGTGAAAAACGGCAACATATACGTTATTGGAAGACTGACGATTTTACCATCAACATCATAGGCAGTTCAGTATGATTCCCTAATTATTCATAACATTCATTTGCAGTTTATCTTAGTTGGAGATAAAAGAAAATATGATTTACAGAATAGCTCGAATTTTTGAAAAAAATACAGAGTTAACTTTCACTAAATTTAATATATCTGTATTAAGAATATAATGTAGTTTAGGTATAAATATGAGCCAAGCGTAGCCTTCTCCGGTTAATATTCAATAAATATAGAACTAAAGCTCTAACTCGTTCATTAATTCTGTTCTTTTTTTTAATATATCTTTTCCTTTTGTTCATTTTCTTTTCCTTAGACTCCACGGCACACTGGTTTTTAGTAGTAGTTGGTCGCATTAGCAATTTACTTTTTTCAACTTTTTTCGGACAACTTTTTCATATTATTTGGAATGCTAACACTGTCTTCAGGGCATCTTTAATCGGTTGTTTTCAAAATATAAATTTTTGCGTCTTAATTTTACTGAGATGAAATTAATTAAATGGAGCGTCTTTACTATAGATAACGCTACGTAATTTTGGCCATAGGAGAAAAATCGGGCTTAACATACATTAGTGTTTTATTGAGCCTTACTTAGTAAAATCGGAGATGCGATCTCAAAACTATTTGGTATGTATCGGCAAAAAGATCAAAATGAAGTGTAATTTAATTTTATGATGATCAAAATTACTTTTATTTTTAAGAAAGGCAACTTGATTACATAACAAAAACTCCGCTATAAAAATAAAAAAAAATGTATGTGAACAAAACCGTAAACGGAAGCTGACTTGCTAAAATGTGCAAAACACCTACATTTTTAATTTAAGACCATGTTTTCTATAAATTAAATTTTACCATTAAATGTGGATGAAATGACATGTTTTATATTACCTTCTATTTTAGGTTAAAGTATTTTATTGATTTTTATTTCAAAACCCCCGAAGAGTGCACGATGGAAGTCATCGTTGCCTGCATAAATACGCTCTACTAGTAACATTGAAACGTTCTTTTCGCTGCACATAGGATAAACGTCGCTTGGAGTAGCTTCCGGTTACGTTGGTATATAATGAGCCATTTGCAGTCCGCTGTGCGCCGGCAAATAGGACAAGCGCGAGCTCCATACAAGATCCGGAAGATGTAAAGTACAACTTTGTGTTACGTAACAATGGTTATTTTATTCTATATTCATTTTATGTGCCATTCAGTCAGGGTGAATAATGTTTAAAAGTACGTTTTCATTTATTGTAACATTGAGATTTACGTAAGCAGGATGAAATTATATATATAAGAAGCATTTTCACCGTCATTGAAACTGAAGGCATTTATGTAGTTAAGTGTGATTTACAAAAAAGAGTAAAAACTAAACGAAAACATATGCCAATAGTTAGCAAAACTTAACATATCACGAGAAAAATGAAAGGATATTGACGAGAAAATATTTGGTTCTCAATGGAGAATATCTCATTACAATACTTTAGTTTTAATTTTTTGAGATAAGGAATCTTATAAATAAAAATTTCCAAAATAAACGTTCTCTTATTACATTACCTGGAGAAACAACGTCATTAAGAAAATCTTGTCGCACCATATCAATTACACTATTTGAAGATTCACAGGATAAAGTTAATGAATTATACTTACTAAAACTGATGGAAATATCAGTAAAATAGTTTTTTTTTGTATTACATCTTAATATTTTGAAGCTGCCTGCTACTCTCAAGCTGTTTTTAAATTAAATTATTCATAACAATATATATAAAATACATAAGCTTAATTGATCACTAAATGGCAAAAACGGAAGCTTTATAATATCGCCACCCGCCTGTATACCATAGCGTCATAGCTCTTTCCGTATGAGCTCAATTATCGTGATATTTTACAGGAAGACCCAGTCGATTATGTGAGTGAATAGGAGAAAGGGTTTTTATTATTTTTTGTTGTGCCTTCGTATGTATCAAACTTTGGAAATATACTCTTATAGACTATAGGTAATTTAAGAAAGTTTTATGTAAAATCATCGAAAGGTTTTTGCTCTACATATCTCTTCTCTTTTCCCTTATGCATCTTAAACAAATTGAAAATATGATATTTTCAAATATTTTATTACAAATACGTATTATAATCAAAATCTCATTTAATTTGCATTAATAAATTAAAGTGATTCAGGCAACTACATTATTTGTCTTACTCCTATGAAAGCAAGGTTAAACAAAAAAACTACATTGGGAAAATTATATAAATATTTTACAAATCAATTAATGTCCTTCTTAGGGGGATTTTTAAATATGTAAACCATCGTGTGCTTTTCTTTCGTTTAGAAACATAATTCAGGTACTGTAAGGTTTACTCAAACTTAATATTTTTAACTCAAGAACACAAATTAAGATTTAAAACACAAATAAAAAAACTATACTTTTTATACAATATGGTATATAACCTACACTTACGATAGTTTAAAAAATCAAAACCAATCTAAAAGAAAATTCGGTGACAAAACCCGCATATGACATTTTCATATATCGATTCAATTTATACCAAATATTATTTCACACAATTCACTGGAGCGCTTTTATTATTCATAATGTAGCAACGGGAATGACGCAGATAACCTTCGTAATTGTGATAATCAAGTGTTTCGTCGTCGACCAAACAATCACACACTTCCAGTTTGTAGTGGGTTTATTTCTTTTATTGTGTTGCATTTGCTTTTAAACAAATCTGTCATAAATTTTCTAGGTTAGGTTAGGTTAGGTTAGGTTTCATTAAAAATATATTTAATACGGGTATGTTTTCATTAAAAATATATTTTGTTGTTGTTATCGTGTCCACACGAGATGAAGAAGATCTCATATGGAAAATGGTTGCCAGAGCCTTGAAAGGTTGAACTTCTTCAGTCCCACGTAATGAGCGGCCGGGAAACGAACCCGAGTCCTCGCGGTGCACCGCGCACTCAACGGTCGTATGACTTGCGATCAATCCAACACACCGCGGTGATGAAAAACATATATTTTAGCCACATTTAATGAAATAATATATATACAATAAAAAATATAGTAAATCATATTTGTAAGATTAATATATACAAACTGAAAACAGTCTCGCACTAAGATGGGCTCACAGTAAAAAGAGCTCACAATACGAATAATTCTTAAATAATTTCACGCTTCTAACTGATCACCCGTAAATGCATAATAAAACCAAATAAAAAATTATAATGTGTTAAATACGAATAGATATTTGTAAAAGTTCAAATTTGTAGGGTATTTCGTATTTATATGCTGGTTCAAAAATTAGAAAAGGGTGAATAAATAAAAATACCTCGTAATTGGTCTTACTTAAATCCGGGAAAGTAAGTAAGAGATCAAAACTCACATTGAAATTGCCCAGAGGGCCTTAAAAAATGGAAAACTACTTAGCAATCATTGCCTTAAAATCCCACTTCGAATTAATTTTCCCCTAGCCTCTCATTTGTATAGAAGTATTACCCGCATGTAGGTAATACTTCTATACGAATGAGAGGCTTGGACTCTTAAGTAAAATCTCAGGAAACGTACAGAATCATTCGAAATGTGGGCTTACAGACGAATGATGTCCATATCTTGAACTCAGAAAGTCACTAATGTGGAGGGTTGTTGTTACCAATTGTTTACGTTGAATCATGAAAATTATATGACAAAACATATCATAACAATTGCCATGAACAGTGTGCTTATTATAAAATCATAATGGTTTACACCAAAATAATTTTAAATTTGCACACAGTATAACAATGTAAGATGAATAAAATTACTTCATCACGTTGTGTCAAAATTGAGAAGCTAATTTGGGTATTGAGCAGCTGAAATTGAATATGAACCGCCTAATATCTATTAGGCGGTTATACTTGTGACTAGGAACTGTTTTCACTCTTCATAGACGTCTAGTTTGGACCACGAAAGATACGATTTATCGATAAATCTTAATAGACTACCCACAGAGTACTCCCTTTTATTATTTTTGGAGATATTAGGTTGAATCAAAAAATGAATCATTGTGTTATAACAATCTCTCCTTTCAGTTTATCATTCTCATTCAAAAATAATTTTAATAATTTTCTTGTTTTTAAATACATGTATTATATTTTGTCAAGGAAGTACTTATTCTGTTACCCGTTTTCGGTGCATGAAAATTAATATTTTATTAGTGTATATTTTAACGTGCATTTTAGTTATTAAAGTAAATAATTTCAATTTATTATACCTTCAATAAGTTAACATTTTCAATCTATTATGACTTCAATGCAGTTTTCAGGGCTATCACGGTCGGTTGCGGGCACTGATGCTTGCGTGTGTATATCGATATTGTTATTCTTGTAACGGATGAAGTACATGCAGAATTAGTAATAAATCAAACATAAAAATAAAAATAAATCAACAAATTACACAGCTATTGTGTATGTGTGCGAGTGTATGCTTATATGAAAGGGAAAGAAGAAAGGGGGAGGAGGACGAGAGGGGCAATTTCTTAGGACGTGTTACATTTTACTGATCATTTATTTGCACATTGTGTGATTTTTTTAAAATTCAACTCACGTTAATAATCAACAATGAAATTAATTCATTTGAAAACTTAATGACATAATGGGGTGTGTATACGATTTTAAAGACATAAATTTATAATTTCTATATCAGTATTTGTGTGTTACACTAGGATTAGGATGAAAAAAGTCAAATCGTATACGAGTAGATATATTCTCAGATAAAACATTATTAAATTATCTTCAGAGCAAATTTTGTCACCTATACAAGTGGTACCGAAAAAATATGAAACAAGGGAATTTCAATAATTTGAATTACTTAAACACATATGTTACTAAAACGGTAATTTCATTTCAATTTTATGCATTGCATGGTATTTAATTGAAAAGAAAATTATTAAGATACAAATATAATTTTTCTAATATTTTATAAAACTTTCTTCTACAGACAACAGTGAAACTGTCTACTATTCTTTTATCTCAAAAAGTATTTAAGTCAAAATTAGGAAGAAACACTTAGTAATACAAGTGTTTACCAAAAGTTTATCGAAGAAATAATAATTTTACAAGGAAATGATGATTATAAATTACTAGCGTGACCCGTGCGAAGTCTTCGCATTATTTATTCCATTATGAAGCTCAGATGACAGATCAAACAAATATTTTACTAAAATTGACATATAGAGGCGCAAGTATCAAAAGCATTGATCTAAAGCGCCACTTTATTTATACTTGAGTGGATTTGAAATCAAACAAAAATTTTACCGACCGTCAATCATATTGACGTTGAGCCGTTAGATGGCAGCATTGCTGTTTTGTGTATATACTTTTAATAAATAATTAATTTGCAAAAACAATAGCAATAATAAATTTTTTATTTGTGGATGCCGGTAGAGCAAGCAATTATCTATAAAATGATATATAATTTATGTGAATTAGTTGTGAGGTTTTTTCTAAAAAGGGAGAGTAACATCTTAACCTTAGCGTATTAATATATATGATGATGATGATGATGATGATATTGTTTTGCCATATCCACGATAATTTTTTCCTCTGAAAGATATGTGCAATATATTTATTTGGTGATAAAATTTGTAAATAATCTAATAATCATTTACATAACCATAAATATTTATATATACCTAAATGTATACAGAGCAGTCTTCTTGTGAGATCCTCTTTTACTTACAAGGTTTATTTAATAATTATCATACTCCTTTATATCTCTGACAATTAGTTGACCGAATTTAGTTGGCAGTGGTTGGGTGATCGGCCTCGGAGCCGCTGACTGGGTTATTGAGAGGTGTCTGGGTTTTTATCGCCACAGGGTATGCTGACGACGGTCAAGTAGCGGGTTTTCCGAGACTGGTTTAATTCACTTGGATTTAAAGGTCAAATCCTCGTGATCAGTTCTGCATGGAAATTTTTTTTCTCATTTTGTTTACCTTATTTTTCTTTTTAGCTAAAAACTGTTTTTATTCCTTATCGTCGTCCAGATAGGGCCCCAAAAATGCAGAAAAAAAGGGATCCCTTTTATTTCGGACTTTACAAATTATTTATATCCTGCAGAAGAGCAAATTTTGAATTGCTATTAATGGAAATCAAATATTAATATTTTTGACTATAAACTATTTTCAAAGATATCTTTAAATTAAATATTCTACATTTTGATTTAATATACCACGCGCAAATTATTACGATTAAATTCGAAATTAAAATTCAAAGTGTTTGGTACAAAGTATTTGTTATTGCAACAAGAAATTAGTTATGCATTGGGTAATTAATATCAACCCATTAATAACAACTGTTGAATAATATTAAATATTGATTCGCTCGACCGAGTCAAACTAATTTTAATATAGAATAAAATGAACAAATCACCTTTATTCAACATTTTTTGTATTTGATTGTTTCAATTGACCATATTGTTCCCTTTAGTTTATTGTCCCAATTGTAAATAAATTGTCAAGTAAAATAATAATAATAATTTGAATAATTTAAAAAAAAAAACTGGTATTCAGTATTTTACGGCAGTCAATGTATTGCAAATTAATTCGATGGACTTGTGAAGGGTTGACATATTTTAATGATTTACACATAACGTATCTTTGTATCATACGGGTTGCTACCTATATGACATACCTAATACAGGTGTCGATTAAAAAACAATTATTTAGCTTTGAAAGATTTTAAAATACCTTGATATTTTCTGTCAAAAATACCTTCAAATTATTGAGGTGAGGCAAATAAAATAATAAATCCACACATTATAAATTCTTACTGATTGGCAGATTGTTTACATTTAGTATTGTATCTTTGTGGTAAAGTTTCTAATTACAAGTATTAAGGTTTAATTTATTAACTATGATAACCTAACAATGCCCGTCAGTTGACGAGTTGAATTCATGTGTGTCTCCATTTGTATAATTTCTTTCAATAGTTCCTTTGTTTAAACAAAATGAATATATTCTGAAAAGGCAAAGACCTATAGAACAAGAGTCGACTCAGCCAACTGCTAGTGATTTATTTGTCAGTAATAAAAATTATCATAAAATATTGTGCGTGTTTTGTGAAAAGTCGTCCCATCTAAGTAAGGACTGTTTCCATGGACAAAAGATGAATTCTGAAGAGAAAATGAATATTTTAAAGTCTAAAAGATGTTGCTATTCCTGTTTAAAGATTGGACATACATCGAACAAATGCCGCAATAAGCCTCATTGCATTTGTTGTGGTAGGAAGCATTATATCATTATGTGTCCAGACTTCAAGCCCACCAAAAACAAACAAGATAGAGCTGGAGAGGCTGAGAGCAGTTCTTTATCTAATGTATGTCAAACCAAAGAAGTATTGTTACAGACATTTTTAGTAGCTATAGAAAACGATGGGAAAAGGCAAGTAGTTCGAGCTTTAATTGACACAGGCTCTCAAAGCTCGTATATTTTGGAATCTTCCGTAAAAAAACTCGGACTCAGGCCCACTCACTCTCAAGGCTTAACTCATGTGGTGTTTGGTGGAGCAACATCTTACAAACTATAATTTGTTAAAAAAATTTGTGGACCGATACCTCACATAAAGGATCAACTTGATTTGAAACAAAAGGGTATCAAAATTACCGATTTTAGTCAAGAGATCCGTCCAATAGAAATGCTGATCGGAGCTGATATGGCTGGCAAAATTTACACTGGAAAAGTAATACCACTGAAATCAAGTTTAACAGCTATGGAAACCTATTTAGGATGGGTCGTTATGGGAATGCAGACAAGTGATCATTCAAGAAAATCTATAGATCCAGTGTCAAGCTCCCTGTTGTCCCAAAGTTTTAATATTGAAAATTTATGGAATTTAGAAGCCCTAGATATTCAAGATCCTTATGAGTCAAAAGATAAAATTGAACTAGAAAATGCTGTGAGAAATGTTCGCCATGATGAAATTTGTGTGCAAATGGCATTAGCTAAATCAAGAGTTGCACAGTTAAAGAAGATGACCATTCCACGATTAGAACTGATGGCTTGTACTATAGGAGCGAGACTTTTGGATTTTGTGAAGAAAACTTTGGAACTGAAAGATGTTCCAGAATATTTTTGGACGAACTCGGCCACAGCATTATATTGAATCTGTCATGAAGAGCCATGGGGAGTTTTCGTTCAAAATCGAGTAAAGGAAATACGAAAACTTTGAAACACAGAAGATTGGCGACATATTCAAGGAACCCAGAATCCCGCAGATTTGCCTTCCAGAGGTTGTAGCGTTGAAAAATTGATAAACTCCCGTTGGTGGGAGGGCCCGGAATGGCTGTCTAAAGAAGAACGGGAGTGGCCTAAATCCAGTGTTCAAAGTACTGGTGAAGCAAATCAAGAAAAGCTGAAGATTGCACTAGTAGTCAATAGTCCACTAGATAGAGAGTGGTATGTGCAATATTTTTCCAGCTACAAGAAGATCCTTAGAATGGTTGCATGGATGAGAAGATTCATTTACAATTGTAAAAGAAGTCAACAAGAGCGCTTAAAAGGTGAATTATCGGGGGAACAAAATAAATGCAGCCGAAAAGAATTTGATGAAAATTGTACAGCAAGAGCAGTTCAGTGACGAATATTTGAGAAGTCTAAAAACTGTCACATCCTTTGAAGATAAAGAAGGATTAATCCGAGTCAAAACAAAGTTAACTTAACGGAAGGATTTTGAAAATTTTAAGACTCCAATATTGCTACCTGGAAAACATAAATTGGTAGAGCTCATGATACACGAGAGCCACATTAATCTATTGCATTGTGGTCTGAACAATCTCCTCGTAGACGTGAGAGAAAAGTTTTGGGTAGTAAATGCAAGGAAAACTGCACGTAGAATAATATCCAGGTGTATTCGATGCAAGAGACATAGTGCAAAGAACATAGAAACCATGCCAGTACCATTGCCAGAAGATGGGATCAAAGAGGCCTCTGTATTCGAGGTGGTTGGAGTGGATTTGGCAGGACCCCTATCACTTAAAGGGAGCACTAAAAGCTGGATTGTCATATTTACCTGCGCGGTGTTTCGAGCTATTCATTTAGAACTGGTCCAGTCACTATCTACGAAATCTTTCCTTTTATGTTTTAGAAGATTTATTGCTAGACGAGGACGGCCCCATATTGTGTACAGCGATAATGGCACGAATTTTGTTGGTGCGAACAACTTATTGACATCTATCGATTGGGAAGCCGTACAAAAAGAGGCGCACATGAAAAGAATAAACTGGAAGTTCAACCCTCCCACGGCTGCCTGGTGGGGTGGCTTTTGGGAAAGACTCATTCAAGTGCTAAAGAAAATGCTACGACGGGTTTTGGGCAGAGCATGCGTCACTTACGAAGAGATGTTACTTTACTGTACGACTGTGAATCAATTATGAATTCTCGGCCCATAACCTACATTTCGGAAAATGACCAATATTTGAATCTCTTGACCCCTCCCATGTTCTTGCAGGATATGCACACGGTGGGAGTTCCAGATTTAGACCATCTTGATGAAATTGATATCACCCGAAGATACCGTTATCAGCAAAACTTAAGAGAAGAATTGAGAAAACGCTTCCGTTCTGAATATCTAGGACAGTTAGTTTTGCCAAAGTCTAATAACAAGTGTGAAGAGGTAAAATTAAACGACATTGTCTTAGTAGAAGATACAAGCAAGAAGAGAGCTTTTTGGCCTCTAGGACGTGTTATAGCTATATTCCCTGGGAAAGATGGGATTAGTAGAGTGGTAAAGATAAAGACTGATTCTGGAGAATTACTTCGTCCGGTACAACGTGTTTTTCCCTTGGAAATTGAAGCTTTCAGTAATTCATATGAGGAAGTGCAAAAGACTGTAGGTCAACTACGGGAAAAGAACAGGGTTCTGAGCCTTTCTGTACCAAAAGAGATGCCGGAACAAACAACCAGATCTCGAAGAGTCATTCATTTACCATCCTGAAGGGACTGATATGGACTCTAAATGTTGATTTCTGAGTATTTAGTTAAATTCTATGTTTAGGAAAGAAATTTGTTATAATATTAATTGCTTATGCTCCTGGGTTTTGATGAAATGAATTCATCAAAAGGTGGGAGGATGTTACGTTTAGCCTAATGTAATTGAGTTTTTATATTTAAAACTAAACCAAACCAGTTGTTAACTATAATTGATTTATATAGTTTACTTTTTTGTAACTGGCAACATGAAAAAGTATGGAGTTTTTTAGAGAAATAAATAATTTGGCTGTCATGTTTTACGGACGTCCTATTTTTTCATAAAGGGTATTTTAAAGACAAGAATTGGTTAAATTCTTCGTCATATCTCAACATCTCACGTTCACAGCTATTGGTGACACATTTAGAGCTACACTAATATTTTAGGAAATCTTCATTAAAACTGTGAGATGGTATTTTTCGCAGTTTGACGGCGAAATCGTCATATGGAAGACATTTAATCGTGTAGGGAATTTTTTGACGTAAAAGAAATTAAGATCTTTCAAATAATTGTTTAAGTTTTTGGTGCAGCGTCCCGTTTGTAAAAATGAATTTAAGTCTTCCTAAACACTATAAACTAAATTGAACGGGCATCAATTTTTGACTTCTTGGGTGGTGCTTTCATTGTTTGTTGGATGATTCTCATTAGAAAACGTAACCATATTATTTGGCTGTTTTTCTAAACGTTCCTTGTATGGTTAATGTTTTTTTTTATACAAGTTTCTTTTATAGATTTTGCACAATATAATTAAACTGTAAGCTTCCTTTACTTATTTTGTTACAACAGAATACACACAAACAAACATGGTACATTAAAAGCATGTATGGATATCTGATGTTTTTTTAGAGCAAACGACAAATCTGAATAATACTTTTTCCTTTTAGCCTTTATGCCTTGCCGGTTTGAGGCATTATATTTAAAATTGAAGATAATCTGAAGTTCTCCATGATAAATTCCAGTACTTATAAAGCTGATTATTTATCGGTATAGAATAACTGATCATCCCTGTTGACTGGATCTTTAATTATTACTGGTTTATATTAAATAATATTAGGGCAACGACGACTCCTCCTTGCGTCCTTGTGTAGAAAATTCTGTTGAATTGCGAGGAAATTACAAATTCCAGGATGCTTGTTAATTCGGTAAAGTTAGTTTCTTGGAGAAAGTAAATGAAAGTCATCAAAACCTATATTTTGAATTAGCTGGCATTGTTTTGCATCGGTCATATTCTTTAACGCAGTCTTTTTGAATCGTGTAGTTCTTCAAATTGCTTTTCATTATGTGGTACATGTAGTATCATGTTACATAACAAGGGAAGTCAGATACACTTTTGTAGGACTACTGCACATGGCTTAATGTAGAATTTTGTTTCCAAAATGATAAGCACAATTTCTAATAGATTATATGCAGCGCACTCCTTTCTCCTCTTGTAAGCTTGATTATTAGTCATCATTCAAGTATTAAGTATTTTTTCAATATCCGGATCGTTCCAGGTTGCCTAGGCTTTGACTGTGTTTAAATTAGCCGTGTATCACTTTCAGTTCTGTCTACGTGTATTGTAACCTGTCTAATATACTGTCAAAATTTGTAGTCTTTAGCCGAATGTAAAATATAAAAGCACAATGGAAGAAAAAATTGTTTTTGAATTTATCTGAACCTCGGCAAAAAAGCAAAAAATTAAGGGAAAAGGCATAATTGTAAAACCGATTAATTAATCTCATATCAATATCAAATACCAATTCTATTTAATTGGCCGTCATCATGCTACACCTACTCGTTTTTACATTCAACATCTAACGCACACCTTGACGTGAGTAATTTATGACTTACACGTAAAATTCTCTTTATGTTGAGATATATTCCTAATTAATAATGGTATTTCAGTGGAATATTGTTTTACAATTTTGTAAACTTTTAAAATTTTTTGTTTTAAAATTGTTCATATTTAAAACAAAAAATAAAATTGTATATATTTCTCACGACGAAAGGATCCTTATTACAATTACTTGATTTAAAAGACTTATGCAATATCGATATCAATGGAATGTTGTTGAATAATTTTAAATGCCTTCATATTTATGAATTTAGGATGCAATTAAATTATTAACTAGATGAAAATTCGTCATCGGCGCAAAATGCATACTATTTGACACCTTAAAAAACCCACATATCTCTTGTAATAACTGACACAACTACGTCTTAATATGTGAACTTAAAGATTATATACGTTTGTTTCCTTTTCAACAAATATAAATTAAGCATCAAATTCCCTTTAAATATAAAATAAAATATTATTTGATAATATGTCAAGTAATTCAACAAAATAAAACTGTCACGTGCCCTGCCAGTTAAATATTTGCGCTTTCTTGAATTTTTACAAACAACAAAATCATAGAGTTTTCGTAACAACTTTAACTTAAGAGTCAGAAACGAATTTTATTAAATTAGGCTTTGCTGAATATGTTCTACCTAAGGCTATAACATCTTACAAATTGTATTCTTTTATTTTATATCTATATTGGCAAATTTGGCCTGATTCAATGTTTCAATAAGTAATAAAATAAAATAGGGATTTGTAGAAATCATTACATGTGATTAGTGGAAAATAAGCAAATAAAACCTGTTGATTACGGTAAGAGGGTTACATATAGACTTAGTCATAAAGGTAAATAGCGTCACTATTAAACTGTTTAAAAATAGTCACATTGTAATTCGTTAAAAATAATGTAAATTTCTTAAAAAATACAGAATTTGGAATAATAATTTTAGATACATTTCTAATAACTATGTTTTTCAAAATTTTGGAGTTAGTAGTTTCCGGAGGTACGAGGAAAATATTTTTGTACATATATTCATCAGTATCTTCATAACTATCTGGCATAAAGTATTGAAAAAAAAATTATGTACTGTAACTCTTTAATGATCACAGGGACATATGCGTCCCAAGAAAAAGAAACGAATAAAGTAAAAAAGATTGAAGTTTAAACAAAATTTTGATAATTATTTCGTTATTGATATTGTATTTTATCGTTATTGAAATGTTCACACTGGACAACTGTCATTTTTCAAATTAAATTGTCGTTGGAAAGTTTGAGAAAGTTACACGTCGTATAAAACATTTTTACAGTATTGTATAAATTTATTATTAGTTTTATTACCATTAATCGATTACGGAGATGTGTGTTATCCTGATCTTAATGAAGAATATTTGTGTAAGTTGGAACGTCTTCAAAATTTATGCATTCGGTATATCTTCGGCCTCAGAAAATATGATCATATTTCTGAATACAGGTCACTTCTCAAATGGCTGAAGATCCGTGATCGACGCCAACTTCACATACTTACACTTCTTTTTAACATATTAAAAAATCCTCATAGCCCAAATTATCTTATTGGCAAAATTAAAGATTGGTCTGCTCACGGCCTTGGGCTGCGATCTGAAAGTTCACACACCCTACTTATTCCTAAACATACCTCTACCACTTACGAAAATTTCTTCACTGTCCAAGCAGCAAAAATTTTGAATCACCTGGATCCTGACATCAGGAAAATCACGTCTATAAATATTTTCAAAGATCGAGTGAAAAAGTCCTGCATCTCCTGAAACCTTTTCCTTTGTGTCCTCGCTCTTTCCTGTCTTTCCCATCCCAAATCATGTCAATATTTTGTTTTCTTTTTTAATTTCCTTTTGTATTATTTTTATGTAATGTGCTATTAAGAATTTTCATTGTAAAATTTCTTACAGTCTACCAACTAAATTTCAATACAAATTGTTATGGTTGACTGGAAGAGATTGCTCATGTAGTAATAAGTCCGCCATATGTACTATACATAAAAGTTAATAATAAATAAATAGTAAATAAATAAATTTCAGTACTAAAATTTTATATCTATATATTCTATTTCATTACGATTTTACCTAAGATAATAAAGGGACACCGGTGTCCCTATGGTCGTAAAGAGAAACCACGTACGAGAAAAAAATATACTTATTATTTTATGTTGGAGATTATATCACGGAAGGTTATAGGAGTTTCTGAACTTACCTTAAATGAAATTCAGTATATTTTAATGGCTGAAAATAGTGATAATGAGAGTGGATTACAATTCGACGAAGAAGGTCAAATATGATGAACTAGGGGTGAACGATGGGATAACGATGAACTAGGGGTGCAGTTAGTGGAGATAGAGTATTCAATGCTTCTATGTTCATTTTTATTGCCTTCTACTGATTATTACACGATACAGGGCCATCTATCGACCATCTTAGGCGCTCATAATACTATGTGTATACAAAATTACAACAATTTTTTTTGTGTGTGGTGTATGGAATATGTCCAATTAATTCCGTAATTATTTATGATTTAAACGGAAATTCGAGAGTCTATTAACATATCCTATTAATTTAGCCATAGATTTCTGTTCAATGCTCAGAAATTAAACTTCCGAATTTTTATCCAATTAGACTCTCTCCGCTTATAATAACGGCGATGATAATCGAAGTATTAATAATAATAATAATAATAGTAAACATATTAATTAAATCTTTATTGTTTGCTATGTACTGCACTTATGTTTTTTTTTTACGACTAATACATTTCTTTTAGGTAGTAGGGATTGCAACTAAACATTGTAAATTTTGTTGCATTAAAGTCAATTGCAATTTACTGACATTTTCATTTATAATCTTGAAATTATTCGGTAACTATTATGTGTTACATAATAGTTTTTTATTTATTTGATCTGTATGTTATTATTAAACTAACATTTCACCCAGTCAAATACTGCAAATATTTGACAAACAATAAACTAATTTATATTAAATTGCTACAGACATTCCATTCTATAAGATTTATAAATTCACGCCCGAATATAGAACATCGGCTTTATTTATTAATGATTCTGTGTTATAAGGTAGGTACAGGTTGCTTGAGTTATGGAGAAGAATTATTTTATTCTCATTTTCCCATAAGATAAATTTCTCTTCTTCATTATGAAATCGTTACATATTTTTTTTAATTTAGATAAGATCAGACTGAAATATGTATATGTATAAAGCGCTTACTTCGTTCTGATATTTATATGCTTAAAAAATTTAAAAATTAACTTCACTAAGACAAATATTAAGGGATAATTCAATGGTTGTAAATATCATGTCACTAAATGTTTGCAATGAAACAAAACATCTTTTTTACACCCTCATACTATGTTCAAAAACCCTAATGCCTTTAATTTACACACAATTGCTAAAATATATAATGGTCGTCGCCTAGGTTGGTTGGATTGATGAAAAGGCATTCGACCTTTAATGGCCAGGTGCACCTAGTGGGGACCACACTTTGAGCGACGGCGGCTCGTCGAGTAAAGTTGGACTGGTTTCCTGGTTGACTGTAGAAGTGGGCGTTTACGCTAATCGTGATAAACGTTAATACCTGTTAACGTTGACGACAATTAACTGATGATCAAAACTGTTAATATTAACAGTTAATGTGTATAGATGCCTGCCATAGTTAATATAAACACCATGCTGAAAATGGCGGCACAACGACGCATGGTTTACAAGTATCTAAGTGTTACGCACTCATGTATAAGTCAAATGTTTATATTAACACAATAAATTAAACCTGATAATTAAATAGACCTTGAGTCAATCAATACGTAACAAATAAATATGGAAAATAACACTACGCTTATTGTTACTGAACTCGCGATTCATATTAAATGTTTCTCCTAAAATTAAATCATATAAATCAAATTAAAATATTTTAAGCAAAATTACTTCTGGATTATAAATATAGTGTTTAGAACTTCACATGACTGTAACATAGGTATTAATAACACACTTAACATATAATAATATTAATATCATATGGGAAACATCGAAATTAACAAATTATCGGACAATCTCTAAACCTATATAATTATACCTTCATTACGCAATAACCGTCGACGAAAGACTGACCGCTAGCCTGGTGGTAATACATAAACCGTCGATTCGATATATTCAATTGTAATTGCAACAAGTATCAACATTTCGCAGTTAACGTTGATCAACGTCAACGCGCTAACTAAATAAAACTCCGATGTGCGTTAATGTAAACAGCCGTCGACTTCTACCGCTTATTAACTGTAAGTGTTGATCAACTTATTTGTGGACATTACAATATAGAAATAATTAAACAAAATATAGATATTATATTGTTAAAAAAATGAAGAAATATCGAGTAAGTCCGTAAACCAATGTTTACTATGGAGTAACCCATAACTTTTTATTTGTACACAGTTGCGGTTTATCGATGAATTTATATTTTTGTATATTCAATACAGATCGACTGGTAAAAGATTGGTTACTAAATTCGGACTACGATTACATCTAAATTCATTTCACTGTCATGGTAAATGTCAGACGAGGAAATTAAGTTTTCTATAGTTTTTATTGTCATGCATTTTGTGGAGTTTTCACTAAAATGGCGAGCTATAAGCATTTCAATACATTTTTTTTTCAATATTTAATGTCAGACAGTTGTGAAAATACTGACGAATATATACGAGTATACAAAAATATTTTCCTCGTACCTCTGGAAACTTCTAAAGGTAAAATTATGAAAAACACAGCGTTTTTAGAAGTATATCTAAAATAATTAATCCAAATTCCGTAGTTTTTGAGAAATTTACGATATTTTTAATTAATTATAATATTACTATTTTTAAACAGTTTTTATTTGCTTATTTTCCACTTATCACATTTATTGATTTCTGCAAGTCCCTATTGAATGTAACAAAATACAAATTTTTTAAAACATTGAATTAGGACAAATTTGCGCATATACATATAAATTAAATGAATACAATTTGTAGTATGTTGTAACCTTAGGTAGAACATATTCGGCAAAGACTGATTTAATTTCGCTTCTGTCACTTAAGTTACAATTGTCGTGAAAGCTTTTGTTCGCACGTAAAGATTTACGAAAATGCAAATATTCAACTAGCAGCATATACCACAAAATTATTCTTATGAGTTACCCGACATATTATTATGTAATATTTTATTTTATATTTAAAGATAATTTGACGTTGAATTTATGTTTGTTGAAAAGGAAACGAAAGTTTATCATCCTTAAGTGCAGCTAATCGACACTTAAGTGTGAAAGTAATAAAAGGGTTATTTACGATATTAAAAAGTATGCATTTCGAGTCGATAACGAATTTTCATCTAGTTGATTATTTAGTTCCGTGCAAAATTCACAAACGTGATCATATTTTTAAAACGGGAAATTTAGCGTCTACATTAATTTTGAAGGCATTCAAGTTATTCAATAATATTTCATTAATATTCAAATTACACAAGTGTTTTTAATCAAGTAATGGGAATAAAAGTGTTTCCGGTTTTAGAAATATTCATTAATGTGAATAATTACATAACAAACATTTTTTAAAAAAAATTGTACAATTAGCAAAAATGTTTAACTGCGCAAAAAAATGTTTACCGAACACGTGGAACTGCGTAACTGTGGAGAATTTTCTCTTGAAGAATCATTAGGAATCCTAGAAAACCATTTCGAGCTGGATCTTATCCAGAAATAAAATCTTAAGTGACAGGTTTATTGATCTACAAGAGGGAAAACTGTTTATCGTATTGACGGGAAGCATTATGATAGAAAACCTACTATTGAAGCGCTCTGAACATTTGTGGGGCGACCTATGTTTAAACGATGTGTGCATGGTTTCTGAGAAGGTCGTAAATATCTCTTGCAGTAGAGATTCCTTTCCGTTATGTAGTTCGGTACTTATTTCTAATTAATAACGTTATTTCACTAAAACAATATTTTTTAATTTCAGTTTACAAGTTTTTTAATTGAATAAACCAAAATAAAATCTAAATAAACCAAGACGGTTATAAATATATAGAGTCAAATGCTGTGAATATAATACGGTATTCCCTTTATATAGGATTTCTATTGTCAATTTCTAAATATGACGAAAACACAAAAACTTAAATGACTTTTTTAATATTTAAGAATTCTTGACATTTACTTCCACTTTTTGATAGTTATTTGTGTTGCAAATACCAAAACAGACGTAAGTCCATGTATGTACCAGTTCAAACTTAACCACGTTAGGCCAAAACGGGCAAAGCACCTTTGGTTTTTAGTGGCTTTACAATTGATAGATATAGAAGTAAAACATTTCAAGATTCATGAGATTGATTTTAATTAAACATTAAATTATTTGATAACTGTACTCGACATAATATCTTTTCATGTTAATTTAGTGGAAATAAAAATCAGAACTATAATTATTCGGCAGAATTAAATAAGAGGTAATTAAAATTAAAAATAAGAGATTCCTATAATTTTTATTGCCTGTGAACTGCAGAAATATCTCCAATTTATGTATCATCCAATTTATGCATCAACATTTGAAATGAGTATATTATTTAGGCTTTTTAAAAACACTCGTGTGAAGAGCACTAACGTAATTATCTGATACTTTCAATGAAGTAATATCAGTCTCTGCAACATAACGTGAAAATACAATGTAAATAAATATTTTAAAATTAAAAGTACCTGCAATATTTTCAATGAATTGTTACGAATTAGCAGAATTAATAGTTAGAGATATTTACTGCATGCATTTTAAAATCCTCTTTCTATTTGATGCAATATTACATAAAGTAACGTGTTATTTTAATAAACTATTACATAATTTTCTTTAATTTTTAGACATTTATGGGCATCTACTTACAATATTATGCACAAAAACCTTGTATATGTTTTATAAACCATTTAATTGAAAGTTTTTAATAAATTGCGACAATTTCAGACATTATAAAGTGTCGATACGTATATGAGCAACTGAGATCGACAACTTTTAACCAAACTATCGTTTCATCGAAAGGTGTATTAATTATATAACTTTACCAATGTAATTCGAGGCAATAGTCAAAAAGAATTCGGAGAGGGGAAATTTGAGAGTGGCCTCGCCTTTTATTGCTACATGAAATAATCATAGCGATAAAAACATGAGACCAAGCTTAGTTTTCAAAACTGTTCTTCTTTTATTAACGAGTGCTAAGTGATAGATATATGTGATATAATGGTGTTCTTTAATGAGTTTATTCTCATGCCAACAAAAAGGAGGTGAGATCTCTCCTTAACTACGGTCTTATTTAGGGTTACTTGCTAAGTACGCAATCGACTATCTCATTTGATGTATTGAATTGAAACACACCGCCTGGTTATCCCTGCCCACGCAAATTATGGAAATCACGGGCCACTCCAAATTTGTGCCTCAATTTTTTTTTGTAAACATTTTGTAATTCCTTTGTGGAACAGTAATAACAAAAGCAGCATAGAGGAAATTTTCCGCGTCAGCAGTGTACTACTCATATCTAAGTTTACGTTAGGTGTTGAATATTAAACTGTAAATCTCGTGGTTTTGACTTTCGATTGTAAGCATTAGTGTTATTAAGAGATTAACGTCAGTCGGTAAGATTAAAACGGCTTACCTTGCCACTTACGCCTACGTAGAATCTATTATATTCAGAATTATTAAGAAACTGTAGAGGATCATGATGGAACTATTAATACATATTTATTTGGCTACAGTAAAGCAGTAAATTCTCCTGACACTAAAAATCATTTCAATATTTGAGAGAGGAGTTTTAATAACAAATTTCTTTGGACTAATATTGGTCAAGATATATGAGGGAAAATATTTGAAATCACTACATAGTAAATTAACCACAGTAGTAGAAATTAAAAAGTGAAATTTGCTCCATTGTACACCCCTAAAAATATAGGGACATTGTCGAAGGTACTACTGTATTGCTTAAAGTTCGAAGTGAAACAATATTTTGAATATCCGTACTTTCTATATATATTATATAGACAATATTTTGGCAGTTTAACGGCAGCTTAATGCGTCAATATGAAAACTGAAAACAATGAACATACTAAGAATATTGATGAAATTATATCAGCTCAGGGTCCCTATTGGATGTGATGCCAAGGTCAACCTCAGCTTTGTGGAAAGTTTACATTTCTTCATGTTTATCAAGGTTATTTGACAAAATTTGTAGTATTGAGGTCAATCACTTCAAAACAAGTAGATTAAGTAGCCTGATAATGGCCAACGATATCAACTTGGTATTTTCCATTAAAATGAGATGAATTATTTTATTTTAAAATTATGCATTTTCTCTTACTTTTTTGTTTTTTTTGACAATATTCTCATCAATTTTAAAACAGTTTTCTTTTTCAACGTACTCCATGTATTTTACTTTTAAATAATAAACGTAAATTTTCAATCCTGTGTTAGATAGCTTACAAAATACGTAACCATAACTGATCAAGGTCCACGGCCAATTAAGATACAGTAAAAGACTAAGCAGTCTCGAACGAGCATAATATTAAAAATTGGTAATACTTGTATGATTAATAATTGTATGACTAATATCAAACCAATAACTGGACAAAGGAGTGCGGTTTATGCAATTTATTAAAAATCATGCCTATCATTCTGAAAAAAATATAAGTCTACATGAGGCAATGTTCGGTAGTTCTACAAAAATAAAATTTATTTCGTTTGTTTTATTATTATACGTTATTTAACACATAATAAACAGATTTAAAAAAATTAGATGACTCAGAAAACACTATGTTAAAGAATATGTCTTACACCGAGGAATTATAGTCTTAGCTAATTCAAAATGTAGCTCTTGACGACTTTTATTTACCCTCTCCAAGAAATTACTTTTACAGAAGTAATAAACCAACCCAGAGTTTGCAATGCTCCCAAATCCTTTCAAATCTGCCGTACAAATTCATTAAGAATTAGTCGCAATGCGATAATACTATTTAATAGAAGCGAGTAATAATTGAAGATCGACCCATAATATCATTCTATCTACCAAAATAATAATTTGTTTTAAATTTAGGATTGTTTAATTAATATTTAAGGGTCGCTACCGCCTCATAAGGTTTTTAATAATTACCTTAAAATTTGCACTTATTACAATGTTGGCTATGGTTTACTTATACAACTTTGATTACGGTATTTAGTTGCTAACCTAAACAGTTCCTTGTTTACTCACTTCGTCTGCACCTCACTGCCCTCTGTAGATACCCACAATTTAGTTAATATAAACAATCCATTGCTCTTTTATACGTTTATCCAGTGACGCCATCGTTGCGAGTCAAAGTGATTGTGTTTGATTGTAAATGTGATTATTTTAGCTTTATTCTCGTATTTGTATTTCTAAAATGACATCGACTATTATAAAAACGCGAAAAAGGACTGAAATATGGTTAATTGGACAATCTCGTTCCGAATTGGTGCAAACAAAATTACTGTCAGTGAAAGAAGTGATGTGTTTATTTTTTAACGTAACGAACAACATAAATAGAGAACAGTGTCATAAACAGCAAGTGATGTGATGACACTATGTCAAAAAGCAACTATTTCTATCAAAGAAAACAACGTGTTATCGCAAAAATATTTAAATGTTTCAAATAATAGCAGAATTTTAAGAAAGTAAAGAAAATAAAGCAAAACACTCAGCGGCAACAAACGAAAAAGAAAACCAATGGCAATAAAATTTAAATGTTTTGTTTGATATTGCTCACTCAAATGCTGTTAATATGATAACTATAAAGAAGATAAGCAATTTCTTTTAAAACAAAGAGAAATGAGTCGTCCAGGGAAAATTGGTAATACCGATAGAAGCCATGCGAAAAAACATGATCGGACATGAAATAACCAATCTTAGTATCTGGAAAAGGAGTCGACCAGCTCTTGGCTGTTCCCAAGCTTCCAGATGAAAAGGGAGAAACAATGGCTTCTGCTATTTTCGAGACTATTTTATCATGGAATTTATATGATAAAATAAAATGTATGTGTTTTGATGGCAGGGCGAATAACCGGAGCATGTGTTCTTCAAGAACAGAAAATACAAAAGGAACTGATTTGTTTTGCCTGCTGGCATCACATACTACATTTTACCCGAAAGTTTTGTTGTAACATCTGTAGGGCCTTCCAATGGTCCTGAAATTATGATTTTTAAAAGATTTAAAAGTTACTGGCCAAAAATAAATGAAAAAGAATTCAAACCCGCAATGTCCGAACACATT
This sequence comes from Druceiella hillmani, assembly GCA_039881145.1. Lineage (NCBI taxonomy): Eukaryota > Metazoa > Arthropoda > Insecta > Lepidoptera > Hepialidae > Druceiella > Druceiella hillmani. Next base: position 7,661,270 of record JAYKKI010000070.1, read on the forward strand.
GCGGGTTTGAATTGAATTGATTTGTTTGAATGAAATTGGTACATGAAATTGTGTTCAAACTGTTGCGAAAGATATCATCGCTTTTGCTGAGAATCAACTGGAAAAATTTCAGCCTCGTGGCGATTATAAAGAGCTCCTTCATTTGATAATTATTTTTTTTAACTATCTTTTTTTATTCATTCAAAGCCCTTGGTAGAATGCACCGTGCGCGATGGATGAAAAAACTATATACGCACTGAAAATGGTTTTGTTTAAGCATCAGCTTTAAATCACAATTAAGTAAGCTAAGGGCGTTACAAATATTTGTTGTAGTTTTCTGTGCAAAATACTGGTTTACAACGCCAGTGGCTGATATGGCCTCAGTGAATGACTTACAGATATTAAACGATTTGGTTGATTTCGAAAAATATAACACAGTTGTAGCCAATGTTGCCATCAAAAAAATGTTGGGTCACCTTTGGTATCTTTCCGAAAAGCTAATTGCTTTAGCTTTTTTTGACAAACGAGTTTCTATCGAAAAAAAACATAATATGATTTTGGCTCAGAAAACTGACGGAACTTCCGTTCCTTCAGTTTTCGACAATCCAAAAGAGACATCCTTGGAATATGATGCAATCGTAAACAGAAACATAGAATATTTCATATCAAAAAACATTGTGATTTTTTTCAAAATTACTGGAATTTTTTGCGAGTTCACTAAGTAAGATCCTGAGCTATGGGAAGAGGAAGAAAGCTTCAAATCGGCTAAAGAAATTGTACAACATATGAGAGTCGTTAACGATATAGCTGAGAGGTGTGTTGCATTGATGGAAGAGTACAATAAATGACATACTAATGACGAAGAGCAGAAGTAATGCGTAATGTTGTTAGTTAAGAATTATAGGCAGAAAAACCCAAATCGTAATAAGGCAAATCTACTATAATTTTTTTTCTTTTTACTTAATAATTTAGAGAAACGATAATTATTATATTTATTTAGTATAATATTTTCCCTAAAACCTATGCCTAACACTCATTTCAGGTATTAATAAACTCTTAAAAATAAATACTTTTTTTTCGAATTTCAAAAGTGGGTGGCGACCCTTAAGTATTAATTTAAAAAAAAATAAATCCTGGTATGTTTTCTAGTGGAATAGATAAAATTAAAGGGTCAAAAAAGACATTTTCGGTCTTTTATGAATCACCCTAATATATATATATATATATATATATATATATATATATATATATATATATATATATATATACATACATATATATATATATATATATATATATATATATACACACACACACACACATATATATATATATATATACACACACACACACACACACACATATATATATATATATATATGTGTGTGTGTAATGAGTGAAGAGTTTAAAGAAGGTTCAGAAAAACATGACAAAAATATGGTTACGGTTTCTTATGTTAATCATCCAACACAGCCAATGAAAGAACCACTGGAAAATTAAAAGTACTTCATATCTAAAACTAATACCCGTTGAAATTTGTTTGCAATTTTTAATAAGACGAAAGCAGTTTTTACAAAGGGGATGTCAAAACGGAAACTTTAATGCAATTGTACGCAAGGTCCAAATTTATATTTTGCCAAGAAATATTTTTTCAAGATAAAATGTCCCTGATATACCATTTTTTTCGTCAAACTGCAATAAAACTATCTTTTCGTTCTTCTCAGATTACCATTGTAATTTATTTGAGCACAGGGGTAGTAATATTTTAATTTTTTTACTACTTACCTTTTTACAATAATATTAATTATAAATATTTTTAAGCATATAGAATCAAAGTATAGTTTAGCGATTTTATTACATTTTATTCAAGCAAAGAACCTATTTTCTGCACTATTCTATGAATACATGATTGTTAATTTGTAGGTTATCAAGGACATTTGTAAAATTTAACATAAATACATTTTTCGCACTTTGACAGACTTTCCAATTTGATCCGCGTCTAACTAGACAATTTACACTTTAAATTAAATTTAGGTTATTCTTACATTGGCTATAATAATAGCGTAAAGAAATGCGTCACTTTCTCTGACAGATTTCTAGAGAAAAATTTATTCTCGAAAAGAGGTGCTATTTTGCAGGTAAGAATCCAGGTAACTGTTAAGGCTTGAAACGAAGCTTGTGTCTTTGGAAAAGTTTCAATATACACAGTTTCTTATTATCTTTAGAAAAGCTAAGAACACGGTTTACTGTCAGGAATATTGGCTTCACAGATTCAATATTTCAGCTCATGTATTCTAATGAAATGGGTATAGTAAGAGTATGCAATTTCATAAACATTTTATCGGAATCAATTTCACAATTCTCACCATCAAGGAAAAACGAAATTCATTCATTTTATATCACAAAGTATATAAATTTCTGTATGTTTAAAAGTATTTTGCTGTATCATATAAAATTAGTACCTTAATTGTGGTTATCGGGGTTGAAATTAATAACTTATAATAAATTAAATGTGATCGGAATACACCAAGATACATTTAGTATGCAAAGCTTTTGATATTAGTAAGTATTTGAGAAAATAGGCCTCTCTAAAATGCAAACGGAATTTTAGTTGGCGTTTTGTGGATATTCAAATGACTGTTATGATACCAGTAATAGTAAATATTGCCAAACAAAAGAAATTAACACAATTATCAAGTCATTTAAAAATAAAATGAATTCGATGAATCAAGAATAATTTTAAATGAAAACTGCTTTTTGCAACTTTGTTGTAACCGTATATTATTTTAGAATTATTTAGCCAATGTTACATTTTATTAAAAACATCTATTCTATATTAGACCGACAGTTATCTACATCGTATTTGCCTACCCTACTGATATCTATAGTGAAAGCTGATTGAACTTTACACGATTTATGTAGATATAAACAATTTCAATTTCTCTAAAATTTAAAGAGATTATCATAACCTTAGTTTTAGTCTATCGATCAAAAAATACATATTACCATGAGTCATATCTAGACTTATGGAGAGGAATCTCTTACAACAAGAAATTCAACCTAACTTCTTTCCAGAAACCTGTCATAGAATTATCTTCCAGTAAATAGTCTACAAGCGTCGAATAGTGTATTAAAAATCTTTCTATTAGGTAGCCCCTACGCTAACCTTGCGGCACACATACTTGTAAATTTATATCACATTTATCCCACATTACAATGTGTTAATGATTATTAGGAAACAAACTCATAATTTTTATATCACTTTTTCGGGTATCTAATGAACCCTATTTATTTGTTTTGAGTTTATACCTACTCATCATTTAGTTAAATGAATATTTCATATAAAACAAAAACGTATGTCAATAACCGAAAAATTCCAATAAATTGAAAAAATATTTTTATGCTGAATAATGCTTTTAATAATATTTGGTTTCTTCTGTCGTCACCTTCTCATACTAGTATTAACATTGTCGTCCAAGTGAGCGGCTGATAAAACGCAGATGCTTCCAATATAAATGCTAATTACGGCTTCGAGCCGCCCGCCTACTGGGCAACTCCTCCACTCGATGAATAACCGGCGAATACATCACACGTCACACACGGCGAATAGAGAACACCTTACAGCAACATTACCCAAACGATTTACCTACATGAAAAAGAATGTTTATTGAAGAATTAAGTATTATTTTTATAATCCTTACACACGTGTTATACAAAACTGCCTACATGATCAAAATTTTTATTGATAATAGTTTTATAATGATTAATATCCCACAATCAGAAATCATTCACTCATACAGTTACAGTATATAAAAATTACTTCGAATATTTATACTAGGATCTAGTACATACAGCTTTATTTTAAGAAGGATGTGACAGCCACAATATACTTGATTGATTTAATTTGCTGTAGGCTGTTAACGATTTCAATTTATTACAGTTCAATTTATTACAGTGTGATGGCCACATTATGATTTACCCGATACCCAGATCAAATTTTTAAAGTTGCTGCGTGTATTCCTACAAAAATATCACCTAGTATGACCGTGACGTATTCATCGGCGAATAGACGCTAACTGTATTAAGACTACGGGAAGCGAAAAATCGTTTTCGATTTAAAACTAAAGAATATAATTCTGAGAATAAAGAAAATAAACCGCTTAATTACGAATAGAACTCGCGCCACAATAGTGCCGTACATACATAAATACCTACAATTATACAGATCTTTAAAGATTCGTAATGTTTCTATTAAATTATTACAAGAGGTGATGTAATTTTTTGGTATTCAAATATATTATTTAGTCTCATATATTTTAGAAATGTTTAAAAGCATTTCCTTATTTACCTATATCTCTACTTATTTAATGTAAGACGACCAAAATAAGTTTACGTTGAAGCTGTTATAGAATGTAATTCTGCTGATTTTTTAAAAAAATTTCAACGTCAAGGCTAAAGGGTAATACATGCTAGAGGTTGGTGAGAGAAGGAGTGGCACTGTAAAATGATTAAGAAATTAATTTTTCGCGAAGAAGGTGTCATGGTTTCAAGGATGTTACCAAATATTTCGATTTTAATTTCAATCAACCTTTTAAACTTCACCTAGCTCCTTGGAGTTGGAGAATGTTAATTGTAAATTTCCATGTCTTATTATTAAATATATTAGTAGAAGATTTTGAATAAAGACTAAGTATATTAATACGATTTGTAATATTATAAATATCCTTTGTCTTTATATCTATATGTTCCTATAATACAACAACATTTTGTTGGCAAAATAAAATGAAAAAAAAACAGAAAAATAAAATGAAATAATAAGAGCGACGTTACTGACAAAAAATATAAAGACAATTTAAAATAAATTTATCACCAACATCAACGTTCAGCGTATCAACAGATAAAAAAGAAATTTTACAGTAATATTTAATTAAGCTGTACATTGATTCCGTCGGATAATAATTGGCACTAGGTTGATTGTTTTTAAACTTCGTCTGTAAAATTAATAAATCTCCTTGTGAAGGCAGAACGAATTTGTAAATTTAATTAAAAACCAACCCTTATATACTAGGTTTTTCACTGTGTCGTGAGATGAAATATAGGCTAAAAAAATATAGTTAATTCCTTTACTAAAATAAGATGCTTATCGTGGTAAAAAGATTCGAAAAAAATTGTTGATATGTGAATTGAATTAATACTATTTTTTGAAAATCGACAAACAATGGACATGATGTGAATATTTTTTAAAAGTTTCTGTAAGTCTATTTAGCTACTTGTTTACACGACTGACATTATTTTACATACATTCATATACGTTTTTATGTAGTAAAACAAACAGATGCGTCTTCAACTTGATAATACTTTGTTTTTGTTACAGTCATTGCTACCATTTTAAACAATTACTATAATATCGGCCCTGACTTTTTATGTCACCGAGTACAAGTCTTAAATTTGAATAACATGTTCAACATGGAAAATACCTTTCATTTATACAACCCTAATATATATTCCACTTATCTTCATGTATTCTCTGGTTTTAACATTCAAAAGGTCTAAGAAGGCGTATTAGGCGTTTATGTGCTAGCCAGCGTGTTATTAATCGTCTATCTTCTTCAATTAACAATTTTAACATATCGCTATCCAATTCCACCGGTGGACCAGTGCGTGATTGTTTAGTCAGGGAATAATCGCCGCTGCAAAATTGGTATAATATTCGTTTTGCAATAGCTTCAGTTATCGGTGACAAGACCTCACTCCTTTCTCAAACGATTTATATAACGGCATCTTACAATACCCTAAAAATATATTTTTTATAATTCACATGAGAATTCATAAAATGTATTGGTTTTAAAAATATTGTATTAACTTTTCGATGATCGATCGACGATCATTTGACTCTTTATTCTGTACGCATAAATAAGCTTACGTAATAGATAAATAAATTAACTGAAATTATCCGAACTAGACGTTATCGTCAATAAAGTGATGGACAAAGCAAAAACCTTCATAAGGCATGTTGGTATTTAGAATAAACCTCATAAAAATTATTTCAGATTATGAAAACGGTTCTATTGTTTGAAATATTTCCTAAGCGATATCGGCAAATAATAAGAAAGTTTTGAAACTACAATATTACCAATTAAGAACCTAAACCATACTTAAAATTAAGATAAATTTTGCTTTAATATTTATGTGATTAAATAAGTGTATCATCAAATTTTCTTCGTTAATATTAATTATAATAATCTACAACTGACTAAATCCAAAAAATGAGTTTTGCTTATGATACATTTCAGAAATGAATGAAGAATTAACTTTTACTATTGCTTCAAAATAATTTTTTTAATGTGTTTTTATGTAAAATTATGCATTACGTCAATAAAATCTTCATTATGAGTTAACTCATAGTGAAGATTCTACCTGTTCATTTATATTATATATCTGTTCATTTATATTGGTGTCAATTTATATCAAAAGATTACAACGAGCATCGCTAATCGTTACGTTTGTCAATGAATTACCATTGCGTTTGTTAATATTAAACTGTTCGAAAAACTATGGCCAAAAAGGTATAATTCTTGTTTAAAAGGAAATTTGATTTCTTTATTTAAAATATTTTTTTGTGAAAATAAATAGCAATTTTCGGTAAAGCATTTGTAACACTCGATGAATGTTGTATGCATTGCACAACAAAATAAAGTGATTTTTTACGGGAAATTTTTTTTTAAATTTATGCAGCTCACAACTTTGGTCATGTTTATGGTTTCATAATAAGTAAATAATTCAAAATCTGTATTATTTTATTATTTTTACATTTATTTGTAAATAAGTAATGTAAGAAAATATACCACGAATTAAATTAAAATCCTTTTTTCATTACAACGTATATAATCACAATGAGGAAAAATTTTGGAATTGCCTAATGATAACATTTTTTTGGAAAGTAAAAAAATATTTCAACACTTTTTTTCTTTAACCCTTTGCACTAGTTATGTAAATCGCTACATTTACTTGTGCAGTAAGATTACAAAAAATTATATAGCTTTATCCAATTTGTGCATGCCAACATCACAATTTCATATCAAAAATGAAGTTACAAAATTCTCCATAATGCACTAAGCGAAGAAAAGAACATAACAAAATCAAAAGACTCATCCGAAGAGAAATCTTATTTCTCAAATCAAATTTCTAGAGATAATGCAAGCTGAGTATACTTTCTTATTACTTTAGAATGATCTAGGTTGAGGACTCAGTGGAAAAATTGCTGCAACTACCTAAAATATTCTCTTGCAAATTCACTTGCCTAAGAAAAATGAAATAATCCATATAAATGTAACTAAAATAAGAGCAAAGAAGCAATTTATTATTTTCTATATTTATTATCGCATCCATACTTGTTATCCTTTATATTATATTATCTGTGGTAAACTGTACTTCTTTAATCCTTATACTTATTTTCATATTAGTCCATTTTTTTTTAATAAATTGTATTTCATTTATTAATATTCATTTCATTTACTAATATCACCTGAAGTCTGATTAATATACTAATGATAAGTACCTCTGGACTTATAAGCAACCGAAAGTGTCACATAAACACTCAAATGCTATCTTTGCCGGCCAACATTGGACAGCACTGCAAACAAATATTTGTGCTACTCGTAACTTCACCATGATTCTGGTTGTAAGAACTATAACCTAATAATGCAGATATTGAAATTCCTCCTTTTGATATTGTATTGAAATTACCAAATACGATAAACAGAGCGTGGTTCCACTATATATGCAAATGCTAAGAACCGCCAATGCGTGAAATAATTAGTTTATTTGCAATGACTTGGTTATAAAAATCTCTTGACTATACTGACACTTAATCGATATTAATTCGATACCGTGCGAAAAGTTGCTTGAGCCGTATAAATGTATTTAGCCGTATAATATATTTTACAGCACCAACATTTTTTCTAATATAATATATACATAAATAAACGAAGCTAGATCAGCACATAAATATTTAAATTGCCAAATACAATCCAAACAATGCATATGTGGTTAATAAAAGTTGACGATCAGGTGCATCTTCTTTTTAGTACAAGGAAAGTTATGCTACGATACAAAATAACTCTTCAAAATTAGAATGATTTTAGTGATCGCATCCTTCTCTTATAACTTACCTTAATTTAATGTGATATGTAAAGAAGAAGAGTGATGATGTACCGGATTGCAATCGGAGTTCCATTCATACTTATAACATGTCTGTCAATTTGTGGCTAATTCCATCTTTACAATTTTGTTATGAAATCTGTAGTAATTGTTACTGTAGGCGAATATTAAATGGACAATATCGTCTATAGCAAAAATTATAAATTGGTACAAACACTGTAGTTAAACGTGGATCGCCACTGGGCTTTATTTTAAATGATATTGGAAGGAAATAACATTTAAAGGTAAATGGTTTCCTAATATTGTGATTCAAATACAATATTTTCTCACTCACCAACGCTAAATTTTATGCTTAGATCCGCTCACAAAGGTAAGTAAAAAGGAATTAATTTCAGAAATAATAATAATACTCTGAATAAATTGCAGTGAAAATAAAATTTATGGTTAATATTTACAAATATTGAATATATTTGGCGTTAATTTTGTAGAAATTCATTATTGACAATTAAATGAAACTACATGATGTAGCATTATTTCTACTTTCTTTAATTTCTTTACCACGACTTAGGTTTCGTTGTATTACAACATCTTCAGATGAGACATTAGCAAAGATTATTTGCTAATATCCCACCTGAAGATGTTGTAATACATCGCAACCTAGATTGTGGTAAAGAAATTAAAGAAAGTAGAAATAATACTACATCAAGTAGTTTCATTTAATTGTGGTTAATATTTACATAAAACAGAAAGGAAATATACTTTGGTAAGACCTGAAAACAACTATAGAAACTAATTATTATTTGTAATCTTTCCTGTTTCAAATAACGGTTAATATTGCTAAACAATTTTCTTGATGAAAGATTAAAAATTGGTTACACATAAACAAATAATGATGAAATAAAACACGCATAATATTAAGTATCCATACACACACACACACACACACACATATATGTATATATATATATATATATCTTTCCGCACCAACCCATTTAAATGACACGTTGAAGTCTACCTCTAAAAACTCTATTATAGAATAATTTCAATCTCATGTTATCAAAAAAAATGGAATTTACGGTAATGGATTTCTGTAAATTTCTGCTGGAAAATTACTAAATTGCATTCTATCACTCTTCCTCATTACGGAGAATATAAATTTAAACTATTGTATGCTAGGAATAATGTCAAAATTCATAAAGCTATTTCAAAGCCATACATATTATATTAACCTGTCAGACACTATGTATTAAAAACATATATATGACGTCTTTTTTTTCAAGCCTGAAGTTTGTATCATTTATTGGAGTAATAATTTTATGACAGTGACATATTTTCATGTACTCTTCTCTTCAATTCATGCCTTGATTATCTCCACATTTCATAAACAAAAAAGTTGGACTAATGCGTTTTAGTTGTCTATTATTTCACAACAAAGGGTAAAATTTCTAAGTAAATAATAAATGAAACATTGTACAAATTAACCTCATTCGAGCCAAAAAAATCGCTTTCAACTTAATGCAAAGTGATAAAATAGAAAACTGTGTCAAATAGCTATTTAAAGTATGAATTCGGAATTCGTGTAAGCTGGACCAAAAAAAAATTCATAATGAAAGTATGATGATGGACAGAAAAACTTCACCATTAGCTGTGAAACGAATACAAAATTTCCTATCCATTAATATACAGTAGTCGATGAATATTTTACCCGTAAATCTATACTTTCTATAGTTTTTAATGAATATATCTATCGAAAATTGTAATACTGTGAATCCTGTATATGGATAATATTTTAAAGAGTGTCTGATTTAATGTGAAGAATGATAATAGAAGCCAGAATACCTATTTTTAGAATTTTTGTCTCTCTCTCTCTCTCTGTAGTAATTTGTTTTTCAATCATATGAAATCTAATGAATGGATTTTGATGAAACTGGAAGAACATATAGAATACTTTTTATCTGGGTATTACAGATTTAAAAAAACCCTGACTTTTTAATATTACGATCAGCGTTTTTAGCAAAGTTCTTACTCACAGAAATACCTATTATGATATGATGCTACCAATGACATCTATTAAAGTTTTTATACATGTCATTGGTAGCATCATAATAAAAATAACTGTCTTAATAGTTTCGACAGTTTAGTTGGATCAGCCGTGATGTAATTGTTAGCGTGTTGGTAAATTATACCGAAGAGGTGCATATAATTCCCAAAGGCCGATTGTGTGGTTTACAAAATTGGTTATTATACTGATGTTATTTTTAATTATTAAACCTTTTAAAACTATATATATTAATAAAATAAATATACAGCTAACGCCACGCATAATGAAGTCTATGTGTTGATTTGATGTCTATGTTTTTAAACAGATCTATATTGTGTAGATATTTATCCATTCATATTTCATCCATGGTCAATCCTTAAAAACTGTCCCCCTTAAAATAGTGTTTCAAGAAAATAAATGACTTATATTACGAGAAAAAATCATATATATTAATACGCTAAGGTTAAGATGTTACTCTCCCTTTTTAGACCTCACAACTAATCCACATAAATTATATATCATTTTATAGATAATTGCTTGCTCTACCGGCATCCACAACTAAAAAATTTATTATTGCTATTGTTTTTGCAAATTAATTAATTATTAAAATTATATACACAAAACAGCAATGCTGCCATCTAACGGCTCAACGTCAATATGATTGACGGTCGGTAAAATTTTTGTTTAATTTCAAATCCACTCACGTATAAATAAAGTGGCGCTTTAGCTCAATGCTTTTGATACTTGCGCCTCTATATGTGAATTTTAGTAAAATATTTGTTTGATCTGTCATCTGAGCTTCATAATGGAATAAAAACCTAATAAGCAGTGTGCAAAATTAGAAATGAATTGAATACCTGCAATCAATTTTGATTTATTAAATTGACTCTAAACACTCTGTTGTAACTAATATGACAGCTGTGAGTTCATTTTCTCATGTGTAAATATTTATAATCTACCACGCAAATTGATATAATGAGAAGACTCCGCACGGGTCACGCTAGTATTAAATTAAAACAAGTATCATCAACGTTATTCAAAATTAAATACTTAAACTGAAACTTAAGTTAATAAAGGAGCAAAAAGATTGTTATTGAGTACTGAAGATACTGAGAACAGACATGAAATGAAATTGAAAAGAGTCATAATGATTATCAATAGCTAGAAATTAAAAAAATCGTATTGTACGGTATCAAACATACACTTTTTTATTAAAAGAGGTAAAAAGGTAAAAGGCATAAAATTTATACTGGATAAGAGATTATTTTTTGGACATACAAGTAGCAAACGGATTTGTAATGCAAGTTTAGCAATTGCTGATATTGCGTTAAAAATATAAGTGTCCATAGGTGCTACAACATGTATTAAAGGTTTAAGATTATTGATATTAACACCATTAGTATCAAAACAACTAATTACTTACAAGGAACTTTGTCGACTTTCTTTGACTAATTAGTAATTGTTTACGTAGATACGTTTATGCAGATAATAGGTTAATGTTGCTCTATAACTATTACGGCGAAAATAAAAATAAATTAAAATTTCGTGTGTATGTACGTAGCTTTTAATGTATAATGTACTGCGGATAAATAAAAGGCGTATTGTAAAATTAATTCATACATAATAATTACAAACCTAACATAAATGAACACGCAACTGAAGGAACCTATTGGTTACTAATACAATGTGGTGCATATAAATATACCACTTGTTATCGTCACGTTACATGACATTCATCCAGCGAGCTATAAATAAAAAATCGTAAAAATGAAATGGTGTCTGCCGCGTTTCGTTCTTCCTTTCCTCTGTCAGTGGGACTTTCGCTGTGCTTCCACGTTACAAAACATGCTTGCCAAGTTCATTTTAATATAATACTGTTTTCAGTTATTCTTATTAATAATTTCATTAGTTCAGGGTTCCGTACATAAAAAGGAAAAATGGAATCCATACAAGATTACTGATGTAATCATTGGGCGATGTTCCTCACGGTCGTTTTACTAAAAAACTGGTTAAATCATAACTTTTAAATTGGGCGTAAAACTTATTACAATAACATTACTTAATGAATTATTATTTAATTACCTTGCAAATATCTCAATACATAATAGCCAAAAATATATTCACGGTAATTTTAAAGGAAACAATTTTTTTTATAACTTTATGTGTTACGTTCGGTATCATCTAAAAGATATCCTTAATTTTTTTCCGATGGTACTGTAAGATCATCTAAGTTCAAAGTTATCATAAAATAATATTAATCAATATTTCCTAAACTTTATCGGGAAACTACACAAATTAACCTAAATCTCGTAAATGTTGAGAAATTGACGATTGTTTGGTGTGAATTTTTCGAAAAGTACAACATATCAGGCTATATATATATATATATATATATATATATATATATATATATATGTATATATAAATATATATATATATATATATATATATATATGTATATATATATATATATATATACATGTACATAAAGGAAAACGATATCAATATTTGCAAATAATATATAAAATCTATTTACCCTCAAATGTTCATATGTGCCTAAACGTGTATGGAACCATTAGAGTGTGAATTATAACCGTATTTATTTGGTTATACGTAATTTTCATCAACTCGGGTTTTTTTATTAGAAATATCTATATGTTTACATTATTAGAAACATATAATTCTACAAGCAGTTCTAAGTAAAATCTAACGCAAGACAATAATATCTTCTAAATGAACTATAGCAAATGTATAAATGTCCTTCTGGGCGCAACGAGTTTCAATGAAACATTGACGGAATCATAGGAAACAGTTCCTTCAATTTCTTTGTGTGAGGAACAATATATAAGATAAATTCTTAATTCTATGCAAAGGATATTTTAAAAATACACAAATTATAATCGTAGGTTAAGAACTTTTCAATTGATTTCTCTGTTATTTAAAGGAACTTTTCTGCTCATATTAATGTCGGTTCTTTGGAGCTAAGGATTTTTTAAATTATTTAGATCGTCACGGTAAAAAAGGACTCTAAAATTTACCTTACTTCGAATCTAATATGTGGTTTGCATATTCGACAAAATATTATGAATAATTTTTTCGAATATGTAAACTACATATTAGATTCGATGTAAGGTAAATAATGGTATAGTTTATGTCTATAGATAAAAATGTAAGGTTAAGATTTTTACATGGAAATACTGTAATATGCATAAGATTGGATATTAAATAACAGTGTTATTTGAAGTAAGGTAAATATTGATTGCTTATGTCTATAGATAAAAATGAAAGGTTGGGAATTTTATATGGACCTTCTATAACATGCACAAGATGGTATAGTAAATAACACTGTTATTTGAGGAAGATGCTATGTTCAGAACACGTATTTGCGAATGAAGTAAAGGGTCTTCTATTAAGAACTTTTTTACAGAAATACATTTGAATTACAAGAAGGTGGCATTATGTTTTAAAAATTATTTCACATACATAACTTCCTCGAGATCATTTCAAGAAGCTAATAGCGCGACATCAATTTTTAGCCACTTTAACTCATAAATCGACGCTAATTTCAGCAATGATATAAATAATGTTGGTCATTTAATATTGTTGAATTGTTTGAATAAATTAATTATTTAACCTAACTTCAATGTTTTGTTAGATCACATGACATTCTTGGTAGCCAATTAATATTGCCAAAACAAGACTGGGAATTTATTTTTCAGCAAGTTAATTGTTTCATACACTTCAAAACATTTAATTTTACCATCTCTTTGAAACCACTAGTTCTCATATCAGCATCATGCAATTTGTGAAAAAAATCTGTGATAATTTTTATAGGTTTAGAGAATGATATCAATTACACAAAAGTATTCTCAAAAAATACGGCCCACAAGCCACGAGAATAAAATGCACGCCATACAATTAATTCTAGTAAATACAAATATATTTTATTGCTGCTGATAAAAATGAATTTCAACATCAAAAAAGATGTTTTTGACGAAAAAATGGATTAAAAAAATCTGCCCTAAAGCCTAATTAGCAAAGCTTCTACGCATTAAATTAAAATTTGGCTCAGCTTTAAATCAATTGAATTTTACACACCTTCAGATGCAAATATGTATATTCAATAAAGTGACATAATACAATTCAAGGTGTTGAGAATCATTTACAATAGAGTGATTTGTATTATCACTAACGTTTTGTTCACAGCATCGATATTTGTAGGACCTTTTTGGCGTATTATATTTTCCCCATTACAAATAATAACAGTGGACTCTAATTTCATCAATAGATCACAAATAGCGGGCATTATGGTTTAATGATATTCACCAAAAATCATAACAGGTATGTAGGCTTGACACTTTCATTAGCTTTATAGTATAATTCTATAATGATTTGACAAACCATACTAAACGCAAATGTTAATTTTGGTGAAAATTTGAAACGAAGAACATGATGCTTCTTGCATTTAAAATAGAATTAGTATGGGTTTATTACACAGATTTTAACAAATTTCTCCTTAGGAAAGACGCCGCTCTGATGTCGAATATTTTCTATCATGCGTACCAGAACTCGATGAAAATGAATCGTTCCGACTTTTATTTTAAGTTAATGTATACATATATATATATATACATACATATATATGTATATATATATATATATATATATACACATATATATGTATATATATATAAATATATATATATATATACATATATATATATATATATATATATATATATATATATATATATATTATGGTTACATAACCGTGCCCTATTGGTTTAAATGATAATTATAATTGATCGCAAATTATAAACACGAGTATTAATACAAACGTGTTTATTTTCTTCTTAAACATTTTTATCAACTAACTGAAATGATTAATCCAACAATATTTTGATCAACAGAATTATCAACGTTCTAGATATTGCCGCACTTCTTTCAAAACCGATATTTCATGTTACCGAAATGACGAAGACACACACACAGGTACATGCACATAATATAGACACAGACATATATTTCATATTACCGAAATGAACCATGCAAGCACGCACGCTCACATGCACGCATGCAAGCACGCGCGCGCGCCCGCACGCACGCACGCAGGCACGAACGTATGCACGCACGCACGCACGCATGCACGCACGAACGCAGGCACGCATGCATGCAGACACGCACGCTGACACACATGCACGCTTGGACGCATGCACACGCGCACACACAAATTTTCACTTTGTTATAAAATTAAAAAAAAAACAAGTGATAGACGTCTAGTTAAATATTCCGTTTTATATTTGATAAATTTATATTTAGATAAACTAACTTCACACGCCGTAAATAAATGTGATCGCATAAAAGAATATTAAAACTATGAGAATAAAAGTTATTTTCTAATAAACATAAGTTAGGCAAATTTTGTCCGAAAATAAAATTCTAACATAACCAATGGCACGAGCATATCAAGGGGAAATTGAAAAAGCAATTAGTCTTAATTATCTGGTTACATAGAAAATGCATACAAACTGTTTAAATTATATCGACTGAAATTTTCAACGCAAAATTATTAACAATTATGATAATCCAGAAGTTTGAAAGCCTAAATAACTGTTCTCATATTAAATTCTTCTAAGTTTGTTAAAACAAAAAATACCGAATATCTTAAAAAATAGAAATGCAGAATTACAGTATAAAAACTCAAAAACCAAACTTTTTAAATTTCAGAAATTTCGGCTAAATTTTTCTTAATTAGTGGGGTTTAAAAAAATATTCAATGTGAATAATGTTACTAATTTTTTTATTACAATCGGATTCTTAGTGTACGATTTATTTTTCTCGGTAGTTCAAAACAGTTTTTTCAAGAAAAACTGGTCTGAAGTACCCTAAAGAATACGTAACACACCTCATACCGGTAACTATAGAAAAAAAAGACATTAACGTTTTTATCGACCTAAACATTAAAAAATTTGTCACAGTGCTAGATGAAAAGAGTCTTATAGAAGAAAACGCCTCATAACTCGGAAATATGATGAGCGCACAAATTTGTGATCATTTGTGGTGAAACTTTCTATTTGTTTCTACTGTAAACATCTAAAAATTTTCCTTTTAAAGATAAGAAATATTTTAAACTGCTAATTGTAAACACTGTTATTTGGTAGTTATCAATAATGTAAAATCGGTATTAATTAAACTCTAAAGTTATGGACAACAAATATACAGATCAATAGCTTCTTCGTCTGACTGAAGCCGCAAAACATTGGCGCATAACTTTTTGTTTAACCACAAAAATGAGATATAATTTATTATGCTGTAAACTGGAAATTTATCAGGAGGCAATATCTATCGAGAGAAATAGAAGTAAATCTCAACTGGGTACCATCATGAATTAAGCTAAACCTCTTTTTTAAAAAATAGATACTATTTATGTAATATTTCGTAAATGTACATGAACTAACGAATGGAACATTGACATACGATTATTGCAGTTTCACACAACATTAATTTTAGCCCAAGATGCACACAATGGCCAAGAAGGGTTGTATATTATTTTTCTTCGTGCACGTTGCAAGTTTCGTAAAATCTTTCAAAATAACCACTGATTCCAGACAAAATCTAGTCAAAATTGTATTCTAACAATTGTCTAGCAAATAAATGCATGTTCCCATCATTTTACATATGACAGTGTGCATGAGTAGCAAGTATTAAGTTCAGATCCAAAAGCACTAATTACTTTTAATCTGTATTTGTTTCAGTTATTACTTCTTCATACTTTCAGAAAGATATATAAGTGTTATAGGATCACCGATCCACTTAAATTTGAACTGCACCGGAAATTAACTTGTACTTTCTTCACTGCTCGTTTCACAACATGATATATGATACCGGTGAAATGTACTAGTTTTTTTTAGCCAAAATGTTATTTTTATCACGTTTTAAATATGTTTTTAACAGTATTATTAAACATTGCTTTAGTATTTCTTATAAAGTTAGTGCTATATGCTTTAATATGCTTTTAAGAACCGATACATCGTAACAAACTTGAAAGTACTACTGGAATACTTACAAATATATATGCATAAATAGAACTAATGGTTTTCGTTATTTTTTCAAAAAATAATAACCTAAAACAAAATTAACTGAAACCCCACTATGTATATTTAATTCATGATAAAATATATTAAAATGAGATAATTATAATATAGAATGGGTTGTGAACTATACATAATATTAACGTCTAACTTACATTATCGATGCGAAAAAAAAGTTTATCATTTAGCATAAAAGTTGTTTTAATAGATGGGGCAACGTGCACTACAAAATTCCAAAATCTGCATGTTAATGGCGGCGCCTTAATTAAAAACTCTTATAGGTTAGCTACGCGCAAAAGTTAGTGATTCACTTTTTTTTCATTCGCTTAAAACCTCGAAATAAAAAATTTTAATTTTCTCACTTCCAGACAAAAAAATTTCTACCAATTTTTCCATACTAGCATGCAAACTTAGAACTCCTATTACTCATGTTTACAATATGGCTATAATAATAAATCTCGGCATTTCGGTTCAGATTATAACAATGAATATTACCAGACAAATAATATGCCTATGCCTCTCGAGTTATTGTCAATATATGACGCTGAAACTTGAGTATTTTCATTGCATGTTTACTATTTTACCTATCTTCTGTGAGTCAATTGACACTCAGTACAAAACAGGTTTAGCGTCGTTTGATACAAGTGATGAAAAAGACTGTTAAAAAATAATAAAAGCACTTTCAGCATTGATATTTTCAGTTAAATGTTATTGATCCATTTAATAACAGAATATTCTAATTCAACTGGAAGCCTCCATGCTTCCAGTTGGTTTTAATAACGTTCATTGAACGAAATACCAGCGTAACAACGAAGTCCAGTGGGGTTGAACATGATTAATAATCTGTGCAAATACGCGATTCACAATCCATAACGTAATAATAAATAACAATTTACAGTTTACACAATCATATCGACGGAGTTTTCTTTTACTTGTAAAATTCTTCAATTGAATGAAAAAATAAGAAAATTTAAAGGAAGGCCGTGCCTAAAATAAAATATGCATATAATAGCTACGGGCAAACTAGTTGAGATACGAAATATTGTTGCAAAACCTTTGAAAAAAAATCCCGATTATTTACATATAGTATTAAATATTTCGGTAGTTAGAGAGAGGTGAAGTACTGCAAATACAGTTTATATCTCGGAATAGACGCCGTAATGGAATGTATTGCTGGAGGTTTCAGTCGTAACGAAATATATATTACTCAAATTTCCGCCATAACTGAAAGTATTATTAGACATTTACGGTGTAATGTAATAGATTACTTCACATTTTTTATTGAATTTTAATCCAAAAAAAGGTGTCTAGTTATGTTTTGTATTACATCATAAATGTAAAGGTATAATTAATAAAGTTGCCAATTACAATATTACAGTTAAGATGCTGCACAACAAGTGTTATTTAAATAACGATTCGTTATTTTTTATCAACCAGTATATTACCAAGGAGTTATTCATTCATACGCAAGACAATAGCTGCTTCTCATACCCACCTACCTTATGTTAGTTGTATCAAAAAGTTAATACCGAACCAGACTTCACGCAGGAGATATTTGACACATCAAGAAAAAGATAACAATCACAATATCTTCAAGTAAAAATATTATCTATATTCTTGAATAAAAAAAGAAAAACGCAATGGAATAAACCTGCCCCTCCAACAGTATATTGTTTATTTTATATTCAGTTGACCTCCACCAAATTTTTGGCCGAAAAACTGCATACCATGCCTACTGGTAACAACTTTTTCTTTCTTTTAAAAGGGGCAAAAGAGGTATTTGATGTATCAATGTAATTTCAGTTGATCATGGCAATTAACATATATATAAATATTGAAATTACTCAATTATTTACTATCTTTCTCAACTTTTAATGTCGTTTTTTATCAAAATATAGTAATTTAAAAAACGATTATTTTTTATAATTATTATAATAAATGATATTACGTACATTAATCTTACAGTTAACCTAATAAAATTTCCTAAAAGATGCAAATGAAGATGCAAGTCTAGCCAGTTTCTTTGCTGATTAAAGCATTAACCGTTTTGTTTTATTTGTATATTCTTATGTTTAAAAATTCGTGGCTATATTAAAGTTACGTAAAGATAAAGAACAAAAGATTTTCAAAGGTATATATATATATATATATATATATATATATATATATATATATATATATATATATATATAATTATTTGACGGTTTGTTTTATTTCTTGAGGTTAATTACTAAAATACAATGGTAGGTTCTAACATCCGATATGTAAAGACATATTATTTCAAAGAGAATTGTGAAGTGGGTGTGAGGTAAAATTGACAAATGAAAGCGACCAATGTATTAGGCGCATGAGATTAAAGTAAAATGTTGCGCACCAATAAAGGGCATCGCTACCCGTGTATTGATGAGTTTACGAGTAAATAATATTCATTCTCAAGCAGACGCCTAAGGTAAATAAATCCGTAAAGAAGTATAACTTTATTAAGTTAAATTTTAATGTCAAAAATTTGGCTGTTACTGAAAAATCTGTTACAAAGTCTTCAAGTTACAATAAACGCGCATCATTTCCATTAAATTACGTTTTCTCACATAAAAATTATTCCTCTGTAAATCATTCATTACATTTATCTTGAATCTAAAGAGAGAAGTTCTATCCAAGACTCACTGATTATTATAAAATTACATAAGAATACCTTCCAAGTTTGCGTTATAACCCTATTGGCACAGACTAAAATCATACTTATAAAAATCTTATTTTCGCTTGGACTTCTTTTTCAATATTACATAATTGAACTATCTTATTAAGAGATATACACATATATATTTATCATTTTCAGTTATGTTTAAACAATTGATCTATTCCTTTTATTTCCCAATAATCTTAATCACTGAACTCCAAAACAATAAAAAACTCACGCAATAAATGTTGCAAACATTTTAAGTTTTCGCTTGTACCGGAATCTACTAATAAACATTAAGCTACATGAAGTAACGAACTACATACAGCCTCTATTTCGTGTACAGTAACTAATGAACGCGACGTAAAGTGGATTTGTATCCTGTTGAAAATAAAAATATTTTATTTATAAAGATGTACATATTATTTACCGTGAATAGAAGTATGAATTTATTCTTTTCAATTATTTATGTGTACTACGAGTAATATGTTCATATTAAATAATATTTAATTACAATCATTTCACACTGTGTAACTTTTATTCTGCCCGAATTGCCTAAAGATTATCTTTAATTTTTATTACACAGATTCATTTATACACGTCTTCTTATAAAAATAAAAGGACTTTCCTCAAAACTCTTAACAAAATAAACATATTTTTTGCCGCAAGTTATGACAATTAAGTTTGAGTTTCCATTGTCACAGAATATACCAGCAAATATTAAATAATATTATCACATCTCGGTTTAACAAATGAGAAAATTCGATTAGCCAGCTGCCAGGGATGTTTAATGTGCTCAATATAGATATAGTTATAATAGCAAACCAATGGACAGAGGTGATTTTATAGGTGGTTTTTAATGTCTTCCACAACCAATTGAATCTGCTAAGCCTTTGGACAGAGATTTTGAAAAACTGAGAAATGATTCTATTACTTAAGAAATAACTATGATTTCAAGCATGAATAGTATCATTGTACATACAAATATGTTTACACAAAAAATATCATTTATTGAAAAAATTCAATATATGTATATATATATATATATATATATATATATATGTATGTGTGAGTGTGTATATGTATATATATATATATATATATATATATATATATACATATATATATATGTGTATATCTATATATATAAAAATGAAACCCGTTTTCCTTGGTCACGGCATCACGCGTGAATGGCTGGACCGATTTCACTAATTCTTTTTTTGTTGTATTTGTTATTATTAGGATGAGGTTCTTACGGAAAAAAATATTAAGAAAATCTCTCAGAAATATTGAAAAATGTACATTTAATTTTGCATATTTTAAAAAACGCGAGTAACAAATGTCAATGTCATTCACAGCCATAGATTATATTGATGAAAGAGCATCGTTTGTTTTGCTATCATCGTTTGTTTGGCCGTCAACGTTTGTTTTGATTGTTGTTTGCTAATTTTTTATTCTGTCTGCCATCTTGAATACACGTTTTTGAGGACAGCCAGAAGAATTATCCACTTTAAAGTTATCTCTACTTGATATTGGAGTATCGCCATTCGTTTATAATTGTTAAATTATATTACTTGATATTGGCATAGAATCCTAATGGGAAAGCCATTGAATAAAAAGAAGTGAAGTGAAGTGTTTGTTAATCACGGTAAGTTCACAGCTTCATATTGATTTTTAGTAACTTTTGCTGATTACACAATAATACAATTTGGTATACATGGTTATACAGAAAATGTATGAGAGCTTTTCATTTTCAGTTGGATTTTCGTTTTTAACAATGCCACCAACCAGACGTACAAGCTTAGGCCGCAGAACTCGAAATACGGCAAGTCAAAGAAATATAAGAGCAAATCAAACTGATGAGCAACGCGAAGCGCGAAATGAACTTGAACGGAATCGATATCAAGATAGAAATTTTGTGTTTAATCCCCACAGAGCTGCATTCAGTTATAATGTGGCAATTGATTACAGTTCAGCGAAAATTGTTGCTATTGGACAAATGAGTATTGTGTGTCCACATTGCAAGGCATTGAAATTCAAAAATGAAGCCCCTGGATTGTGTTGCGCCGGCGGCCAAGTCAAATTGACGCCATTGGTACCGCCACCAGAGCCACTACATTCATTGGTATCTGGAATTGGTCCAGATTCTTATCATTTTTTGACTCATATCCAGCAGTACAATAATTGCTTTCAAATGACATTATTTGGGGCAACAAAGGTTATTCGAGACAATTTTATGCCTACTTTCAAAGTAAGTAATTATAATGGTAAACAATTTTTTTAGTTTTACTACCTATGGCAAATAAGTTTTTTAGGTCTACTACCTATAGCTGTCATGGAAGGCTGTTCAATGTCGAGGTTTAAAGTAGTTTTAATTTGAAATGATGTAAAGTATTGTGGCAGTATTTTGCGAGCCACATGGTGGTAAAATTTGCTATACAATTACCTGTATATATATTTATATTCTTGCAGATTCAGGGTCAAATATATCATCGAACAGGTTCCTTATTGCCAGTGCCTGATCAGGACTATAAATTTTTGCAAATATATTTTATGGGCAATTCAGCAAGAGAAGTCGATCAGCGTTGCGCACACAACAACTCAGTGAAAAGATACATTGTGGAACAACTTCAAACATTTTTCTATCAACACAATGAATTAGTTGCATTATTTACAACTGCATTAGACCGCATGCCATCTGATAATCACAAAATTGTCATCAGAGCCGATAAGGCGCCTGCAGGACAACATGCTGGACGTTTTAATGTGCCAACAATTGATGAAGTGGCTATTGTCGTTGTGGGTGAAAATTTAGAAAACCGAGACATTGTTTTACATCGGCGGAACGATCAGCTTCAGCGTGTGTCTGAAACACATCGATCTTATGATGCCTTACAATATCCTATCTTATTTTGGCAAGGTGAAGACGGCTATCATTTTTCAATGAAGATGATAAGTCCAGTTACAGGTAAATTATTAACAATATGTTTACTACATTAAAATATATGTTTACTAACATAAAATTTATATTATTATCATAACACAAAAAATTTTTTACAGGTGCTGACACGAACAAAAAAATTAGTTCAATGAATTATTATTCATACAGACTGATGGTTCGGGAAAATGAGGACAATCACATCTTAAAATGTCGGCGTCTATTTCACCAGTATGCTGTGGATATGTATGTGAAAGTTGAAACTGAACGATTGACATTTATCAGGTTGAACCAGGCAAAACTCCGTTCCGAGGAATACATTCATCTTCGGGATGCCATTAATGCTGGTGGAAATGCACAGAATGTTGGCAGAACAACTATTCTCCCAGCAACATACGTTGGAAGTCCGCGTCATATGCATGAATATGCTCAAGATGCTATGTGCTATGTAAGACATTATGGCACACCAGATTTGTTTATCACATTCACATGCAATCCAAAGTGGACAGAAATTCAACAAGAATTATTTACTAGCCAATCACCCATTGATCACCACGATATCACTGCAAGGGTGTTCAAAATGAAATTAAAATCACTCATGGATTTTATTGTTAAGCATCGCGTGTTCGGCGAGACGCGCTGTTGGATGTACTCAGTTGAGTGGCAAAAACGCGGATTACCACATGCACATATCCTCATTTGGTTGGTTGAGAGGATAAGACCGAATGATATTGATCATGTGATATCAGCAGAAATTCCCGATTATAATGAAGACCCACTGTTACATGAGGTTATTACAAAAAATATGATACATGGTCCATGTGGAATATTAAATCCCATTTCTCCGTGTATGGTTGAAGGAAAATGTTCAAAACGCTACCCAAGACATCGGTGGAAAATACTTGTTGTTAAAACGAATGACACTCATTGTGACCACACTCTCGAAGATGCTGTGATTTATTCAAATCCTAAACAAATACGAACATTATTTTCTATAATTTTGTCTACATGCTTCCCATCAACACCGATTGATTTATGGCATAAATACAAAGATCATATGGCGGAAGATATATTGCATCAGATGTGTCTTAGAACATCGAATGCAGATTTACAAATGAACGAAGAAATTCACAATGAAGCATTAATTTTAATTGAGGACATGTGCTTGATGCTTACCAACAAAGTATTAATACAAATAGGAATGATAGCACCCAATCGCCCAATGCACAACTCATTTGATCAAGAATTGAGACGCGAAGCCCAATACGATTCCGAAACATTAAGAGAAATGGTTGATAGAACAGTACCCCTTTTGAATCAACAACAAAAATATGCCTACGATACGCTCATGAAAGTAGTGAACGATGGAACTGGCGGATTTTATTTTTTAGATGCTCCTGGTGGAACTGGGAAAACGTTTTTGTTATCATTGATTTTGGCCACGATTCGATCGCAAAATGGAATTGCACTAGCCCTAGCTTCATCAGGTATTGCTGCTACGTTGTTGGAAGGCGGTCGAACAGCTCATTCAGTTCTCAAGTTGCCGTTGAACCTTCAAATAAATGAAACTCCAACTTGCAACCTTTCGAGGAATTCTGCCATGGCCAAAGTGCTGCAGCAAACCAGATTGATCATTTGGGATGAATGCACGATGGCACACAAAAAATCTTTAGAGGCATTAGATCGCTCAATGCAAGATTTACGAAATAACAGAAACCGGTTTGGTGGTGCAATGATACTATTGGCAGGTGATTTTCGACAAATATTGCCAGTTGTTCCACGCTCAACGCCAGCTGATGAACTAAATGCATGTTTGAAGTCGTCCATTTTATGGAAATACATTAAAATAATTAAATTGAGTATAAACATGAGAGTCGAATTGCAGGAAGACCAGTCTGGAGAAGTGTTTTCCAAACAACTGCTCGATATTGGTAATGGTAATATTGCTGTTGATACATCATCGGGATACATTACATTCCCTACCAATTTTTGTAACTTTTGTGAATCAAAGACCGAACTCATGGAGATGGTTTTCCCAAACATAGCTCAAAATTACGTAAATCACGATTGGTTAAGCGAACGTGTTATATTGGCCGCAAAAAATGTTGATGTGAACGAAATGAATTTTCAGATTCAAGAGAAAATAGCTGGCGAATTGAAGAATTACAAATCAGTTGATTCCGTTACTAATGATGATGATGTTGTCAATTATCCAACAGAATTTTTAAATTCGCTGGAATTACCCGGCTTACCACCTCATAATCTGCAAGTAAAAATCGGATCAGTAATTATTATGTTACGGAACATAAACCAGCCACGTCTGTGTAATGGCACCCGGCTTGCGATGAAGAAATTATTGAACAATGTCATCGAAGCAACAATTTTAAAAGGGAAGTACAAAGGCGAAGATGTTTTAATCCCACGCATCCCTATGATACCGAACGACATGCCATTCAGCTTTAAGCGTTTACAGTTTCCAGTGCGGCTTGCATTTGCAATGTCAATAAATAAATCGCAAGGGCAGTCGCTAAGTGTATGTGGCATCAACCTAGAAAATCCATGTTTTTCACATGGCCAATTATATGTCGCCTGTTCCCGTGTCGGAAAACCAACAACATTATTTATTTTCGCGCCAGAACATAAAACTAAAAATATT
The DNA here is from genome assembly GCA_039881145.1 of Druceiella hillmani. Taxonomy (NCBI): domain Eukaryota; kingdom Metazoa; phylum Arthropoda; class Insecta; order Lepidoptera; family Hepialidae; genus Druceiella; species Druceiella hillmani. Next base: position 7,686,812 of record JAYKKI010000070.1, read on the forward strand.
GTTTATAAAAAAGCATTAGAGTAGAGAGAAGCAGTGAAGAGTACAGAGACTATTAGTTGCTTTCTAGAGCGCGCGTGGTATTGAGCTTAGTGTTTAAATAAAAATGCAAAGTTGTTCAATAGCGATTTGTAAAAATATTAGTGAAATTATTGAATCCTAAGAAATAAACACTATTATGAAAATATATATTTTGTTTTTTATTTAATTAAAAATTAGTAAAGTCATTTTCAGGTATAGCGAGACCAGGGAATTATGGATTCATTTTTATATGGAGGATTCAGTTCAAATTGAATAGGTACTCATACCTAAGATAGGTCAGCTATACAAAATAAAGTAGTGCATCATTGCAACGCTAAGGCGGTACGAAGTTCGCCGGGTCAGCTAGTATATATATATATATATATATATATATATATATATATATATATATATATACATATTTCACAATTTGTTTAACAAATATCGGACTGTTATGGGGAAAGTATATGAAATATGATTGCCACTTCTCTATTTTCAAAAACACTGAATGAACAGATTTAAAAATTATTAATAATATTTTACGCTTGCATATACCTATGTATAAGAGAATCTCAAGAACCTGAATATTCCACAGTTGGATGATATCGACAAGCCTGATGACTGACTCCTAGTAGTGGGTCATTGTTTAGCTGTTATGGACTGTGGGTCAAAATTATAAGCTCGTTTTAGGGTCCATTGCCAAATTGCTCTTATAATTTCACTAAGTTAGTCTATATATTACAATCATTTTACCCGGAGACTTTCAGTGCCGTAAAGCTCAAATTTAGCAAGGCAATAACTATTTGTAACGTCGACAAAGTTATGAAATGAAACCTTTTAAAAAAAATTTGGAGTACTTTTTGTATGTAAAATAGATGTGTTTTTTTCGCGCGCCCCGTTACATAAGGTACCGCTGAAGAGTCTTTCAAAAATGTTTGAGGTATGTCATGAATAGTATCCTATCCCATCCTTTATTTTAAATATCGTATTCTTTTACAAAATATTCCGCTTTAAAATGGTCATTTTTATTAGAGTTACATGTCCTCACCCAGAAAAACTTTTTTTGAATATGTGGATTCACAATATTTGTATAAATAACGAAATTAAGGAAAATTATCATAGCTACATAGACTATTAGTTTACAAATCATAGTTCATCAGCTTATGACATCTAATTAGGACTATGTACAGTTATTTTTGTTTCACATGATTACAATTGATACCGAAAGGTTTCCTGTGCACGAGGCCGGAGCCGCGCCGTAACCGAATCGTCATTGCATGTTTTCAAAAGAAAACCCATAAACATCTTTTTCGGTTCCCGACAAACCTATTAAATGACTCTTTAATATATATATGTTAAACTCTCAATTTGAAATTAAAAGTCACTTACTATTTTCTTTTCTTTATAAGACTACCCTTTTTAAATTCTTGTTAAAAAGAAAACAAATTTTTGCCATGCTTCTAAATTTTTTCTTCCGTCTTTATAAGATTCCATTTCCATCTTTATAGATTCATTTAACTTATCTCATTATATCACTTTTTCTTATGCTAAATTAACAATTCACAATCTAATTTTTCTAATTGGAATAAGTACCACAGTAAAATGTTTGTTCCTGAACGCAGCATTAATGCACACAAGAGTTCGGTTCAAGTGCGGCACGGTTCAAGTGCGGCGCGCCGGTGCGGTCGCGGTTCGGCTCATGTGGGGTATTGATTAGTGTACGTAAACTTGCGGTTCGGAGAGGCACAGCGGCGGTGCGGCTCCATCCTCGTGTATAGGAAGCAGCGGTAGCTAATAAGCATTCAAATTTACATCATGGCTATTCACGTTTTTTCCATGTCATTAGATAAACACACACACACACACATACATATACATATTGTGTGTTTGTTTATGTACGCATCAAGCGAGAATAGATAAAGATATTCTAATAAAGATTTCACTAGTAAATTCTGTTGGAACTGAAGTAAGATATAAGTTATGTTTCATCCTAATTAATTAGAAAAAACACATATCAATACGCGGTTACTTAAATAAGAGTTAAAAGATTTTGATGAAGTGGACGTGCCCAAAGTGCACAGTGACGCAGAAGGGGTAGTCGTTTGATTAAAAATTGGAATTCGAGCAGGCACATAAAGGCAGGCATCGTTATAGAACCGACATAAACTACTTCGATATTTTATATATTCCATATAGACTTAAGTTGTTTCCATAATTTGTTTCAAATTTAAAACCATTATTAATATTTGAACATAATTAATTTCCTAAAGTAGCTTTGTGTTAACAGATTCATAAGACTTTTGATAGGATACGTCACATGTTGTGCACACGAGCTCGCGTTTGGGCATAGATTTTGAAAACTTATTTTTGCGTTTAGTTTTATTTTTTAAATAAAGCATAGTTTAATTCAATGGTATCTTTTTAAATATACCTTTTTATCTTGATTATATTTATTTCTAATAACAAATTTTCCTATAAGCTAATTAACAGTTAGAATTCACGTTTCCAATGTTTAAAAAAACGTATACAAAATCGTGGTTCCTATAGTATTACGATCCACAAAATGACACATACCCATAGCAACTCATTGAAAATTGACTTCTATGGATATTTTATTTGTGATGCCCATAATATATACAGAATTCTTTACTGAATCGTTATCTGTTTATTCGGGTTTCGTTTTTAAATCCATATTCGGGCAGAAGTTTTTGAAAAGTAACTTTACAATATTCCTATTTGTATTTTTTTGTACAATATTCCTATTTGTATTTTGGTGTACCCTAAATATTTACCCTAAAACGGTATATGTTGTGAGTATAAAAAAATGACATGAAAACTATTCGTTTTTAAGCAAAAACTAGGATGTTTTGCCAGATTTTTGATGACTGTCAAAAGTTGACTAATATTTTTCATTACAGCTGGAAGAGCAACTTAATAAATAGAAAAGATACTTTTTTAGCCAACAATTTGAAACTTATTATGTAAAAGACGGCACGTTGTTTTTTCCGGGAAAATTTTACCAAATCGAAAACTTGCAATCTGTTTTACTAATGTGTCATAATGCCATTATTGTCTCGAAGATAAGAATAATATCAAAACATAAATATATAAATGCAGATGCCTAGTTAACTAAAATGATACGTAATCTGAAAAATGTTCTGTCGTGTACCTTATCATTTGTTATTAATATTATCCAAAAACAAATACGTTTCTACGTATATAACGCTATTCGATACTTTAGTAGCATGCCAAAAAAGACAATTGCTAGTAATTTTCATGTCAAATATTGATATAAACCAATAAAATTAAAAGATGCGTGACTAGTTTAAAAAATGGCCTCTGTATTGGTGAACGATTTATATCGGATAAAATAATTTATTTTAGTTCTTCCGCGATAAAGTTTATTTTACTTTTATCTCTTTACATCTATATGTGAACAAAAAAATGTGTGTCATTTAACATATTTAATAAACGTAACAAAAAAAAATTATTTTATTACAAATATTGATTCTTGCTCGATGCCATTTTCTTTAGACATAACACGCGGCCTAACTAATAAATATGTGTTGAGTTTTAGATTGACTCAAGTCATTTGCATGACAGCGCGTCATGTATTCTCTCTATAGGTTATATCACTTATTATAGGGTAGGTAAATGGGAACCAATTTGGCATCCTACCATAAGTAGATTAGTGATGATCACTTATCGTCTAAAGCTGAAATTTTCTTTTCTAAAAACCATTAAAAGAAACAAGCCTTCATTATTTATAAATGATGTACAATAAATAAGTCTTTCTATAGAGCATCTCAAATAGAATATTTGCCTAAATAATAATATTATTCCGGTACTGGTATTCAAGAGAGAAAATTTAATATATTATCCCTCCATGCAATTATGGATCATAGAGATAATAGAGGGAGATGTCACTGAAAACATAACGGTATGAGTAAATCTAATGTCAAAAATAATATTTTAAATTTTGACCATCTGCTGAAAAAACCCTCTACACATGAATTAGTTTTGGCAAATAATCTGCATATCAAGTTTATACAAAATATTAATTTACAACTAACAGTACGGTGTACCATTTGTAATAAATTTCATATCAGTCCTTGAGAAATTAGGTTTGTGAAGTTATCCACGGATAATGTTCATTCTGAACAAGGTTTACGAGTGTGAATAATTTATTACGACGCGATGTGAAATTTGAAGCCGATCCAACGTCAAATCTGAAGATTCAGATTCGTATTCAGATTCAGATCAGATTCAGATTTCGTATACCACGGATAAGGATCGTTCTATACGATGTTTTCAGTATGTACGTTCCAAAATTAACTATCAGTACTAAAATTATAAGTATACATGAATAATATATTGTGTAGATTTAGGACTGATAGTAGATTTAACGCTCAAAAAATATAAAGTTCTATTCCTTTAATCCAATGTTCTCAAAAATAAGATTAATTAAAATTTTAATTGAAGTTTTATGTATATAGTGTAATTCACCGAGAACACTTCTTTTTATTTGTAAAGATAACAAATATTTTATTTAAAGAAAGTAATTAAACGTAACAATTAGTGAAATAACGTTGAGATAAATTCAATAGGAGAAAATTTTCTTTCGATAATTTTTTAGGACTTATTTTTTAGTCTCATTCAATAATAAAATTATGGTCGACTTTCATTGAAATTTTATGTTTAATCTGCTTTCCATGTTACTGTTTATTATGATCTGCGTAAGGATGTCTCACAAAAGCGGTAGATAAAAATAAATTCATATTATTTGGTTCGTGATAAAGAAGTAAAATTTCAGATTTGCACAAGTTTAAATCTACATGAATATTTAGGCGTCAGGACGCTTCCTGCTAGATGGATTTAACCGAAGCTTAAAAACACTACTGTGAAAGAAACATTTCTACAAAAGTCACTCAAGTACTGTATTTCATATGATTTTGTTGAAGAAAACTTTACAGACTATCACGAGACTGAGACTAGATAATAGCCTATAAGAGTGAAAGAAAACGAATTATAAGGTAAGAGACGACCGCCTCTATCTTTGGATGGATGGGTTACTACACAAAGATTCTTTGGAAAAGTAATATATTGGTGTTTTTTTTTAAAAATGGAGGCAACGCTCTCGCTACACTTTTTCATCAAGAAAACTCCTCTGAACCCTCAGTTGTATGAACCATCGAAAATTTAACTATATCAGGTATAGAAATTATATGCCAACCTGCATACAGCCCCGATCTAGCAACATGTGATTTATATTTATTTCCAAAAAATAAAAATAAACTGCCAGGAATACGATTCGCAGGGGCCGAGAAGATGGTATCTGCCGTCGAAAACACCACGGAAGAAATGACAAAAGAATAATGGATTGACTGTTATTCTCAGTGGTTCCATCAAATGAAACGATCCATGGAATGCCAGAGAGTTTATTTTGGATGAAATATATAAATTATAACCTCGCTAATTGGTTTAATTTCTGAAATCCTAAAAACTTTCAGTCGAAATTATCATGATCTGTTTTAAAATATGGACATATATATTGCATTTTATTCTATAAAATATTTTGCTATAGCACTTGTTCATAGATTATCTTTAAATATTTTAGTTCCAATATCATTGATTACCATTAAAATACCTGTATACATTTATTCAACATGTTATACGTATTATTGTAACGTAATCAAACTAAAACAAATATTTGAAAAAAATGTATTCTATGTATAAACTGAATCATAATAAATAATAAGAGAAATTGCACTAGTTATCAGCGTGAATTATAAATTATAAAATATATCACGATGAATTATAAAAGAAAGGTGAAAGTCTATTAATCGGAGAAAGGTTCATAATGTGATCACATCATATAAATTACTTATTTTAGAATTAATATATAGAAAAAATTATGTTCTTCCTGCGAAATATTTTAAAATTGAAATAAGTAATGTTTCTTAATCTTTTTTAATCTTATGGGTATGGAAGTCTGCTTAATAAGGAGATAGGTAATAAAAAAAAACAATCGACCAATATACGAAGATAGGAAATAAAATTAATTAACGTGGACCAGAACCTGAAGTTTTTGATTTTGAATTCCTGTATGAAGTGAATTTTAAACATGATACCTATCCATCCAATACGAGATGTAAAATAGTAATGTTATAAATTTCGTCTAAGTACAAGATTATGTAGGAAAATAGGCTTATAATAAGGTAAGAAAATAGGCTAAAAAACATAATCAAGAACTAGCAGCTCGACGCACATCAAAAGGCACGCAATATGCCTTACCCTTCAACACTTGGCCTGTTTGAAGTGCCGCAAATAAATTTTCATGCTTCAACATACATCGACTTGATAATTGGCAGGAAATTTGACTGAACCACCGATTATGCAAAATTTGTCTGACAAGGAAATTCAGTTCAGTGTGGAATCTGCTGGTGAGGGCGAAGTGCTGTTTTTAAGGCTTCCGTGCCACATTCAAACTGTTGAACGGGCTGTAAAGATAATAATTTAAGCTTCCACTTCTCAAAGCACGAAACAGTCTCGACTATGTGCAATAAAAGCTAAATTGGTATCACCAAAGGTAGTGCCCAAATTTGAAACAAAAAGGGATTTTCAAGCAAATTGACATATATTTTTCTCAATATTGTTATTCGAATTTGATTTATTTTTTATTAAAATGCATTTGTATGTATCTAAATAATATATTGTGTATAATTTACAACAACTTAACTGTTCGATTATGTTCAATGCATTAACCATAATTTCAAAAAATTTTCTATTAAATGTTTGAGGTCAGTGCGGATTCAGGAACTGCTTTTATATAAGGCACAATCCCGCCCCATATATACATATATATATATATATATATGTATATATATATATATATATATATATATTATTTTTTTTTTCTTTTTTTTATATGTTTATATATGTACATATATACTTCTTTATATCTAGTGAACTAAGCAATAAACTACATTCAAAATTTTATGTTCGTTGTTTAATACGATTACAAATAAAAAGGCAGTTTTGCATCTAAAGACTTCCGCACACGATGTCGAAGCTACACCGTATGTACTCTTATAAAGAAATATATTTAAGTTTACTGCCATGTTTATACATATATTGTCATCTATTATAACAACTGTGAAAGTAATTTTTTTCTAAAGAAATGCGTTTTGTATTGAAATGTAAAATTCGATTGCGATGAAATATATAATATATTACCCAAGGCTCCACCTTTTGGGCACTACCTTTGGTGATTCCAATTTAGCTTTTATTGCCCGCAGTCGAGATTTTTTTCATGCATTGAGAAGTGGAAGCTTAAGTTGTTATCTTTACAGCCTATTCGACAGTTTGAGTGTGGCACGGAAGCCTTAAAAACAGCACTTCGCCCTCAGCACCAGATTCCACAATGAACTGAATTTCCTTGTCACACAAGTTTTGCATAATCGGTGGTTCAGTCATATTTCCTGCCAATTAACAAATTGATGTATGTTGAAGCATGGAAATTTATTTGCGGTACTTCAAATAGATTAGGTGTGAAGGTTAAGGCATACTGCGTGGCTTTAATATGCGTCGAGCTGCTAGTTCTCAAATATGTTTTTTGTTTTTGCCTATTTAATTATCATTATTAATAACCTATTTTCTTTCCTTATTATTAGCCTATTTTCCTACATAATCATGGAGGTACTGATACAAAATTTATAACATTACTGTTTTACATCTCGTATTTGATGGATATGTATCATGTTTAAAATTCACTTCGTGCAGGATTTCTAAATCAAAAAATTCAGGTTCTGGTCCATGTTAATTAATTTTATTTCCTCTCTTTGTATATTGGTTGATTGTTTTTTTTCTGTATTTCCTCTCTCGTTATTGAGTAGACTTCTATACCCGTATGATTAAAAAAGATTAAGAAACATTACTCATTTTACTTTTTAAAATATTTCGCAGAAAGAACGTAATTTTCTCGATACATTAATTCTGAAATAAGTAATTTATATGATGTGATCACGTTATGAATCTTTTTCGATTTAATGAACTTTCACCTTTCTTTTATAATTCACCGTGATATGTTTTATAATTCATAATTCACGGTGATAACTAGTGCAATTTCTCTTATAATTTATTATGGTTCAGTTTGTACATAAAACAAATTTCTTTCAAATATTAGTTTTAGTTTGATTACAGTTTAAAAGAACAATAAAATGGAAATGTTTAAATCGTTACAATAATGCGTAAAAGATGTTGAATAAATGTATACATGTATTTTAATGGTCATTAATGGTATTGAAACTAAAATATTTGAAGATAATCTATGAGCAAGTGTTACAGCAAAATATTTCATAGAATAAAACATACATGTACATATTTTAAAATAGGTCATGATAGCTTCGAGTGAAAGTTTTTAGGATATCAGGAATTAAACCAATTAGCAAGTTTATAATTGATTTATTTCTTACAAAATAATCTCTTTCGCATGTTGCTAGATCGGGGCTGTATATAATTCTATACCTGATGTAGTTACATTTTTGATGGTTCATGCAGCTGAATGTTCAGGCGCGTTTTAATGATGAAAAAGCGTAGCGAGAGCGTTGCCTCCATTTTGAAAAAAAAACACCAATTTATTACATTTCTAAAGAATCATTCTGTAATAACTCATCATTACTTCGATGAAAATTTTAATTAATTTTGTTATCGAGAACATGAGATTAAGAGAACAGAACTTTATAAAAATTTTTAACGTGAAATCTACTATCAGTCCTAAATCTACACACAATATATTATTCATATATACTTATAATTTTAGTACTGATAGTTAATTTTGGAACGTACACGCTGAAAATATATTATAGAACGATCCTTATCCGTGGTTAATTACAATAACCTGAATCCTCAGATTTGACGTTGGGTCGGCTTCAAATTTCACATCGCGTCGTACTAAATTATTCACTCTCATTAACCTTGTTCAGAATGAACATTATCTGTGGATAATTTTACAAGCCTAATTTCTCAAGGTCTGATATGAAATTTATTACAAATGGTTTTACACCGCACCGTTAGTTGTAAATTCATATTTAACATAACATTTGATATGGAGATTATTTGCCAAAACTAATGCATGTGTAAAGGGTTTTTTCCGCAAATAGTCATAATTTAAAATATAATTCTTGACATTAGATCTACTCTTGCCATTATGCTTTCAGTGACATCTCCCTCTATTATCTCTATGATCCATAATGGCGTGGAGGGATAATATATTAAATTTCCTCTCTTGAATACCAGTACCGGAATAATACTATTATTTAGGCAAATATTCTATTTGAGATGCTCTATAGAAAGACTTATTAATTGCACATGACTTATAAATAAAGAAGGCTTGTTTTTTTTAATGATTTTTTCGAGAAAAGAAAATTTCTGCTTTAGATGATAAGCGATCATCACTAATCTAATTATGGTAGGATGCCAAATTCGTTTCCACACACCTACCATATGGTAAGTGATATAACCTATAGAGGGAATACATGACGCGCTTTAATGCAAATGACTTGAGTCAATCTAAAACACAACATATATTTATTAGGTACGCCGCGTCTTATGTCTAAAGAAAATGTCATCGAACAAGAATCAATATTTGTAATAAAATAATTTTGTTTTGTTACATTTATTAAATATGTTAAATGACACACATTTTTGTTGACATATAGATGTAAAGAGATAACTTTATACCGAAAAGATTAAAATAATTTATTTTATCTGATATACCGACGAGCCACGCATTTTTTAATTTTATTGGTTTATTTCAATATTTTACATGCAAATTACTAGCAATTGTCTTTGTTGGCATGCTACTAAAGTAATAAAGTGAATACCGTTACACACGTAGAAACTTATTTGTTTTCTGATAATATAACAAATGATAAGTTACACGACAGAATATTTTTCAGATTACTTGTCATTTCAGTTAACTAGGAATCTGTATTTATATAGTTATGTTTTGATATAGTTCTTATCTTCGGGACAATAATGGCATTGTGATACATTAGTAAAACAAATCGCAAGTTTTCGATTTGGTAAAATTGTCCCGGAAAAAACAATGTGACTCCTTTTACATAATAAGTTTTTAAATTGTTGGAAAAAAATTATCTCTTTCTATTTATTAAGTTGTATTTCATGACATAATGAAAAATACTAGTGTACTTTTGACATTCATCAAAAATCTAGCAAATGTCTTAGTTTTTGCTTAAAAACGAATAGTTTTCATGTGATTTTTTAAACTAACAACATATACCATTTTAGGGTAATTATTTAGGGTACACCAAAATAATTATCCATTTAGCAATACAAATAGGAATATTGCAGTTACTTTTCAAAAACTTCTGCCCGAATATGGATTTAAAAACGAAACCCGAATGAACAGATAACGATTCAGTAAAGAATTCTGTATATATTATGGGCATCACAAATAAAACATCCATAGAAGTCAATTTTCAATGAGTTGCTATTGGTATGTGTAATTTTATGGATCCCAATGCTATAGTTAAACTTTTAGCTAACTTTTAATTAGCTTATAGGAAAAAAAATTATTAGAAATAAATATAATCAAGATAAAAAGGTGATACCATTGAATTAAACTATACTTTATTTAAAAAATAAAACTAAACGCAAAAATAAGTTTTCAAAATTCATGCCCAAACGCAAGCTCGTGTGCATAACATGTAACGTATCTTATCAAAAGTCTTATGAATCGTTTTGAAAACAAGTTCTTCTATTGGATAATAAAATTAGCAATATAATTCTAAAATGGATTGTCCTCCAACCAGTAACGACAATTATTTTAAGAAGAAATATTCGACTTGATGTTTGTTGTGATGAAATGTCGTATTCATGCTTATCTGCACGTCCAACTCAAAATCTTTATTACATTTGTTTTTAAACCTGTCAAAAGATAAAGAAAAAAGATAATGGAAACCGAAAGAGCGATGGATGCATAGAGAGTTGCATTTTCCTCAAAAGTATATCTTGGGAGAATCACTTCAACGTAAGTTGAAATCATAGAAGTTATATATAAAAATGGTTAAACCAAATTATTTTTCACAATTAAATGAAACTACGTGATGTAGTATTATTTCTACTATCTTTAATTTCTTTACCACGACCTAGGTTTCGTTGTATTACAACATCTTCAGGTGGGATATTCGCAAAGATTATCACAATAATATCAAATTCACTTTAGAAGTAGAGTGCGATAATAAACTTAACTTTTTAGGTATAACAATAGAACGCAAAAATAATAAACATAAATTCAGTATATTTAGAAAAGACACATTTACAGACTCCATAATTAAAGGTCAATCTCAACACCCTTGATCTCATAAGTTAGCAGCCTTCCATTCCATGATTCACAGAGCTTTAACCATCCCTCTTGAAAAACCTAACCTACGTAAAGAAATAAAAACTATAAAACAAATCGCAACAAATAATAATTATGACCCATCAATTGTCACAAAACTGTACCATAATAAATTAAGAAAAATACTAATACAAGAAATATACCCGGTCGCACCAAATAAGAATAATATTTACTATAAATCTATCCCATACATAGGTAATGTATCACTCAAATTAGGAAAACTCTTAACTAATAATAAAAATATAAATAATATAACATGTACGTATAGCACCTTAAATAACTTGGGTAAAACCCTTATTAATAATAAAGAAAAAATAGATAAACATAAAAAGAGTGGTATCTATAAACTTAAATGTAACGATTGTAATAGTGTATACATAGGTCAAACAGGAAGAGATTTTAATACAAGATATAAAGAACAAATCGCCAGCTGGCGTAATAATAAACCAGATACATCTCACTTTGCTAAACATCTCATTGAAAATAACCATCACCCCCATACTGATAATGTCCCCTATATATTACAAATAAATACAAAAGGCAATAAACTTAATATCCTAGAAACATTAGAAATAAACAGATATAAAAAAGATATCAAGGTATATTAAATAAACAACTAAATATAATATCATCACCCATTCTTAATATCTTCCAGATATAATATAAATATAAAACATTGATACTACAGTACCTTGGAAATTGTTTCAGCACTAATACACATATAAGTATATATAATAAAAACAAAAAAATTAAAAGAAATAAATAAATTTATATATGAATACACAAAACCGGAGATATGTAGAATTAGTGTATTACCTTGTCCTTTCTTTCAAATACCCTTACTGTTGTATAAATATATTACCGATAATAAGATATGTAGAATTAGTATATTACCTTGGCCTTACTTTCAAATACCCTTGCCTTTGTACAAATATATTACCGACAATAACTTCCATTTAATTTTATTACATATACCCTAAAGTTTGCATTGTATAACTTCACATAATAACAACAATTGAATTTATTACCCCAACTAGAATACTGGTATATTGTATAACTCTCTGTAATATACTAAAACCTAGTCTGCGCCCCTGCAATAAACTCACTAACATAAACAATGGAAAAATCCGCACAAAGCAGTCTTCCGCTATTGTGTTTGAAACATATAAATGCTGTTGGTTGTTCCTAAGAGTTAATCTTTGCTAATATCCCATCTGAAGATGTTGTAATACAACGAAACCTAGGTCGTGGTAAAGAAATTAAAGATAGTAGAAATAATACTGCATCACGTAGTTTCATTTAATTGTGAATAACGAATTTCTACAAAATTAACGCCAAATATATTCAATATTCAAATTATTTTTGTTTTTACTTTTACGTTTTTTGTGTAGGTAAATTTGATATCGAAAACTGAAAAAAAATACAAATTTTGATGCAAAATTTGTCAAAGTAATACTTTTGTTTCTTATGTTTTTGAATGTTAACTAATACTGTAGCTCCTAAAGCCTTTATCTGAGTTCATTTAAAACGTAACCGACTATACACAGACAAAAACATTGAAGTTAAAACGGAGTTTTTGATCACATGCTTAAATAATTTAGGAGTTTACGCAATATAAAATATTAAAACAAAACGTAACTAGAGAATAATCTTCCATAACAATACTCGACAAATCCTGTAAAGAAATATATTACCATTTAATAAAGCGCGTTTTCATTTAATTTCAGTAACTCATAACAAGACAAACTCTCGTATTATATTTTGATAGCATGACGTTACTTTAATTTGATGAGTATCTTGAAATCGTTTGATTTGGGGAAACATTCGACTGGCGTTTTCTCACATTAATGTTTATTATTGATTTTCTTAAATATATTTTAACAGCATTTAAATACTAAAACAGCTAACTTCAAATGCATTTAAGTATAAGTTCAACTAATATTTCCGAAATTTTGCACAAGTTTTATAACTCACTTAGCCCACTACGGATATCTTATAAACGACATGTGAAAGAAAAATTGTTACAAAATCGTATCGTTCCTTCCTTCTACAGTATCTCAAAAAGTTTAAGAACATCGTTGGAGCTTTCGCATCTCTGTTTCCACTGATTTATTTCCTATTTGAATGAAAATCAAATTTAGCTTTCTTTGATTTACGATTTCCTTTGCCTGAAGCATCGAATTTACTTGCTTCGCTTGTCAAGACATTTGTTCCGTGGCTAGCTTCGCTGTTTCAATTTCACGGGCGTAAAGGTAGTGACTTGTTCTTTGTTAGGTTTACATACATTGTGTATATATTCATTTTGATTTTAATTTTAGCCTTAGTGTCATTCCCCTTTTGATAGAAATGAAAATAAGTGCGTTGAAGCAAAAAATAATAAAGAGGTTCGTGAAATATTATTGAAATTACCAAAATATCCATTTAAATTTCCTTCAAAAAACCTGTAGTGATAAACAAGGTTGCGCTGCAAAGGTTTCGTACTTACTTTATTTAAATTTCATGCATCTTGGTGCAATGAAATATAAGCTTTAATTAATAATACATTTAAAGTTTTAGTGTAAGTCCTCGTAAATAAAGTAATTTATTTATGAGGACTTACACTATATTTAAAAATGATACCGTAGTTGATTTCAATGACTAAATATTGTATGTTTGCCAAAACTCGTGTATGGATTTGTTTTTATTTTTTTTAATAGTCTATTTTAAGACACAACAAGAATTGTAGGAGTCTAAATGTAAAGTTTATCAAAATAGAGTTTTGTTTAAATTGATGTTTAGACACCTAATATTATAGGTCTAAAAACTTCAAAAGTTGTCTTCTACAATATTAGGTATCATTTTACAAAAAAGGTTAAACTTTTTTTGTACAATTAGTCATTCGGCATGCGAAAGCACGCATCTTCCGCGCCCACATTCGGCATGTGGAAAGGTGCGTGCTTTCGCATTCATGGGTGTCTCTTTAAATTAAAATGTATAGAAAATAAATACGATATCCGGTTTTGGGCCAAAGAATTATATAATATTTATAAAATATGATTTTATGTCATGTTTCTTCTTCCAATGAAAGTATCTACGTGACGGACATTTGGACTTTATCAAAAAAATCCCTTCTACAGAAAAATATCAATGATCATATTTGTGTTAATTCTGGAGACTAAATTTTGGAGTTTTATACAAGAAAGTAAGTAAATATAAGCCCAAAACTCCTCTGAAAATTATTAATATTTAAGCACTTAAATCATGTCATTTATTTTTTGAGAATTCAAGAGGGCACAAGAAGGAGTAGACCTTTAAATATTCATTGCGATTTTTTGTTCAATCAGAGTTTCTTAGTAATTGAATGTTTGGTCATTTAATGAACTTTTAATAAAAACCGTCACTTGAAATTATTGTGAAATTTTGCCATTAATAACCAATAATCCTACCAAGTTTCAGCTTTATTTTACTAACAAATACTGTATAACATTTCTGTAAATATGTTTTAAGGTTCCAAAACTGGCAGATTTACAGGAACAGTATGTTTAATAAATTTTATTCTAGACCACTAAAAAGTAACCAGATAATAGGAAACATGTAATTAAAATGTTTATTTATGCTTTTTCATATAATTTTGCTAAGATTGTTGAGATTATTTGCGTTAAGAGGAAATGTTATATAATGAATTTAAATTTTTTCATTGCTTTGGCTACATAAAGGAAAGTTGGAATAAACTGTGGTTTTAGAGATGTAGTGGACTACGCAATCCAACTTTATGTATATTTTGATACGTAACTGAGCGGTTTTATTTAAATATTGATGGCCCTTAAATATCAACTAGCGAAATTAAATATCGAGTACAAGATAATGAAACCGAAACACATTTCATCCATATAATTTTCCGGGAAGAGTTATGTATTTTCATATTATGTATTTTCGTATAATCATAAAGTACTTATGTTCAAATATTACAAACAAGAAGATGTAATTAAAATGGGTATATAAAATTATAAACAATTATTTTTACGAGTATCTAATACAAATATTAAGTATTTATTAATTAGACTTGTTACTTTGGCGGATCTTTTTTTGGGTTCTAAATTTTATAAACTTTTGTTCAGTATTAATATGTGATGTCAGTAAAATAAGAAAATCTAAGCTTTATCACTTCTTTTTTATCACTTTTCTTACACGGTTATTAAGATCAAAAAGTTTAAACTTAACAAGTAATGTGAAAATACATCAATTTATAATATTTAAATTACTAATTAGCTAGTGAAATGAAATATTTTTTCGTTACGAGACAATCATTGAAAGTGTAGACATGTTAGAATCATGCTATTGTTGTTAGTATTTTGAAGAAAATATTTTTTTTATTATGATACGTGTACAACTTGAGGTATGAGGGATAATACTGTAAAAATGTAATATATTCTCTCAGAGTTATTCATATTGAAACATTTTACTAATTCAACATTTATTATTTTCAAGTTGACAAAATCTGAGGTTTTCGAATGATGATGCCATGTTACCAATAATATTGGCACGAGTTTAATTAGTATTATTTAAAATTGCGTATGATATTAATTAAAACTATTAGGTATAAATCAAATGGTTTAAGTTTAACAAACCAGAAGGCAATCTTATAATATGCTGCTTGCTGATAAGATTTAAAAAGCCATTAAAGCCTACGGTCTTTTTCTTAAGCCATTTATTTAAAGGAGTGAAAATTCTAAGCTTTTCTTATATTCAAAATAATTAACCTAACTTTATTTCTTTGTAATTGTTTATATAATATAATATATAATGATATGCTTACGATATTTTTAGAAATTAATGTATTTGGTTTAATGGATAGTAACCGTAGCTACAGATAATGAGATACTTGCAATGTCTTAATGCTCATTAATTCCAGCACCTTATTTTAATGCGTTAAAACAATATTAATAGAGAATATTATTCTAGAAAAGTAAGTCGCGCGCATGTTGACTGAGGGCAGTTCGAGTTTCACCTATTCATAAAATTTTTGTTCATCAATTTCTTTAATGAATAAGTTTATGCAATAACGCAGCCACCTTATTTTAATTTTATTTCGGATTTTCGTTTTTGTAATGGGGAAATATTGTTCCATGATATTATATTGTTCAATTTTGATTATTTGACATTATAAAAGTATGCGGACTGTACAGAATGAAACATTTCCTTTTTTGAATTTTTGCATACTAATTACATATTTAGACTATGTGTCAAATCTAATCTGCTAATGGAAATATGACAGTTTATATTTATGTGAACATCGTTTATTGTAAAATAACCTAAGATTTTAATACCCTTTTTACTATTTTTGATCTTACATATGTACCCATATCATTCGGATTTCCACAGCAATTAAAATTTTATTGAGTTGTAATGCATACGCCTACAAATTTTCTAAATATAAAATGGTCATCAATTTGTGAAAAAAATAATATTCGCCTAATTTTTTTAATTATACACTAGCGCAACTAGTGTTCTTATTAATCGTTGTATTAATTCGGTTGTTATTTTGCTACTCGTCAATGATTTTCTTGTTATGATCCGAGACTAAGGCATCTTCACGGCTCCATCACTTTCAAAATTGCAAAAGATAGGAATACCCAGTTTAGACTTATTGTATAATATTTATGTCAGAGGAATTATCATTACAAAGTTTCGGTTGACTTTAGATAAATTTCTTGTAACATTATCTTCGTAAAATTCTAAAAAAAATGTTTTAGGATTATTATAATAACCATTTCAATTTATATGCTACACGATACAAGAAATAAAAATAATTGAGTACTTTTTTCTTTCTCAAAAATTTCCTTATTAATGTTTTCAAACGTAAACTACCGAGTTTGGATCTAGTTGGCCAGTCGTCTCAACCAATGAAGAAGGTATAATATTAACTATGAGAATGTTAGACAACCTTCAATTTTGTCGTATTAGTTGGTCGAACAATCAAATCGGTACGCGTCTTAAGTGCTTATACCTTACTGGTTGAGAGCCCCTTCCCGACCGTAGCATGCGAAACATCGTGTAATATTTGTCGAATTTCTTTGCAAGTTTGGCATTGGCCAAAAAGTTGCCCAGATACCATTAGTATCAAAGTATACCTCAAACTGTCATGTCATCTAGTATGAATGTTTAAAACCTAGAGTGTGTGTTAATCTTCGGACTCTTACTTCTTAGAATAATATTCAGTCATCGTATTAATACTTTAATTTTTATAGGTGGAATATGTGTAATATTTATCTATGCCTCCAAAGAATATTACTTTTATGACTATGTCTTTTATATTTTAATAAATGTGTTCAATGCACTTTAATACGAATAATAGGCTTTAACGTATTAATAAGCACTTTTTTACCCAAAAGTCTAAGGCGTGTTAAAAACAAATTCAAATTTAAATCGTCTCGTATTTTTGTTGAATTTTTAACCATGTAACATACCCATGCTACATGGAAATTATTTTTAATAGCTTTTTTATTAAGATTATCCATACTGATGATACGTTTTAATAGCATCGTCTTTTTGCGAAGAACGGAATATCGAAAGAAATTCGATTTACATGCATTAATATTTTTAAGAAAAACAAGTATTGCTTTGCGTTGATGCATGTATCCACATAACTGTAACTACCTCACCCATATTTGCAAGCGTATAGGTGGCTGACCACCATCGCATGTCATATTATTATACTTGCTGTTTTCAGCCTTAAAACTTTTATTACTGAAAATTATTTTTACCTTTTTATTACTATGTTCTTTTTTTATTATTTACATTGTTTCGCCTTGATTGTTTTATGTAATTGAAAGAAAAGACATTATTGCGGAAACCCACCGAAAATAGATACATGGACATCACTTGTTATGTAATATCATCCTTGGATTGAGGGATATGCAAAATAATAAATGACGATTTTAAAAACAATACTTGGATTATTATTGGTTAATTGATTTAAATGAAGTCGGCAGTGGCCAATTTTTTAAATATACTTCACGTTCTAAAACAGAAAATTGCTTTGGCTAGATATGTGAATAGTACGATGTCAGTTACATCTCTTCATTTTATTCAAAGGTGGAAAAAAGTTACTACAATGAAAATTATTTAATTTTTTTACATAGCAGAGGTATGAACCTTTACCATTGGCCGATACAGCAACAGTCGGTAATTTATCCAAAAAGTTGTTCTCGGGTGATATTTCATTGAATATCCTGCTCAAAACTAAAGAAGAACAATGTATATTTTGGTTAGGTGTTATTCAGGAGATCACAGTCCGGGGATTTTGGTAGAGTACCATTATTTGTTTTCCTTGAGACGTGTAATGTTGTCAATAATATTTAGCAGTTCTTTTGCGAGTTTGGTTGTATGACTTTTAATCCTTCTTTATATTTTTGACTGAAGCTTTTAACTTCTACTCTACTAGGTGTGATATACTAAAACTGTGATATACGTGAATGTCTGGAAC
Source organism: Druceiella hillmani (assembly GCA_039881145.1). Taxonomy (NCBI): domain Eukaryota; kingdom Metazoa; phylum Arthropoda; class Insecta; order Lepidoptera; family Hepialidae; genus Druceiella; species Druceiella hillmani. The sequence continues at coordinate 7,705,720 of JAYKKI010000070.1, forward strand.
ATTCAAGTATATCACAGTTTTTAGCAAATAATTACGATATTCTACCAAAAAACGTAAACAAAATTGAGCGGCAACATTAGAAAAGGAATGAATAAAGCAGCAGGTGAATTTCAATGCGCAATACATGAAGATTAGGAATGATAGAAGATAAAATTCTTATCATAGTTCATCGTTGATGGAGGTTACCAAAATGCTGTTCAAAACCAAATTATTGAGCTCCGTCAAGTGCGGCTGCAATGATCGGTATGTTATTTCGATTCCGAGAAAAATAAGCTTTGCTCGCGTTGAACTTAAAAAACTCATTTATTTACTTACATTGTTGGAACCATAAAGGTTTTAAAAAAGTCTCATCAAAATCAAATAAATAATTCTTGAACTATTGTCGAACAGCTAACAGGCATATACATGCATATATGTATATATATATATATATATATATATATATATATATATATATATATATATATATATATATATATATATATACATAATCCTATATGACCGGAAAATTATTTATTTTTAATTAAATTCACAAACCTACTAGGTTACGATTTAAATATAATAATGTTGTTACTATCAACAAGAGTCGGAGTAATTTTTTTAATAATCTGATTATTTATAAATCAAAAAAATAATAAAATATATTTTAAAATACTTTAAGAAATTACTACCCCCTAATGGCTACCTCTTGTATTTATTTCTGTTCGAGGGTTGCTTTGCCAAACCTATTTATCCTATTTAAGCTTCCTAAAATATTTCCCGAAAATTGCGGAATGTTATTTCCGTCACTCGCACGCTAGTCTACCCTCGTCTACTCTTCCATTTATGTTGGAGTCTAATAGCCTCTTAACCATTAGGTAGAAGGTATATAATTTCATCATTCAAGAACACATGCCACGAAAGATATGACACGTGGATGAGTGCAAACGCTGGAGATAATGGCCTTTTATATTGTCGTCCTCTCTTTTTGAAATTTTTATACAGGCGACACGTGTAGAATTAATAGACTCTGGGGTCAAACATGCAGAAATATATTCGTTTGATAAATATATTTTATCTATCCTGACATCCTGTTAGGCGACGTAATACATATTCTATAAACCATTATTAGACGCCTTAAGTAAGTCTACAAAACAGCAAATAAATGAAGTACTGTATATAACAGAAGAAAATAAACAAATTGTTGAAGATTTCTTAGATAAATCTTATAGTTACTAAGTGCTTTAGTCGATAGTGTATAAAAGGCCGGCTAATGAATAACTTTGCCCATCGACAATATCTATGTACTTGATAAAAATCGTCGACACTTGACAATGACTGAGACAGCAAATATTCAAGAAACATTACATTTTGTATAAAAAAATACTTGGGCTTGGGGTTGAAAAATATTTTTTCGCGGATCCCATCAAGTGGAGTATCATAGAAAAGGCATATTAAAATGAAATAAAAAACTCAACTCAAACTAAACACATTCAAAGCGTTAAAGAGTGCCCCATCATGTATTTTTTTTAAATACACATAAAAAATCTGAAGAATTTTCCTATGTAGTCCAGCAAGCACTAGAATGTAAAGTTATTTTATTTAATTTACATTAAGAAACTGAAGAAATATAGGCATTTAATTCATACAAGACTATTAGTAGAAGTTTGTTAAAAACGATATCAGTTTAGATTTAGAATTACAAGTGCCATACATGTATTTTGTTAGTTTCTAAAATAAATATGCCAAAGATAATATATAATAGTAATATATAATTTTAATAGATAATATATAATACATAATATATAAAATGTATACTGAAGACGTTCTGTCGCCAGTTTCTATTCACTTCAGCGTTCACTTTCGTAATCTCGGTATTCCGTTCATCCTACTGACATTCAATAAACCTGTATTTTTGTTTCGTACAAAAAAGTGTATGTATTGAGTGCATGCATATTTTTTATGTATGCAGTTTTGTGTATATGCCTATTTTACTCTGAATCGTTTACGAAACAAAATAAATAGAACAAAGTATGCAATTTTAATAAAAATATCAAAGAAATTTACGGAAGCATAATATTTTACTTCAATTAGGACACGTCGGTTTCGTATAACTGGTTGGCGGGAAAGAGAAACAGCGCTAAATAAAAAAAAAATCACCGTAAGTTAACCCACACTAAAAATGGAGAGGCGCACTTTTCAGATGGTTACGATATTCCTTTTCTTTACTAAGTGATATTTTTCAGGTTTTTACTAGTAATGAAATGTAATATAATGTTCATGCTGAGATTAACCACCACATGATCAGATGATTACTTTCCATGATGGGACTTCTGCGCCATAAATCAAATTTATACATAAGAATATTTACATGTAATTAGTTACATTTATCAGTTAGCATTAGACTACCTTTTATTAGAAATAAATACTTTAAAGTTTCACATTTATGAATTAATTTCTTTTATTTATTAAAATACCCTTGTAGCGATAAATAAATCAATAATCATTTTTGAAATTGCGATCAGATTTTTCTTTCCAGTTGAAATGAAATTATTGAAATGTTGATATTTAAATTTTTACTTTGATTGGAAATGATTAGCAATTTAAAAATGAAGACATTTAAATTCTTTGGATTTATTTTACCGTTTATTATCAGTCAAGTAATTTATGTAACTATTTTTATTTCCTTTATATAAATAAATATTGAATATATTTGGCGTTAATTTTGTAGAAATTCATTATTCACAATTAAATGAAACTACGTGATGTAGTATTATTTCTACTTTCTTTAATTTCTTCACCACGACCTAGGTTTCGTTGTATTACAACATCTTCAGGTGGGCTATTAACAAAGAATTTTGTTAATAAATATAATAATTTGATTATATCACAAAAACTATTTCGTACAATGAATGCTATATTAATAATATTCACCCAAAATATCCAATATGCTTGTGTATTTCTTTATTTGGTGAATAGTTGACGATATTGTTGATCATGACTATGGATCGGAATTTTTTTTTATATTAGTTTGGTCACAAAACTATATCAAAAAATTGTTTGTTAGATATTTACTTGAAAATATTTTTAGCCCTTTTTAACTATGCATTCCTCTATATTGGTTATCTAACTTTCATGTGGACGACTGTATTATCATTTGGTTTAAATATTTCAAATTTTAACTTTCCGTCTCAAATGGCATATCTCATAAGCAAATGCCATAAAACGGTTTTCGATATTAAAGATTTCCGATTAAATCTTCATTTTATTATCTCCGGAGAGGAAACTATATTTAATTGCATTTTATTTACGAACTTTGTCGTTTAAGTAATCAGTAATAAGTAAAAAATATTTTAACAGTGATGTTGATATTTGAGTACTTGTATTACTATTATATTAAAATTTTTAATAGTTTTCCATATCTGAATTGCAAATGTTTGCTCACGATTTAGCAATAAACTAAAGGGTCTTACTAACTAAGCATATGAAAACTACCAAGAGCGTTCACATGAAGGGATATTGCCTTGCATTTATTGTTTTTTTATCTTAAATGGCTTTACACACAATGTCAGACCTCTAACCAAAATAGTAAAATAAAAATTGAGGTAATTTTCAAATTATTTATTTCAAAAACCGTTCGAGACATATATAGAAAATTTTAAAAAATCCGGAAAATCTCATAATTACAAATTACATGTTTTTTGAGAACTTTTGCCAAATTTAAAAGAATGAAAAACGAGAATATTTTTTATGAGGGTATTTTTTATATTAACTTTCGGAGTGACACCAACAAAAAATAACTTATTTGGTTATTAGTAAGCAATTCAAATAAAAACTGCAAAAGAGAGTGGAATGTAGTAAAAAATAAGAATTCGTATTAGATGACCGGATAAAATTTGTATTTTGGCTAAATTCATCTTATAAACATTAGACAAGATTATGAATAACAATGATTTATAGTTAAAGTTCAATCATCTTAACTATTTTCTCTAGTAATTGGAGTCATCTTGTGTTCTTTAAATATGGAAATCGATATTTCAGTTGGCTTTATAATTTCCGACTTATAAAGGTCGTGTGACTAAGAGTAAATAACTACAACTACATGTACACAATATTCGACGGCTCTATTTTCATTTGCACAACCACAAATATATTTTTGAATGCACTTATGGATGTTTAAATTCAGTTCATACTCAATATAACAATTGCTATTAACATGCCGCGATCACACGTCGAGTTTATAAAAATAACAATCTTTTAAAAATTAAAGGTTTAGCACTTAATCATCATCATATCACATATATTAATACGCTAAGGTTTTAAGATGTTACTCTCCCTTTTTAGAAAGAACCTCACAACTAATCCACATAAATTATATATCATTTTATAGATAATTGCTTGCTCTACCGGCATCCACAACTAAAAATTTATTATTGCTATTGTTTTTGCAAATTAATTAATTATTAAAATTAAATACACAAAACAGCAATGCTGCCATCTAACGGCTCAACGTCAATATGATTGACGGTCGGTAAAATTTTTGTTTAATTTCAAATCCACTCACGTATAAATAAAGTGGCGCTTTAGCTCAATGCTTTCGATACTTGCGCCTCTATATGTCAATTTTAGTAAAATATTTGTTTGATCTGTCATCTGAGCTTCATAATGGAATAAATAATAATGCGAAGACTTCGCACGGGTCACGCTAGTTAAACATTATTTCCGCAAGAAAATATACTGCTTGTAATAATTGGTAAGTGACGTTAAATAATATTTCGAGACCATTTTTAAATCAGTTTGGGAAAATTCATAAGACTGGTTGAAGATAATATCTTAAAGGTTTTCTGTGTTGATTTAAGTCCTCACTTTTAAGTAAATCTTGCATTTTATGTGGTTGAGTTCGACGCTCCTTCATAAAGCCTTCATATAATCCATAAAGGAAACAGCGTTCCAGTGAATAAATCATGTTCATAAGCGTTTTAAATTCGTTGGATTTTTCTAATATGTTTTTCATTATGGATGAATTTTTCATCGTTCCATAGAACAGACATGCTACATCTATGTAGCCATTTCTTGGGTATGTGGTAAAGAGTTTGTAGAGCGGTGTTTTCTTTTGTGTACTGCTATCTATTCATTGATATACATTGCTTCTACTTTTTTCATGCCTTACGTAGATACTGTAAAATATCTAACTTAGAGTGGATTCTACAAAATTATGAAGATTTTTTTCGTTATAAGAAGTTCTGGTAGTTATTAAACCTTACCAATTTTTGCATATAGTTTAAAGTTAATCAGCAAAACATTTTTCTTAAAGCTTCGATTTTCAGATGGAAATAGTTTTTACTTCTTGGGGATACCTCCGACCAAATATTTTCTTAATTGTCTCGTTAGACTTACAAGTTCAGAGTGTGAATAGAAAAACTACCGATGTTCGCGTTACTGATCGTTCTTCACCGTTCCGACCGTTGTTCATATTCGCCCAATCAAGTACTGTGAGTAAGAATAATTTTTCCTCAGACACAAACAAATCATTAATGTTATTGAATAATGTTGAATCTCAATTAATTGCCAAACGATTTAAAAAGTGAAAGATTCTACTTTTCAAAACTATGATAAAAATAAATGCAAAAAGTTGTAGTTCGTTGTGAAAAAAACCGTTTTCTAGTCAAGTGGCTAGCGCAATATCTGTTTTGCTTCAGAATAAAAATTCTTCATAGAATAAATCTCTTGTCAAAATCTCACCAACGAAGTAAACATATGCAATGCGTTACATAAGTAATAAACACTTATGTTATATTTCACTATAAGCGGCATTTTATTCTCGTTCATTGTTGATAATAACAGTTGTACAATAAATATAGAATAAATTATTTATAAATCTTAATTAAATCGATTATATTATTTATTCTGAATTTTGAAATTTTTTCTGTAGCTTTCATGAAACCATTTAAAGTTGTGCTGATTTATGATGAAATTATATCCCATCGCAGCCAACGGGCAACTGATTCCGGTGAAACAGCAATTAACCACCTTTGAGGCTACCACTTCCTTTTTATTGACACCGCTTTTCAAGGTCTTGTGCTATCAATCATTCTCATGTATTAATTAAATTATCACGCGCATTTTAAATATTTAGATAATTGTACTATTTGTTCGTAAATATGTCATAGAGGGCAGTCATCGGTCACGCTGTTACCACTTAGGCATGTAATTCACTTTACCACTTATAACACTGTGTTATTTCTTTACAAAGTCAGCTTCAAAGTACTCAGATAAGATAAGATAGGTAAATAAATTACCATTAGTAGTAATATTGTTCACAATGTGAATATGTTGCGTAAGATATATTTCACAGCCGTAACAAACATTATTTATTGCCTGTACCTAATTTCTTTATTAGTCCAACTTACCAAGAAGCTATTTCTTTTAAAATGGACTTAAATGACACTATGGGGACTGATACATATTTAAAAAATGATAAATAAATCGTCCATTTTGCTTCCCACATGTTATTTTTGTTAGTTCTAATAGCGCAAGCAATAATTTATAATATTATAAACAGCTCTGCTCTACGTAGCGCGGATTGATAATTATCAATAAATCTATTCGGTTAATAAAATTAATATCGTAAACACTGTACTAATTGAAACTTTTCGATTTTCCCATAGCTCATTGTACAATTAAATAATATATGAATAATAACAATTCATATTTCACTACCAAAATTAAAATTAATGTAATAATGAAATGCCAACCAGCGAATATCCAAGAGAGTTAGAAGTAGAAGTAGGTAATAACAGACTTTTCCGGGAATAAGCAGCAATCGTTCTAGCAAAAAGTTTGTAAATTAATTTAAATTTATTCAATATATAAAATCTGTCATTGTAAAATATTGTAACGGATATTTAAAACTTCACGGTCTTCATTGTTGATTAGTATTTAATGATATTCATTCGATATTGGTGGCGATATTGGAAATCAATAGCCTATTAAATAAGCTTGATGCGATAATTACTTGGCTTTATCTCGCATCTCTATTTTTAGAAATTTGGTGAGGATCGTTACGTTACTAAAAGGAAAGTATATACATTAGTGATTGACAATGAAGGCTAGTGATTGACACCACGAGTATATCTTGCGTCTGGATGTATAATTTATTAATTGCTACAAAAATTCAATTCTAGAAATGTTACTTTCGTAAAAATTAATAGTGATTCATAATATTTTTGGACCTTCTTGAGGTTTGATAGTCATTTTCGAATATTTCAATGTCACCTTCATGGACTAATAGTAGTTGTATAACCAGATTTTAGATATTTTAACCTGCGTTATTGTAATTTGAAAATTATATTGGCTTGGCTCACTGGGCCCTTATACATTGGCAAAAAAATAATATTTTGGCAATATAAGTTAAGTTTACGTTGATTTCACACTTCATGGCGTTATGTATTGACTTTAAAAATGTGTTTTATTCTCAATGTAATCTTGTAATATAAATACCAAAAGCGCATCTACTAGATACTAGAGCATGTGTTATGGATAATGATACTACACTGTTTTGCTACTGCAATATTTCTATAGTAATTACCATTTCCTGTAATATTAGGTCGAGCATTTACGCCTTAGGAATGGAATTAATAATATGCTCGTGGCTGACATGGCGCGAGGATCACATGGAATGAGCAGAAAACAACTCTGATAACACATTCTAAATGTATAAATTTCATAACGCATTTCAACCCTTAACTTCCTGAAAACTTTTCTGAAAACATAATGAGCATGGAAAGTCGCAACCCGACTTAACGCCGCTTTGGAATTATAGTGATATCAATCAAAGCATAAAAACTTTAATTGTTTTAAAAGCATAAAAGCTATGGTAAACACACGACAAACACATGCAAATGTGTATACATATCTATGCAACAAAACTAGACCAACGTGCACCGAAATAAAAACGGTTCATTATGTGTCAACTAACTCCTGGTAGTGCTAAGTAGATATTGCTATTGGGATACCTCTATACAAGGATTTTTTCTTTGTTTCGGATTAGGCACAAATATAAACCATAGGTTTTACAGCGAAAAAATGAAGTAAAAATATAATATCATATAATGAATATGACTACAGTTACTATGACTTCGCCCACGTCAAAAATTAGTCCATAAGGGTCATGTTATTAAGTGATTCGCCATAAACAAAGAAAAAGGGCGAGAAAATATGACCACATATTCGGCTGCATATCTATCCCTGAAATCTCGTAAATAATGGAAGTGAAAACTCCATTTAAATGCAACAAAATTACCATTATGGTAGTGTTTTTAAAGATGCAGACCATTTTTAACTCAAAACTAGTTTATTATTAAGAAAAGGAACATATGTTGCCTCATATTTCAATGTTATTTCAGTTTATTTTAGAGAAGATAAAATTTAATTTTAGTTCGGCTGGTTCATTTTTAATTTACAATTTGTCCATATTCATTAACATTACACTTCAGTTTTGTTTCATCATATAATATAAAACATCTTTTTTTGACTGGGGATAAATTGTTTCAAAATTGCTCCAATTATAATTTATAAAGATATTACTTATATAATATATATGAGGTCATTAATACAGTCTGCATACGTCATTTTATGAGAACACGCACAGAAGTTTTCAGCTCGTGCATCCGTTAAATGTGTTGCACATTTAATTATTACAATAACTGGCTTCTACAATGAATTACATCGTATGAAAATGAGGTATTTCTCAAAATAATTTTCATGTTTAGTGATGAATAAATTAGAAGCTCGACATTCTGAGGAATGATTCTAGAAAATGATTTTAGCTTCACTTCTTATAATAATATTTTTTTACTACATTTATCTTTACTTTCAGGTCTCTTGAATATTTTTTTACAAGGACAACAAAGTCTATTATCCTTTTATGGATTTTAAAAAGCCTATAAAATTCTTGTGAAAAAATAATTATAGAATATAATATTGGTACAGCAGCTTTATAAGAAAGGTAGGGAGTTAATCGATTAAGCAAATTAATATGAAATTCATATGAAATTATGGCAAAATATATACGGAAAATAGTACTTGAAAGAATTTAAAATATGAATCCTCTACTCTTTCATCGACCATTCGAATAAGGTGTGGTAAGATTAGTCACGTTGAATGACAGTTTAGGGAAAATAAAAAGAATTGGGTTGCTTAATTTTAATTAAGAAGTCTCTATAAAAAGGATGTTTGAGTGTTATGTCACATTTATATATTTTCTAATGCTTCAAAAGCATGCTTAAGAATTTAATGTCAGCGTTTCAACTATTTATCCAAAATAAGGTTTTCGGGCCAATTTGAATCCAATTTCAGAAAAAAAAAATTTTTTCCCACTAATTTGTATAATTAAGTTAATTGAAAGAAATATTTGTTTTGCAAATAGACTGTTTCTCCGATATTTTTTATTTATATCGAAATTCAGTTACAATTAAAATACTTTTAAAATGCTTCTATAATAACGACAAATACATTTATAACCACTGTATTCATAATCGTTTTCCCTCCAAAGAGCCTGAGCCTCTGGTCAAAATTGACTCGGAACAATTAAGTTTTCGATTTAGCTTATATACATTATGGAATAATTTCTTTTGCGAGATGGTCGTAAATATTATCGTACGGTTAGGTGTAGAAGAGCTTCAAACAAGAATATTATCAACACGATACTAAGTTTGAAACTTGATTTTTGTTCAAGAATTGTAGAGGAGAAACTCATACTTTAAATTGTTTGCCCTGTTTCTTATCACTGCCTTTATATTAGCCCACTTTCTTGTCTGTTTGTTTGTTTGTTTGTCCGGTACAAATTTTGCAAACGGTTTTAAACTAACTTCCCGTTGAACTAAAGATTTAAAACATGGCTCATAACTGAATGACGATGCAAAATTAACTCGCCTTCTTGTCTCTTTATTTGTTTGTCTTTTCAGCACAAAGGAAAATTCCCGTGCGACTAACCTGACCTACGCCCATATCGAAAGTGGTGTCACAATGAAATCTACGTTATTTCTTTATTATTACGCCATTACATTTTATACATTTTTTTATCTTGTTTCTTATCTGTTTATTTGTCCGGTACAAATTTTGCAAACGTTTTAAACTAAGTTTCCGTTGCGCCAGAGACTTAAAACTTTAAACATGGCTCAGAACTGCACGACAATGCAATATTAGCTTTATGGTCTTTCTGTTTGTTTATTTAGCAAAGATATTAAATGATTTTTATACGTTTTATTATAAATACTAGTAACGCTAGTGAAATAAGTACTTACAATGTATATAGGAAATTTTTGTTCAGATTGAACGTCTTCCAGTTGATGATATAATCTGTCGCACCAAGAATGAAAGTTGAGTGGTTAATATTAACTGAAATAATTGAAATTGAATTCTTTTTATAAAATATTATTGCTTTAAATTTTTTAGATATGCCATATGATAATTTTCAAGATAAATATTTCATAAACGGGGCTCAAAAATAAAAAAATGGTAAATAGAATCTCAAGTGAGTTTTGGACAATTTGTCTAACGATTACTCCATTAACGGTGATGTGTGATATAAATTACACCCTTACAATACATACATAGGAAGGCAGATAATTGTTTTAAACATGCTTTCTTACGTATTAATTTAGATCTCTACGTGTACAGTGTTAATTTGAAGTTGTGGCAGATGTGAGGACGGACGGATATGAAAAAGTTATAAGGCAGCAGAGTATCCTAAAAATGGAAATGAAACGCTAGAATATATATTTGTGCATATTTTGTTGTCTTGTCTAAAACATAAAAAAAATTAAAATAGGTTTTAGTGACAAGAAAGAAAATTGAATACTACGGGAAACAATGTAAATTAACCGGTAAGACACGCATCAATTATATAATACGATAAATATTTATTATGATATTTGTCATATGTCATATAAAAAAAACATACACTTCGTATAAGTATGGATTTTGACGGTCTCCGTCTTCGTGCGATGCGATAATAGCTGTATTTTTGTTAAGTCGTCTAATTAATTAATTTAAGTCATAGGCCATAAACTTTCGTTTTGCCCTGGCACACAATTAATTTAAAATTTACTTTTTTCTCCTCAGAATCGTGTCTTACAAAAAATCATGTCTTACATACATGGCGGCCTTGCATTATATTTTTAATTGAACTGATTTTTTTATCCATAATTTAAGTAACGTTATGTATACTGCAGTCAATTCAGACCCAGGTTTTCTAATATATTTTCTCTATGTCATTTCGGTATTGACAGCAAAGCAGTTGAGTGATTGAGTGGTGAAGCTAAAGTAACATTATTTCCTATGTCAATTTTGCTGCAAATCTTAAGTCTTAGAAACGGAATATCTCCATAAATTCGCAGCAGAAAATGTATTTATAAAAAAGAGTATATAAATAATGCGTTGATTCATCTATATAAAATGAATGTATTAATTTGTACTCAATGATAATTTTATGAAAAGAGGTTTTAGCGTGGTTGTCACTCTTCTAACAGTATACTAACGTCAGGCTCATTCTTTTCTTCAACAAATCTATTTGTGTACCAATTTTATTAAGGAATTTACCAGGTTCTAATGTATTTCTTCTCAAATTCAAATATGCAGTTACATTTCAGTCTTTTCAATAATAAATTTTAAAGTATTTTAAAGGAGCTGATTGCAGAAATTATAGCAATTCTTCATTATTCTACCAAGGTAATGAATAATATTTCAAATATCTAATTAAAAGCCACAATAGATAATAAAATTATAAAAGGGATATAGTGAGAATTGATACCTATTTTCATAGTTTCCATTTCTATGTAAAATTCAAAACGTGTATCCTCATTTTCATTTCAATGCCATATAAGCTAACAATTATATTTATACAAAGCATATATCATACAATATTTTAATTTACTTTATTATTATTTTAAAATATATTGAAATGTAAACGAAATAATTGAACAGCCGGTTTATGATTCATGTCAATATTTATAATTTACTTAATTTAATAAAAAAAATATTTCAAGAAACAACAAAATATTAATAAGATAATTGTAATAATAACAAAGGCTTTAGTTAAAAAAAAGTTAGAAAACCATAAAAAGGCAAATAGCAAAACCATTTCCAGCGATATACATTGTAAGCCAATACTCTTGGCATATGTTCAATGTTGGGTTCGTTTGGATAACAGATTATAGAATTGGATCTTACCCAGCTATACAGAAATATACATATAATTATGATGAATCGACAATAGACATCAAAAATGTATTACGCAACTCGAAATAAAGCTAGTGAAATATTTTTTTGCTACATTCATAGTATAACCGTGAAGCGAGCTGCAAATTCGACTTAAGGTAGCAGCGTAACGTATCTACAATCTCATACGGAAAACACAAACCGCTCTATCCATTTACCCAAATGCAAGTGTTCAGACTGAGTAATTCACTCTTAAACAATTTCCTTTTGTTTGAAAATATATTTTTGAACGTGTTAATATAAGTATTGCATGCATTTTGTCCAAATCTGTTAACATTTCGTATTTTTATTCCAAAAGGAACCTATACTATTATAAAACTCTAATAGTAACTATATAGAGAAGCTATTTAAAAAAAAGTAATGGATTATGTTATTTAGATTTATCTAAACGCAGTATTTTAATATTTTTTTATATTTAGAATATTTTCTATGATTTTATGTCCATTTTTATTTACCTGTTTGTCTGTTTGACCAATACGTAAAAACTTCTAAACCAGTTTGATTTAAACTTCCACTGACCAATTTCTTAAGGTAATAATATCAATTTTAAGTACTTATTCAATTAATATTCTCTGAAAAATTTATATATAATTTTTAATTTTTAGGAAGTAAGGCTAAGCACGCTTTCTTTGAAATGATGAATAGAAATTTTCCAAACTATTATTACATCAATTCGATCTAAAATGTAAGCAGTTTTTTTAAAATGCAGACGTCATGTAAGCTAAGATATAAATTATACTTATTCCGACGAAAATATACTCAATCAAACGCTATATGTTTAAGTACATGTGTGTGGGCGCGTGTGAGGCTAAATGCAAATTTAGTTTTTTTTATTTTGCAAACCACAGACCATGCGTTAAAACATAACGTAATTTTATATATATATATATATATATATATATATATATATATATATATATATAAAGATATATATATATATATATATATATATATATATATATATATATATATATATCATATAATATCATAAATCATATAACTTCCGATTACTTTAACAATATTTAAAAAAAATTGACTTAGTCAAACCATGCAGAGGTACAATTTTTTAGAACAACTTTATAAAGATTGGTATAGGGATTAACTTTAGTGACATAACGAGTATAACAATTTAATAATTGTCTGTTAATAAGAAATCTGTAATATTTGCATAGCAGGCACTGACTAGAAGTACTTTTAACTGAACAATAAGTATAACTATAATAATAGGAAGAAAATAGTGGCCCAATAAATTCCCGTAATCGTGTTATGAAAGGGAAAAGTCTATATATTAATTTAGTAAAACGCGTGTGCTACACGCAGTGTTTAGAACTAGCAAGAAGTGGAGGAGACGAGATGTCTGCTTAATAGTATCACTCGCACTCGAGTCGCAAGTTGGAGATTCATAATTCGCTTATTTGAATTTCATTTGGATAAAAAAATACTACGAAAAGTCTAAATTTACCTTTCACACGGCTTTTCATGCCAAGAAAAACTTGGTCATCTATTATCATTTATGAAATATAGTAAATGGTCTTTAGTTTTATAATATCATAATTATTTCATTATTTCAAGCGTATGTTATAATAACTAATCACTAGATAGATCATCTCATTAACCGCCCTGATTAGGATGGGGTATTAAAAACTCTTTTTTGTAGAGTGAGAGCGCGGTATCGTCTTCTGAGATAAAAACTAATTAACTTGTCTCGTCTTTAGAGCACAAAGGGATCTTGGTAGAAGATTGTGGGATTAAAAAAGCTCCAATAGCAAGTACCGACGGGTGACAAATATTGAAAACTAAGATTTGGTTTCTAACACAACCTAGAAAGGAATAGACATATATACGTACAATGTTCTGTTGTAAATTTACGTCAACAATATCGTCCTATGATATTTCAAAATATTGAAAAAATCTGTGAACACGATTATTGAAAAATTTATAGTTTACTGCTAACTTTGAATAGTAAGCCGACATGGAAACTCTTGAAAAATTTCCTTTAATTTCTTTCAGTCATTCAATTTACATATTACATAGCTTTACTTTTTCACTAACCAGCAATTGTATTTCTGATACAAGTAACTCCATCTCAATACTCCGTGTTTACCCCAAAAAATAGAACTCTCGGTTACCACTCTTTGTCTAAATGCTCTATGCATGAGAGATTATATAAAAATGTATTATAGTACCTGATAGATATAGAAATTAAGTGGGTTTAAAAAAATTAAAAAGTCTATGCGGATTGATCGCTGCATGTTCATTTAAATTGTCCTTTATTTCTTACGCTTTAGAGAAATACACTGGGTAATTCATTGATATTGTGGAAAATATTAAATTATTTTAAATATAATATGAATTAACAGAAATATAAATTACACTGAAATTTTTAAGCTTCTATGAGTACCAAAATGAATATGGAACAATCGTGGTACTGGTACTTGTTGCGTTTTACGGGCTTTTATTTCATGAGTTTTATAATCACGAATTATTTTCTTATTCAACTCTTGCCTTTATCTACACTCTTTAAAAATGTTAGAGAATAAGTGAATAAAAAGCAAAATTAGGGATAGGAATGCATGGTATTTCACTATTACCACTTACCGGACCTTTACGAATGACGACCTAAAATAAATATAAGTATTAATCTAGAATTCAATTAGAGAAATATTGCTAATAACTCACAATAAATATTATTAGATAAGCAAAGTTTTTCAGGTCTAGGTGCTACGATGTCCCTGATTGCGCTAAAGCAAAAGTTATAACAAGAACATAATGACACAGTTTATACGTTATGTTACCTATTATTACTTCTTACTCTGCCTCAAGGAATAATGGAGCGAAAATAAATTGATTTACTACTATTAATATTATTTATATATCATCCTTATTCCCATAAACAATCATTACGTTTACTTGCATACTAAATGTTAAGCTATTCATTATCATTTCTAGTGTTATGTTGCCTTTCTTTATAAACTTGAGGAACGGAAAATACATAAAGAGAAGCGCATTAAGCCTTTCATAATAAAATGTATTTCATTAATGGCTAATCACATCAATTGTTAAACAGTGTTAATGCAATTTATTCAAAAGCAAAGTCGTTGAAATATCAATTATTGAAGTTAAAAGCATAAATTGTAAAATTTGTTTCGAAAGTTTGAAAGGAAAACTTGCAATATACTTTTAAACCATAAAGTTTATAAATAGCTAATGCACTGTAAAGTTAAGTAACCCAAGGAATTAAGTGAACATTCATTCAGTTGTAACTTTTTAAATACACACGTGTTACAAGTCATGAATAATTAAGCTTTAACATGGATTAGACGAAAACTTTAATGTTAATTTGACAATCATATATTGGTTGGTAAGTTTATTATCGACCTATTTGAATTACTTGAAAAATACCCATATATGCATTCAAGTTTTTGATAGCTGCTGACCACTTATTATGATTTGATGAACATGTTTTTGCCCGCGAATTCCTACGCGAGGATAACGGAATTCGGTTAATGGATAATTTTTTTGTAAATGTTGCTTCCTTTTTTCTTCTTTTTTGCGTTCATATATATTTTTTTGGTTGTTTTCTTTTAATTTTTACTTGTTTATTAATACTGAAACTGCTACAAGTTTCGTTGCTATATTTCGATATAATTATGTTAGTAAATAAATAATAAAAACGAGGGTGTGTTAAAATTTTATTAAAGGCCATAATTTTATTTAAATTTTTTAGCCGAGATTCTTCTGAAATAGATTTGGTCTTATTTTTACTATTACCTAACTGCTGCAATGAAGTTTTTATGCCCCGATCAATTGGATAAACTGGTAACGGCTTCTTAAACAGTTGAAACGTTTTAATGTTTATGGTTAAAAAGTATAAATATTAAAATTAATATTGTAGAATAATCTTTATTCTTAGAAACCAAATTGAAGGTAATATTTTTAAAATTTTTCTTTTCTTTAAAATATTACTAATATTTTTAACTCAGACTGAATGAGTTTTGAGTATGAAGAGTAATTGAAATACTGTTAAAAATATTATTGAACATCAATAAAATAATAGAAACATTGAATCGAATATACTCATTCTTATAATAATTCGATGTTAAATACCGCTTTGAAAAACCAATTCTTTTGTTTTAGTGTCATATCCATAACTTCGCCAGTACCAATAGGTTCATGAAGATTGTAAATCCAAGCACAGAGGATAACACCGCCTGCAATTGATGGTATTTTATATAGCGATGCAATACTGTGACAATGAATCTTACTAGCACCGTAAGTGTTTCGGTAATAAATAGTGCAGCAACTGGGACGATAGAGATAATGTTCGTCATCCTAACCAACAGCGGACAAGGTAATTGAAGACCTTTGCATTTGTCGATTTAGTTTATTATTAGAGTGTCATGTTACTTTACATATTTTATTTGGTAGATCGAACAAATTTTCCCAAACTGATTTTATTAAATGTGAAATGAATAATATAATGAACATTTCTTGGCCGGAAACAAATTTACAATTTTTTTTTAACTTGTGGGCACTGAAGAAATATTGTAATAAACAGACGATGATTACGTTGACAAGCTTTGAATCTTTTTTCATGACAATGTAAATTCCTAGGAACCAATAGTTTCAGATTACATAAACTTTATGTTTTTAATCAGAACGTGATGTTTTATTTCGAACTTCACTTAATTATTGTTGATGATACCAAAAACCTCACGTGAAAGAAAAATATTTCCTTTTCCCATTGATCAGGTTTGACATCTGTATGTTATGATGATGAAAGGTTTAGCATCTGTATATTAATGCATATTCTATTGTTATCAATAACATTAATTTTTATATAATCTGATTTTCTGTGGACGTTGTTGCATACGATGTCGTGGTTTAATTATTCCAAATATGTCTTTTAGGTATTTCATTCTATTTTTCTTTTAATCCCTATTTCTTTTAATATTCCATTACTTATTTCACTCAACGACTTTTGTACGTGTTTTTTCATCTTAGATACGTCATTTTTTTCTTTCATTTATAGGCACAAATAAATATGTACATATTTAACATTAGAATATTATTACCTGTATTTACAGATATGGATGTACGTTCGAAGGTTACATGTTGACTTGCAACTGATATGTTTGAAGTAATTAAATATATTTTATTATAAGATTGTTATCATACTAGCATGTACTGTATTCGTTTCCTGTATTGTTTTTACCATAGCGCACGAAATATAACTAGAGATGGTAATTAGGAGTGACTGCTACACGCTATAGGAATGTGATCCACATATAACACATTATTATCTGCACGACGACATAATTAAATGCTAAAATGAAAGCCATAAAAGGAATTTAACTATTTCTATATTCACAATCAAATGAAACTACGTGATATAGTATTATTTCTACTTTCTTTAAGTTCTTACCTGCAAAGATCTTTGCTGACCTGAAGATGTTTTAATACAACGAAACCTAGGTCGTGGTAAAGAATGAATTAATGAATTTCTATTTAGAAAAAAATAATGAATTTCTACAGAATTAACGCCAAATATATTCAACATTTCTATATTATTAATTACTGGTGATTTCTTTGTACTGGTACGGGCCACTAGGGTAAGAATACTTATGTTATTATCGCAAAAGTATCGATATCATATACATATATATATATATATATATATATATATATATATATATATATATATATATATATATATATACATATATACATATATATATGTATATATATGTATATATATATATATATAATTCGAAACTCAGGCTCTGGGAGCTTAAGTCTTCGATAAGAAAAAATATTAAAATCAAGGCTTTAAATAATGTTTTATCCACGCAGATATTTAATTGCATTGCTTTCGATCAGTGTGAAGATTTCCTTTCAAGTAACATAGTAACTGCTTTAATGAAGGCAGTGGAAAAGTATATAAATATACATGTATTTTATTTTTAAAAACAACGTAATACTAAATTGATAAAACATTAACTATTTAATAAATATGTATGAATTTCCGGGTAATAAATAAAATATTTTCTGAAATATTTGGTCAATATATCTTATTCTGAGCGACTAAAACTAAATTCGTTTTAGTCAACGTGCACTCTAACTTGTTTGAAAATCTAGTATGCCTAGAAAAATAATCTTTGGGTATTTAGTTAAATGCTGTTTTTTATGAAATTTGCTCTTACATCTTCTAATATTTTATTTTTTTCTTAATTAAAATTAAATTAAAAATATCAAATAATTTGAATTATTATGCCACTTTAGTTCAATATCGAGAGGGATTAGTAATTGCGTAAACAAGACTAAAATTTTAGAACATTTGTTTCGAACAGGATAAGTATGTATGACTAAGCGTGCGGAAACGAAAACACATTTAACGCCTCCATGATGATTTTAAAGAGGAGTGGGGACGTTCAAGTAATACTTCTATAGCAAAATATACTGGAATATTCAGTATCCTTATATGACTAAAACCCTTTGTTATTTACATGTATCCAAAATAATCTGGAATGGGTTTTTAGATTAAAAGAAAAACTTATTAATTTAAGAAGTATATAGAAGCAAATAGTGTCTGTTAAAATACTTACAAATGTAAATATTATCGATCACGTATTATAAATTGCTTGATATATTTTTTACAGACGTAAAACATTTTATCGTATACATTTTAAAGGACAAAGTTATTTTAGCAGTTGGTTTTAGCCATTTCTATCGAGTTTCAATGGACGTTTTACAGAACCAATTACAAAACACAAGAGCCTAGTTAGCTATGATAATTTTTCTTTTGATTTCGTTATATATGTATTCTACCATTGTGAATGATATTAAAATTAAGATACTCAAAAATAGCGGTTTAGCCGTTCGAGGATGGCACAGGTAATTTTAACAAACGTACCTACGTAATACCATATCCTACGTAATGTCATGTCCAAGTAGACTGAAAATCAACTCCAGTATACATTCAGAGGAGATACACTTAAAAACATTTTTAAAATATTTTATTTCGTAGCTTTATAGTCGTTATAAACATGTATATTCATACTACATTGGTCAAATTGTCTGCGAATAAAACGGCTATGAGCTACAAACGGATAGAGAGACGGAAAGGGTAAATCTGTAGAAGTTTCTAATTTTGATACGGTACCTTGAAAATATTCTATTGCACCTTCAAATATCTAAAATTCAGTTCCCAAATTATTTCATTTAATGTATTAGCTCCCTGTGTTCGATAATAAAGGGAACGTTTCTCCATTTTATTTCAAAAGTTATTTATAGTCGAATACATAATAATTTGAGCGGATCTTCTAATATAAAAGTATTAAAAATAAATAATCAACAGTTAAAAAACTCTAGCCCCATACTTTCAAGTTTCATTTTGAAATAGTTGCAACAGTTGATTTCGCAGACGTCAGCAGACTTCTTATTGACTACGTAGCGATTACCGTCCACTTCTTCACTTTTCTTACAAGTTTAACTTCAACTTCGTATCGACTACCCTTCACACAATCGTAATTTATTATTACTGACACATTATTGGGAGATATTATATGCTATATATCTGAATACTATCGTAACTTGCTCGTAGTCTGTTTCAACGTCTTGCTTGTAATTCAAGTAATGAAGCGCAATATTGAAAACTAATAAATGTACTTTTCAGGATCACAGACATTTTTAATCGATATGTAATTTAAGCGTATTCCGAAAAAATGCTAGTTAGTAATAGAAAATAAAACAGAGTTAAATAACATGATTCTCCTGTCAAAAATTAACTGAAATAGAAGCTGACATTCTTGCCACTTAAGGTCACACTTCCACTTTTACTTTTATCATTTCGTTCCTCGGCAATCTAACGCTAATAGGTCTGGCCTAGTTTAAACAGGTATACAAAAGAAAAAGAAACTCATTAAGTAACGGAACCGGGAAGTTATCATGTTTACTGTTTCGTATGTGAGAGCTTTCATTTCAAGTGTTTCTGAAAAAAGCGTTTTAGTAATGAGCGAAATGTCTTTCAGAGTCATCTAAATATCAATAACTTCTCAAACACTTTGGAGCTTTTGAATCATGACTAGTTTTTCGATAAATTTTAAATAAACTTATAGTCACGATATTTTTTGAGAATTTTACTTGTTTAGTTGATATGATGATAAAAATATATTTATAAATCATCAATATTATATATAATTATAAATCCTATAAAATCCGAGTTATAAATATATATATATATATATATATATATATATATATATATATATTTATAAATAGATATATATACATATAAATCGCTAAAACCTGTAAATCTATTCTAATTAAATATATTTAATCCTTATAACTTGCTTTTTTTCAAGTGACACTTATAATATATAATTCATTTAATATTTTTCCGATACAGAAAAACATTTGAAGGTATATTAATGTGTATAAGGAAAAAGTCGAATAAAAATAACGTATGAAAAAGATAAGTTTTTGAAAGGTACTATGGGTGAGCGAATAAGATTTAGTTGTGAATGGGATAATTGAGTCAAATTGGATTAATCCACACTTAATAGATAATAGCGAAAATAATCCTTAAGTTACATAATTCAGAGTGGTTGGTAAAGATGAAAATTTTCATCTCACATTTCCTTCTAGATAATTTGAAATAAATAAAAAAAAAATAGTGTAAAAAAATGAAATGAAATATTATATATTATGGCCTTATGAAAAAAAATTTGATGCCCGGACATTTTCTGGTGGTAACCGTGTAATTAATATCATACCAACGGAAGGTATTTTAATGAATGTTTTCGTGAAATAAGCAGTGAAAACAGACAACACTCCACAAATCACAATTCACCTTAATGATAATCAAGTAAGTTTAGGATAGATTATCCTATTTTTGAGAATCACCTTCCCAGAGCTCTAATGACGTGTACACGTAACTTTTTATCCTTTGTTTATCTACCATCAGATTATGTTTTCCTGTATCTTACATATAAAAAAGAAAATAGATTTTGCTACCCCGTATTACCTTCGATATATTTGAAAAATAAAAAAGGTTTTGCATTTAGCGTTAAAAACGAAAAATACTTTTCAATTACTAACTATAATACTAGCTTTTTATAAAATTGAAGTTCATTTCACTAAATTTTAAGCAAACTCATTATAAAGTTATTTTTAAAATTATGCTTCGTTTTCAAAACATAATAATCGAAAACTTAAAATTGTTCAGCAATATTAATTCAATGAAATTTCTAATAGTCTTAAATAATCATTTTTCTTTTTTCCAGAAATACATTTTTAAGTATAAACCTGATAGTATGCCATATATATTGCACACCACCTATATTTCTGTCTGTGCGCTTATAATTGAGTTTTATTTGATAGATATTAAATAGTATTTTGATGCAGTTTTAGTTGTCATAGATGATATATATATCTACGAAAGTTTTTATGTATAAAATATTAGATTTTCAGGTCAAGGAGCATCTTAATATTTGTGAGGCCTATCCGAGTGTAAAATTTAATTATTCTAATAAAACAAAAATTTTCTGTAATTGAAAGGAAGGAAGGTGCGAAAACAAAACAAAATTTTTCAAAATATATTGCAAATCTAGTAAGAAATTGTTCTTAGAAATATTTCGTTTCTCCATATTCAGAACAAACCGTATTTCCGAACTTTGTTTTCACTATATGTAATATCGCAAAATGGCTCAATTGGTCCTTTATTATTAATGTGTTAAATATACTTAGATTTATTTCCCAAGACGGTTGCGATATTCGTAAGGTTAATACTGCAAATAATAGTAAAATATGTAATTTTTACATGAAGATAATCTGATCTATTAAAGTTTTGTGGAATTATTAAATTTTACCCTGCAAGTAAGAAAAACTAAAATCTAAACTGAACTTAAATACCTTTCTTTATCTGTGTACATTAATTTGTTTCGGCCGTGTACAATATTTTATGAATTACAGAGATCGACATAATCTCATTAAGCGAATTAAAGTATTATTAAATTAATTCATTTTCAAGTTAATTACATAATTATCCTAAACCTAATTAAAATAAAACCGTATAATATTGCGAACGCTGAGAGCGGACAAGCTGTAGAAAATGAGGGCGAGAATATGACCTTTGAGAATATAATTAATTCTCTCATCAGAATATTATAGACAGACGTTTTTACACATTGAACTGTTTGTAGCTAGGATATTACCGAGTTTATACTAATTGTGAAATCTACGCAGGAACCGAATTACTATATTTTACGAGGTTTGCTTGTCGTGCTCTTATTTATAAGAAAATATTATGTATTAAACTTATTGTTATCACGTTATTGTTATCACATTTCTAAATAAATAAAGTGCTAAAAGATTTACGTAAAGAGAATAAAGTTGATTCACATCGACTTCACCGAAAATAATGTTGGAAATTAGTCAATATTATACTATTTATGTTTGTGTCTATGTGAAAAAAACTGAAAGATATGGATTAATATTAAATTAAAAACATGGATAATCGTTTTCAGATTCATTTTTAAAGTGCCCTATTAGAAGTTATTTTACATCATAAAAGAACATGATGCAAAATAGTTTATTGCCGCTCGCACAATTTTGCACACACGCGTTAATTAATTTAGGTATAAGATGACTTTAAGTGGATACGTCCCGCTCATTTTTTTCCGTAAAACCTCCGAAAAATGAAGCGTAATAAAATGTAATTTATCATTGACAAAATCTAGACTAATTAAACAAAGAAGTAAAGTTCATGAGTTTGTTTGTTGGAGGTAATTAATTACTGATCTGATTTAAAAAGAAATCTGTCACTGATACGTAATGAATTTCACCACGAATGGGAGCATACTGATAGAGGAACCAATTCACTGTAATGAATTTTATATGAAACTGCAAGACGAAATGAACAGACTGACAAACTTCATCAATATCGCGGTATCACAGATACACAATTTTTACGAAAAACTATAATCGAGATAATTCATAAATATACAGATTTACAAGGTCATATTATTATATTTTTGAAGCAAATAAAATTTATGTACTCCCCGTAGTTTTACTCTCACTTGGTATTTATTACAGTACTCATTAAAAATACTAAATATTAAACACATAATAAAAATGGAAAAAACGATTTATCACAAATTTTATTGTATCAATACTCTTAAATAATAAATGGCACAAAAATAAATCCATGAAAGAATTTTAACAAATTTAATCTCTTTTGAAATAGAATAATTTGCAATAGCATAAAAATGATTAGGGGCGGTATAAACCACCGAATAACAACAGATTTTTTTAGATTTCACGTTTTTATTTTTAATTTTTCGAAATTATTTATTTTGCCCAAGTATTTATGTCTCTACTCGGTAGCAATCAAATCATTATCCCTTAGATATATCCTAAAGAAGCTATTCCTGAAAACCGAGTATCGTATTATGTAACTTATTTCTTTGGCTTCGTGCTATATCGTTTCAATAGTAGATGACATTTAGAATTCAGGCTTCAGTAGATAATTGTGTACTGTTCCGGTTCTTAGTACGCTTGCATAAATAACTATTGATGAGTCTTGACCGTGATTTATCTAATTATAAATGAATAAAAAAATTGTGGTATTATACTTTCTTATAATGTATATAAAAAGTTGTAGGTAATTATTATCTATTTGACATCATTCTAGTAAAACAGTTTTTAAAGAAAAATAATTAAAATTATATGACTACAGGAAAGGAATAATGAAGAAAAGTTGAAAGTTTAAGTACTCATTATATATATAAATAAAAAAAAACATTAATAACGATGAGTGGTGACCATTATTATATATAAAAGTTTTAGCACCCCACTGCCCACTTTTAATTATGCTACAAAATTTGTGATAGAAAAAAATTATGATACAAATATTTACCAACTAAATGGGAATATTTATTCCCAAAAAACGGACAGACGTTATAAAATAATATCCCCATGAGATATTAACCAGCGATTTTAATATTAATCTGCGCTTCAACAAAACATAAAACGAAATTTTTCGTACGTTGGCACAAAAAGTAATTCAATATCATACCACCTGCCGAAAATCATATATGCGCAAGAAATGAAAAAATTATATTCAAACCGGAAGTGAAAAATATATAAAGGATGTACAACCTACAACGGTGCGATTTTGCGGCAACGCAAAAATTTACGTTTCTTGCCAACTAAGTACAAGCCATCCCACATTTATTAACACAGTTTTCATTATGAAATCGATTTATACGTCTTGGTATTAAAATCATCATTATTTATATCAAATACATTCCTTTAATAAAAGTGTTGGAACAACTTAATGCTTCTTTTGTAGTTTTGATGCATAAACATATGAACTTACTTAAAGCAGAAACTACAAGTAAATTTATTCAACGAATTGTGTGGCACTCATTTCCGGCAAACCTGTCGATATCGATATACGACATTTATTACTAGATGGATCCCTTTTCACACATATAATACATTCAATAATATATGTGAACATCTCACCTGACTTATAGCGCCTGACTTCCTGCATTTCCTTTAAGCATTATGAGCACTTATAATTACTTAGTCGTTAGGGAAATAATCACGGTCACCGTGATGGTATTCATTCGATTTGTTTTCGGTTTATTCGTATAACATCTGCATTCAATATTTGAAAATGAAAATACGTTTATGGTTCTAATTAACGTTACTTTCCTGATATTAGAGAAAATCGAATAAATATTTACATCGACGAGTTTATTTATTATATTTTATATTTTTTTTTCAATTTCCTGAACCTTTGAAAGAATAATTATAAGGATTCCAACACATTTCTTTTTAAATTTTGAGGAATACAATTCTCTTATACTTTAATTAACACCTGCTTTGTTTACTTTGAAAATTTTATATGGAACATTATTCGATATAAACTCTACATTGATTAGAGATGCCGATATTAATTTATTTTTTCTTTATTACAAACTTTAATGTACACGTAAAATGACATATTTGACGGACTCGTATAGAAATACTAAATGAGCAGCACCTTTTAGTCCACCCCATTGATTAAATATGTATTCGTTAATATAGAAGACTACAAAAGACATCGATAAACCTAGTCCATTACAACATTTACCAATTAAAATAGACACTCTTTAAAGGAAAGCCAAAAATAGCACAGGAAAAACCAATTAGTAAAAAATATTAATTCAAATCATGATGTACCATAGTTAAGGGTGTGCCTTGTACGATGGAATTAAGGAAGGGTAGAACTATGGGATTATGAAAAGAAGGACTTTTTTAGACGGACACTGAAAACTTTTATAGAAGCCGTGTTCCTGATATCACTCATAATAACATAATCAACATAATCCGAAATGAACTTGTGATTTCACAATTATGCAGCATGGACAGTAAAGGAATTTTCATAAAATGTGGCTGATGTTTGGGAAAAAGAAGACTGAGCCATTTTTCTGAGTAGAACTCTGTTAATTAAATCTGCTTCGAAGGTATAGTGTCTAATTTATATTGTTAAAAATATTACAATTATTTGTAAAGAATATAAAGAATGCGTCGTTATGGGACTTTCGTCCAATTAAATTGCTGTCTGAATTGAGTAATATGTTTGTTTTTCGTCGTTTATATTGGAGTTGCCTTTATGACGTGATAGAATTTAACACTATGTTTTTTTATTCTTCATTCGTTTTACTTGGACTACTGTGTCACTCGGATTCACCCGAGCATATGAATTACTTTGTAAATAAATACTATTTCATATACATAATTTCTATTTAGCGCCTTGCAAACAAGTATATTATGATTTAATTAGCTGTGTCTGTAGATTCACCCGCGTAGAATTATTTTAACTATGTCGTCCGTTCTTTCCGGTTACCAAAAGCTTCAGCCCCGTTAGCCAAATGACGTCGGATATCAAGGTCAGGGTACATCGTGGGGAATATTTGGAATTATCATTCAATTAGCAAGCTGGTTTCTCCCTATTGAACCGTTTAAACAGTATTCCTCACTTCTCCCACATGTTTATCGCTACTCTCCTATATAAATTGCAGCCTATGTATATAGTCTGTAATATTCCTGAAAGTAAGAGTTTATAACACAAAAATATATGTTTTAAAATCAACCTGAGTTTCTAGAGAAGAACACGAACAAACAAATAAAATACCTTTTCCCTTATCATATTTATGTTATTATATCGATGTCTTTTACCCGAAATATCTATTATATCGAAATACGCTATATCCATTTTCTTTGTTTTATTTCCATCACACAGTTTTGGGAAGATAACTGCATATATATATAATAGGTATATATAGAGATAGTAAAATTAGAAAATTATGAAATAAGTTTTGTGAAGAAAAACATGTTGCATCATTGATGAAATTGTATTTTTCATAACCGAAATAATACGTAGTGTATTACATAACACAAAATAAAATTTGGCCTGACAATGGAACAAGCTGCCAATCGGATGGTGTATTTATCCGTTAACCTTGAAGATTGGCATAAAGTAATACAATAATTCACCTTGTGAGATATTTTCTACGTCGATTGACATCACCTGAATTAGGGTATCATACCTTCAATCATTAATAAAACAACGATTCACTGCCAGTAGATAGATTTTTTTATTATTATTCGGAATTGTAAATTGCAGTAAGAGTAACTTTTCCAGTGGCATATCACATTATATTAGAATTTATCGCTTCAATTTTCCTTCAACCAAACGCTAAGTTGGTTATATACTGTTGATATAAATGATCACGTTGTCTCTGAGTGACAAGCCGCTGGGAGCGTTCAATCTGTGATGTTCTGATATATTGGCTTAAAAACCGTTGCGAGCATTCCGTGTTTGATTTCCTTGCACTTTAGATGTTTTTATATTTTCGCTGGTAACCCGTTGCCAACTTTCAGCGAACCGATCTCTGATGCTAGGTAGGTTAGAACACGTCAAACAAATTCGACATGCTTTAACCTGCCATCAAAAGTTCCTAAGATATTTTTTGTTTAGGCGTGATGTCCAAAGAAAAAAGAATTGTCACTTAGGTCCATTTTATATTTTTACTTCAGTGAAATTAATAACACAAATTTAATTAATTTACTGCCTATAGGCAATCTATACGTAAAAAAAGAATAATGAAAACGAATAACATATTTATAAATTATATTTCGTAAGGCTTACTCAAAAACCCGCTTCTAAAATCTGAACTACTATTCCAAATGGTTTGGTCTAAATGGCAATATTTATCTAAATAAAACGCCTTGAATGAAGAATTTATTTAATTTGATAAACATGCAATTTTCCTTATTGAAACGACTCTCGACACATTTATCATTTGGTAACGTCTATTCTTAAGACTTTTTATAAATCTATTTATGTACTACGATTCTTCTTTAGATACTTTTTTATATATTTTACACTAAGACCGCCTTTGTTAGAAAGTAATGCACTCAATCTCCACTCTTTAAGTTAAGTTGCGTCGCTGCAAATGTCACTCCCTTTTACTACAACCCAATAACATGCTTTATTCGAATCAGTAGTTATCATGATTTTATCTAACGAGCAAACAAACTTACAAACATTGCATTTTTATTAAATATATTATTGTTAATTTATTTATTTTTCTCAGCAGGAGCTGATATTATTTTAAATGATATGCATGTGCCAATGTCAAGTGAATAACATTGGTTAACAGGAAAGTATATTAACCACTAATACTCACTGGTTAATATGAGTATCATTGGTTAATATAAACACGGAAGCTTATCTATTAGTTATTGTTTGGCATTATTCCAATATTTATTTACAGTACTCATTGAAAATACTAGATATTAAACTCATAATCTACTCAACATATTTACCGCATTGTGAGAAAGTTCAGGGCAATTTCAGATATTGGAATAATGCCAAACAATAACTAATAGATAAGCTTCCGTGTTTATATTAACCAATGATACTCATATTAACCAGTGAGTATTAGTGGTTAATATACTTTCCTGTTAACCAATGTTACTCACTTGACATTGGCACATGCATATCATTTAAAATAATATCAGCTCCTGCTGAGAAAAATAAATAAATTAACAATAATATCTTTAATAAAAATGCAATGTTTGTAAGTTTGTTTGCTCGTTAGATAAAATCATGATAACTACTGATTCGAATAAAGCATGTTATTGGGTTGTAGTAAAAGGGAGTGACATTTGCAGCGACGCAACTTAACTTAAAGAGTGGAGATTGAGTGCATTACTTTCTAACAAAGGCGGTCTTAGTGTAAAATATATAAAAAAGTATCTAAAGAAGAATCGTAGTACATAAATAGATTTATAAAAAGTCTTAAGAATAGACGTTACCAAATGATAAATGTGTCGAGAGTCGTTTCAATAAGGAAAATTGCATGTTTATCAAATTAAATAAATTCTTCATTCAAGGCGTTTTATTTAGATAAATATTGCCATTTAGACCAAACCATTTGGAATAGTAGTTCAGATTTTAGAAGCGGGTTTTTGAGTAAGCCTTACGAAATATAATTTATAAATATGTTATTCGTTTTCATTATTCTTTTTTTACGTATAGATTGCCTATAGGCAGTAAATTAATTAAATTTGTGTTATTAATTTCACTGAAGTAAAAATATAAAATGGACCTAAGTGACAATTTTTTTTTCTTTGGACATCACGCCTAAACAAAAAATATCTTAGGAACTTTTGATGGCAGGTTAAAGCATGTCGAATTTGTTTGACGTGTTCTAACCTACCTAGCATCAGAGATCGGTTAGCTTAAAGTTGGCAAAGGGTTACCAGCGAAAATATAAAAACATCTAAAGTGCAAGGAAATCAAACATGGAATGCTCGCAACGGTTTTTAAGCCAATATATCAGAACATCACAGATTGAACGCTCCCAGCGGCTTGTCACTCAGAGACAACGTGATCATTTATATCAACAGTATATAACCAACTTAGCGTTTGGTTGAAGGAAAATTGAAGCGATAAATTCTAATATAATGTGATATGCCACTGGAAAAGTTACTCTTACTGCAATTTACAATTCCGAATAATAATAAAAAAATCTATCTACTGGCAGTGAATCGTTGTTTTATTAATGATTGAAGGTATGATACCCTAATTCAGGTGATGTCAATCGACGTAGAAAATATCTCACAAGGTGAATTATTGTATTACTTTATGCCAATCTTCAAGGTTAACGGATAAATACACCATCCGATTGGCAGCTTGTTCCATTGTCAGGCCAAATTTTATTTTGTGTTATGTAATACACTACGTATTATTTCGGTTATGAAAAATACAATTTCATCAATGATGCAACATGTTTTTCTTCACAAAACTTATTTCATAATTTTCTAATTTTACTATCTCTATATATACCTATTATATATATATGCAGTTATCTTCCCAAAACTGTGTGATGGAAATAAAACAAAGAAAATGGATATAGCGTGTTTCGATATAATAGATATTTCGGGTAAAAGACATTGATATAATAACATAAATATGATAAGGGAAAAGGTATTTTATTTGTTTGTTCGTGTTCTTCTCTAGAAACTCAGGTTGATTTTAAAACATATATTTTTGTGTTATAAACTCTTACTTTCAGGAATATTATAGACTATATAAATATGCTGCAATTTATATAGGTGAGTAGCGATAAACATGTGGGAGAAGTGAGGAATACTGCTTAAACGGTTCAATAGGGAGAGACCAGCTTGCTAATTGAATGATAATTCCAAATATTCCCCACGATGTACCCTGACCTTGATATCCGACGTCTTTTGGCTAACAGGGCTGAAGCTTTTGGTAACCGGAAAGGACGGACGACATAGTTAAAATAATTCTACGCGGGTGAATCTACAGACACAGCTAATTAAATCATAATATACTTGTTTGCAAGGCGCTAAATAGAAATTATGTAAATGAAATAGTATTTATTTACAAAGTAATTCTTATGATCGGGTGAATCCGAGTGACACAGTAGTCCAAGTAAAACGAATGAAGAATAAAAAAACATAGTGTTAAATTCTATCACGTCATAAAGGCAACTCCAATATAAACGACGAAAAACAAACATATTACTCAATTCAGACAGCAATTTAATTGGACGAAAGTCCCATAACGACGCATTCTTTATATTTTTTACAAATAATTCTAATATTTTTAACAATATAAATTAGACACTATACCTTCGAAGCAGATTTAATTAACAGAGTTCTACTCAGAAAACTGGCTCAATCTTCTTTTTCCCAAACATCAGCCACATTTTATGAAAATTCCTTTACTGTCCATGCTGCACAATTCTGAAATCACAAGTTCATTTTGGATTATGTTGATTATGATATTAGGAGTGATATCAAGAACACGGCTTCTATAAAAGTTTTCAGTGTCCGTCTGAAAAAGTCCGTCTTTTCATAATTCCATAGTTCTACCCTTCCTTAATTCCATCGTACAAGGCACACCCTTAACTATGGTACATCATGATTTGAATTAATATTTTTTACTAATTGGTTTTTCCTGTGCTATTTCTGGCTTTCCTTTAAAGAGTGTCTATTTTAATTGGTAAATGTTGTAATGGACTAGGTTTATCGATGTCTTTTGTAGTCTTCTATATTAATGAATACATATTTAATCAATGGGGTGGACTAAAAGGTGCTGCTCATATAGTATTTCTATACGAGTCCGTCAAATATGTAAT
The DNA here is from genome assembly GCA_039881145.1 of Druceiella hillmani. NCBI lineage: Eukaryota > Metazoa > Arthropoda > Insecta > Lepidoptera > Hepialidae > Druceiella > Druceiella hillmani. The sequence goes on from JAYKKI010000070.1 coordinate 7,736,706, forward strand.
TTTACGTGTACATTAAAGTTTGTAATAAAGAAAAAATAAATTAATATCGGCATCTCTAATCAATGTAGAGTTTATATCGAATAATGTTCCATATAAAATTTTCAAAGTAAACAAAGCAGGTGTTAATTAAAGTATAAGAGAATTGTATTCCTTAAAATTTAAAAAGAAATGTATTGGAATCATAATTTATTCTTTCAAAGGTTCAGGAAATTGAAAAAAAAATATAAAATATAATAAATAAACTCGTCGATGTAAATATTTATTCGATTTTCTCTAATATCAGGAAAGTAACGTTAATTAGAACCATAAACGTATTTTTGTTTTCAAATATTGAATGCAGATGTTATACGAATAAACCGAAAACAAATCGAATGAATGCCATCACGGTGACCGTAATTATTTCCCTAACGACTAAGTAATTATAAGTGCTCATAATGCTTAAAGGAAATGCAGGAAGTCAGGCGCTATAAGTCAGGTGAGATGTTCACATATATTATTGAATGTATTATATGTGTGAAAAGGGATCCATCTAGTAATAAATGTCGTATATCGATATCGACAGGTTTGCCGGAAATGAGTGCCACACAATTCGTTGAATAAATTTACTTGTAGTTTCTGCTTTAAGTAAGTTCATATGTTTATGCATCAAAACTACAAAAGAAGCATTAAGTTGTTCCAACACTTTTATTAAAGGAATGTATTTGATATAAATAATGATGATTTTAATACCAAGACGTATAAATCGATTTCATAATGAAAACTGTGTTAATAAATGTGGGATGGCTTGTACTTAGTTGGCAAGAAACGTAAATTTTTGCGTTGCCGCAAAATCGCACCGTTGTAGGTTGTACATCCTTTATATATTTTTCACTTCCGGTTTGAATATAATTTTTTCATTTCTTGCGCATATATGATTTTCGGCAGGTGGTATGATATTGAATTACTTTTTGTGCCAACGTACGAAAAATTTCGTTTTATGTTTTGTTGGAGCGCAGATTAATATTAAAATCGCTGGTTAATATCTCATGGGGATATTATTTTATAACGTCTGTCCGTTTTTTGGGAAATAAAATATTCCCATTTAGTTGGTAAATATTTGTATCATAATTTTTTTCTATCACAAATTTTGTAGCATAATTAAAAGTGGGCAGTGGGGTGCTAAAACTTTTATATATAATAATGGTCACCACTCATCGTTATTAATGTTTTTTTTTATTTATATATATAATGAGTACTTAAACTTTCAACTTTTCTTCATTATTCCTTTCCTGTAGTCATATAATTTTAATTATTTTTCTTTAAAAACTGTTTTACTAGAATGATGTCAAATAGATAATAATTACCTACAACTTTTTATATACATTATAAGAAAGTATAATACCACAATTTTTTTATTCATTTATAATTAGACAAATCACGGTCAAGACTCATCAATAGTTATTTATGCAAGCGTACTAAGAACCGGAACAGTACACAATTATCTACTGAAGCCTGAATTCTAAATGTCATCTACTATTGAAACGATATAGCACGAAGCCAAAGAAATAAGTTACATAATACGATACTCGGTTTTCAGGAATAGCTTCTTTAGGATATATCTAAGGGATAATGATTTGATTGCTACCGAGTAGAGACATAAATACTTGGGCAAAATAAATAATTTCGAAAAATTAAAAATAAAAACGTGAAATCTAAAAAAATCTGTTGTTATTCGGTGGTTTATACCGCCCCTAATCATTTTTATGCTATTGCAAATTATTCTATTTCAAAAGAGATTAAATTTGTTAAAATTCTTTCATGGATTTATTTTTGTGCCATTTATTATTTAAAAGTATTGATACAATAAAATTTGTGATAAATCGTTTTTTCCAGTTTTAGCCATATGTCTGATTTCTGCAAAGTATACATATTACCTCATAAAATGGTAGTTTTGCAGGCGTGATTCTCATCAAGAAGAGAAATATAGAAAAATGATTGCTATCAAAAGGACCTCGGCATGTCTTTTGTAGCGTCAAAGTTTCAGCTGAAAGTTTTAACAAATATGACGATACTACAACCTCTGATATCGCTTCAACATGGCAAACCACTTAGGCCTGTCTCTTAACGATAAAGTTAAAATTGAGATAAATTGACCTTAGGAAAAATACTTCATTACAAATAGTTCAGATACTATTCGTTTTTGGAATCGCTTAAGTCTTTCTAAGCTATGAGAAATTTTATATTAAAGTAGAAGTAAAAACTGTTCGTTATCGCAAAATAATTTGTTATGTAAAAGGTCTTCATAACATATGTATAATAAGAGGAGAGGTGAAATCTGACAAACGACGTCGATTTATACTAATTCATTTCTCATAAGTGGGTTCTGTCTGCAAATCATTGCGCAAAAAAGGAAATTTTAGCTATGTTTAGAAAAATATTTGTGTTTTAGCTTCAAAAATATTGCATTCGTAAACATTTTTTTATAGAACATATCGTAGTACGTTTAGCTAAAAAGTAACTAAAACATTACAATAAGAATACTAATAATATGTTAATGATAAAGATAAATAAAAAAGAGATTATGAGGGAAGTATTCTAATATTATCACGATAATAATTAAGCTAATGTCATCAACTAAGTCAACAACTCAGTAAATAGGGTCAGCTATATGTTTAATATTTTAAGTAATAATTTCTTGTTAGTATGTTTTATTAAAAAAAACAGTAAACCTTTTGTTGTTGTTGACTATTAAGGGGATAATTTTTTTCTGCTCGTTTTTTTAATAAACAATACAAATAAAAATAAATATAACTCAAAAGCTCGTATTTGGTGCATTTACGAAAGGTTACGAAAATTGTCATAAAATTTTGAAAATATTTCCTCGGACTCAGGGCTCGACATAACGTACAGTAAATATATGTGACGTAATGTGCAGTAAATATATGTGTATGCTACATGGTCAATATTTAAAAAAAAATGGTACAGAATTGTCTACAAGGCTTGCCAAAACGAAATAAATCTTACATGTCATTTATGCCAATATATGGAATATTAATCCGTGGGTCTCATTCAATTGTTTTGCATACGTATTTCATCTACAAATTCCAGTTTAAATACATCTTTCACGGTAATATCAATAAGGCTAATTCACATTTATCACTCTTATTTCCGATTTTCAACATTGCACAAATGTAGCGACATTTTCAATACCAAAATATTTAGAGGTATTATGTTTTTTTAATTAAAAAAAACAACCTGTTCTGCTACTGTTGTAAGCGGAATCTAATACATTAATTCATATGGAATCATTACTTGTAATCATACAGTCTCGTAGGCAAGCTACTGGTTAAAGAAATTGTAAGTCTTGGTAATGCGAGTAAATCGAATTAATACATTCGAGTAAGACCATATATTATTAAATAAAAAGCTTCCAGTTGCGATTTTTTTTATAACAGTGATGGTTTCATCGAAAATAATGTATCTGCACCTAACTCTGATGATGAAAATACATATCTATCTAACTTATTCTCATCTAATCGTTGAGGGCATGCTTTCATAATTCCATAAACATATGGTGAGTCCTCTTAAGAAAGCAGTGAAACTATGGATCCGAAACAAGGAAAAGGAAAAAGAAAATATAATTCGGACAAATAAAAATGCCACAATTAGAGAAGAAAAACTTTGAATTAATGTGCAGTATTGATTTATCGTGTTCTGTAGCAGTGGCATTCTTATATTTTTTATTAAAAGCTATATAATAGAATTCATTGTGAACCGAAAAATTTGAAGGCAAATTAACGAAATGTCATTTGTTGTATTTCGAATTTTTTGCTGGGTTTATACTCGACGTCATAAGTTATTTAAAATATTTTTCCCCGCGGATGACATGTGTCCAATTAATGCATGACTGTTGTCGCGTTGCAATAACATTTACCTGTCTTTACATGACTTTAAACTTGATATTCGGAACATTACCGTTACGTAAGAAAATATAAAAGGAAGAAAGGCGGATATATTGACACAGTTCTCCAACTCAAGGCACGTCTACATCATATCAAGTTAGTATCCTATGCCACGACGTATTCGTAGAAATATCTTTCGAAAAAGTGAAAATGAAATAAAGAGCTTCTCCTGTATTCAGTGGATTCGGACAACACTGGCCACTTTCCTAATAATTGTCTTTATCATTCTTTTATAAAATACAGAAAATGTAACGTCAATTTTGTCTTAATTAAACGAGAAATATTTCATAGTATTTCATATCGAGGGATATTGCTTTTTTTAGGAATCATTTAACGAATGTATACGAAGCCATTTTCGGTTATTGGTTTTATTTTTCAAAATATTTAAATAAATCGCCTCAAAAAAATCATCTAATAAAACGCATTATAACAAAAAAAAAATTTTTACCTCGCTTGATAATTCATGTAGTATAGGGTTAAAATAAACTGAAGGTTTATTTAGCTATTATTAAATTTCAACCACAGTCTGGGAAGTGTATTCTATCTAACCCCGTTCTTCTAATTTTTCTATCATGGGTTTGAAAAATCTGAGAAAAATGTCGTTAATGACGTTTAATAAAAACTTTTAATTGGTGTCCAACCATGCACTAAATACACACATTTAATAATGCTTGTAAAATATTTCTTATAAATTCGAAAATTATTATACCATACAGCATATCATTGTATTTAAATATTTTAATGCCTTGTCAATATTTTGAATAGCAATATATAAATTTACATAAAGTGGTGTAGCGGGAACGGAAAATCTGTTGACATAAATATTTAAGCTAAGCGGGGGGCCCGCACAGTTGAAAACAACAATCTGTACTAAGACGCAAACTGTAACCACATTCACTAAAGCAAGGATATTAACCAAAACTAGTTCGTACAGTTTAATAGAAACCCTTTTGTGTTAGAAGGACAATTTCAGATACAGTATTAGTTGATAAAGTGGAAACTAACTCAAAGATGACAAGCAAAGATTTACTGTGATTTGACAGATCTTGTCATAGATCATGCATAGCTGCATAACTTTACATTAAGTAAAGTTCATAGTTCGTATTAAGTGCTATTAATTACGCATTTAAAAAAAAACATTTTCAAAAATTTGGCAAACCATCACGATGAGACAAGCAGTAACAGCGATTTTTTCAACCTCATGGTTATGTCTTGGCACAATTCTTTCAATGTTGCTCACTTCTCGTATTTTTGCATTTAACTGGTCATGGATATGACTCGTGGTTTATTCATATATGTTTTTTTTCTCACTTAGTGTGGTAGGTATTGAAATTTGAACTTGAGGTTGATTATGACGATCGAGTTTATACAGAGCGATTTTTTGTCTTTCACGTTGTTTTCGATTTTATTTCCCTACCTTCATTTATGATTCCGTCTCTGAAAACGTTTGTGTACATATATATTTTTGAAAAACCTTTATTTTAATTTAGGTAGTCTCCAATAGTGTGTAATATCACCTCACCTGTATTAATTAATACTCCGGTTTTTTAATATCCCCAAGCAAATCAAAAATTTATAATTAGACGTTTTTCCAAAAATATTGGAAGTGTCAATTTCAAAAACAAAGGCTGATTAGGCAAATTAATAAATAATAACATGTTTATGTTTCTAACAAGCTTTGTACATAATAATAATTTTTAGTTTTTTTGACTTTTGTAATTTTTTTTTAACTCTCAAACAATTTTATCTGTATTATTACCGTCACTCGTAGGAAAGTTATTACGAATATCCTCATTCTTAAATCCATACATGTCAATACCCCAATCTTCTAAACCATATATGTCACAATTTTGGAATATATATTTAAGACCTGCGACAGGGAATGATGGAAAAATTTGTATCATTTGATATGTGGCAATAACGTATATAAAGCAATTAAAGATTAACTTAAAAGCTGCAGAGCTGATCATATAGTTATTATATTAACTTAAGGCAAGCCATTAATATTCAGAACGTTATAAACGCAAGTATTAAACATCAAACAATGCTTGAATGAATTAATGTTATTAAATGTAAAGAAGAATATTTTTTGATTAATACTACTGCCTTAACTAATATAAATATTCAATGTGTAAACGTTCACTCAAAACAAAATATCGTGTCAAACCTGAAAGCAACGGAACAGTGAAAAGGTCACTAAAATGGAAAAATAATCTTAAAAGAAACTAGATATAATATGAAACTATAGAAAGACCGTGGAAAACAAGTTCTGGCCGGTGGGCAAAATGCTAAAACTTATGTGCAAGTAGAGGTTGTGAGATTAGTCAATGTTCAACAATGGATACTTGGTGGCTAATAATTTTGCTGATAATAATAACGAAAAAAACAAAACCTTTTCCTGTCGAATTCAAAGCATTTTCAATATTTAAAAATTATATAATGTCGTTCATTTCCACATCTTTAAATTTGATTTCATATCTATTTCTTAAATTTCCATGCTGCATGTACATGAAATTAAACATTAACTTTCCTTAAATAAGAACATAAGTTCAATCTATTGCGTTAAACAAATGGGTTGTCTAATTTGTTTCTGACCCCGATTTGTATTTATAAGGAATCTAATGTTTTCAAATCTAAACGTTATAACGTAACCAAAATATTTATGTTCTAATTTATCTATGACTTACCGCTATATCGCAAGTAATCGCACTATCCCTTTAGCGTGAACCTGAGGCGCCAGACTGTTACGAAAACTTTTTAGAGGTTTTCCATCGTACTGATTATCTTTTCTAAAATTATTGCTCAGAACTCTAAATAAGTTATAATCAGTTGGCTCAGGTGGGGTGAAAAAGGTGAATGTACTCATACTAACAAAACTTAGTTCTACTCCTGTAATTTTTGATGAGTATATTTTGCGATATAACATATAGCGCAGAATATAGTGTAGCCAATACGTATACAGTCCTTGAAATTTCATCAGTAGATTAGCTTTCTTGTGTTCAGTGGAAATTTGAATATTAAAACGCATATGTCCATACCACGAAACTTGACGTTTGCGTGTGTGATTAATGTATAGGAAACATTTCTCCTGGAGATGTAACTTCTTCAGCCAAACGTAGTTAGGTTTTATAAGTCAGGCGGTACTCGAAATATATAAGAGTCCGTAGTTTAACGTCGATTTACGTTCATTTCCTTTAACGTAATATAATTAAACACTTGTTGCTAACTTTCTTAATCCAAACGTCTTTCAACCGACATGTATCTATTAATAAAATATTCTTGGATTTTTGAAAATATTCATAGAAAAGTAGCAAACCTGTGGGTAAAAATTATTAGATAATCCGTTATTAATTTTTGCATCACTTTTTTCTTAATGGACCATTGCTCAATTCAATTTTATGAAAGTGATGTGTAATTTCTGGTCCTTCATAAATATATTTCCTAGGTTTTATTTAAGGTATAATGTTTAATTTTGATGGAACCAAAGTATGGTTGTATTGAAAAAAAAATAGACGAATTCTGGCTTGCCGTGGCTGAAATAGAGGAATATCTAATGTAGGCTTCAAAATTTTTAACATATGCATAACAAATCAAAACTTCGGTAGTTTAACTCCAATAAATTGGAAGCTTAGTTCTTTAAAAAAAAATATAATTTTAGTTGAAATATTTACGATAAAAACATTTTTTTGGTATGGCTTTGCAAATATATTCTAATTTAGTTATTTAAGTAATGTATAAAATTATATTCTTGTAAATTAAAATATTTCTACACGCTAAATTGAAAAATATAAGCAGGGTTAAAACCAAGTGGTTTTTTGAAAGGAGTTATGAATCTTTCTCATATCATTTCTCATATTACTGATCCCAGAGAAGCTTATCTGGATGAAATCTATCAGTCGACATGGGTTCTAAAACATAAAATTAGATGTATTGGATGCTGACAAACTAATTTAGAGTTTTAATAAAACTTGTAAGACTAATTATATAGACATTAACTTAGAGCAACACACAATATACGACGTGCATGGGTATGTGTGTTTGTGCGTTCGTGCGTGAATGAATTACAAGTTATCTAATGCAAAAAACAATAAAAGCCTAATTACGTAATCAAAATATCTCTCTATGAATCGCAAATCAAGAAATGTGCGTACATTCATAAGTAACGTTTACGTAAACAGATTCCTAAGCCAACCTAAGACCTACTGAGTGAAGTTATAAAACTAAGTCGCACAAAATGTGAACAAGATTCAAATTAAAAATTAAATATTAACCGGATAGCCGGAGGGAACTTAGTAGGGAGGAATTGTACATGGACTCACAATAAAATAGACATATTTGAAACGGTGTGATTGTGCGGATATTTCGCAATTGTGTACTCGCTTTAATTGTGGATTTATATAAAAGAAGTTTTAGTTTCGGCATTGGTAAACTTAGATTTTTGACAAGCTCCTTGTCGCTTTTCAATACATGGTGTATGAGCGGAAATAACATTTCGTTGAATGCTCTGTGTGGCGAAATATTTTGCTAATGCAATCTCGGTTAGATGTTATTAAGGAAAAATTTGAATTGTGGGAACATATTACAGAAAAAAAATTAATACACTTCTCATGATACATTATTTAATATTATTTACTGACGTCTAGAACTGAATAAATATATTGGAGTTGATATAATGGAAGTAGCAGAGTTGTAACAATAATTAGAATTGTGATATTCTAATCTGCATACCATTCACACTTTAGTCCTTTGAAAAAAGATCACGTAAAATGTATATTTTATTCCTTTATTTAAGAGCGATCAAAATATCTACACATATTTCTCAAGATACGAAGAATACAAGAAAACTATACATTTTGTATTATATTATTTTTTAGTTGTAAAATTTTAAATAAATATTTACTACGAAAGATATTTTTAGTCATAAAATCTAGCAATGAACGGCTGGAATTACTTTATGTCAGTCGAATTTTTTCTAATAAAATTAATTTGTTTGTTGGATACGAATAATAGTCATGAAATTACTGAAAAGCGAACACTGCCCAACCAAGAAAACAATATCAAAGTGTCGCGTAACTAACGCGACACTTTGATATTATTTTTTTGGAATTCAAAAATAACCAATTTATTTCTTAAGAAACGTTATAAATGTTAGCGGATTTGATACCTTTTATATATATTTATTCGTAAGTCTTTCTTTGTATTGCATAGATGGTTTGACGTAAAATTTAAATATTTATGTGATATTAAAATAAAGCAATTCAATTGAGTTGAATTTAAACAATTTTAAGATTGAGTCCTGTTTATTTTAAGGATGCAATAAATAGAAAATAAAAATTAACTAATATATTGTTTCCAAGTATGATCAGAATAATGTCATGTGAAGTCACGTGGAATAAACATTTTTAAACAAATCGAAACAAACATTTTTTTGAAACGTAATGTTTTAAAAACCAGATATTTTTTTTTATTAAACCTCTTTCTTATATTTGCTATATGTTTTATTTTATATTTTTGTTATTATTTGTCACTGATGTAATATTAAAAATATTGTTGGCATAAAATGTATTGTTTAGATGTGTATACTAGATCTAGTAAAATCTTGGTTAATAAAACAGGAAATTTTAGTTTTAAAATCTGTAAAGTTCCATTATTTGTTTGTTTATTTCTACATTAATCCTGATAAATCGTAATAAAAGTAAATTTCAAAGATACTTTAAACTTATTCATTATAAAGTAGTATGTCAAAAAAATTATGTCATTCGATTAAAAGTCCATTTGAATTGTAATTAATGGCTTGTTTTTGGGGATGTAATCGTACATACTAAAATAACCTACAAAACTGTTCACTTTTTAAACACGGCTTAAACGAGAAAAGAAAGTGAATTATTTTTAATGTTACTTTTTTGAAGGGAAATTGCGATACGAACAAAGGATATAGAAATTATTTTTGATATATATATATATATATACACACACACACACACACACACACACACACACATATATATATATATATATATATATATATATATATATATATAATTTCAGGCCGATCGCTCGATCGTTGAACTCTGATCTCAAGTAGATGTTGCACATTTTAACTATCAGAAACCTTTCGATCGTGCAAATAACGGTATCTTATTAAATTGCCTTGGCGAGGTAGGGTTCTCCGTTCCACTTTTAAGATTTTTCTCTTTGTAGCTTGCGGATAGAAAACAATACGTACAAGTGGGAAACTTTACATCTGAGACTTACTTTACACGATCGGGAGTGAATCAAGATTCGAATCTTGGACCTCTACTTTCAACTTTTTACTGTCGTCAAAGATGCAACAGATGGCGAACAGTTACGGCGTGGCATCAGCGCCGTCGCTGAGCGGAATGCAACTTACAGTTTAACGGAAGCAAATGTTCAATAGTGAGCTACAAGTGAGCATACGATCCTATCAAATACGAATACACGGTCAATGGAATCCTACTGCATCTTCTGTATGAAGTCGATGATTTGGGAGTCAGATTTGATTCGCGATTGACGTTTCGTGGGCACATGACGGATGTAGCAAAAAAGCAATTTCGGAAACTTGGATTAGTGTTAAATAATTTGAATTATTATAAATCTATGTCATGTCTGATGTACACTTCTTTGGTGCAGAGCCAATTAGAATCTGGCTTCATTATTTGGAGCACAAATGAAGTCAAATACAGCTGGATTATTGAACTTGTCCAAAAGACGTTCCTACGATATCTGTGTATGAGATAGCATGGTTACTTTCCCTTTCTATTTTCTACCGATTTCCTCTTGGGCATGCTAGGTTTTTATTCTTTGCAATTCAGAAGAGATATTGCACTAATGAAAAATTCTGTGCTCAGTACTATTGAGTAAATTGTCATTCATCGTACCTGACAATTTCCTGCGTTCATGGAATCATCACCTGTTTTTAAACCACCTTCTAGAACATCTCTATCTCCGAACTCTCCAGTTTCCTGCAGTGTTCAAGTGCTCAACCACCTGATCGCATATAATGACATGATAGTCAATCAGAGTGTGATTTATTTATGATAAGTGAAAGTAAATTAGTCGAATTGTGCCGTCGTTATATTTTATAGTTATCACGTAATTTGTGTTCATGTTTAATATAAAAGTTTAAAATTTGTTAAACCATTAATTTTTTATCATTGCAAATAGGTTATTAGTAGTTAGTTTACCATTAATATAACGATAAACATGCTTCTCGAGATTCTTTCTTCCCCGGTGGTTTTCGGATATACAAGCTTTATGACATGCTTCTTGCCACGTCAGTCTGTCAATCTTGCAAGCTATATCGATGACCTTAGTTATCCCATTTATCTCCTCATTGCGGATCACATATCGGAGGAAAACCCCGAACTTAATCATTTCTATAGCTCATCGAGTCTTTTTATGAAGGCAATAATAAGTGGCCACGTCTTACTGGCATATGTCATCGCTGGTAACATACACTGGTTGAAAGCTTTTGCTTTCAAATACTGGAGTATTTTGGAGTTGGAATATCCAATTAACCTCTTTCTCGAAGTTACATCTACCTAATTGACTTGGATAGTTTATCCTAGATATACATAATGATCAGCAACTTGAAGAGTAGCATACCCAACTACTGTTTTCGGTATGATACCGACATTAGACATGATTTTTGTTTTGTCCATGTTCGTTTTTCAAATTATCTGTTGGTAAAATTTACCCATTTCCCTACTGCTTATTTATTTAAGCATTGTACCAAGATTGTCGAGCGACTACCAAGACCACGGTATTGTTACCAAATAGAAGATGAGTTTTTAATTTTTCACTAAGGTTGAGAGCTTGAAGATGTCTTCTAGTCGAGTAGTGAAAAGTTTTGGAAAAATTACGTTTCCTTGCTTTCCATTTTTCTGCAGTTGGATTGATTTCGTACTTTGGTCCTATAATCGGAGTGAGTTTACTGTAAAAATATTTAATTAATTTAATATACCGGTACTAAATATTACATATTTCATTAATTTAGCTTTTTATGCTTCTACAGCGTACAACGCTGTAGAGACTGAAGCATGGCACAGGTTTTGATACAATCAAAGACTTTCTATGATCAACGCCCTCGAGTATGATGGAATTATTACAAATATTCCACTTGCCTTCATTAGTTCGAAGATAAACCATCATCAACCGGCGCCTTGTCGCCCTTTATTTATTTGAGACCCATTCTGATCTCATCTATCCTAACGTCCGGGATATCTTTGGAATAATTTCTCATTAGTTTGGCTCTTGGCTTACCGATCAAGCTGTTGACAGGTTTCTATTATGAGGTGTATACCTATTAGTAGAATTTCTCAATCTCCCTCAAGATCTCTGATTCCAAAAAAATTACGTCTGCATTGTAGATCTTCAACTTTGCGATCAAGCTCTACATAATTCAAAGATCTCTTACTAATATCTTAGAACTTTTGTCCAACTCAATTGAATCATTAATGTATTTCATATTAAAGACACGAATAACGGCTCATATAGACTTTGAGATGAATACATGTAACTCAATGATCTCTCAGTTGAAACGGAAAAATTCTTCTTGTAACATGGTTTCTTTAAATTACTTTTTCAAGTTACCCATCTAATAATCTACCCAAATAGCGTAACTTACCCTCACCCATCAGAAGGTGTCTCCAAAATGTGCCAAATAATAACATAATAAGATCTCTTGGAAAATTTTAAATTAATTTTGAATTAATTAAATATTTTATATCTAGATATCATATCTTTATTTGTAATGATTTTACTAAATTTTTATCGAAACTTCAAAAATATCTTTCTCCCGAGAAAAAGCTAAATGGGGATATAGTTTTTCCGGTTTGGTAGATACCCAACTTTTGGTTTTGAAATTGAAAAAAAGAACAATTTTTTAACTATTGCCTTATTACCTGAAGCTGTTAAGCTGTGAGTCTAAAACTTTAAAAGAAAATCGAAAGCGGAGATGTCAAGAAACACATTAGAAAATAATAATTTGAAATATCTCATTCCTTGTTGCTTGAAAATATACATTATTCTTTCCATATAATTTGATTTCCTTGGACAGTTACCAATAATTATGCATGATGCAATTTTTTCATTATTTTTTTCCTCATACCTCAGCCCTAAATGAAGAAGTCATGATTCATCCACGAATAAATTCCATTAAAATATGTATAAATTTTTGTTCAAGTTTTTAAATGAATGCTAATACAGCATTTTTGTTCTATTACGTCACTAGTGCATGTTCCAAAAAAATTGGCGCAGTTTTAAGGTTAGTAATTTTATTTCAAATTTTACATACCTTTCCAACTGCTTGCTTTATTTACAACTTATTTCTTTGGATTTATAAGGAAAATATTGATCAAAGAAATTAACTTTTATTTTACGCCAATACTCGCACATTCAGAGAAACGTAAGCCGTTCTGAGCTAAAACGGATGACAAAACGAAATCATTCAAGTTGGATTCGAGTTGGATTCAAATTTAAACTTAAATAACCATCACAGTTGGGATTTAAAACAAGGCGCAGCATAAGCTCCTTTCTTTAAATGGAGTTTGGCGTATTACAAAAGTATGGATTAAATTCGAATGTGAGATTTGCAATAAAATATTTGTGGACCTTTTAAAAGATTCACGCAATAATTCTCTCCACTTTAAATAAGGCACTTTATTTTATTGCCTTTTTCATCAACATTCACAACATTGAAAACAACATTGAAAAAAAAATCGTACTTATAATTTATTGCCCAATGATTTACCGTAGATAGCGGTAATGAAAAGTTTCACATTTAAAAATTAATATTGAAAGGTGACCAAAGGATTAAATCATTTTGGGACACTAAAACTGAATTATTTTACGTGTTATGTGCAGGATTATATATATATATATATATATATATATATATATATACACGTATGTGTGTGTGTGTTTATAATTTTCTTTCTTAGGCCTCCAGGTTTCGGAAAGAAGTGAACCGGATAAGATTATATACGTGTCTGTCTAATACAGACGTTATTTATGTGGTGATCATGTGGACGACATACAACCTACAAACTAAAAATTTTACCCAAAGAAAGCACATTACTTTACGTGTATCATAATAGTTAATTTTTTCAAGCTTGTATTTCATTAATTAAAAATATTTCTATGAAAGTTATAGAGAAAACAAATGAAATACTTTAATTTTGTTTCTTCACAATATGCTTTATCAATTTTCTAAAAGCTTTTTAAATGTACAGGAAAACTACTGCGATTACTACATATGTCAAAGTTTCTGAGAAATTCATGAGAATATGTTTATATCATGAAAAGTAATATTAAAATAGGTAACTAGTTTAACAGAAATACTACTTACCCTAATTATTCGAAATTTAGTGTTATCCTTAGAGCAAAGATACCGAAACTATGATTCTGGCTATCGTTTCTATTTAGTTATCTGAATATCTGATAACGTTTGTTTAGATGTGCTTACTGTAAAAATGACTGCAATGGATGCTATATTCTGGATAGCCATGACTGCATTTGATGTAAATTTTAATATTTCGTACCATAGTTTAGAGTATTGTATTATCATACATCTTACATCTTAGTGGTCACCTAAAAAATTATGTTGCTAAAAAATTGCAGATTCGATTCATACGTACATAATTATGGAGCTAATTTTTACCATTCAATAATTCTCCTGTATTGGTTTAATTTAAAGTTCTTTTCAAAAATAATTTTGCCATACTAAGTGTGTGATTGAAACCAAGAGCCAGAACTAATAGAAAATAAAATTAAATGCCACTTTATCAAAGATTCATAGAATTTTAGTTTTCAAAGTAAACGTGTATTTCCCTGAAATACAATACATGCAGGTTTAAAAGTTGACTGATGCAGGTTTAAAAGTTGAACTTGTATTCAAACTAATTTAGAACAATTTTCGGATGTAGTTCTGCGGTGGAAAATGTACGTCTAAAAATTTTCCAGGTTTTTTAACGTCTTACTTTAATGTTGATAAATAAATACACGTAACTGATTCGTTTAATCATTTAAAAATGAACCATTGTAAATTTTATTGGGGCAGATGTAAAGTATACTATATGAAATTAGCACAAATACATGAATTATGTATCATAACCATATTTTGTTTATAAATTTGATAAACAATAATATATTTACGTTAGAAACATTTCACTCAGCATCAGCGTCATGTTTTGAGAGTTTGCTTTTGAATACATTTTTGAACGTACCTGTTTTTTGAATAACACTCCAAAGAAAGTATATCGTATAGGGTTCATATAGTAGCGACTACGCTTTTTATTAATGATGTTAAGAAAAATAAAATATTAAACGCATTTAACACAAGTTCGAAAGCAATGAATCAATTACAAGTGCAATAATCATAACGCGATGCCAAGGCATATATCCATGGAGATAGAACGCCAAGGCATATATCTCCATGGAATGAAAGCGACTTGTTTTATTTATTTATTTATCTACTTTAATGTATCTAATTGTTACATATGGCGGACTTAATGCTACGTGAGCAATATCTTACAGCTAACCACTTGTTTTACCGCGCGACTTACATTTATTTACCGTGGGATTTCATTTATGTATTTGGTGTTGTTTTGTCCTGTTAGTAAATTCGCCCACGGAGTTTAGTCTGTTTGGGATAGATTAACAAATAAGAAGTAAATGTATGATCTCTGCCAATTAGTAGAAGGCGATATCTGATATCAGGAGTTACTTCGAGATCGTAGTTGTGGTCATAAAATGGAATCTATGAGATTTTATTTCATAACTTTGCAGGCGTTATACACATATGTAACGATGCCAAATTTTATAACAATAGTCTTGCGATTTAAAAGAGCTGTAACTTACAGACAGGTAAACAAATAGATCTGGCGAGACTATAAGGGTTATTTGTTTGGCAAGGCTACCCTAAAAATATTGAATAATAATAATTTGTACCAATATGCTTGAAGTCAATATATCAATATTAAATATTTTTTTTGTGTTAGTGATAACCACTTACACTTGAAAAAAAATTATTTTCTTATTTACCTTTCAGTACAATCTATTTTATATTTTCAATTAATTTATTATTTGTTATTTACATAAAATGCAAATTTCTCATAATTTAACACTTGTAAGTTTATATTTAATACTCGTAAATATAAAGGAGTTCCGGTTCTACCTACTGTAATTACGATGAAATCGTTTGTTTGTGAGAATATTAAGTATTATATATGAGTATGCTGAATAATTATATTAATGTAACGAGGCTAGGAAGTAAGTGAAATGTTTTAACGAGCCTATATTTCAAGAAAACTATGATTAAACCACATCATTTGTGATTCGCTTTCATTATAATTTCCTTGAGATTGTTGTAAGCCTTAGAATTATGATTTGTGTAAAAAATACATCTAATTTTTTTAGTTGGTAAATATTTTTTCTTTGAACATAATTTGGGCCAAATAATGATACTTATTCAATATGTGTGAATTGTATGCAACGTATCGAAAATCCACCATAAATATTTACAAAAAACATTTCTTTCGATTTATAAAGCTTGAACTGGTATTGCGAAATAAAAGTTTCATAAAATGGCAGATTAAGGCATATTATTTATTATAAATTATTAATAAATATACATTAACCTATGTGTCGGAGACTATCACCATATTCCACTTGTCGGGCAGGTTTTAATAAACAATAACATTTTTTGTGTACACAATACAAAAAAGTCAGAGTTTCATTAAAATATCTGTGAAATGATATGTACTAATGCGATAAATTTGTGTGACAAAGCTACGACGAATACTGCATTACACATTTATTTATGAAATCGGTTGGGTGAAATTGTTTACATGAGATTATACGATACTAAAAAAGGTATTTTGTGTATTTTCTTCTATTAATTTAATTTCAAGTAGTCCTCAAATTTGATGATTCTCAAAACAATGTGGCAGAAACTATCACTCTGTAATGACAGAACTGTTGCACGGTAAAGTATTTTAAGAAATTAATTACATATAATTCATAACATTACGTGCTTTGATTTTATTCCTAGTAAACCTGTAGTAAACCCACAAATATTTTACCCTATTCTTTTAACAATATAAAAAACAATACTTTTTAAATAATGAAACTTACGTAAATCATTAAAAAAATCTTACGAGTTATGAAGGATTTGCGCGGACGTGATTCAAGTTGTCAAAGTTAACAGGCAGACTTCATTAGGCGTTCTACTAATTATTCGTTTAAACTATTCTGTTCTCACTCAATTTCATTACTCTAGAAGTTAGAATGTTACGGTAAAATTATTCAAATACGATGTTCCTTTTAATCAGAATAAATCTGATTCAAAAACTTTACCAATTAGGCAATAATCTGTATAATGCAAAATTTTATGAATATTGAAACTATTCATAACTATCAATTCAAAATGTAAAAAAAGAGAAAGCGATGTTCAAAGGTAATACCAAAAAAAATCTGCGATATATAGGTGGAACATATGTTTATAAAAAGTTATATTTCAACTTATTAAAATATACGTATTAATCGACATGATTTATTGAAAAAGTAGATTTTATGGGTTATAAGAAATCTATCTCGCGTACCACGCGACATTCTCTTCTCATTACCGTAAAACATAAGGGCAGATATGGGCGACCTAGACCAAATAGACGCTGCTAGAAATAATAACGTTTAGTCTCTATGTAACGTATAAACTCATTAAGGAACGATAATAAAAACTTTGGACGCCGAAGGAATAAAAAAAATCAGCTTTAAAGCCATAAATGGAAGTGACGATTATTTATTTAAATTTATTTTCTTTTACCAAATAGCAGTAAACTGTGAAACTTTTTTATTCTGTTTTTTGTCTAGCATTTGCGGATAATTTTTCTATTAAACTTTCATCAAATTTTTTGAGCAAATAGGTTTTTAAGTTTTTAAGAGCCAATAAATAGGTTTTTAAGTCTTTATTTTTTCATTTTTAACGATTTGTAATTGTTTTTTTATAACTTTGAACTTTTGTGATGTTAAAAAAGCGGCCAACTATGAGTCGGATTCGCACACGAAGGGTTCTGTACCACTTCACAATATTAACACTAATTCTATGGTAAATAATAGAATAGATACCAATGCAACGTGATTTTTAAAAATCTATAAAATTATTGGCTAATTATATCTGTCACATGTATCTTCGTGACAAGACACTGTTTAAATATTTTAAGTTATTTGACAGTCAGTACATAAATCCATTTTTTTTTATATTAATATTGAACTTTGAATTAGCTTTTCCGTCGATAACACTTCCGCTCGGTCGACTACGCGGCCTCCCCTCGCGCCAGCACAGGCCCCGCAGCGGAAATCGGGCGTCGCCTAGCAACTGCCGCGCCGCACGGTGTACCGATCGCTAATGTTTTGAGTTATAAGCTCAATATAGGTATAATGAATTATTTTTGGTTTCACTATAGAGTATGCAGTAGAATAAGATCAAGTTTGATCGCGGTGTGTGGCGCAAGAATGAATAATTTCGAAAAAATGGATTTATTTAATATTTCTTGTATCGGGACCGCTCCCTTTGGATTGGATTTATTGACTTTTTCTCGTGATTTTTGTCGTGTAGAGGCTACAGTAATATGTATTTTGTGAACATTTCAAGTATCTACCTACTACGGTTCAAAATATACAGCCCCATGTTAGACAGACAGACATATATTTATTTAATTATTATTTCATGAACTAGTTTACTTTCAAAAATGTAATCATACTTCTTTTTCTTCTCACTGGCTTCCTTTATTTTGACTCTCACACATACCTAATGTTCATCACTATTTGACTCGTCAATACAAGGTACTGTCGATTGCCATGTGTACTATCTTGTTTTCGTAAGAGAATATAATTCGTCGATCCCGAGAAAGGTAGGTGATAAAAGAGAATGAATATGCCATGACGAAGAACTGTTAGAGGTAGTGGAGATGGATTTTATCCTTTCCGTGCCATATTAAGATGTTTTAGCACCTCAGTGACGACTACTGTTCACAGAATTTTAAAGAAGTACATGCTACTCTTATCATATGCAACGTACACAAGCGTTGCAACCTAGAAATTACTAAAAGATAATTTATTTTCATCGAGTGCTACGGATTTCAAATGAATTATCATGTAAAAAAGATGTCTACGCCACTAATCATTTTAGCTGGCAATTTCAAAATCCTCACTTAATCAGAGAAAACAGGTGCCGACACGCATTTAAAATCAATTATATAATAATCTAAAAATAAATAATAATCTTGCACTCCCAATAAACAAATCGTAGATCAGTTAAATTACCACCTTTCCTCAGTGCACAAATTTATTTGAAGTTTATATTAAATAATCCTCAGATCTATTTGAAGACACTGAAGAGTTTTTTGTGGCTACAGGTGATGAATATGATAGACACCCCTTGCACGGTAGGGTTCGGGTGGGAATACTTAAATGAAATATTCATAGGCAGATGGATCGACCGTTTAGGCCCCTTCCTGTGGTCACTGTGGTCGTTAGATTATTTTATTATTAGGGTAACATGCAAAAATGCTTAAAACTTCTTTTGTAACCTTTCCCAGTTAGGAAATGTTTATACTGAAACTTAAGAAATCAGGGTCTCCATTACCATAAGTTTTGTTAAAGGATCTTTTACTAGACGGTCTATAGTTTGCATTACAATTGGCAGATATCAGTTTGAACGTCTTATTTTATTTTTTAACAAATTATTTTTTTAATAAATGTTCATGATCAGCAGTGAGATTTATACGAAACCTTACTTACATACGACCAAAGTATTTTCGTATTACGTGTGGATATCAAATCGTTAAGAGAAGATTTCGTTTTTTTCAGGTAATAATTCGCATCATTTATCATATATAATTACTCAACGGGGACCATTACGTAATTATTTTAAAATAATTAAGAAAATGTTATTGGTAATTTAAGGGTTTTAACAATCTTTATTTTTTTTAAATTAATGCGTATATACTTCTACTGGAATATTAGGGATTATATAAATAACAAACATGTCTACAAGAAAGTTATAAAGGAGCGTAGTTCATTTGACAAAGTTTTATTTGCCTTAATTTTTACATTTTCTCTATATAAAAACTTAGAAACTTGTATTCAATGGTTGTGCAATTTGGACTTAAATTTTTTTGAAGTTATACTTCTTTAGGCGCGTTATGAAAAAATTATGAGAGTGAAATTTTAAGATTTGTCACACAAAAGTTACAGTATGAAGTGCGAACCTGACTCGCACTTGATCGGTTTTATGTAAGAATTTGACAAACAAATTATATATTCTTAACTTATTCGCTATGCAAGATATTTTGCATAGTGAATGAGTTAGGAATATATTCAAAATATTATTGATTACTTCCCTATACTCGGAATTTATCATTTGTAGAGAAACTGCATTTAATAAAATAACTTTTTAGGGTTAAATTTTAACAGAAACTAGACAAATTTACTTTAAATTTATTTTCCTATCTTTATGATTCGATAAGGGATAACGAAAAAAACTGGACCCTTTAAGAGGCCACTCGCGCGCATGTACTGCATATATGTAATTACCGCGCTCATATATGTAATCAGTGGCGGCGCTAGGCGTCGGTGACGTCGGCCACCGCCGACGGCCTCGCGCTGGTGAGGGCCTCGCAGAAAAACTAGTTACCTATTTATTTTCGTTTCACCAATCATCCTGGCTTAGGTCGCCGACCCTGAACAATTCGGGAAAAAAGCTAAGCAGATGATAATGAATTTTATTATCTAACACGTGCCTGATGGAAGTGAGTACCTATTAGGTACTTTACGGGTATTCAGAATCGTCTGTCTGGCAACACTATGAAATGAAAGTTTCGCCCTAATGAGCGTTCTCACACACACTGCCCGACACGATATCTGTATTGGGTGAAAATGTTTGTAAGTAATGTGTATGGCATTTATCATTTATTTATTTATTCAATTCATGGGTGTACCCATGAATGCAATAAATTAATCAGTTATACGTGCAAAATATCTTAATTTAGCACACATACAAACATAATGTGTGTGTGCTCTTCATTATGAGCGTCCGATACCGATATCGTATTATCGGGTAGTATGAAAACGCTCAATTTCGCGCAATGATCCTTTTTATGCACGAGACTCTGGACGGGGAATCCCCGTGTTGTTTACTTTATTTATCTATATTTCATTTTTCTGTGAGAGTAATTTTCTTCATACGGCAACTCGCAGACTCGCAAGCGCAAAGTTTCTTTTTATGGTATTATAAAGTCAACACCCCGACGTTCTAGTGCACAGTTCTAGTGGATAACAGTTTTACGTTATTTGTTATTAATTTCATATCTAATCTTAAGGTAAGTCAACAACAACTTTTTAACGATTTTAACGAAATTATTTCGTCAAAATCAATAGTTACCTATATCTTTTATAAGTCGTAAATACTCGTAATATTAACCAAGAAATAGGTTTGATTTTATATATACCTAGGTAAGTAAAGTACCTACCTACCTACTTATTAAAATATAGGTCATCTATTTCTCCATAGAAACCGAAATAGAAAAGTGAATAGGTACCTACCTACTTATTTTTAAACCTGCGCTAGTGTTTTTTCTCGAGATAATAGAAATATTTCGCCTCTTGATCAATGCCTTCGAGTATGTTTTGTATGGGTCAAAATTCGTAACAATTATTTTCACAGAGTTCTTTTTTCATAAGTACCTACATCTCGTGCGGTGTTCCTAAAATAAGTACAAAATAATATGAATGAATAGGTACCTACAAAAAATTATTTCACTTCTCCAGAGAAAGACCTTGCTTATAACAAGTTACTCCTGCATTACGTATTTAACAAAATAAGTAGGTAGGTAGGTACCTACTTACCTTTGCCTTCTTAATAGTGACTAAGTAGTGAAATATTCGATCTGTGGCATGTACGAACATACATATACAGGGTGACATACATATACAGGGTGGTCATGGATAAACTGCAAATACAAACACCATAGATTGAGACCATTACCCTGAACACATACCGATATAGCTCGGAGGATCAGCACGTTGAAGTGGCGGTGGGCAGGCCACATCGTTCGTAGAGCAGTTGAGGTAGGCCGCCATTTGGTGGTCTGATGACCTGCCCGCCTAACATGCGTGGTTTTGTCATGCGTGAGATGACTTTCTATCTCGTTTACTCCAACGCAAATCGAACGAGTTAGCTAGAGTTATGTCACTCTCTCGCGCGTAACAAAGCCGCTCATGTTACGGGTACTGGTGAGTGTCGTCGGAAGTCGCTGGAAGCAGCTGGCCCGCGACCGATCACGGTGGCGCTCTTAAGGGAGGCCTATATCCAGCAGTGGATGCCTACCGGCTAAGATGATGATGATACGAAGTTGGCAGCTGACTCGTAAATTTTGTATAGTCGTTTTTTTTTCATTTCCGACAAAAATTTTGACAAAAAATGTTCCGGGTATGTATTGTAATCCATGGTTTTCGTATTTGCATTTTATCCAGGACCTCCCTGTGTAATAATCATCAACCAACTCTTATAATCTGTATCCTGTAACATTGCGTTCTTACCAAACTTAACTAACAAATATTTTAGGTCATCATGTCTGGAGGACCCTCTAGAGACAGAGATGTAGGGAGAAAATGGAAATCTGGTGCGTCAAAAAGAAAAAGAAAGGCTGAAACGGCTATATCCAACCAAGCTCTGAGCTCCAGTATGATGAAATTTCTTAAAAAGCCTTCTTCAGGTGTCACTGCTTCAGAGGCATGTGATGAATCTTTATTTTCTGAAACAGAACCAGCTTCAGAGTTGAATGAAACTTTTAGTAAAATTTCTGATACAGCTTTACCTTTAACATTGACTGAATCTGCTGTGACCCAAATTTCTGAATCCAATAAAGAGTTAGAAAGTGAGTATATGTGTGAGTCAGAAAATCAAGAGCAAGAAGTTTATTTGAGCGAGCCATTAATAGACCTAGATCCGGGGAAGTGGGTATTGCCATTAAACTATGCGCAGCGCCATGACTTAATTCAAAACGGTTCCGATCAAGACCTAGAGAAATCTGATGAAAATTACCCAAAAGACCAAAGTAAAAGACATTATTCTAAATTTCATTTTACTAGAAAATTGAATAACGGCGAAACGCAACATCGCAGATGGTTAACTTACTCCATATCTCAAGATAAAGTTTATTGCTTTCCATGTAGACTTTTTTCACATTTGCAGACACAGATATTAAAAGAAGGATGTTGTGATTGGAAGGATCTGAGTCGGATATTGCAAAGACATGAACAAAGTCAAGGACACATGGAGTGCATGATTAAATGGATGGAACTCTTTAAAGGAATCAAACACGGTAAAACAATAGATAAGGATAACGAGAGATCGATTAGGGAATCCCAAAAGTATTGGTATAATTTGTTTGAAAGATTGATAGATATAATAAACTACTTGGCCTCACACAATTTGGCATTTAGAGCTCATCGAGAATCCTTGAAATTGAACGATAGTAAAAACTCTGGCAATTTTCTAGACTTAGTTAAGTCGTTATCTAAATATGATCCGACACTACGGGAGCATATGCAACGTATTAATGAAAAGCAACTTAATCAACATTATCTGAGCCACGACACCCAAAACGAATTAATTACATTAATGTCTAAATTAGTTATTAACGAAATCATACACAGGGTTAAACAAGCCAAATACTACGCCATCTTGCTCGATTGTACCAGGGACGTAAGTCGTGTTGAACAAATGTCAATAATATTAAGATTTTGCAATTTGTCAACTGGAGCTATAGAGGAACATTTTATTGGGTTTATTGACGTCGCAGAAACAACAGGAGAGTATTTAACAAAATAAATATTACAAGAACTGGAAAGAAATGATCTAGATATCCAAAACTGTCGAGGACAGGGATATGATAACGGCGCCAATATGGTCGGAATTAACAAAGGTGTCAGAACAAGAATACTCAATATAAATCCACGAGCATTCTGCACACCATGCGGATGCCACAGTTGAAATTTACTTTTGATAGATGCAGCTAACTCTTCAACGACAGCCAAAACATTTTTCGGCTTTATCAATAAAATCTATGTGCTCTTTTCAAAGTCAAGCAAGTGTTGGGAGATAGTAAAAAGTAAATTAACATTGAAATTACAACCTCTGTCTGAAACGAGATGGGAGAGTAGAATCGGAGCAGTAAAAGCAATATTTTTACAATTTCATGATGTCATCGAATGTGTGAATGAACTGAAAAATAAAACTGATGTTCCGAAACTCTAAGCGATAGTGAAGCAGTCCGGAACGAAATGTTAACTTTTGAGTTTATTGTTGCAATACACGTGTGGTATGAGGTTTTGCTATGTGTAAACAATATAACTAAACTATGACAATCGGTTCAAGTCAACTCGAAAGTCGCTATTGATACTTTACGTTCGTTTTGTAGCTGGATTCAAGAATTCCCTAATACAGGATTTGAAAAAAGCCTAACAGAAGCTAGATTGTTTGTGGAGAAAAGTACTTATGAAATTCAGTCTCAATTTAAGGAAAAAAGAATAACCAGGAAAAAACGAATGTTTAGTTGCGAACATACTGATGAACCAGTTGAATCTCCTGAAATGCAGTTCAGAGTTAATTATTTTAACACAATGGTAGTTGCTATAATAGTCGACACCGAATGTAGATTTACAGCGGTCAATGAATATTTTGAGCAATTTGGTTTTATTTATGATATCAATTATTTGAAATCTATGCCAAAAGAGGATCTTCTCAAACACTGTAATGATTTAGGTACAATACTTCGGGAAGGCGAAAACAGTGACATACAGCCTTTCGAACTGTATGAAGAACTTCAGCTTTTAAAAACTAATTCACTAGACTCTATCGACGACGCGAAACAACTCATCCAATACATTTAAGAAAATAATTTAGAATAAATATATTCAAATGTTTATATTACAATTAGAATCAGGCTCACAGTTCCGGTCAGCACAGCTTCCGCTGAGAGAAGCTTCTCAAAGTACTATTAAGTCCTATTTGAGAAGCACGATTAACCAAGACAGACTATCCGCGTTATCAGTTCTGTCAATCGAAGCTGAAATAGCGGCTAGACTTAACTACGACACAATCCTGAAAAAATTCAGTGAGGCTAAAAGCCGAAAACTTCAACTATTTTAATTTCTATGTGTGTAATTATTTTTTGTCATCATTTTATTAACAATAAAACTCGTTATACTCATAAATTGTTTTATAATTTGGCTCACTTAATTTAACGGTTTTTTTCACTGCGAAGTAAAGAGGACTCGTGAACTTGATGTCGCCGATGTACACATTTGGTCTAGCGCCGCCACTGTATGTAATTACCAGCTCACATACTCTCCGATGCTGATCGAAATTGGTCGAGTAGAGCTGTGGGAACAGCGTGTAAGGATTCGGTCACTTTCTTCTTGGGCGCTAGCCTTCATTTGATTTGTTTGAGTCCGGGTCAAAGTCGTCCGGGCAAACCTTTTACATGCTCAGTAAATATGAAAGACGTTGAAAAGGATAGATTATTCGGATGGTGTTTAATGAACTCCAAAATATGTGATTTTTTCACAAATATTACCCTCGTGTCCTGTAAAGAGTGAACTAAGGAAAAGTTGGTGATAGAGAGGATTATTAAGTATACGAAATAATCAATTTTATTATTCTAGGCGTAAGAATTCTAGAGATATGATTTTTTTAAATTTTTATTATTGCGGATGAAAGAAAGAATTTTATTACGTGTTATTACAATTTCTGCTTTTTTATTATACAAGATTTTTAAAAGAACATTGCGTTCTGAAATTACGAATAACTATAAATTTCTAAACGTCGAATCGAAAAATATTTAAGTTATCTAAATAAAGATTTCTATGGCTCCTTTCAAGCATTTACACCATTAACTTTCTATTTTAACTCACGCTGTAAATGTCGCTGTTATCATTAAAATTTAAAATATTTATTAAAAAAATATATATATATATACATATATATATATATATATATATATATATATATATATATATATATATATATATATATATAAATCAATAAATGTTAAACTTATTAGCTGAATTAAATTCAGTTGTTTATTAAGTTAAAATGAATATTCCAAATGAATTAAGTTAAATAAATATATCAATCAAAATGAAAACTAGTTTAATTAAATTAAAATTAAAATCACGACTTTGTAGTCATCACTTGGCTTGTGCGACCCAACGCAGTTATACACAACCGAACCAATGTATGATATTCATGAAGTAGTTCGATCTTTTGACACCGATCAAGTTGTTCCTCCGTGCTGCCCATGAAGTAAATTTAGATAAATTTATGCTGTGCATCTTCAAGAGGTTGCAATAATCCAATTCGATTGTGAATTTGGCCTTGGATGTATAAAGTCAAAGGCGAAGTTATATTTATGAATTATGATCACCAAAAAAAAAAACTTTTATTCTCTCTAGCAGAAATTAACTTGAATGTCAGATTGAATCCGCGTTCTTCCATAATGTCTGCTCCAAATGAAGTCATTTGGAAACATCCCTTGTATCTTTGAACGTTCAATAGAAAATGTCGTGATTCTGGTGTTTCGGTACGAAGTAATGAATGCAATGACTCAGGTGACAGAAGCAAGAATGGCAATTTCATCTTGCCACTGAGAGAGCACAATCTAGGCGTTTCTCCAGCGAACTAATTCAATGCACCGCAATGGTTGCACACAATATCCATTGGGCCAATTCGAATGAAAGGATGGGAGCTGTAGTCAATTATGCAATCGTATTGAAATGCTACTCGATTCAAATCAACTCTTGAAGCACTTCTTCTTGCGCGTCGAAGATTATTACGTTGTTGATCTGTGCGATAAGCTCGACGATTTTTCGTTGCACACTGAGTTGTTTGTCTTATTCTTGAGTCGGGCCATACTTAAGCAGCGCTCTGCTTGTGCAATTTCTTGTTCATCTGCAGTGGATTGATTCGCAATATTCCTAAGTCGAATTGCATTACGGTTTCGTTGTGAAAGATTAGACTCTCAGCATGATAAATAACACTTTAAAATTAATCACATAAAAATTAATCACGTAAATCACGTAATGAAGCAATTATGGATGCCCGCACAGTCACAAATATCATAACCTCACAAAGTGAACATCTGCATAAAACTTAACTCAACTATTTGAAATCAGTCTTCGCTAATGAATTTCATAAAAAATCGTTTAAAGAGAATTAATTTAATCAAACTCAAATTAAATAACGGTCAAAAACTGGATAAGAATTATTAAAACCAATTATCATCTTCGTTCAGGTCTGTCATTTATGACATACTTTTTTCTTTTTTTTTTCTGTCATTTATCACATATTATATTTTATACACAATTAAATTATTTGTGATTTTTTTACTTTTCCAATACGCGAGGAAACTTCTCGAAGCCGAGATAAAAAAATATTCAATAAATATATAATAATCATATAAATTTTCGATGAAAAAAAAATATCAGTCAATCCGTTCTCGAAATCAAATAAAAAACAAAGCCGTTTCATACAAAATGTATGGGAAAATGAATTTTCTTCATAAATTTTTTTTCGTGAATTTTTCGAATGTTTTAATACTTATTATCCTATTCCCGACGAAGACAAATCCAAAAACACAAAAATAAATAAATGCATATCAAATATATGCATATCAATTAGCATTGTACCGAAAAGGAAGTATACCACCTAATAAAGTATTAAATACCTTGTAATTGCAAGGAATCATACGAACACAAATATCATCATCATCATCATATATATTAATACGCTAAGGTTAAGATGTTACTCTCCCTTTTTAGAAAAAACCTCACAACTAATCCACGTAAATTATATATCATTTTATAGATAATTGCTTGCTCTACCGGCATCCACAACTAAAAAATTTATTATTGCTATTGTTTTTGCAAATTAATTAATTATTAAAATTATATACACAAAACAGCAATACTGCCATCTAACGGCTCAACGTCAATATGATTGACGGTCGGTAAAATTTTTGTTTAATTTCAAATCCACTCACGTATAAATAAAGTGGCGCTTTAGCTCAATGCTTTTGATACTTGCGCCTCTATATGTCAATTTTAGTAAAATATTTGTTTGATCTGTCATCTGAGCTTCATAATGGAATAAAAACATAATTAGCAGTGTGCACAATTAGAAATGAATTGAATACCTGCAATAAATTTTGATTTATTAAATTGAGTTGAATAATTTATAATGCGAAGACTTCGCACATGCCACGCTAGTTAATTATATATTTCGTCTACGGATATTGGTATCAAACCATCATATGAAAATCATGAGATAAAAACGTAGCTAGTTAATATATTTATTCAACATATATAAATGAAAAGATGGCGTTGAATAATTAAATAATCTTGGCCAATAAATAAATATGTCAAGAAGATCAAATCTTTATTTCATTTTCAAGGCCCTGCACAGATCTTTGACAACTTAATTTTGTTTTATAAAACTAGCTAATAATCTTAAAGTACATTTTATGCATTAGAATTATTTCCTTTAGTTCATCGGTCAATTTCCTCAATATTGTTATTGACTTCGGCTTAATTTGCTGAAAGAGGTTTTCACGTTTGCAAATGAAAGGAAATAGATGTATTTTTTAAATTTCCTGTTTGTGGTTCACTAAATATTTTATATCTCTCGTCTGTATCTGTATTGTGGAGGACTAAAATTAAAATATACTTTTCAGTATTCCACATAGTGCGGATAGGGCTTTAATTTTTGAAATTATTGCCTTGCTTCTGCGCAACCGAAGAGCAAAAAGCAGGTAAAACAGGAAGTAATTTTAAATAATGGGAGTTTACATGTTTTTGGATTAATTTAAAATAATAAACATCTACACACAGGTTTCATGAATAGTTTGGGCATGGTGTTTCTTCGAATATAGCTAGCAATAATAATATGATATGGCTTGATGATCCCCTCAATGGTTCACAGTTTTATGTTACAATCTTTTCAGTTTTTCATCGTTTATGTTCAAGATACTCAAACACTCTTTCGCTGTTATGTTTATATTATGTATCTGGATCTAATCTCGTAGAACAAATTTATCCTCTCCATCGTGAATGTCTTTGGCTTCCATGGGTATCGCGTAGTTACTTCCCTAACTATTTGTTTTATATCTCAGACGCGTGATTAAAAAAGTTCTCTCGTAGCTACTTACGAATGCTGTATTTATTTTGTGAAATATTCAATCACTGCAATACGCAAGGCATCATACATTGCCGATATCCCACACCTCTTTCTTACTATTGAATTATACAATTTAAATCTTCGACCTTTCTGTCTTGAATTACATTCAATATATTCTAATGAAACTGACAATAAATGCAATGGTTGATTTATTTCTAGTTTTTATGATAGTAAGATTTAAACTGAATAATAAACAAAATTAACATGTTATTATCAAATCAATTTATCCACTATTAAATTTAATCTACTGTATATGTGATTAATGCTGCAACTTCTTCCCAACAATTTTCATTTGTTCAAGTGAACAAATTTTCGGAAAAAGCGTAACTTAATTCTTGATTCATATTGAAATGTAATCTTTAAGTTAAAAAAGGTTTTCTCTAGACTACATATATCGTATAGAGAGATAGCTTCGACAGCACAATAATATTTCGAAATATGAGCTTTAAAGGGAAACGGCCGTGCTAAACCTGCACTTGAAATTTAAGTTAACTTATGGCCTCTTGTATTTGGTAGTGACCTTACTGATCTGTAAGTATAAGAAAAGGTTAGATCTACGGACAGCAAATATTAGAAAGATTCCTTTTTTATCCTATCTTGCTCAGTTGCGTCTTCATATGCTTTTGACTGATGTTTAACGCAAAAGAAAAAGTCGATGATTGAAAATATTTTTGTGATTATTTACTAACTTATTTTACAAAACGTATAAATTTTCAGACCAACAGGAATCCATTATTGAATTTTCCTCTATATTTACCTTTTTTATTCAAGTAATATCAAGTTTTTTTCTCAATTACTGCTTTAATGTGAATTCGTCTTTTTCGAACACATATATTTCGAGAGTATTTCATTAAAAAAAATAGAATGAGTAATTATATCAATGAAAGCTTACAATTTTCTTTTTCGTCGAATAGATATAAACATTTTGAAAATTTGTACATTTGTATATAGGAATCAATTGATGTTTATACAGAAAAGTTTCGGAAAGTCGAGGTGAGCTCTTTTATTTCGTCATTATTTTTCCCATCTGAAATATTAACTAGGGTCAATTAGGAAATTTTACCTTCACTTAAAGTTTAGCGTAGACCATAATTTATAATATTCTCGTATACACTAAGTCTTAGTATTCTTAGCTACTAATATATATCAGAAAAGGTAAGGCATTTTAACCAAGATTTGATGTTTAAAATGATGGTGTGCTTTTGGCCGGTCCTGACATCTAATTTGTCTAACTTGTGACTTTTAATATTATTTTGGAAGTCTCTATGTTTCATAAAAATATTTGTTTCAATTTTAAATCAAAATTCCTTTCACCTCACTAACCAAAAACTCTTATATTTGTTTATCCTTTTCTAAACGAAACATCGAAGCGTTTTTTTTTTCAAATAATATCTAAATATATTTGCCGAGGTTTTCGTCAAAAGAATCATATTTCTAAGTCAATTACTAGGTCCTTCATCATAATTATGTAATAAACATTTTAAAAGACATTTATTTAATGAATAATCATTGTCAACATTTTTAACAGAACCTATTTGGCTGTTTGTTTTTTGAAGATGGCGATGAAGTAAACATGAAGACCAAAAGCTAATTATTTTTTTAGCTTAAATTTTCTCCCTATTAATTTAGGAGTAAAATACATTTAAAAAAATACACTAATTTAATATATTAGTAGTAAACACGGAAGGGAATTTATATGTTATATATTACAGACTGCGCCTTTATAACCATTTAACCTTTAGATCAGTTATCGTGTTACTTTATATATCATAATTTTGAATCACATATTTGATTTTTATAATATTAAAATATCTGTGTAAAACGTAGAAAAATGGCATAAATTTTAAGAAAAAACTAAAAATTCAGATAACTCTACAAAAAAAATAAAAGACGTAATAATTCGAAAAATTGAGAGGATTTTTAAGAAATTATTCCATGATTAATTTTTCGATCTATAACATTAGATCACATTTGTGAGTTTAACTTTAGATTAGTCTAAATATAGTTGCACATAGCCTCTGATTAGGTTCTGGAAGTATCTTCACCGTTCTTATTTCTAAAAAAATAGTTCCATTTTTTGACATTTTTTGTTGTATTGATAGGAAAAAAATGTAATTTTCTTGTCGATATTTTTTAAAAGGTTGTTAATTAAATATTTTAACCACTGATTTTTTATTTATATTTTATTGAAATTATTTCAGAACCGCAAACTTCTACTGTATAAATTTATTCGCCCAACACATAGACAGTAAGATTGAACAGATAGAAAACAGAAGACAGTTACATGTTCAAAGATTGTCTGTAAGGAACATATTAACCAAAATTGTTGTTTAACAATTGTATCACAATGAGTAGAAATAACTACATTCAAAATATTATTAGGAATTTTTTTTTAAAAAAGTTAAGAATTATAATATTATAGAAAAATTATGCCTTTTATAATGTGGAGCTGTGATTTTGTTTTTGTGAATATTTCCTTAAACGAAAATGATTTGGTGACTAGTGAATGAAAACGTAATTTATATCTTCAGGTACCTGTACATTAAAGATATTTAAAAAAAAATATTTAGAGGAACATAGTAAAAGAAGATAACATATGTATAGACAATAGAATATAAAAATATTATTTTTCTGAGCCTGTGCGTTTATTCACGCATCACGCAAGAACGGCTAAAAGGATTTCGACTTTTACTAAAGAATTTTATTGGATCTGGGGTAATACACACCATACTTGATCAGTTAAAAAGAAGATATGGCAATTTGACATTTCAATATAAAGGGTATTTACTTAAAAAGTTTACTTTTATACTTATAATGATAGATAGCGTCACGTGTTAAATCATAAGAATAACTTCATATATTTTCTTAAGATTCATCTATGAACGAAGAGGGGTTAACCACTACTTAAACATTTTTAAGCGTGATGAGGTCAAATAAATAAAAAGTACATATTGTTGTGTAATTGTAATATGATATTATATATTAATTATTATGTGCGTGCTGGACTGTAAATGAAACTTAAAGCGATCGATAACATTTATTATGGTTTTATTAATATTAACATTTTTTAAAATGGTAAAATGTAAGTGTGAATATTATCACATTATTCTAATTAAAAATCACAAATCCCATCTTATAACGGAGCGATAACAACAATTATGTGGTCGGGTGCTATTTTATTCGATTCCACAAACACAACAATATATTCTATTTGGGACTCAAAAATAATGTTCTGTTCAACGCTTACAGGATCGAAACTGTTCGAAGTAATACTTACAGAAGATATTAAAAAAAAACTACAAATAGGGTATTGCGAACTCGTGATATCAAGGAAATTCATCCAAATGAATTTACTTCAGTTTCTTCATAAGTAATAGGCGAAAAAAGTCATCTAATGTTACATATTTATGGCAATTTTAAATAAACCGATTCAATATGTTTTTAGAGTATAAACTGTAAAGAAGCTCGTCAAAATATGCTTCATTTTTTAAACAATAAAAATTCTTTAAAATAAACAAGAAACGTTGTTACAAAAGTATAAAAAGGTCGATAAAAAAAATAAGAAAAGTAGAAAAATGATTATTCAGAATATTTAAATAAGGTCTAATATTACATATAAATATAAATTTATATATAAATTTTAATACAATTTGTTTTATTCCTTAAAAGTTATCAAAACTTTTAAGGGATACAAAAATTTACAATCAATAAACTTTCAGATAACATATTTTTAATATAGGTAATAAAATGGACTAAAATTATAAATAACAAAATACTTAAAAGTCGGTCTGTATAATTAGAGACTGATTTGTCGAAACATGAAAGTGTGTCTTGTGATTATGATACACTCACAAAACAAACTTTCATTACGCGAGAACACACAAAGTTTGAGAGGTCATTATTTGAAAATCAAAAATTAAAAAAACTTTTTTGTGAAAATTCCAATATTAAGTAGGAGACAACATTACTTTGATTCGAGTTACCAAAAAAACTAACATGATGCGAAAAATAATAACAGTAAAAATAGCTTGTTAGATAAGTGACTGGAAAGTTAACGTCGTCATTTTTAATATTATTCGTAGCAGTAAATGAGCATATCTGAAGTCACATTTAATGAAAAAGAGAAAAATACGTAATAAATGATATAGGTTTTAAAGTAATTCGAAAATAGAACCAGTTTTCATACGGGTTTGAGTTGATTAAATAAATAGATTCTCCCTTTATCCTTTAAAATAATTTTTAATACTTCGTAATAAATTATAAGGGAAATACTATAAATACCTAAGTATTTACCCTATTAAAACTCTTCCTAAACCAACGACGTTAATTAATAAGTAACAAGACATTCATCTATTATATATGCATTAATTATCAGACTTTACTTAGAATCCTTAAGTAGTCTGATAATTAGCACTTTACTTAAAGTAGTTAGTTGCTTTTAGAGATAATAGAAAAAAATATTCAAGTTCATACTGGGAATAATGAATTTAAATTTATTCTTCTTATATTTAACCAAGTTAATATATGATAAATTAAGAAAATATTATGTTAGGAAATATTGGGTTTTTGTTATTTTGGCGATAATTAAAGTATTCTGCGTGGTTATAGAAAATGAAGAAATGTAATGCAACGAACAAAGAAAACTGAAGTTGTTTCAAATGAGTACTGAACAAGGAATGTATTTAAAAGTACAAAACTATAAAACGTACTAGTACTTAGCTAAATTTTTTACAGTTAAATTTTATTTTTCTACGTAAATATGTTTGGAAAGTATTGCTAGAGTTAGAGTTTTTAGGAATTGGTGCCAGTCTATGATTCTCCCTCTCTCTGTCTCTGTTTCTGTCTCTCTCTCTCTCTGTCCGACACGTGTAACTTAGCAGAGTTCAAAAATACGAGCAATTTTCTTATTTGACACTTTTCAGTGGGTTTTTTATTGAATGGTTCAATTTTTCAGTTTAAAATTATATTCTTCTTTTTTTAGTACGTGTGATGTTTTGTATTAACTAGATTACAAATCATGGAGAATTTTACAACATCTCATTCATTATATAGAAACGGGGTATGCGGCATTTAATAAATATCTGTTTCTGCTTATAAATTTTGTATATGTCTAGGTATTTATATACCTGCTTATTAAAAATTATGCTTATTCAAAAATACTATGTGTTTTCTGTCTTCGTATACACTTACCTTTTTAATATCCTAGTTGTTCCATGGTTAAAGCATGAAAAATAGTACATACCTATATATATTTGCTTACCTTCCTCCTAATATCTTAGGTGCTTCACGCCTTTATAAGTACTTGCACCTGCTGATAGTTACTTCACGCATTTGCATCTATCTGTACATACTTATATACCTTTCTGCTAACTTTCTAATTACTTTATGTGTTATATGCGTGTACATACTTTCTCTTAACTAGCTACTCTGTATATTTTTGCTTCACGTTTTTATATGTAAGTAATTACCAAGCAAATTATTTTTTACCTTTTTTCTTATACAAAGACAAGTCAAACGAGCCCGAACTCGACGAGTTTACTGCTCATCAGTGAATAGAATCTTCAATTTTGGGTCCATTATCACGCCTTGGCTACTACTTTTAACCAAAGGATTATCACACGAGTCAAATAAATCGAAAGTTGATGAACCTACTTCTCAAGATTGTTTGAGAACTCATAACTTTCAGGCCAATCATCAGATCCTAGCCACTATTTATGACCCAGAATCCATCAAGATGAGTCAGACAAACGCAACTTTGGCGAATCTACTCCACGCCAATGAGTAGTTTCTGCTACAATCTATCGGTTTGATCATAAGAGGTTGTTTACTACTTGTGTCCAAAATACTTTTCAACAAAAGTAAAACAAGCGCAAATTTGAGGAATATACTCCTAACCATTGAGGAATCCCTATATCTATCTCCGGCTATATCATGAGACGTTGGTCACCATATGCGTTGAAAATACTTATGTGGACCAGTCGAAAACACCCCGTTGAATCTATTTTAGCCATTGAGGATTTCTATGGCCAATTTTCAATCAATGCTATCAAATTTCTCAAATCGGCCTTGCACTCTTATTGGCTGAGAAGTTCCATCAGATAGATCCGTAATTCATTATCAGGTCCCGACTATACTTAGAAGGGACATGTCCGAAACTATTTCCTTATAAACAAAAGTAATCATGAAATCCAATTAACGCATCTCCAAGTTATGGCCGAATAAACACCAGAAAAGTACATACGCATCGAATTGATAACATCTTGTATTAAAATTTATTAAAATTGAAACTATAAATTTTATTATTTTTTTTCCCTATTTGTTGACACTTGTCATGTTACTCAAGCTGCAAAAATAAATGCATTAATAACCCAAGTATAATTTTTGATACTTTGTTCTTCCACTGTTCTGATCACATGTCTAATTTTTCTGCTTTGTACAAGATTATATTCACCTATTTGTCTATTGGCTGGAATGATATCAATGTGGCAACAAATCCACTAAAAACATATAAATATATTTATTATTTACGCACCAATCAGAATTGTGTAGCAACTGCCTACTTGTGCTACGAAATTGACATGTCCTAGATTTTGAATAAGGACGTTGTCATAACAGAGTTATCTATTCTTAGAACATATATTGACGCGTGTGACATAATTGTCAAGTAGACTGTTAACGCAGATATGTATGTTGACTTTGCTATTTAGTTTTTATATACTCGTACGTCTTAAATAACATGACCTTAGCTTATATTGAATAATTTGCTCCTTTTAACTATATTCCGCGCTTATGTTTGCTGAGCTGTATTCATAGCTACTATTGTAAACGAATATTTCATATAAGAAGCAGGAGAAACTACTGGCATTTCTTCGGAATATATGATAAAATCTCTTACCGATAATAATTGGTGATGGCAGTATCGGAGCTCAATTTTGTAATTTTTGTTTATCTAGATTGTTAAGAGGAATATAATTATGTGAAGCTGTATACGAAATATGTAGGTTTTGCTTTTAAGTTAAGCGCAAACCCATTTTTAAACTGGCAATTTTATTTATGGAAAAAGAAATTAAAATAATAAAAATCTCGCTTGGAGCAATATTATTATTTAAATACAGATAATTGTTTTTAAAATATATGCAAAATAAAATCTCCATAAACGATCTCATCGATTGCTAGAATTTCAAAACCAATTCCAGCAGTCGTTAAGAAATATTATTCATCACTAATGATCGTAATATATTAGTTAGCGATGTACAACAGAAAATTAAAAAAGAACATTTTTTTTACGTCAGTTCCATATGATAATTAAATAAATAACAGACGAAATTCGCAGATAGCTGTTAGACAAAAATCAATATTTTTATATTGTACAAACCGCGGACAGAATCTGTATTATTTTTCTACATTTTCTACATATACTATATGGATTATGTATTCATACGAATTTCGTTATACAATAACACACTACAAAGAGAGTGCAATGTCTACGGGCTATGCGAGCTTAACACTCTCGATGCTGAAAAAATACGGAAGGTTAATTACCCTTTGGAAAAAAACAATTTATCCACAAAATTCTCGTATTTATTTATTTATTGACTTTTATATATATAGTACATATGGCGGACTTATTGCTATATGAGCAATCTCTTCCAGTCAACCATAACAATTTGTATTGAAATTTAGTTGATAGACTGTAAGAGATTTTACAATGAAAATTTTTCATAGCACATTAGACAAAAAAAATACAAAAGTAAATTAAAAAAGAAAACATAATATTGTCATGATTTGCGATGGGAAAGACAGAAAAGGGCTAGGACACAAAGGAAAAGGTTTTAGGCGATGCAGGACTTTTTCACTCGATCTTTGAAAATATTTAGGGACGTGATTTTCCTGATGTGAGGATCCAGGTGATTCCAAATTTTTTCTGCTTGGACAGTGACGGATTTTTCGTAAGTGGTAGAGATATGTTTAGGAATAAGAAGGGTGTGTGAACTTTCAGATAGCAGCCGTAGGCTGTGAGCAGACAAATCTTTACACTTGCCACTAAATCTTCATGGACGCAGGCAATGTGTTAAGTTGTCAGATACGTATTCTGAGTGGACTGATCTTACAGCTGGTGTACCTCAAGGTGGAGTTCTATCAACTCTTCTCTTCTCAGTGTTTATTGATGATGTTGTTAAAAACATTTCTAGCAATTATCATCTCTATGCTGATGACCTACAAGTCTATGCACACTCGAACCTCCATTCCTTATCAAAAACCATCGACATCCTTAATCGAGATCTCGCTTCAATTGATCAGTGGGCTCATGAAATGGGTCTTTTGGTTAACCCAAGTAAGTCACAAGCTATCATCATCGGTAGTCAAAGACTGACTTCTAAAGTAAACCTACTTAGTTTACCGAAATTAGTGCTTAACAGTACAATAATACCATACACGTCAACTGTTAAAAACCTAGGCCTACTGATCGATCAAAATCTTAATTGGCGGTCTCAAGTAAATGATGTTAGTCGTCGTGTTTTCAACAGGATACACTCTCTGAAACGTCTTCAAATTTTTCTACCGACTAAAACGAAAATCTACCTTTGTCAAACACTTTTATTACCATTAATCGATTATGGAGACGTGTGCTATCCTGATCTTAATGAAGAATATTTGTGCAAGTTGGAGCGTCTTCAAAATTTATGCATTCGGTATATCTTCGGCCTCAGAAAATATGATTTCTGAATACAGGTCACTTCTCAAATGGTTGAAGATTCGTGATCTACGCCAACTTCACATACTTGGGCTATGAGGATGTCATTAATTTGGGCTATGAGGATTTTTTAATATGTTAAAAAGAAGTGTAAGTATGTGAAGTTGGCGGCGATCACGGATCGTCAGCATTTTGAAAAGTGACCTGTATTCAGAAATGAGATCATATTTTCTGAGGCAGAAGATATACCGAATACATAAATTTTGAATACGTTCCAACTTGCTCAAATATTCTTCATTAAGATCAGGATAGCACACGTCTCCATAATCGATTAACGGTAATAAAAGTGTTTGACAAAGGTAGATTTTCGTTTTAGTCGGTAGAAAATTTTGAAGACGTTTCAAAGGGTGTATTCTGTTGAAAACATGACGACTAACATCATTTACTTGAGGCCGCCAATTAAGATTTTGATCGATCAGTAGGCTCTGGTTTTAAACAGTTGTCGTGTATGGTATTATTGTACTATTTAGCACTAATTTCGGTAAACTAAGTAGGTTTACTTTAGAAGTCAGTCTTTGACTACGGATGATGATAGCTTGTGACTTACTTGGGTTAACCAAAAGACCCATTTCATGAGCCCACTGACCAATTGAAGCGAGATCTCAATTAAGGATGTCGATGGTTTTTGATAAGGAATGGAGGTTCGAGTGTGCATAGATTTGTAGGTCATCAGTACAGAGATGATAATTGCTAGAAATGTTTTTAACAACATCATTAATAAATACTGAGAAGATATTATGAGGAGATAGAACTCTACCTTGAGGTACACCAGCTGTAAGATCAGTCTACTCAGAATGCGTATCTGACAACCTAACACATCGCCTGCCTCCATAAAGATAAGAACTAAACCACTCCAGTGAATGTTGGGATATATTAAGATATTTCAAGCGGGCGAGAAGAATATCGAAGTCAACAGAGTTGAACGCACTGCTGAAATCAAGAAGCACAAGGACAGTGACTTGTGTATTATCCATAGCCAAGGCGTATATCATCAGTAACCTTGACAAGGGCTGTTGAGGTACTGTGGCCAGCTTTAAAGCCAGATCAAATGTGGATTTAGAGACTTATGAGCATTGACGAAAGTGACAAGTTGACCATGAACAATACGTTCAAAGACTTTAGATAGAAGCGGTAGTATAGATATGGGCCGAAAATCTTTGGTTGCGTAGGTAATAAAATTTTAGGTACGGGCACAATATAGGCGTTTTTCCATTCTAAAGGGAAGCCAGCAGCTTTCAAAGAGGTATTATAAATATCAGCGATTACTGGAGCCACGATATCTAAGTAAAAGGAAACTTATACTGAACTCTTTTTCTAATAATATTTACAAATAAATAGATGGACCTAATTGTCCGTAAAAATACATTTTATGCACGAAACAGTTATGATTATTCCAACTTAAACTGCATTGTAGTTAATAATTAAATATATAATACTAAATAATCCACTGTAATGATATTGATTTGCTTAAAAAATTAGGAAAAGTAACTTTACTAAGACAAATAGTAAGGAATAATTCAATTATTGTAAATTACATGTAATTAAATTTTTGTAATGAAAAAAAAATATTTTTTGCACTCCCAGGCTAGGTTTAAAAACCCTAACTAGAACTGGAAGTCTCGCTTTCGATAGACTACGATATGGATATGCCCAAATTCTATTTCTCTCATCTGAAAATATCTCGCAAATATTACATTATTACACATATGTAGGTCATGGATACCTTTCGGTAGAGCTTAAATAGCATTCTATAAATACGCCTATCATTTCCGTTTTAAAAAATCTGAAGATTTTTGGTGATTCGCAATATATACATTTAAATTAAACATTTGTTTTGTAATACCGTATATTGAAATTGATCCGCGTTTATTTGATATGTTGGATTAATTATTACGTAGAAAACCTCGTAATAAATAATCAAGCAACCCTTCCTTATAAACACAAAAACTTTTTGAAAAAATTACAAAATGAATAACAAGTACACTGTAGTAAAAAATAATTATTCTTTATTTATACTTCTGCACCAATTACAAGCATGAAGTAAAAGAAAAAAAAGTGCATAACATTAGAAGGTTCATTTAATATTATGTCAAAACACTAGTAGGTTAACATAAATGTTAATAATGTAAGTGATCATATTCAAGATTTCAGCCGACTTAAATCGCAAATCAGACACATTTAAATTTAGTATGCACTTAAAGAAGATAAAATCTGTCAATGCTGATTTATGGAACAGCTTCGAGAACGTTGCTAAATTTTTGTAGCAGTTGGCTCTTTTAATAGATAATTAATTATACTTAAATTATTAATGATTATTTTTCGTTAATTGCTTGTGGATAAAAGGTGTTCGAATATAAAAGAAACGTAATCATATTTTGATCAATAATACAGATATTATCGTGTATATTTTAGGAGACTATTTATTCTGTGTCAAATTTCTAACCTGAATCTTTTCTTGGTATTAAGATTAAATGTTTGTATTAAGTAAACAGCAAAAGTTTGGGCAAAACCGAGAGTTACACACTCATAAATTAATTCATTTAATGATCGATGTTTCTAATTTACACGAAATTGCTAAAATATATAATTGTCGTCGTCTTTGTTGGTTGGGTTCATCAAAATGCATTCAAACTTTAACGGTCTGCTGCACCTCGTGGGGACCAAGCTTCGATCGACGGCCGCTCGTCGAGCAAGGCTGGGCTGGTTTGCTGGTTGGCTGTAAGATAATACTTTTGTAGCAATAAGCGCGCCATGTGTATTAATTAATGTATACACATTAAATTATATGAATAAATAAACAATATGGTTTAGATAATACAAAGTTAACGAAATAAGGGCTGAAGACAAAATGATATTAAATTATTAAATTGTAACAGGAAATTATAATCTTGAAATTAGTAATGCCTGTACTCCAAATGGAGGATTAAGTTATTATTTTTATTTCGATATAAAATAAAGACATATTGAGTAAGTCCGTAAACAAGTGTTTACTATGGAGTAACCTATAACTTGTTATTTGTACACCGTAGCGTTTCACCGGTATACTAACATTTTTACATAGTCAATACAGATCAACGAGTAAGAGAGTGATAACTAAATTCGGACTACGATTATGTCTGGCCTCAGTTCACTGTTACGGAAATTAAGTTTTTCATATTTTTTATCGTCACGAATTTTGTGGACTTTTCTTTAAAAGGGGGAGTTATAAGAATTTCAACACATTTTTTTTTTCAATATTTTATGTCAGATTGTTGTGAAGACACTGACGAATGTATATAATATTCCTCGTACCTCCGGAAACTTCTAAAGTCATTATGTAAAACACAGTTTTATTAGAAGTATATCTAAAAGGATTAATCCAAATTTCGTTGTTTTTATGAAATTTACGATATATTTAATGAATAATAATGTTACTATGTTTAAACAGTTTAATAGAAATACTATTTACCCTTTCGACTAAGTCTCTATGTAAACTTCATACCATACCATATTCAATAGGTTTTCATTTGCTTATTTTTCACTTATCATATTTAATTATTTCTGCAAATCCCTATTTAATGTAATGAAATAGGATTTTATTAAAACAGGTAATCGGCACACATTTACGCACACACGTATAAAATAAATGAATACCATTTGTCGTATGTTGTAACTTTAGGTAGAACATATTCAGCAAAAACTGATTTAATGTATTTTGGATTTGTCTCTTAAGTTAAAATTGTTCCGGAAACTTTGCGATTTTTTTCGTACGTAAAGGTTTAAGAAAATGCAAATATTCAACTAGCAGTATATACCACAATTTTATTTTTATGAGTTACCTGACATATTATACCGTAATATTTTTATTTCATATTTGTAGACAATTTAACGCAGAATTTATGTTTCTTGAAAAGAAAACGAAAGTTGATAATCTTTATGTGCACATAATTAAGACTTAAATGTAAAATTAATATTCCAGATATGTGGGTTATTTACAATGTAAAAAAGTATGCATTTCGTGCCGATAATGAATTTACATCTAGTTGATCGTTTAGTTACGTTCAAAGTTCATAAATAAGATCATATTTTTAAAACCGGAAATATAGAGTTTACATTAATTTTGAAGACATTTCAATTTATTCAACAGCATTCCATAAATATTAAAACTGCATGAGTCTTTATATTCGTGTAATGGTAATAATAGTGTTTTTATCTTCAGAAATATTCATTTATATGAATAATTATAAAACAAAAGATTTAAGAAATCTACAAAATTGTGGAAAATGTATATTCAAAATGACTTTAAAAGCAGAACAATGCTATATTACTTAAAAATACGACACGTGGAACTGCGTAACTATGGAGAATTTTCTCTTCAAGAATCATTAGAAATTCTCGAGAATCATTTCTAGTTGGATCTTTTCCAGAAATAAAGTCTAAACTGGCAGGTTTATTGATCTACTAGTGGAAAACCATTGGTGTATTGACAGGAACCATTATGATAGAAATCCTACATTTGGAGCATTCCGAACATTTTTGGGGCTACCCATATTTAAACGAAGTCCGCATGGTAACTGAGATTTCTTTCCTTCATTTAGTTCGGCACTTATTTCTAATTAATAATGTTATTTCACTAAAACAATATTTCTTTACTTTCAATTCATAAGATCTTTAACTGAATAAACCAAAATTAAATATACAGAGCCAAATGCCATGAATATAATGGCGTATTCTTGTTATGTAAGATTTTGATTATCAATTTTTAATTATGAAGAAAAGACAAAAACTTACATGACCTTCTTTTAACAAATAAGCATTCTTGATATTTACTTTCACTTTTTGATAGCTGTTTGTGTTGCATATAGCGAAACAGACGTAGATTCATGTATGCAACCACCCAAACTTAACGGCGTTAGGTCAAAACAAGCAAAGCACTTTTGATTTTTAGTGGCTATACAATTGATAGCTATAGAAGTAAAACATGTCAAGATTCATGAGTGTTCTATAACTTTATTCAACATAATATCTTTTCATGTTTATTTAGTGAAAATTACAATTAGAACTATAATTTTTCGACAAAATGAAATAAAAGGTAATTAAA
Source organism: Druceiella hillmani (assembly GCA_039881145.1). Classification (NCBI taxonomy): domain Eukaryota; kingdom Metazoa; phylum Arthropoda; class Insecta; order Lepidoptera; family Hepialidae; genus Druceiella; species Druceiella hillmani. The sequence continues at coordinate 7,779,797 of JAYKKI010000070.1, forward strand.
ATTAAAAATAAGAGATTGGGATAATTTTTTTATTGCCCTGTGAACTGCAGAAGTCTCCACAATTTATGCATCATCTAAACTATATTTGTATCGCAATTTTCAAATGTGTAAATTATTCAAGTTTTTATTATTTAATAAATACTCGTGTGAAGAGCACTAATGAAATTATCTGATAAATTTGACGAAGTAGTATCAATCGCGGTAACACAAAGTGAAAATATAACATAAAAAATGCGATATTATTTCTATATTCTTAGTACTTGCGATATTTTAAATAAATTGTCACTAATTACCTGGATTAATAATTGGAGATATTTCCTAGATATATTTTTAAAATACTGTCCGCCCCTTTACAGTTTGCCCTTTCCAAAAAGCGCTGCAAATCACTACGCTTTATCTACCTGAATAGAATATCCCGGACATCAATTTTATAATTCACTTTTTTATTTTCCTATAATCGGTCGATTTAAAATTTGGTATATGCACATGATTATAGTAGAATTTAAGAACAATAATTAAAGAAGCCTTTGTTATTCATTACTAAGAATTTTTCATTCAATGAAATTCGTTCAACAGAATATCTTTCCTTTTCGTTTATTGTTATGAACTTTTCATTATATTCTTTTATTGGTATGAACTTTTCATTTTAAAAATTTTAAGTGGGGGCACCAAGAAATATTTGATCGCAGTGGAAATAATACAAAAAAACATTAAAAATATTTTATTTTAAAAAGGAAAGAAATTAATTTTACTGATGATATATAATGAAAGGCCTTTAAAAGTGAAAGACGCAAGATATAAAAAAATAAGAAAATTTTAAGTTTCCTTTTTATATGATGCTGTGGAATATACAAAAAGAATTGTTCTTGATATATTATTCAAGCGGATTTTAAATATAAGAGATAACTTTATATGATTTTGAATCATATAAAGTTATTTCTTATATTTAATTATTACATTCACATGAATTGATTGGAGATCTATTTTGGTTACTTTGAGAAAGGACGAACTCTTCGTATTTAGATTTTTTGTGAAGATGAAAAGAAGCCCGTTCACAAATTAAATTGAAATTTTAATGAGTGCTTTAATTAGTAAATTCGACAAAAGAGCGATACAGATAAGGTAGGCTTTTATTGATAATCACCACTTAAGTGTGCGCGGTGCAGGCTCATTGGCACATCCATTTTTCCTCGTGGCTAGGCACTATTCTCTTAAATTTGTTACGACGGTATTACAGGGAGCTAGGTGTGTAGGTTATTTCGTTAATGTCCAGAGCATGTTGCTATCGCAGACCTCTCTAAATTTTACTTTCGTCCAAAATAATTATATCACACACAACCATTACCATGCGAAATTATAAGAGCACGTTTTCTTTTACATAATTTTCTTCTTACAATTATACAAAAGGAAAAGATAGGAAAGTCAAGGCTAATTTGTTAGTTTAACACCGCGTTGTTTAGTTGGCAATTTATGAAATGTTGCTACATTTCTTACGTTTATCGAAGTAAATGATATAGGTCGATGCTTATCCGTGTTAATGATATACAGCTATTTTTAATTAAAAAAGAAATTTTTTTTTGGAAAATATGTATTTATAAAACACTTTCTAAACAAGTTCTTAACAATTTTTTTCGGTTTTTTTTGTAAGTGAATACATCATGACTGAATTTATTACTGAACAAGAAGAAATATAACTGGATATTCTAAAAAAAATATTTTGGTATCTTTACGATGCCCATAACAAAATGTAAGCAAAAAATACTGAATATGTTAAACACAGTTTAAAAACAAACGATAATTTTAACCAAACATTCGTATGCTCTCGCAATTGTCTTATATTTAGTAAACTAAAAGAAACGATACGAAACGATTTTTGACAATACTGTAGGTTATGTCGTATTATTGATGATATTAACTTCTAATGGTAAGAAAAGTTAAAAAAATCGTGTGTATAAAAAACACTTCTTTAAATAGCTTAAATTGTTGCCCGGCTCATAACAACATATTAGGCTCCGAATGGTACTTAAATAGAGCCAGGTATAAAGCTAATCTCCGAGCGGATAATCATAAAATACATTTGATAACAGAATTTATGACTTCAATAAATAAACGATGCTCCATATTAACTATCATTTCCAGTAACTATATTCTTAATGTCGTTTTATTGATCGTAATATTGTCATGAGTTTGAACATATTAAGCCAAGTTGACTCCCGTATAGGGTAAAATGTGGTCTTTAAGTGAAATCTATTCAGCAATAACAAAGTTAAGTTATCCGTCGCATAAATACATTACTTGCAAAGATTTTTTTTAATCGCAAGTCACATGCAAGCTATTAAAACGCAGATAAATAAAATATATATTTGAATAATATGTCTAAAACACATATACAACCATATGTTCCATATAAATGCATGCCCAATACACATTAGATGGTGATAATATATTCGTGACATACAAGAAATGTTGGTAGGCCTTCCTGACATATACTATTTGATAGATAATTAAGAATACAAAATATGTAATACGCTTTGGCTTAACAAAGTACATAATCAATTTAAATATTAACATATTCGCAAGAAAAACTATACATAAGACGATGTTATTATACTATCACAGTGAAAACTGTTCAAATGCTCTCAAAGAGCTTAAAATACGAATAAGGGCACAAAAATCGTTACTTGTAGTTGTCGTTGCGAGATAATTCGTAAAGATTCGAATTATGCTGTTTATCACATTGTCGGAATAAATGTCAATAATAAATTTGAAACTCATCACGGTTGTTCTCATGCCACTGGGTCATCGATATCAACACGATTTCGGTTTCTCTTATTTTTAGTCCCATGGATAATTTATAAATAAATAATTGTAGATTGTATTCATATATGAAGCGTCTAAATTTTGGAAGTTAGTCGTCTACAGATCAAATTTTAAATAGTTTTTTGAGACAATATTACTTTATTTTGCTATTAACAAAAACTTAAACATTTTATAAAAAAAAACATTAGACGACAATTGCATCAAATTTTAATGAAATCACTGGCAGGCTCGGTACTAAAAACGTGTATTATATAGTTGAAGTTGCTGTAGTGGTATCATTTTTACAAATTTAATGTGTGAATATTTTATTAATTTATATATAATTATTCGCTTTCACTGTACTATATGGGAATATATGTACCTACATTTTGAAAAAAATTACGCAGGTTTCGTTATAAATTAAAAAAAAAACAAACAAATCATAGACGTCTGGTTGGATGTCTCGCCTTGCATTTTATAAACTTACATATAGGTAAATTAATTTCACGTACCATAAATAAATGTGATCATAAAAATTGAAAGAAGTTATGAGAAGAAAAAAGTAATTTCCAAGATAAACTTACGACTAGCTGAGATATTTATTTTTTTCCAAGATTGACATTCTAAAATATGAGCATATCAACGGGGAACTGAAAAAAGTAATTATTCTTTTTGATCTAGTTACATAGAAAACGAAGGAAAACTCGTCATGGTATCGAGAACCAAATAGAAACTTTGTTGTGAACTTGAACAATGGCTTTTCGCCTTTTTTGAACAAAATGAAATTTAATATTTAAGAATAGTGAAAGAAAAATGTATTATATTATTTTGATTTATGTCGACTTAAATTTTCATTCCAAAATATTAACAATTATGATAATCTAGAAGTTTGAAAACATAAAGAAACTTGCCTCTGGTTTCCTTTGCTTAGATTTATTAAAAACAAAAAATACTGAATATTTTTCTAAACAAATAGAAATGTAGAATAATATTATGAAAATGGTAACGTTTTTTTCATTTTATAAGGGTTTTTGACCAAATTTTTTTCTCAATTAGTGGAGCCTAAAGTCAAAAATATAGAATGAAAAAATGTTGTTAATTTTTTATGCAATTGAACTATTAGTGCCCGATTGGTTTTTATCGGCAGGTCAAAACAGTTATTTGAAGGAAAACTGAACTGAAGTAACTTAAAGAACACACAACATACCTCAAACCAACAGTTTTGGACAGAAACATTAATCTGAACATTAAACGGTTTGTTGTTGCTAGATGAGAATAGTCCGACAGAAAAAAACAGACTTCAAACAGAATTCACGGAAAATATAATAGGGGCACAAACTTTGTGATCATTTGAGGTCAGATGTTCTACTTGCTTCTAGTGTAAACACATCTGAAAATTTTCCTTTAAAAAATAAGAAATACTTTAAACTGGATATAAAATTTTTATTTTTTAAAAAGATAAAAAATACTTGTGTTAATCAACTTGTAAAGTTATGGTCAACAAATACACAAATTAATTAATATTTTAGTTGATCCACACAATTGAGATATAATTTATAATAATGGAAAACTGGAAACTTGTTTGGGTAGCAATATCTAACGAGAGAAATTGATGTAACTCTCGCTCAAGTACCATCGTGAAGTAGACAAACCTATTCGAGTTAAAGATAGACGCTTGTGATGTAATATTACGTAAATTTATATTAACCAACGAATGGAACGTTGACTTACGACTATTCTAGTTTTGTGCGAAATAAAGTCTAGGTATATTCCTTTTTCCTTGTACGTGTTGCCAACTTCGAAACATATTTCAAAATAAATATTGATTCTAGATCTAGACGTGGGTAAACACTTTACGTATGCTTACTAAACCTTGTCAAAACTGTAATCCAAAAATTGCCCAGCAAATAAATATATCTTCCCATTATTTCATATATGACTGTGTGCATGAGAAGCAAGTATTAATTTCAGCTGCAAAAGCACCCAAGAATTTTGATCTGTTTTTGTCATCATTTGTATTTATTTCAGCTATTACTTTTTTCACACGTTCAGAAAGATATATGTGTTCAGGTGACAGAATGATCAATCGACTTGAACTTTGAACTGAACAGGAAATGAGCTTGCACTTTCTTTACTGCATGTTTCACATACAGGATACCGGTGAAATGTATTAGATTTTTTTTATAAAAAGTTATCCTCATCAAGTCTTAAGTATTTTAAACAGTATTATTAAACCTTGTTTTAACCCGTCTTAAACGGTTAGTACTATATGCTTTAACCTACTTTTAAGAACCAGTACATCGCGACAAGATCATTCTAGACTAATAGAATACTTTCAAATATATATTTACAACCAGAAGGTTTTCATTATTTTACATTCACAATAAATCCTTGAATATTTTTGCCGAATATTTGTTTTCGGTCGCTTATTTATTCAAGACCTTACTCCATATTCGATATTTGTTTTAAGGTCGAATATATTATTCATTTCGAAAACAATTACAAAAAATAAAAATGACTGAAATCCCACTTTGTATATTGTATTCATGACAAAATTTATTAAAATCAGATATAATTTATTAAAAAAACTCTGAAATCAATTTGAATTACCTACGCTCACGTGTTAATTCAAATCGATTTCATGTATGAATATATAGTTGCATTTAAAGGGCGTGGAGAAAAAAAATTAACTTTTGAATTGTATTCTATACTCGATGTATAAATAAAACTTCCCTAATAAGTACTATAATATCTAAATAGAAGGAAGTTTTAATGTTTCATTTGCTTATCTTTAAATTTAAGATATAATGGAGGCGGTCCAGGAATTTATATTAAAATCTTACTGAATTTAATATAAATTCCTGTTATGTATATTTAATTTACTTTATTAAAATTAGTATAATTAACGAAAATTAAACCGTCAAATATATTTTTAACCCATAGTTTACATTTATTTACATTCTAAAGTAGTTTGTTTATCATTTTCCTATTTGAGACAACGCAACCGAAAACAATACTTATAAAATATTGGTCTGAATTTCAATTGAAAAGGTTGAACGGCAAAAACGCGAGTTGTCACAAAGTTTTATTGTATTTAATAAAGGAAACACAATATACTAATAAATGAGGAAAGACTTCACTGTATCCATAAGTGATATTCGGAATCACGTGAAACGAATGAAAACATGTACAGTATGAGAATGGATTTGAATGATTTATTTACTAGAGTATAACTAAAGTGCCTCAAATATTCAGTTCCACCGGTGCGATCATAATTGCATTATCGTTTGTGTTTCTAAAAAAATTATAAAAAAACTTAGTGTCCTTCATCATTATCAAACTGTAAAACTCATATTCCATCCAGCATAATACTCATTTTCTGATTTGGCAGTTTTTTCGTTGTCCAACATCATTATTATCAAATAACAAGGTACCATGGAATTTGTGATGTATACAATTCATCTAATTGATTAACACATAGGCTATACGCTATTATTTCTCACCCGTTACTTTCACCTAATACGACGAAAGTGTGTTTAGGTATTTATTATCCAGATACTGCTAAACAATTAGAGATATTTTCATAAAATTTTGCACAGTTATTTCATTAATTCGAAATAGAATATTAGTTCTCCAAAAACACCATAATTGTTATGAGACGAATCTTCGTATTTTTTACTTAATAAAATAATTAATACTGCGACATTAATATGTTAATCTTTTAATTAAAATAGAACATTTACCCAAATAAAAGTAAATTTCTTCGACTTTATTATTTACTGATTTGATTCTGATGTCGTTGCCAGATTTAATGATTTGCTAATTTTCTGATTGTAATTCGTGTAGTTACAGAAATTTTATTCAAAACGTGTGGCTTTTTTTTTCTTATGACGATATTAGCTTTATTCGACACCTTTTTTTTAACACCAATTAGGTCCCGAAAGTGTTAACAGAGTGTTAACATTTAATTGACATTATCAATACTAAAAGAAGCTTTATCAATTAAAAAATATTAATAGTAGTTTTATTAGATGGCGCATAATAGTAGTGTTAATAGTGTACAATAAATATATTACTCGCGTGTTTCAAAATCTCAAAATTTGCATCTCAATCGCGCCGCCTTAATCAAAAATTCTTGCAGGCAAAACCGCGGGCAAAAGCTAGTGATACACTTTTTTTTCATTCCAACAAAACTTTGAAATAGTAAATTTCAATTTGCCCACTTACAGACAATTAATTTTTCAACACTCAGTACGGCATGTAAACTTAGAACTCCATAATTCATGTATACAGAACGGTTATAATAATAAACTTTGGCATTTCAGTTCAGATTACGAGAATGAATATTACTAGATAAATAATATGCCTATGCCTCTCGAGTTATTGTCAATTTATGACGTTGAAACTTGAGTGTTTTCAGTACATGTTCACTATTTTGCCTATCTTCTATATGTCAACTGACACTATAAAAATAGGTTTAGCGTCGTTTGATACTGGTGATGAATAAAACTGTTAGATGAATAATAATACCACTTTCGGCCTCGATATTTTCAGTTTAGTTTTATTGATCCATTTGGTAACACGATATTATAGTTGGTTTTAATAATGTTCATCAAGGAAATGTCAGCGTAACAACGAAAGCCTGTGTGTTTGGACATGATTAATATATAATCTGTGCAAATACGCGAATCACAATTCATAATGTAATAATAAATAATAATATACAGTTTAGATAACAATATCGAAAGAGGTTCCTATTACTTGTAGAGTTCTTCAATTTAATGAAAAACAAGAGATTTAAGTGACTAAAATATTATATTCAAATAGCCTATAATAGCTACGGTGAAACTAGTTGACAAACGAAATATTTCCATTATAGTTGCGATGTAGTTAATAGTTGCAAAACCTTTCCAAAAAAATCCCGATTATTTATATAAGGTATTAAAATTTTGAGTAGATGAGATGAAACACTGTAAATACAGTTTATATCTCGGAAAATAGATATATACGCCGTAAAGAAATATATTACTGGAAGTTTTCTTCGTAACGAAATATTTTACTCAACATTTTCACTATAACGGAACATATTACTAGACATTTACGGTGTAATGTAATAGATTACTTGACATTTTTTATTGGATTTTAAATAACCTTTTCAATGACATCCCAATAGGGTAGTTTCTTGAAAAAAAGGTTGTTTGATATGGGGGAGGTAGAACAAAAAACAATTTATTTCTTTGTTTTCATCTTTGTATAGTACACCTTTCTGTAAAGTTTCATCATAACCGGTCTTGGGCCGTAAATTGGGAACAAGGTGTCGTCATTTTGATTGGTACACTGAACGTATAGAAATCTATGTGTATGAAGATGTCTTCGTAACGGCGTCTGAAGCTTGTAGTTGAGCGTTCTTTTCAGTGAAATTGACTAAACGGGCGTTGTGTTGAATATAACGATGACACACTGTTTATTAAATTTACTATTAAATTGAGGTGATTTTTTGATTAATTAAAGTAATATGATAATGCAATAAACATGCGAACACACATTATTTCTTTATGTTCTTATTTAGAAAATTGATTGAATTATAGATTTTTAGTGAATAATGACTTGTAAATTTTATTAAAATTGTATACTTTTAATTAAAATGTGATTAGCTTTAGATAAAAAAATGTGATTAGTATATAAATAATATGTTAGGACTAATCACCAAAAATGACTTAATGTTTGATAATTAGCTATGTGAAGTTGTGAAAATATGTCTTTATACAGGTTTTCGAAAAATTTAGAACGACGTGTACTCTGGATAAAAAGCTCGAGGTGTAAGAACTTAACTCAAGGTATCAAATGTAAGCATTGTTCAAGTAATTTCGTAAAGAATCACTTCGACACAATCCTTGATGTAATACACCTCAAAGAAAGAGCTTTTTAAAAATTGTTTCTATCAATTCCACGGTATTTGGGAAATGTGAGTATTTTTGTAATACTTTACTTTATGAAAGAAATTAATGAATATTTAGTCTGTACTAATATCAATACGCCATGTAAAGATTGAGAAAAATATAATACCTAAGAATATTTTAAAAGCTACTTGAAATATAAAATACAGAAAACAATAACATGATAAAAGGGTCGCAAAATTCGGGTACGACTTTAAAACAGCCAGAAGCACAGAAAAATTATAATTAGTAAAACCATTGTAATTATTGTGTGTCATATGCAGGTTGGCTAATATTAAAGTTCTTAAAATTTTCAAAAATTTAATCATTGGTGATCTCATCTTCAACTAAAACCGAGGGAAAAAAATAGCGTAGCTGTACCCGTGTGTACACAAAAAAATAATATCAATGTTCACATTTAAGCGTATTATATTTTGTAAAGACAGAAGTAAAGACACAATGCCGCGGTTGTTAACAAAACTTGATTTCATTTCAATTAATTATTTATTATTCATAATTAACTTGAATTTAATTGATAATTTTGGTCATTTCTTTATGTATGGTCTATATTACAATAATATTTTGATTTATCGATTCACTTTCAATATATATTCTTTACTTCTTTTTAAATAGCCCACAATCATTTTATCACAAAATTTTACGAGATAAATCCATAATTTACCTTCAATTGCATGTCAACCAATATAAAGCATATTCACATATAATCCGTTTCCTTTTCAGAAAATTCGACATATTTGCAAAACATGGCCACTATTACACGATACTTTTCGAACGTCTTAAAGACGTACAGCACTTTCTACTTTAAATGAGGGATACGGGCGGAATGGCACCGATTTTTTCGTAAATGTCCGAAGCAAAAGATACAGATCAAGGCATTGAAGGAGAAGTATAAATGTCTAATTAATAAAGCTGAAAATTACAATATCACACACGCTTCACAGTAAGCGTTATTTAAATAACATTCATTAGTGTTTACCAAGTATTATGCAACTCCAAAATCTTTTTAACCTTCGCTCTCCCTTTAAATCGTATTTCACCAAGGAGTTATTCATTCATACGCAAGATAATAGCTGTCTCCCACACCCGCCTACCTTATGTTACTTGCACCAAAAAGTTCGTGCCAAATCAAATTTCACGCAGGAGGTATTTCACACATCAAGAAACAAAAACCAATCAGAGTTTCTTCAAGTAAAAAGATTATCTGCATTCGTGTTATCGGTGAAATGTCGGTTAGAAAGTAACTGTAATGGGATGCGCCGACCCAAAAGTATTTTAGCGGGTTAAATACTGGAATTACTTTAGTATGTGATTTGCATTTTTTGCTATCAAAACCCACTTTCCTTATTACCTTGTATAAATTAGGTATAGAAACTTTCAGTTGCTTATTTTTACTATAATATTTAAACGAAAAATGGAACGACGACTAGTAGATACATGTGTTACTTTGACAAAGAAATCGAAATTGTAGTACTCACTCTTATGTGGACCACATGTAAATAAGGTGAATTTACTTGACAGTAAAAAATCAACAAAAAATTTGATTCTTAATCTAAATTTTAATAATAACATAAGTAAAAATCACACATTAAAACTTATAATAATTACATTTAGTGTAATTAAACGACTTGAAGACCAGTATAATGGAATAATTGATCTTAGGTGGAGTCTTATTATCTTCACAGAAAAGCGAAGGAATACATCTGGGTACTAAAATCAGGTGCGTCCACATTTATTTCTTTCGTCAAAAAATGGAAGTTAGATTAGCAGGACAGTTAATTGCTTAAGTCTGTTGCCATACCGTTTTGTAAAGATGTGCTGAAATCGAAAAAAATCTTCTACACAAACTTCCTTGCAAATTTTTTCTGTACATCTTTGAAAATACGGATTGCTGTGCAATTATTAATTTAAAAAAATAATTAATAATATATTCGACGTTCTTAGTGGTCATTCCATAACACCAATGAATTGTAAAATACTATCATTTACAAAATACTGAAAACATCATAATTTTTTGATAATGCTTCCAACTACTCAAAACATTTAATATAATCACATAGGAAAAGCGGATTTATTGGATTTCTTAATATAGATAAAGTGCGCTCGAGCTCTTTTAACATACTTGTAAATAAAAGAAAATTATAATACTTAACTGCTTAAAAAATTGATCAAAACAACTTTGAACTTTTTTCTCAGTCAGCTCTAGATGTTGTTATAATAACAACCAATATTTTCTATAATTAAAGATTGCAAATAAAATTTGTTAAACGAGCACAAGTAAGAGATTATAGAAATTAATACTAATACGTGGGTGATGTTGGCGGCCGTTTTATGGTTCTAAGTTTGCACGAGATTCATCGCTTGTTTCGTGTCCTCTCTTTTTTTAAATACTTTACTTTTTTAGAAACTGCGTAATTCAAAATTAATATCGTTTTGATAATAGTTTTGAAACTTCGAATTTTTTAATTAAAAGTTACAAAATATTCATAAAAAATTAATTAATTAATTCTTTTAATTTTTAATTTTTTGCAGTAAATTATTTTTAGTATTAATATTGTACAGATCTAATACAACTTAATTCTTAGTATTATTTAAGAATAATGCGAGTCCGTGCCAGTAAAAACCAACTTCAAAAAATAAAATATTAATGTGAATATAATGTATTTAATAATGTACATTATTTTTACTTAACTTATAAATAAAAAATACATTCGATATATGCGATCTTTTATGTTTTAAAATAATAAATACAAATTCAACGTACGCCTGTTTACGGTTATTGGACATACGTGAGGAATGCTAATATGAGAAACACATAGAAATACATTTGTACGTATTTCTTATATTAGCATTGCTCACGTACGTCCAATAATCTTGACAACGGTTTACCCTAAACTGAATGAACCTATTAGAGTCGTGTGACTGGTTGGATATTTTGTTATTGTTTTTGATATTTTGTACGTTTTGTAATATTGATAGACATTTTTAATGATTACACTGCATGATATTTCAATCAATATTGAAAAAGAAATAAGCGAGCGTTAATAATACTGATCAACTTGAATCGATAATATTTAGTTATCCCCAAGGTGACACTAGGAGTATTCTTTTTTATTTTAACATATTGATTTGGTAAAACAAAATAAAATAAGTTTCGTTGATGTACAATTACATTTGATTTGATTCTGTATACCACATCAGTGTGGACATTTCCGTTTGAGACAAAGATAAATCTTGTTCATCCGGATAGACATAAATTTAAAATAAAAAAAATAGGTGAATAATGTCGGCATAACAATTTAAATGTAGGAAACATTGCAGATAAAATATAAATTACGTCATGTCTGATACAGTGTTAATTCCTAAAAATAATACAAGTGAAACTCAACGCCCTGATCTACGCTATTCTATGTATTTGTTTAAAATTTATTATATTTGTGGATATTCTATCTTCAACAATATTGCGTTTATTTTATATTCAGTCGGGCTCCACCAATTTTTTTGCGATATTACTCCTTCCGATACTTACTGATAATACATTTATCTCTATTTTAAAAAAGGGCTAAAGGGTCTTTGATGTACCGATTTGGTTTATCATAACACTTAACATATAAATATTGAAATTATCACTCTTTATCATCTTCCTCAACTTTCAATGAACCGTAGTTAAACAATTAAGTTTTTGTAACCTAATTTTAACAATTACTTACATCCACGCCTATTATCAAAAATTATTTGAACATATTATATAATTGAAATGTAATAATTATTACGAATGTATTTAAATTTTTAACTAATTACCTCTAATCTTGCCAAGTTCACTGAAAATTCTTGGAATAAATTGTCCTACGATTTTTAAAAAATATGTCAGACTTCCTTTAGATTAGGTTCCTTAGGATTAGGTTATCCCTAAAATGACGCAAGTTTAGATAATTTTTCTATACAATTATACTTAAATTTGAAATGCAAAACGATTATAAAATACTCATTGCTTTGTTTTTAAATCCGTTTAATTGCTATTTGTACGTAATTATAAAGGAAAAAAGGGAAATATTTATTAAAAAAAATATTTCAATTTTGCATACTTTTCATATGCCACAGCGAAGCACAGGTTGTGATTTCGTGCGTTAGTAAAAGGCTTATTTCGACTGGTCTGACCGATGAGTGATACAAAAAAATTGCGATTTTCGCTACATTGTTGGTGTGGTTTTCCGTCAGAATGGGTATTCCGCGAAAGCTTTCATGAGCTGCTATAAAAATTAACAATTTGCAAGATTGTAAATTAGTTCTTGTTTACTATTTTTTCATGTAAATGCGTGAATATATAATTTTAAAGTATCTCCGTATTCTCGTACTCATTCTAGCATTACATTGAAAATCAAGTTCACCATCTCCCAGTTTCGTTCTAAATAGTTTCGTTATATTTCCTTTTGTTCGACTAGTTAATGCATTCCACTTATTCGTTCAGAAAGTTATTTTAGTAAATAAATGCATAAAAATATTCCAATTACTCGGCCCGTTGTTTTAGTTTTCACTTCCTACTTTTCTTATTAAATTTCTAATCAAGGTAACATCCCGGGAACACCACTAATTCCTTCGAATTTGGCAAACGAAATGTACGAAAGAACCTGTTTTGTTCATACATCTTGTAGAACTGTAGAAATGGCTTGTCTATACGTTGAAAATATTTAACAGAAAAAAAATATTTATCGGCATGTAATAAAAGTAATAGATTATAACAATTTATTTGGAATTATTGTTTTTTTTCGTTTATCTATTTGCCTCTTTGTATGCTTTTCTGTATACATATCACATGGAAACTAATTCCTCAATTCCGATAGGTGCTTTGTAAAACATAGAGGTTTACTTGATTTAAAATTTTACTATTTTATCGGAATCAATTCACTCAGAAGATATGCACGGTTAATATTTTAAGAGTCAAATTACATTGGTTTAGAATAACGAACGACGAAGTGCCTAGTTACTCGACGCGCAGCATTTACATAAATATATAATGTACATATCTATGTATATCAAGTGATGACGCATTTTAAATCGTTCTGCAAAATTTTCCACCCGGATATATATTAGCGAAATAGGCAGGACCAGAGGAATATGGATTGGTACGGGAGGGGTACGAGTATTTACCCCTTAAGCAAGAAACCGAACGAACGCGGGCGAAAGCATAAGGTTAAGCGACGTTGTTGGTCGTCTTTCGCGCGAAACATTTTCCCTGTTATATTTATTTGTTATAATTTTGAGTTTTTTCCTCAATTTATTTATAATTAGAATGTCTGGTAAGTATTCTTAATTTATTTATTTTTGTATGTTTAGTATTAGGGTGTTAATTTCATTGTTTCGTACTTTTTATGTGTATGTTTATATGTGTGTATATACATATAAAAGAATAAAAGCATCAACTAGAATAATATTTAGTTCCGAGTCAACTTAGCAAAATTTTCTAAAAGATGCAAATGAAAATGGAAGCACAGCCCAGTTTTTTTGCTGATTAAAGCGTTATCCGTTTTGTCCTATTTGTATATCCTTATGTTCAAAAAGTCCCTACTATTTTAAACTCACGTAAGGATAAGAAAGAGAAGATATTCAAAGGTAGATTGAGCTCCATTACTAAGGAACAATGGCATGTTCTAACATCCGATATGTAATGATATATTATTTCAAAGAGAATTGTGAAGTGGCTCTTAGGTAAAATTCACAAATGAAAGCGACCAATGTATTAGGCGCATTTAAGGTATTAATTTGTTGCACACCAATAAACGGCATCGCTACCAGTGAATTAATGAGTTTACGAGTAATATTCATTCTCAAGCTGCGGTCTTGGGTAAATAAATCCGTAAGTAAGTGTTTATATGTGTGAATAGTATTTAATTAAATCTTTATTGAATTAAATTTTAATGTTAAGGATTTGACTAGAAAAATCTGTTTAAAAGTCTTCAAGTTACTCTACTAAAACTTGCGGTATCTGGCGCATTATTACCATTTAGCATAGAGTGACTAAAATGACTGTGTAATTTATCTTATTATCTCTAGTATTTGAAACTTTCCCTTTTTAAGCGAAAGAATTACCAAATTTTATAAAAAAAACTGCTTTCTAAGTAATCTTATTCTCTGAACTCCAATACTAAACAACTCACTCAATAAATGTTCCAAAATTTTTTTAAATTTTCAACTGTATTGGAATCTGCAATAAATATTTTTCCTAAACGTTAAGCTACATAAAGTAATGAACTATATACAGTCGATTTTATGTACAATGCGACGTAAAGTGGATTTGCATCATGTTGCGTAGAAAAACATTTTATTTATAGAGATGTACTTGTTATTTACTTTAAATAAAAGTATTAATTTGAATCCGTTAAATTATTTGTGTACTACGAATACATTACACACTATTTAATTATAATCGTTTAACACTCTGAATAACCTATCGATTGTCGAGAATTGTTCACTATAATGAATTATTATATACGTCTCTAATATAAATAGAAGGACTCTTCCTTAAAACGCATAATATACAGTAGACATATTATCTTTTGCAAGTTACGACAATTAAGTTAGAATTTCAAGCGTCACAGAATATATTCAGTCATTATTAAATAATATTATCACATTTCAGTTCAATACCTCACAGAACTCTATCAGACAGCTTTAGATGACGTTTAATATGCTCAATATAGATAGAGTTTAAATAGCAAACCAAGGGAAATAGGTGATTTTGATAGGTGGCTTTTAATGTTTTCGAAATAATATTGAAAATGCTAAACTTTCGGACTGAGATTTTGAAAAACCGATTGATGGTTCTTTCACTCGTAAAGTAATTATAAATGAAAGCATGAATAATCTGCATTGTACATACAAATACGTGTACACAAAAAGATCGTTTACTGAAAAATTCAATCAAAGAAAGAAAAATGAATTTTATGTACACATTTCACAATTTTTTAAAAGAATATCTGAAAATTAAGGAGATAATATATATAATATGATTGTCACTTCTCTATTTTCAATGACATCGAAAGAATAGATTTAAAAGAATAATAATACTATTTTACGCGTACATATTCGTATATAAAATAGAATCTCGAGAACCTGGATATAACGCAGTTCGTTGCTAGCGGCAATCCCGATGGCTAATGCTAGTTATTGATTCATTGTTTAACTAATGATAGGTGGCGAACCAAGATTATATGCAGTCATGTTAGGGTTTTCTAGCCAAAATAGGAACCCTTATAATTTAACTATTAGTCTATATATTACAATCGTTTTACTCGCAGACTGCCAGTCGCCATAAAGCTGCACTTTGGCCAAGTAATAAACATTTATAACATCTATAAAATTGTGAAATGAAACATTTTATAAAAATGTGTGGGTACATTTTTATATGTAAAATGGACGTGCTTTTTTATATTTTTTATTCGCATGCTTCATTATATAAGGTCATGAATAGTTTTTCTATATCGTATCCTTTTACAAAATGTGAAGTTTTAAAATGGTTTTATTTTTATAGTTACATGTACCCACCCAGATAAACCGCTTCCTTTGATATATATATATATATATATATATATATATATATATATATATATATATAACGAAATTAACAGGAAATTATCACTGTTATATAGGCTTTACAAGTTTACAGATAATAGTCAATCAAGTTATGACATGTAGTTTGGTTTGTGTATAAAGTTCATACAAATAACTTGAAACAACTGCAGAAAGAGCTTTGCGTTTTAACGTTTATATTTAATATGTCTATGAAAGATGTATTAGGCAATATACTTATATATTTAAACGGTGATAAATAATATTGATATTTTCAAATAACGTAAATGAAATATTTCCTTCACTTGAATATTCAGGGGCACCTAAGAACCTAGTGAATATTTGTAATGCAAGTTATGCTCGTGATTAACAACTTTTATTACTTCTACGGTAAAGATTATAAATTACTAATAAACATGCAAATTGTCCTAAAATAGTATTTAGTAATTTGCAATAGCAACCTCTAAAATTTTGCGGCAAGTTTTAGTAAACGGTCCTAGGCAGAAGAAAAATATGAAATTAAAAAACGTTTGTATATTTAATAAAACCACGAGTCGTTTATATGTGAACATAAAATGAAAACATAAATGTGTGCATGTATGTTCATATATATGGGTGTTCATGCGTGAGTGCGTGCGTGCATGCGTGCTTACGTTCGTGTCATTTCCTGATCAACAAACTATTTCTTTGGAGAGAAACACGTTGACCTGTTTCTCCATTGCGACGTGAAAAAAGAACAAACACACTTTCAAATGTTTAGCATGGGTAGGATTGTAATATTAGCTAGGAAGAGATTTCTCGGAGATTTCTTGGTGTTTGCATAGTTACAGGGATATTATCAGAAACAGCTTGGATGTATGTTCTTCCGGAATTTGGTGTTTGAGTGGTCCCATTCTGAGTGGATATCCTTATCATTTTATTAGTTTTTACCTGTTGTTTAGTTTTGTTTTTAATATCTCTCAGTTTTTGAAGCTTCATCATTTCGCATCCTCGATAGTTGGCAGTATGATTTTTTCCACAGTGACAGTATTTTGACTGCATATCACTTAATTTATCACAGTTAGTCATGAGATGATATCCAGCGCATTTAACACATCTAGCTACCTTGTTACTATAGTTTTTAATATGAGAGAATGATTGCCAGGTTTTAAGCTGTGATATTAATTTATTGCTTTAAGCAGTAACGACAGCATTACAAACTTTTAAAAAAATATAAGGCTGTATATTTTATTTATATGTGTATTCTTCTAAAACGTAACAATAAATATACCTAACGGCTCCTTCGTTTTCCATTTCAATTTATATAATCAATGTATAAATATAATCCATGTATTCATAATCAGTCGAAACATTTATTTTACTAACATTATTGTTCATTAATTTAGTTTGAAAATGATCATTACCAATCGTTTATTTTATTAACGCAGTTAATTCATTAACATTTTCAACGCCGATTACCACAATAGGCGGCGATTTATGCATTTGTTTTAGTTGTGACTTCATAGCAGGTTTGTTATTATCACATTCTTTGTTATCATTTCCTGGTCATTTAATATCAGCCAACTTCCTTTTTTTCTTTTTATTTTTAAATCTTAATCATTCTGTATCGACCGCGAGGTTTAGAAGTCAGGGTGCTCACTATCACTGTATGCAATATGCAATGCAATCCCAAATTGGTATATAAAAAGAAACAAACCAAAATATTCAAAAATTGAATAAGTACAAAGGGTCGCGTAAAGTAACACGGACAGTTAATCAAAAAAACACTCAAAATATCCAAAATTTAGCAACCAAAAAGGATTACGTAAAAATATATGTATATGCAAATTTAATATGAATTTGTAATTAAAAAAAAACAAACACAAAACAACCAAAATTTAGTAATCAAAAAGGATTACGTAAAAAAGTTTATAAATTCAAATTCAAATGGGTAATTAAAAAAAACCTAAAACGTCTAAAATTTAGTAAGCGGAAAGGATTACATAAAAAAATATAAATACAAACAGAAAGTGAAATAAAAAAACAGCCAAAGCATCCAAAAATTTAATAAGCAAAAAGGGTCGCGTAAAAATTTATAACTAAAAACACAAATGGATAATTAAAGAAAGTAAACCCAAAACATTAAAAACTCAGTAAGTCAAAAGAATTATGAAAAAAAATTATAAATACAAACATGAATCGATACAAAAAAAAACTCCAAACGTCCAATAATTTTAGAAGCAAAAAGTGTCATGAGCAACAATTTAAATATTTTCAAATTGATTTTTTGATAATAAATAATCGTCAGTTAAAATATATATTCTAAAATATACGACGTATTTTAAAATATATATTGCATCCAATATATAATGCATATTATTCTATGCCCTACCAAAAACATGTCAAAATATCATTGGCGCTAAATTGATCACCTACGATATTAAAGCACAGATCCAAAACTAAGATTAAAATTAATTTAATTTTAGCGCTTTTCATTTTTAATGGGATTTAATTTTTTCATTTAAATCTCTTATCATTATATATATATATATATATATATATATATATATATATATATATATATATATATATATATATATATATAAATTTATTTATTTAATTTAATAAATTATATATAATTTACCTCGCTTGCAGATAGTAATGGTCTGTATTAAAGTTAAAAGAAGTGTTTTTCGCATAAATTACATAATTTAACCTAACCATTCTCGTAGATGCCTTGCTAATAGAAAAATTAAAATATTCCATAAAAATAATATTGTTAATATTGAAAACAAATAAACATTCACGTGAAATTGAAAAGTGTAAAGCTCAACATAAAATAAACAGACACATTGGAAAAATCATGTGTTTTAAGTTGGCTCATGTGTTCTTCATATTTTTTTATAATTTCAAACCTTATTGCGCTCTTAAATTAAAGGTTACAATGTAAACTTATGCTGAATAAATCCCAAGCAACAACCAAATATTTTAACTAATTAAATATAATATTTAAAAAATAAAGGACGATGATAAAATTGACCTTTGAAGTGTATTACTTCTCAACGTAACAATGAAACAATGAAAGCAGCATGACAGTATGACAGCATAACAATAAAAGATGGTAAACTAAACATCAATTCCTTATTCAGAAATTTATCCAATAATACCCCACTCGATGATATGCGGAAAAAATGTTTTGACACTATCATACATGTGCATTAAATACACATTAAAATATTTTATATATGTAATAAGAGTGAAGTCAAGTTGTAGCAAACAAACGTAATAATTATTTTTTAAATGGGTTTATAAGATAAAATGTTTTAGCGAAGGAGCCTGTCTAATGACATCAATTAAAATTCGATATTTTCTTAAATTAGGTTGTGAATTATTTACTTTATTTTAAAGTTTTTAGGAGTATTCTGGCTTCAAAAATAATATGGTTCTAATAGTTTTAACGAATTAATTTCATATTTCTATTAAGTTATATTTAAGCTAAGTAGGTACTAGGGATAAGGTGAGATTTATCCTAAAATCTTGTAATGCTTATATTACCTTCGTAACGCCTTTTCGATAGAATTCGTTTAATTACATTATATTTGCCTCTCAATCAAATCGCTAACCCAGATTAGACATCTCTTATGCTCTTTTATAGGTAGACGTCTATCACGGGTTGAGAACTGTTCCCATTTTCTTTTTACAAACATAAAAATAGTGTAACTGTAGTACTCCCTATTTGTATATTCATTTTCATATACACTTTCACTAGAAGTCAAACTTTTACTATTTACAAAAACGGCGACTGTTTTAAGAATTCTGTATATATGGTTTAATACTTTCTAGTTGAATATCTCACATTAACAAAACCGTGAGATAAAAGAAAAACAATATGATAATTTGTTTAAGAAAAATCATAAGCAGGCAATCGATGAAAATTATTTAAATTTAACTCATAGATTCGTAGGGCTAACACCATTTTTTTCTATTGTATTTAAAGCAAATTTTAAAAGCGTTATTTTATGTTGTCGCAAAAAGTTCGAACGTCGTCGGGTCTTTCGCATCTCTGCTTCGACTGATTTATTTCCTATTTGAATGAAAATCAAATTTAGCTTTCTTTGATTTACGACTTCCTTTGCCTGAAGCGGCGAATTTATTTGCTTCGCTTGTCAAGACACTTGTTCGGTGGCTTGTGTCGTTGTTTCAATCTCACAGGCGTGAAAGTAGTGACTTTTGCTTTGTTAGGTTTACATACATTGGGTAATTTTTGTATTAAAACGTGCTATGTATATATACTTTTATTTTTAGTTTGGTCTTGTTTTTCATTCCCCTTTTATAGAAATAATATTAAGCTCATTCTAGCAAATAATAACAAACTAATCTGTAAAATATTTTTGAAATATTATAACTATCCGTTTGAATTTCCTAAAAGACCTGAAATGTGCTAAACAGGGTTGCGCTGCGAAAGTTTCGTATTTATTTTATTTAAATTTAATACCTATTGATGCAGTGGAAAAATAACTTTAATTAAAATAACATGATGCAGATATGACAGTTATTTATGAGTAATTACACTATATTTAAAAGTGATACAGTAGAGGATTTTAATTACTAAAATTTTATTTGTGTATGTATTACACATAACTTGCACAATATTTTATCTGAACGCAATATTTGTTTTTATTTTTTTTTTAACATAGTCGATTTTTAATACAAAACAAGAATAACAGGTCAATGTCAAGTTTATCAGAACAGAATTTTACTTTGTATTCACCCCTCACAGAATTTTATTTTGTATGCGCCCCTGCAATAAACTTACTAACATAAACAATGGGAAAATCCGCAAAAAGCAGGCTTGCTCTATTGTCTTTGTAACATATAAATGCTGTTGGTTGTTCCTAAGAGTTAATCTTTGCTAATATCCCACCTGAAGATGTTGTAATACAACGAAACCTAGGTCGTGGTTAAAGAAATTAAAGAAAGTAGAAATAATACTACATCACGTAGTTTCATTTAATTGTGAATAATGAATTTCTACAAAATTAACGCCAAATATATTCAATATTTAAAATACATTGTATTATAATATTTCAAGTTTCAATGAGTTAGTAAAATAAAATATTTTTTTGATCGGGACAATCATTGAAACTGCAGGTGTATTAGAATCATGCTAATGTTTTTAGCAATATGAATAAAATAATTTTTTTATAATTTTAGATATAGTTAAGCATTGTCATAATATTTTTGACATTAATAAATTTAATATTTGAATATTTCTGTTTTGAATTTTTATAAATTTTAAGCTCTGAAAGTGTATGAGGAAGCAATTAAATACTCCGCATGCCAGTTACTTATTTTATTTGAATTTTATTTAAATATCGATATATTTTTTACCAGTATCCGGTAGTAGTATATTACCAATACTCATATTGTAAATAAAACACAGATATTGGCAATCAGAACTTGAGGATTGAGAAATAAAACCGGAATGTGAATTTTTATTTTCTATCTATAATACGTTATAACATATTCTCTAAAAGTTATGGTGACCTGCTTTATTAATTCAACACTTATTATTTTCACAACGACAAAAATGATGAGGTTTCGATTGTTGATGCCATATTACATTATTAATATTGGCATGAATTTAAATGATATTGTTTAAGCTTGTGTATAGCATTATTAAAAACTATCAAGTATAAAGCATATTATTTATATATTACTGTCCAGAAACCAAACTAATGGGATAATGTTTTGCAGATATAAGAGTTAAAGCCATTTGAACCTACTGGCTTTTTATTAAGCCAGTAGGTTCAAATGGCTTTAACTCTTATATCAATATTTTTATTAAAATCATCCATATCGGTCATGCGTTTTAATAGCACTCTCTTTTACTGAAGAACGGAATATCGAAAGAAATTCCGGTTTACATGAATTAAAATGTTCGGAAAAATTACTATTGCTATACATTTATGTTGGCATCTGCATTATGGTAAACTTTATCATAAATATGCCAGAAGCACCTACCGCGCCCATATTTGCGTGCGCATAGGTGGCTGGCCACCACCGGAAGTTATATAGTTATACTTGCTGCTTTAAGCATTGTAACTTTTATTATTGAAAATTATCATTTTATTTTTTAATATTACATTTTCATTTTTATTCTTATAGGCCAGGGTGCACCCAGCCAATTTCTTCCATCGGAGTCTGTCAGAGGCGTTATGTTTCCATTTGATAACCTTTAATATTTTTAAGTCGTTCTCGACATCATCAAGCCATCTGAGTGGAGGTCTTCCCCAATTCCTGGTACTCTCTGGCTTATTGAAAATTAGCAGCGTTTTTGGGTTATTATCTAAATAAGTGTCCAAGATACCTTATTCGGTTTTATTTGATGACTTTAGCAATGTCTGATTGTTTATATCGATTAAATCTAGGATTGTAAAGGATTTCCAAACCTTATTTTCTTGGAGAGAAGCGAAGATTTTGCGTAATATTTTTTATTTAAAATCAATAGCTCGATCGCTTGCTCGATGTTGAATCCTTACTGTCATAGAAGGCTACTGGTTTAATTAGCGTTTTAAATATATTAATTTTTGTTCTATTGCTGATGAGTCAAGATTTTAGTTGGTTTCTTAATCCAAAGTGGCATCTATTTGTCAGCATCAAGTGGTAATCAATTTCAACATTGATTTTATTTGTGTTGGTGATAGTTGTTATATTTGTATGTTTATATTGTGTTGGTGATAGGTGATAGTTAACTTTTTTAAAAGTGGCCATTTACAATCAGTGGTACATTGTCAGTCTTTTGACTTGTCCATACCATACATTTTGTTTCCTCTTCATTCATGATTCGATCTCTCCATAATATCAAGATCGTTTGCAAAAACCCGTATTTGGAAATATTTGTAGTATATAGTGCCATTAGTTATTATCATCTGGTCGCATCTCTGATGACCTTCTCCAGGCTAATGTAAAAAAGCAGGCATGAGAGGGCATCACCTTGTCTAAGTAATTTTTAAAAAGTGAAAAATCACGTCGATGAAAATAGGCTCGGATTATAACTCATGAAGTCACATCTTGACGCTAATTGAATCATTGAGAGAGTCGCTCTAACAAGATTGATTAGTTTTGTATGAATTTTAAACTCTGTCATCGCTTTATATAACTTTTCTCTCTTTATACAGGCATAACCCGTCTTGAAATCAACAAAAATATGGTAGGTATCGATATTATATTCTTTTGGTTTTCTCTGGGATAGGATTTTTTATTGCTATATTTTCTTTTTATTCTTTATATTGTTTCACTTTGATTATTTTATGCCATTGAAATAAAAGACAGTATTGCGGCAAACCGCCGAAAGTAGATACGTGAACATTATCCCTTGGGTAATATCACTTTTGGATTTAGCAAAATGCAAAATTAAAGACCACGGTTTTAAAAACAATATTTGGACTATTATTGGTTTACTGATTTAAGTGAAATTGATAATGACCGAAAATGTACGACCGAAAAGTATTGGGCATCACATATGTCCTTGAAAATTAAAATAAAAGCTTCTCACATTACTAAAGTTTTTG
Organism: Druceiella hillmani; assembly: GCA_039881145.1. Taxonomy (NCBI): domain Eukaryota; kingdom Metazoa; phylum Arthropoda; class Insecta; order Lepidoptera; family Hepialidae; genus Druceiella; species Druceiella hillmani. The sequence goes on from JAYKKI010000070.1 coordinate 7,803,669, forward strand.
GTTGTCTAATCGATCATTTTAAGTTTTAGAAGTCAGGATAGATATTATTGTTCTTATTATTATATGTATATTGTTATATGTACTTCAGATTTTAAAACAGAAAATGGCGTTGGCTAGACATGTGAATAGTGCAATATTTAGTTACATGTTTTGATTTTATTCAAAGTGGAAAAAAGTTGGTTTCATAAATATAAATAAATGTTTTTTTTTATTAATTCCTCTGCCATTAGTGGCTACAGCGACAATCCGTAACTTATTCTGGTAATAAATTATTGTTGGGTGATATTCCCTTGAATATAATTCTCGTAACTAACGTAGAAAAATGTAGTGCTCTTGGTTAAGTCTCATTCAGGAGATCACAGTCTAGGGGTTTTGGTCAAGTTTTATTATGTTTTTCCTTAAGACGTGTGATGTCAATAATATTTACAAGTTATTTTGCGAGTTTGGTTTTATGACTTTTAATCCCTCTTTTATATTTTTAACTGAAGTGTTTAATTTCTATTCTGGTAAATATCCCCAAGCATTCACGTATATCACAGTTTTCAATAAATAACTATGATATTTTATCAAAAACTGTATAGAAAAATGAGTGGCAACATTAGTAAAGAAATTAATAAACTTGTTACACAGCGAATAGATGTAATAGGTGACTTATAATGCACAATGTATGAAAGTTAAGAATAATAGAAAATGATATTTATATCATAAATAATCGTTGATGGATGTTACCAAAATGCTCTTCAAACCCTATTAGGCTCTCAGGTACAACCGCAATAATCGGTATATGATTTCGATTCTTAGAAAAATAGACTGCTTGGGGCCAAAGTGAAAAACTCCTGTATTGACTTATATATTTGAGATATCAAAGGGTTTAAAAATTGTTAACAAGATCCAATTAGTAATTTTTGAGTTATTGTCGGAAACATAGCGGTTATATATTTATATATATATATATATATATATATATATATATATATATATATATATGTATACATGCACACACATACGCACGCGCGCGCACACGCGCACATACAAACGCAACCGTACACACAAACGCACGCGTACACGAACACGAACAACCACAGGCACATGCACACGCACACATACACGCACACAGACGCAGGCACAGACCAGATACAGATACACGCACAGACAGACACAGAAACACACACACACATACACACACACGCACATGCAAACACATGCGCGCGTGCACTCTCTCACACACACACATGCGCGTGCACTCGCACATGCATATACACACACGCACGCATACAAGTACATACGCACACACGCACACACACACACACACACACATATATATATATATATATACATAAAAACGCGTGCGCACGTGTACGCGCACACACGCGTGCACACGCAAGCGCACACAAATGCTCACGCGCACACACACGCTCACACACACACACACACACACATATATATATATATATGTATAGCGTGTGTGTGCGCGTGAGCATTCGTAGGCGCTTGCGTGTGCACGCGTGTGTGCACACGTAAGCGCACACGCTACGTATATATATATATATATATATATATATATATATATATATATATATATATATATATATATATATATATATATATATATATATATATATATATATATACACTCTATATCAAAGGAATAATTTTTTAATTAAATTCAGAAACCTACAATAATTAATGTAAATAATGTCTATAAATAAAAAAAATATTAACCTATCTTATAACATACCTCTACAAATTACTACTTCCGTATGGCTAGCTCTTGCATTTATATTTGCTTAAAGGTTGCTTCGCAAAACGTATTTAACCTATTTAAACATCGTAGAATCTTTCCCGAAAATTGCGAAATATTAATTCCATCACTCGTACTCTAGTCTACCCTTGTCTACTCTTCCATGTTGTAGTCTAACAGCCTCTTAACCAGGTAGAAGGTATATAATTTAATCATTGAAGAACACATGCCACGAAAGGTGTGACACGTGAACGAGAGCAAACGCTGAAGACAATGGCCTTTTATACTATCGTCCTCTATTTTTGAAATTTTCATACAGGTGACACGTTTAGATTTAATAGATCCTGGGGGAAGAAAATATTCATTTTGGTGGGTGTAAGAAATATATTCATTTGGTAAATATTTTCCGTGTACCTTGACATCCTCTCAAGCAAAGTAACCTGCGTACTATAAACCATTATTAGACGCCTTAAGTAAGCCCACAAAAAAAAATTAATTACATTCCATATATTACCGAAGAAAATAAACAAAGTGTTGAAGGTCCGTTAGATAAATCTTATAAATGTTTCAGTTGATATTATATAAGAGACTGAAAAGGTCGGCTAATGAATAATGTTACCAATCAACAATCACTATATATTTGTCAAATGTCGTCAATACCTAACGATCATTGGTACATCAAATATTAAAAAAGTAGCAACTAATATTGATGTAAACTTTTTCAAGCTTTCTTTATTAGACGGTGCGTAAGAAAAATCACTAGGAAGAGAAACTAGAAGAAACAAGTTTAAAAGGAAAAACATACGAAGTAGTGAAAATTTCATATAATAGCTGTTGAAAATGGGCTTATGAAGTCCTTGTTGAATGCTATGGAATATATTTGCGATGGAGGAAATTTTCATAAAATATAAATATACCGGTTCATTTTTAGAATGCCATAGCTGAATGGCGAAAAACTGAGCCTTTAAAATTTCCTCATATTCGTTCGTATGTCCCATCAATTTAAGTCCAATCTTAATACAATTTTCCAAGAACATATAGGTGAATTACGCCAACATAATTTTTATATCTCTCCTAATATTAGAATTAAGGGAAAAATATTTTTTCTCGGATTCTATCAAGTGGAATATCATAGAATAGACCTTTCAAAATGCAACCAAAAACTCATTAAATTTCACTAGATATGCATGTTCAAAGCATCAAATAGTGTCCGACCGTCTATTTTTTTTAAACACTTATACAAAAAAATCTGAAAAATATTACCATCGAGTTCAACACCACTGTGATATAAAATTACTTCCTTTAATTTACATCAATGATCTGAAGAAATAAAGGCATTCAGTTGGCTTCTTACATACTTCAAGTTTATTAGCAGAAATTTGTTGAAAACAATGTTTGATTAGATTTAGAATTCACAAATATTATACTTATAACTAGCATTATCAATTATATATAAACTTACTAATGTATTATTGTTATGTATTACAGTAAAAGCGAATTTTCTTTATGTCATAAAACTAGTAACGTAAAATTACTTTCTCGACAATATATTCATACATGTAAACGTGTCCTTTTTATTGTCTAAATAAATAAATGATTATTTTCAATAAGAGTAAATCGCGTGCAGCTCATCGCTAAGCAACTTCATCATAAATAACTGAATTTTCTAAAGAACCTAGCCAATGTCATCCGAATACTCGCCACAAAGATGTACACTACTGAATAAACATGCGATTGACGCTATAAAGTATTTGTTACGATTTTGATTGCGATACAATATGGATAATGCGCATTATACGACTCGGCTTTAAATTTTTATTAAATGGAGGGAAAACGCATTGGAACAAAACTAGTACTTAACAAGGAAACTCCACCCAAAAGTTTCTTTAAAGTAGAACATAATAATAAAAGTAGACAGTTTTTTAGATAGTTCCTTACTAAAAAAAGAATGATTTAAAAATATCTGGCCAGAAAATAGTTTGACACACACTTGTTATGATTCTATACGCATATATGAAATTTATAATATTTTTATTAATGGAAATGACAATATGGAAAAAAATTTAGTTTTGTGGTTGTGAAATACTGGAAAAAACATCAAATGCATCCTTTATTTATATTTTAGCACTTTGAACAGTAAAAGTTTCAAAAACATACATGACGATAAATGTAAGCCGAAGACGTTCTTTCACCAGATTCTCTTCACATCAGAGATCATTGTTCTCTCGGTATTCCGTTCGTCCTACAGGCATTCGCTTGATTTATATTTTTGTTTTGTACAAGCTTTAGTGCATATTTTGAAATCATTACAGTTGTGTGTATGTATGTGTGTCTGTGCCTATGTTTAAATTTTCATAAAAATGCTTAAGAAATTTGTGGCAGCCCAATATTTTAATTAAATCAGAACACAGCGGTTTCAAATAGCTGGTTGGGCTGGAAAAAAAATAGCGCTAAATAAAAAAATTCACCATAGGTTAACCCATATTAAAAAGCGAGATCTCCTCAGATGGTTGTGATATTTCTTCTTCTTTACTACGTGATATTTTGCAGCTTCAACTTGTTAAGATTTTAATCTTATTAATTCTTTTATTTTTTAATACATGATATTTTCCAGTTTTCTTTTGGTAATGAAATATAATAAACTGTTTCAGCTAACATTAATCGCCACATGACGTATAAAACAAATTTTTATGATAGGACTTCTGCACCATAAATTATATTTTAAATAAGCATGTTTACACATCATTAGTTGTATTAATCGGTTATGTATAATAGTATTGGACTTTAGTGCTGAATAAACCGATGAACATTTTTTAAATCACGGTTAAATTTTTCTTTCCGGTTGAAAAAAAATGTAATTGTCGAAATGTGGATATTTAAGTTTTATTTTTGATTGTAAATGATTAGTAATATAAAATACTATAAGTAATATAAAAAAAATAGTAATATGAAAACGTTTAAATCTTTAGAACATATTTTACCATTTATTATCAGAGACAAGTAAGTTGTAAAACTTTTTACAATTTCTTTTATACAAATAAATATAATATTTTTTCTATATCTCAAAAACGATTTCGTACAATTCGTAAATTGATAATATTCACCCAAAATACCCAATACAGTCATGTATTTCTTGATTTGGTGAATAGTTCACGATTTCATAGGCCGTGATTAGGGATTAAAATTTTTATGACACAAAGAGAAAAAAATGTTAAAAGTTTGATTTATAAAATTAAATTATACATTTTTTTGTTTCGATATTTACTTGAAAATATTTTTAGCCCCTTTCCTCTTCGCAGAAATGTCCTCGAACTTTTATTATTTAATGTGGGTGACTGGACTACCATTTAGTACAACTTTGCCAAATTTTAACTTTCCGTGTCAAAACATTTCAGGAAAACGGCTGCAACGGGCAAAACTGAGAGAAAGATACCAAGATTATTATGAAGTATTTTGTTTTCAGTTTTAGTATCAAACAGTGAAGTTAGTTTGTTTTAATTTAAATGCTATATCAATATTTTTTATTGATATGAATAGAAAGTATCAACTACTTTTATATATTATATAATAAAGAAAAATAATATAATCGTACTGAAAGGTTGTATGCGATTAAAAAAAGGCAAACGTCGTAAAATGGTTCTCGACATTAAAGATTTACTAGTCGATCTCCATTTTATTGTCTCCGGAGAGAAACTATATTTAATTTCACTTTATTTACGAGCTTTGTCGTTTAAGCAATCGGATATTTTCACTTTAACGTTGGTATTTGAGTACATGCGTTACTATTAATCTATGAGTTTTAACAGTTTTCTATCTCGGAGTTGCGAACTTTTACTAACGATTTAATTATAAACTAAAGCGTCTAGCCAATTAAGCGTATGGAAACTACCATGAAGGGATTTATCAATAAATTATATTATTACCTAAATATTTAAAGTGCGCGTAATAATTTAGTAGAGAAATAGGTCAATGGTGCGAGTTATCGAAAACCGGCGTCAATAAAAGGAAAGTGGCAGTCTCAAAGGTGGTGATTAATATTTCACCGCAATCAATTGACCGTTCGCTGCGGTGGGAAATTATTTCATCATGAATCAGCACAACTTTAAATGGTTTCATGGAAGCTGCGGGAAAAATTGCGAAATTCGGAATATATAATGTATTAATTAAGATCTGTAAAACAATTATAGTTATTCTTAAACAACTATTATCATCAAGAGTGAATGAATATGGAGTCTAGTGAAATGTAATGTTTTAAACGTGTCAATTATAGGTTCCAAAGGACAAGAGTCCATCAGGTTTGTGAAATTTAATTATAATTTTTAAAGGCGTCAAGGATGCTACGTTTACTACTCTTGTCATCTATTCTGTATGGCTACTTAATTGGGGAGATCTTGTCAAGTGATTTATTCTACGAAGAATTTTTATTTCAAAATAAAACAAATATTGCGCTAGCCATTTGACTAAAAAACCGTTTTTTGACCATGAACTACAACATCTTCGCATTGTTTACTTTACTCTAATCATGGTTTTGAGGTAAACAGCGGAATCTCATTGTTTTATATTTTGGCAATTAATTTAAATTCAACCTTACTCAATAACATTAATGGATGTTCTGCATCTGAGGAAGAAATATTCACATATACGGAACTTGAATGGATGAATATGAAGAACGGTTGGAAAGGCAAAGAATGGTTAGTAACACAAAAATCGGTAGTGTTTCCATTCAAATTTAAAACTAGGCTGATGAGATAATTAAAAAAACATTGGTTGGAAATATCCTCAACAAAAACTAAATTATTTTAATTTAAAATCAAAGCTTTGAAGAAAGTTGTTTTACTAGTTAATTTAGAAACATATGCAAAAATTGGTAAAATTTAATTACAAGGGTAATTTCTTGAATCTCAAAAATTCTTCTTGATTTTGCAGAATCCTCTCTAATTATATTATATCTATATCAAGACATATAATCATGATACTGAATATAAATTGAACTTAAACATCCATAACGGCATTCAAAGATACATTTATAATTGTGTAAATGGAAATACAACCATGGAATATTGTGTATATGTAGTGACAGGTGCTCTTGGTTACACGACCTTTATTAAAAATTATTGATATTCATAATCTTATATATTGATTATATGATTATTTTTGCCAAAATACACATTTTACCAGGACACTTAATATGAATTCTTATAGTTTCAATTACGTTCCACTAATTCGACTCTTCTGCAGTTTTTGTTTGAAATTGCTAACTAACAACCAAATAATTTTTTTTGGTCGTGTCACTCTGGAAGTTAACATAAAAAACACCCTCATGAAACCTAAGTTCTAAGAAAAAATACTTAATTTGTAATTTACGAGATGTTTTGATTGGTTTTAATTTAATTTGTTTAACTCGAATCGTTTCTGAAATAAATTATTCTGAAGTTACTTCCATTTTCCCCTTCTTATTGGGGTCAGAGGTCTGAGATTGGCTGTAAAGATAACTTAAATAAAGAATAATAAATGCAAGGTAATTACTTGTTAGATATTCGGTTTTTCATTTCTTATATTTTTCTTCATAAAAACAATACTCATCCAGATTTCATAGGAGTAGGTAAGTGAATACTGATGCCAGTATTTAACTAAAGAAGCAAATCACAAATATAGAATCTTTAAGAAATTTTGGAAAGACTTCATTTCGATATAAATTAAATAATAGAATAAAATAGGATAATTTGGAATAATAAAACGGTTTATATACATTGAACTGATGAGCAACGAATGTATGGATAAAAGTTTAAAAAGTATATTATCATGACGGTCACGTAACCAAGAAGCTGCTTAAGTATGGTTCAACTTAATTTAAGCGTTATTGGAATAAATTAATTTTGAAGATAATTGGCGTTAATTTTGTAGAAATTCATTATTCATAATTAAATGAAACTACGTGATGTAGTATTATTTCTACTTTTACACCTGAAGATAAAACGTAATACAACGAAACCTAGGTCGTGGTAAATAACTTAAAGAAAGTAGAAATAATACTACATCACGTAGTTTCATTTAATTGGGAATAAATTAAGGCAAGACACTTAATAGCAAGCTACCTTTTTACACAATTTGTAAGTAGTAAGAAGTAATTCAATTAAAACCAACCGACTCAATTGCGAGGAAAATTTAGTGATTAAGTGATTTATGTGGCGAAATATTTTAATTATTTAAAAAATCTGTTTATTCAAGAGGGCCACTTCATCTTTAATGAAATAATTTGAAAGAAACTCAATTTATACGCAGATTTATATTGCCTCTTTCAAATTAGTTTCAATGTGGTGTAGATTTCAATTCGTCTCTTAGATGTTGTATCAGTTCCAATATATGACATAGGTGTTGAGTTTTCAACAATAACGAAGTGCGCGTCTTGATTTAAAGAGTTCATGCTGCTCTCAGGTGAGGCCACCCAACATGATTATCTGACTGGCTAATTTGATAATAGTCATAAACAGGTTTAATATAAACCTGCTTATAGTTAAGACAAAGAAAGATGCTAAAAATATGCTGCAATTTCCCAGATAGTATCTACGTTGAATAAATTTAATCATGGTAAAATATCCGTAACTTAATTTCAATCCAAAATGTATTTAGAGTTTGTTTATATTACATTCGTGAGGTTTTAGAATCTTCGCCGAAACATATAGGTTTTACGAAGTGACTTTTCGAAAAACGATTCTTTTTTATATCATATTAAAAATAACATCGAAATTTATTAAAAACTAGCTATTGCTTTGTGACCTCATTCTTGTGGGTTTATAATATATAGATATTTTTTGTTCAATAAAACTCAAAACGTAGTAAAAAATAAAATAACGTTATTTCAGGATACGAGTAGAACTGGAGCTCTAAGGGTTCCTTACAGGCTTAAGCAAATATAAACCTTTAGGGGTGAATATATCACCTAGCATATATTTCATAAACGTATAAATATTGAGTATTTCTCAAAATCTACGGGGTAATTATTTTCTTGGTAACTTTTACTTTGTATGGCATGTATATTGATAAAAATTTTAGAAATAAATTTTGAATCTTTATAACTAAACTTTTCAACAAGTAACACCTACGATAACATATATAAAAAAATGTTTGAGTACTTCATTTTCCTTTATTACTTCTTTAACTTTCTGAGTGTTAACTAAGAAATCTATGTGGGCTAACGTCCTTTATTATTATGCCATATTGCAAGCTTCTATGGTAAACGATTTCTGAGAAAACACGATCGATAAATAGACGGAGAGACTCGTTATTGATCTCCTAAGGATTTTTTTTTCCTTCTGAAGTAAAGAATTCTTAAATCAGAAAAGCGCAATAATAAAAAAATTAACCTTGATAAGTGGTCTTTCATAGTTCTTCTCTACGACTTCGTTATTGTGATTGATATTTAGGAAGAAATTATGTTGATTATGTGTGCATGGTTAAATGAAACTAAGTGTAAACAACCGACTTGATATGTTATGCGATTTAAGAAAAATGTCAGAACAATTAGGAATTCCGCAATCAAAATTGCATTTTAAACATTATCAAAGCAAGATTTTAAAATAACTTAAAATATGGAACATACTCTACTTTTTCCTCTTTTATTCTATAGTACATAATAATCTTTTCACTACATAATATATTGCCTGGTATATATTTCACAGACATAACGAATATGATTATTGCCTGTGCTTATTAATACAAGTTATCATATAATGTTTATTAAATGCCGCTATCGTAACTTTTCATAAGTATATTTAAAAAGGTAAAGGGGAAGTGTCAATTTTTTACTTTTGATGACTCATATCTTGCGAAGATGAATTGTATATGACATTTTTTATTATTTAAAAGACCTTTTCGCTTGCGGCTAACTCATTGGAATCCGCGAGAAAACACTTTTCATTCTTACGGAAGTTGATGAAAAATAATAGTTTTGTTTATTTTTATGTATTGGCATAATTAATCGATGTATTCCTGTAACCACGTTTTGTTCCAATTTCAATTAAAATGATAAACAATGAATATGCCATGTATACCGACCGACAAGAAAAATTATAAAACTTCCATTTTCCGAGATTTGGCTGCTGAACCCTAAAAATTATATGAATACGTACTAAAAATAATAAATGAGTTCTTGATCTTGCTTGCCATGACTTATTCTTGATAGTTTTAATTCAAAGAAAATAATTTATTGTCTTGTAAACAGCTGGGTTCCACTTAGCACAAACTGATAATTAATAAATCTATTCAATTAATGAAAATAACATTTTGAACACGGCATAAATTGAAACTTTTTCTTTTCAAATCACTCACTCTAAAATAAGTTATCAAGCTATAGCTTTAATAATAATATCCATTTGTATTTCATCAAACAAATTAAAATTATTATAATAACGGTATGTTAGGGATAGGGGTAGAAATGGGTAATAAAAGATTTTGCCGGGTGTGAAGACCATTGTTCTAGTTAAAATTTGTAAATTAATTTAAATAGATTCAACACATCAAATCTGTCATTGTAAAATATTGTAACGGATATTTAAAACATTTCAAACTTCACGGTGTTCATCATTGATTAATGTTTTAATGATATTCATTCGGTTTTATTAACGACATTGGATATAGACAGCTGTTAAATAAGCTTGATGGAATTATTATTTGGTTTCATCTCGAATCTCAAATAAAAATTTATGCCAAGCTATTTTTCTATCGAAGTTGTTGAGGACTGTTAAGTTATTAAAAGGAAAGTATCTATATACACTTTGACGGCTAGTAATCGATACTGGGAAAAATCATTATTATTTTTATGTGAATGTGACTAAAACTTATGAATTTTGTAGTTATTTTTTACTATTTATTCCTTCAGCTGTCTATAACGTATTCACAACGCGTATCTTGCGTATGGATGTGTGATTTATTAAGTATTAAAAAAATTCAATTCTCGAAATTTTATTTACTTGAGAATGAATGGCACAACATTTTTGGACTTTTTTAAAGATTGGATGGTTATTTAAAAATATTTCATATATATATATATATATATATATATATATATATACCTGTGTGTGTATATACATAATTTATTATTATAATTTTTTTCTCTTTTGAGGTACGGTACCCTAAAAGCAAATGCAAGTGCGTAATTGCCTGTCGAATCGAACTGCAAATGATAATGCGCTTTTTGTTTCTACCGGTTTGAATGGAAGTCTGCTTTTCTAAATTATAAATTCAAGTCGCTAATTAGTAATAATCTCGCAATGGCAACGACGAAATGCGCCACTATAATTGATGCTATTTTCTCGTGATAAATTAATGATATAGAATCAGAAATACATATTTAATACATTAATTACCAAATTTGTAGACAGTACAATTAATTAATAAATGAATAATTCAGTCGATTGTTCAATTAATTATCCCTTTTTTCAGTAAATGTTTTGATTTACTAATAATTACGTTTAATGATTGCAATGAATGTCCTGATTTACTTATAATTACATTTAACTCGTTTCCAATTTACATATACTCATCGGTGAAGTTTAAATATAGGTAATTAAATAAAATTAGCGTCATATACTCATTTGCAATAATTCTATACCTTTATTTTCAAATCGTATAGATGTTTCATTTCTACGTGAGTACGGTGTGGCACATTTTTTCATATATTTATATGTATTCAATAAATATAAAAAGTAATTAAGGCAAGTCACGTATGGCGTGAAATATATTGATTCTATAGTCGATATCTCTAAACGTATGCAAAATATATTTCTGTAAATGGCATTAAAATACCAACAGTGAAACCCAGAAAACACAATTTCACGTAAAGATTTAGAAAAACCGAATCTTAGAAAAACCGAATACTTATCTTAGTGCGTAACTTGTAAAGTTCTTAATTCTGATTAAACTTTAAAGGAAATCTACTATTTAATTTAAATTCATATTTTGAACTTGGTGTATATAATTTATGACGAACACAATATCATACCGCAACTTTATGTAAATAAAAACTTTAACTATGTATGACAGTGTCGATAAATAAGCTAAATATAATTTAAAAAATATACTCAACACGAAAATACAATATATTAATTTTTCATCAATGTACGATAAATTCTAAAGCTAAAGCCAGAATTGACGTTGATGAAAGTATTTGCAAGTTAATAAAGCAAAATAATGAAAAATCCTTGGCAAAAATAAAGTGCAGACCCTTTAATTGTATTTAATAAATAAGCAGGAAAATGACATAACACTTAAATAAAAACATATGTAAAATATGATATACCCATTCCCACCCAATAGCAAACATCTTAATGTTGACTAGGTTGCCAATTAAATTTTGGAAATTTATAACAATACTTGGCTAAATCGCCTCTCAAAATGTAATATATAAAAAAATACCTATTTCTCAATTTTTCCATCTCATTTTTTACTTCAGTTTATAAAAGTGACTATTTTTTTCCCGGCTATTTTTTCATTATTTTCTTTAAATATCTTCTTCGGTTAAAACTAGAGTTCATGTTTTAAAAATGTAACCAAAAGGCGATTGCTGTCATGTAACAAATCTTATTGACACTAGATTTTTACGAAAGTAACATATCGTGCACCGAAATAAAAACTGGCTCATTATGTGTCAACAGGCTCCTCGTAGTACTAAATAGATATTGCCAGTGTACACAGTTTTTTTGTCTTTAAACCGGATTAAGCATAAATATAAATTGTACATTTTAAGCGAAACATGCAAGTCAGAATATCATGTCTTATAATGAATATGATTATAGTTACCGTACCAGTTAATTACCTTTTATGATGTATTTCAAAGTGTATCTTTTTAGATTGGAGATAAGTTGTTTATAAATTGCTCATATTATAACTTACGTAAGAATTTATGTACATAATATATCCACCATTTCCATGAAATATGTTGCACATTTCATTATTACAATAGCTGACTTCTACTGTAAATTTCATCGTATGAAAATGAGGCATTTTTTCAAATGTTCGACACGATGGTGTATAAATAAATTAATCTGGTGAATAAATTAGAAACTCATAATTGTGAATCAATCTTACAAAAATTATTTTTAGCTTTATTTCTTCAACTCTTAATTCGAATTTCCTTTATACTATTTTTGTTAGGGTCTGTTGTTTAAGACTTGTCTATCTTGAGTCAAAGCATATACTCTTTAATATATATATCAAAAAACTAAACAACATTTTAGTTTATTACACAGAATAAGATGTTTAAAAATTAGAACTTAAAATTAAGAAATAAACTTAGTGAAAATTAAGGATAATGGGAAATTGATAATTTTATTTGACTTTTCATCCATAATTACAAATCATTTTAAATATGCCCTTATAACATTGTGATACTTCTTTCTTATATAAGAGCTTAAAAATCTCATAAAAAGTTTATTTCTTACCACGAAATGTGGTATCTTTACTTTTAGGTTTCTTACGAATACTTTTTTTGATAAGGCCAAAAAAAATCAACTTGCTTTTATGGGTTTTGAAACAATCCATGAAATTCTTGTAAAAAAATTATTATAGATAGTAAGGTTGGTATACTGATATAAATATTTCAAGGAGCAAAATCTTTATTTAAAATTAATACAGCCTGTATAAGAATGGTGGGTTGTTATTCCATTAAGCAAATTAAAATTAAATCGAAACGAAGTTATGGCATATAAACGAGAAAAAAATACGTGACAGAATTTGAAATATGCATTCCATACCAAAAAAAATGTAATAAAATGAATATGGAGAAAGGAAAGGAAGTGAGGAAAATAAAAAGAATCGAAAAAAAAGGCACGAATGATTCGGAAAGATTGAGTTAATTTATTTTAATTAAATTGGAAGACGGGTATTTGCTTGTATTGGCTTGTATCGGAATTAAACAAGAGAAATAATTATCATTCTTTATAAGTGAAAGGTAACGTGAAGGTTTTGTATTGATTATTTTTATTTGGCGTTGGACAAAACATTATATTTATAGCTCTGTTGTGACTAGTATGTAATACTTTAAAGGGAGAATTATCACATATTTGATTATAGTTTTATGCTTAAATTATTTATTTTGATACTTAAATTTTATCAATATTCTCAAGCGGTGATATAACTTAAGCTATGTTACATTTGATAGATACAATGTGCAGGTTTTCGGCATCTTAGAGAACATTTGTCAGTTTACATCCCTCAGGTAAAGAATATAATTGTTTTGAACGTTACACAATATTTCGATTTTTTCTTCTGGTCTGTAAACGTGCTTATGAATGTGATCCCAGAATTTTAATTATTTAGCCATAATAAGTTTTTCGGGGCAATTTTATCCCATTTTAATGAAAAACTATTTTTTCCAGTAATTAGTATAATTAAATTAATTGAAAGATATATTTGGAATTAAGTAAACTGTTACTCCGATATTTTCTTACTTTTATGGAAGTCTAGTTACGGGTAAAATACTTTTTAAAATAACAAAAAATAACAGCTATTTTACTTGTAATCATTTTTATTACAACAAGCCTCCGATTCAAATTGATCCTGAGTAAAAATTTGATTTTATGTTTTGCTTATATAATCAGAATAATTTCTTTTGCGAGATGATCACAAATATTATTGTACGGTTAGGCATGAAAGGGTTTCAAGGCAGAATATTGTCAACGCCATGCCAAGTTTCAAACATTTTTTTGTTCATGAATTGTAGGTGAAAAACCTCAAGCTTTCAACTGTTTTTCCCATCTCACATGATACACATTTTTTTTCAGCATACCAATATCGATGGAAACCGTGTTTTGGAAATGTGCGTTCATTCGACTGTATGATGTGGAATATTTTAAATTTAGCACGAATGTGAAGTATGGTGGCTCAATTACAGATATGATGTATAAATAGTTAAATTTTGATCCTGGAATTCATTTCAGGCAGTAAATTGAGAAAAATTCTTTCAAGGCTATGAAATGAAAGCTTAAGTACGAATTCAACATTATGTATAAAATGTTTTTATGGATTTTCAAAAAGTTTTTAGGGGAATACTCTTAAAAAAGTCTGTCCTGCTTATATTACCAAAGAGATTGCTTAGAAAAATGTAAAGGAAACCAGGAACATTGGAAATTAGGAACAGATTGAAACAAAAATTTCAACATTGGAAAATTCCCACGCGAATAGTTTTTATATTTAAAATTAACTCTTTATTTCCGTTTAATTGCTTAACAGTTGATTTTAGAGAAAACAATTTCAAACAATATAAAGAAGAGTTTTTTCCTTCCGCGTTTTCGAAACACTCACTATACAACTTCGCGCATACGCGATGTGATACGGCATTGGTGCCTTCGGGGGCGTGCAGTGAGTGCATTTCTATTAATTTTCAAGTGGGAGGATGATGGCACGGGACACTAATCGTACACAGATTGCTTGCAGATGATCAACTTTTTAACGAATTATACCATGGGCAGGACTTATAATTAACCACAACTTAGTTTAATATAGGTCTTCTTTAAAGTAAATTAAGAACAGTGATACTACTGTGAGGACATCTGAATTTTATCTAAAATGTATTTGTCCTCATTGTAGGTAACCGAGCACATTATTCTAAATATATTCATCATTGGAAAAGAAGACAATATATTACCAAACGAGATTTACATATCTTAGTTATTTCTTAGAACCTTGTGACACAAATATTCAAATAGGGAGAGAAATCTTGGCAAATTTTCTAATGTATATTTCTGACTAAACTATAATTTTATCTTACTTCTCCAAATTAGTTGAGTTACACTTTTTAATTACACGTAGACCTCAACACCACTTTTCGATCTCACTTTTAGAAAAAGCAATTCAGAGCACAAACATATTTTAACACTATCTCTATACTTGACAACATAAGTAAAGTTTCTATGTGTCAAAATGTTAGTTTAGACGTTTACGAACTTCATTACTTCCCGATCAGTATCACACAAAATTTTAGGAATCTTATCTGTACACATTTGCACCAAAGTATATACATATATTTATTATTTTAAATTTGTTGTTATAAAAATCCAGAAGCCTTATGTAAAGCCAATATGCAAGTTAAGGTGACAATTTTATTATAATTAATAGGCGAGTAATTAATAGTGTTTTTCTGCCGTAAATTTGAAGGAGAGAAAAGAGAAAAACTCTATACGTGTTATTTGTAAATGTTTGTTAGGTAATAGTAATTTAGGTTATAGTATATACATTATCTATACGTCATATGTAATATTAATATACTTGTATGGAAGCATTGTTTGTTTGTGTTGTGCTTAGATGATGATTTTTTATTGATTTGAGTAATAAAGAAAAATTATTAAATCAAATGCTTTTCAATAAACTCAAGTAAAATATTAAGATGTCTTAACTTAATATTTGTTAACATTTTGCAAGCAAGTGCTTGATAGTATTGTTCCATATTATTATATATAGTATTGTGATACCAGAATTTAATAAACAAAGTAAATATTATTTCGAAATTATTTTATTTATGTCTTAGTATTGAATTGAATTGTCGTATCCGATTGGCATGACAAGGTCTGGAAAACTGTTCATGGAGCCTACAACTCTCCTTCCCTTTTCTCACAGTCTTAGCGGGTAACTGTCAGTAGCCAACATAAGAAAATTTCCCAGATTAACGATTAATTCGAGACACGATAATGGCCTCCATTAAGGCTAAGTTTGGTGTTAGGGTTGTAACATAAAGGTTACGATGTACTTTATTTTCTATACGTTATATCTGTACTATTTGTTGACTTATATTAAATATTTGATATGCACTTCTTAAGTAAAAAATGAGTTTCCAATTAAAGGTTGTGTTGGAGGATAAATAAATTTATTTCTGAAATTAAAAGAATCTTCTTCAACATCACCTTGCCGTAGCGATTCCCTACATAATAGATGAATTAAAATGTATTAAATATGAATTAAGGTGCCAATATGTGTGTGTTATGCTTTACCAAAATCGTTAAAAACCTAAAACAAAGCTAACATTTTGACTTCATATTACGCTTTAAATACTAGCTCTTAACAGTTTTCGTAGTCGTTTTCGATATGTCGTTTTATAAATGTTTAATGTCGATATATTCTAAGAAGCCAAAATAATGCAATTTTTTTTATAAAATTTTCATTAATTATATCCACATTTTGCAGTACCAATGTAAGAATATTTCTATTTATAACCTTTGACTTGTAGTCCCGTTACAAAATAGACGGATATTTAAATAATTGTTTTTATAAATCATGGAAATGTCTTGATTTTATTAATTTTTTTACATGTATATAAAGGTTAATATGCCCGATTAATAATCTCCAAATATCTCCATTTCAATGTATTAATATAACTAAACTATGCTTACTTTTTTCCAGATGTATAAAATTAGGAATTTTTTTTTGCAAAATATGATTTTTTTTTATTTCAAAATTAATACTAATTCCTCTGTCGAATAAGATCTTTTCCATTTTGCGAATAGTTTCAGATTTGTTGCATTGTCTCTTTTTAGCCGAAGGTAAAAGGTCCGGCCTTCGTTTGGCGAGCAAACATATTGAAACTGCTTTTATTAAGTGCCGTAAGTGCCAGATCGATTCTGTTAATAGTTTCATAATTATAACCCATTTGCCTTACGCTTTGTGGAAGTAATTTTTATAAACTCATGTGCTGATGAACGCCTAAAATATGAAAAAGTGCCAATGTTGTCATATCTGTCGGCTTTCAGTCAATTTTATTGAGAAAAATTATTTACGTTAAATCCATACATTAATTGAACTGCAATGAAAGACGTATTTGAATTACTTAAACAAATAATATTTTTAATTTTTTGAACTACCGTGCATAGAACTTGGAAATGAACATTTGTTTTCTGGTGCACTCCATCGGGTGACGTGTCCTTGAAGAGGTATTTTAAAATACTATCAAACATTAAGTAAGATTTACTGCCAGGACATTTCCTTCACAAGTTATCAGTATCTAAATTGCTACCCAGATCCATTCACTGCTTCTAAACTACTTGTGTAAGGAATATCGAAAAATCAGGACAACGGTGCTTAATAAGTAATTTCATGCAAAATTATTACACGAAAATATTTATTAAAAGAGTAAAACCAACATATTTATATGTCCGAATGGAATAGAGAGGTACTGGCAACAGATTTTATAAAATGTCATAGTTATAAAAAGTATCAATAATATAAATATTATGAACTATAAATGTTTAAATTTATACCACTGCCTAAGTGCGTATGGGATTGTCATAGTTCGAGTTCCACTAGTACGATTAGTTGTCGAAAAACATTACTAGCTTAAGTCCATTCTCTAATATAATAAACCACATTAAAGTTTATGAGTGCATAATAGAAGTAAACCGTTATTAATCTATTTTGTAAAAAATATGCTTTCCCCACATTGGACCAGGTATTTAAGAAATAACGCTTATCTTAATAATAATGTGGCATACCTAAGATATTGTGTGGCATACCTATGATATTGTAATATGATGTACTTATTGCTACACAAGTAATCTCTTATAGAGCAATCTCTTACAAGAACACTAGTATAATGTAAAAATAAATTAAAGCTTTAAATCATATTATATCCACGAAGATATTTAGTAAAAAATATACTTTCCTCACATTGGACCAGGTATTTAAGAAATAACGCTTATCTTAATAATAATGTGTCATACCTAAGATATTGTGTGGCATACCTATGATATTGTAATGTGATGTACTTATTGCTACACAAGTAATCTCTTATAGAGCAATCTCTTACAAGAACACTAGTATAATGTTAAATGTTATTGTGGTAGACTGAAATAGACTGTGCAGTTAACTAGAAAAAAATAAAGAAAATAATATAGATATTTCCAACCATGTTTGTAAATATTCTCCATTATAATATGAATCTGAAAGTAATGTAGATTAAGAGAAAGTAAGTGAAGTGATGAAATCTGAATACGTGTACCAATAAGACCACTGGTTAGTATTTAGGTTTATTAAGCACCATTCATTTAATTCCCTGTTTTGCAAACGTCAAACCAGTTTTTCGTTTTATCTCAGCAGTGCTAATTTTTGTAACAAGAGCAAAAACGTTATCCAGATCTTCTTTATATACTGATTAGCAATAAATAAAGAAATCCGTTATCAAATATATATATATATATATATATATATATATATATATATATATATATATATGTATATATATATATATATATATATATATATATACGTGTGTGTGTGTGTGTGTGCGTACTAAATACATCAAGTTAAAAAAACTCACAAATGAGGATAATTTTCAAATAGCTATAATATTTTTTTATTTTAGACAAATGATATATAGATCAACAATTATTTTTATAAGAATATATGATTTCCGAATTGATGGTGTTTATAACCCTTGAACTGGAAAATTAATAAATTGCTATAAGTCCTCGGTCATTTGATAAAATATAGATATATATATATATATAGTATATTTGATAAATTAATTTGAATCTATATTATCGAATTTTAAATAAAAACGTTATTGGCGATGTCGTTGCACTCTTACGCGACATTTGTGCAGAAAACTTTATGTCATTATCATGAGTATCGATAATGTGAAGGTGTTTGGAGACTGTCATTTTCATGACATAAACATATTTTATACTTTATAGCAGATAAATTTACATAATAATTCTATAGTTTAATAACCAAGTAACAATAAAAGACTTATATTTTTCATACATTTCATAGGACTGATTAAAAAAATTAAAAAAAGTATTATGATAAAAGTCTAAAGTGTACGTTGATTGAATAATATATTCGATTGATAAAAAAAAATTCCGTTTAAAAAAATACAAGATCGTTTACATGCATCAATCTTCGTATTGGTACTCACGGCAAATAGAGAAAGAGCTGAACTTTTAAATAGTCAATATTTAATATTTTAGCCTTGACAATTTAAAATTATTTTAGCCCTTATATCAATTTTAAGTCTAAAATGAACAGGTTGTCCACTGAATTTGGATTGAAGAACTTTTTTCCTAAACTTTCTAAGTAGGTGCAGTTTGTTTGGCACACTTTTTGGAATATGATTTTGGTGTGAAAGTAGTAGTAAAAGATAACTGAAAGAAACTGAAAAGCAATTATTGATGAAATGACAATATGTCTTTACGTCAAGCGGAATGCATAAAGAGGCTCTTGCCTTTTCAGTTACGGCCAATAACACAATCTGAAACTCAAGCTCTTAAGGCTTGAGGTCTTTGATAACAAAAAAAAATAAATTAAAGCTTTAAATCATATTATATCCACGAAGATATTTAGTCGCATTTCTTTCTATCAGTGTCGAAATTTTGTTTCAAATAATCCTGTAACCGTTTTAGTGAAGGAGGTCGTGGAGAAATACATTAATGTACGTTTATTTTATTTATCAAAATAACGTAATACTAAATTGATAAAATATTAACTTTTTAATAAATATGTATAATTCTCCGGGTAATAAGTGAAATATTTTCTAAAATATTTTGTCTATATTTCTCATTCTGAGTAACTATTATTAAATTATGTCGGACAATATGCATCCCGACTTGTTTGAAAATCTAATATACCTTGGAAACTGACAATGCTTGGGTATTTAATTAATGTTGTTTTTTATATAAAATTTATTCCTATATATTTTAGTATTTATTTCTGCTTTAGAACTTATAACGTTAAGCACATTTTATCACTTTATTGAAAGCGTAAATACCACAACTTAAAATTTATTTTTTCTTAATTAAAATTAAATTGAAAAATATCAACTGATTTATATTACTACATCGCTTAAGTTCGGTATCGTGGTAGGCGACTGATAAATATGTAAAAAACACTAAAATTTTAGAATATTTCTTTCGAGCAAGGTAAGTAAATGTGATTCAAACATGCGGAAACGAAAACGCATTTAACACCTTTAACAAGATTTTGAACGGGAGTATGCCGCAATGTAATTCGCGCGTTTAAAATTCATTCGTTTCAAATTAGCGACATGTATGTTCACAGCGTTGGTCAGTTATACCGCTTGTATCTTGCTTTATGTTTTATGACTTTAATGCTCCGTTATATCTGCAGTCGATGTATTTACTTTCATACCTTAAATAAGTAACTTCTTAAATTTTCTGGTATATTCTTTTCTTCTTCCACCTTTTTCCATAAATTTTAATGGAATTTGAAATATTTCCAACTTAAAATAAATTTCATTATTTTACGTGTGACATGTTTAATTTAAACACTTACGTCAGTTTTAATATGAATGTCAGAGTTCTTGTCAAAAATATTGGGGATTTTTGAGGTTGATTTTTCACTTTTTTGATAATGCAATCACCATTTTAAACGAATTCCGCTTTTAGTTGAGAATATTTCCTTATTAGTGCTATGAAAACATATATAGAAGGAGGCAAAAGATAAGATTATTATTAATTATTATCAAAATTTATTAAATAAATATTAATACAATTTTGGTCAATTAGTTTTTCTGTAGTGTTTAGTACTCGTATATATTTGACTAAAAATGCAAAAAAAAATTAATTACGAATTTTTTCTTTAGCTAGTTTCTACAATAAATTATCGTTTATGTTATTAGATTTGTACCATAATTTCATAAATTAGTAAAATTAAATTTTTTTTAAATTATTACTTTATCATTTCTTTTTGTAAAATAATTAATTGATGGATAAAAATTTATTCCGTTTTTATCAGGATCTTAAATAATTCGGATTATTTTATTTAAAAAAATATGGTTGATATTCTTTAGAAATAATTCAAAGAATAATTAGGCTTTTGCAAATCCATGGGTGTATGAAGAAAAAAAATAGAAGATAAAAAAAATCAAAGAACACGTGCGAAAAAATGAAGAATTATTATCCTAGAGACCTAGTTAACCTAATATTTCAATAACACAGCATACTGGAATATTCAGTTCCCTCATGTGACTAAAATATTTTGATATTTACGTGCATGCAAAATAGTCTGGCATGGATGTTTAAGAAAAATTATTAATTTTAAAAGTATAACCCGCTCTACGAGGATTCCATACACACTTAGGCGCACATAAATATTTAAGCGTACATATTGTCTCTTATACCATTTACAAATGTAAATATTATTTCTCACCGTGTAAATATTGTCTTGTATATCTGTCACAGACGTAATAAATATACATTTTAACATACAGTTATTTAGCAGTTATTTTAAATCATTTCTTTAGTTCCAATGAAAGTTTTATAGACTCAAATATGTACATATTGTAAACTGTTCGACTTTCACTCGTAAACTAGAACGGTCTAGTTAGCTATGATAATTTTCCTTTTGATTTCTTTGTGTAAATTTTTTTTTTTTTTTTTTTTCATACTACTATTGTGAATAATCTCAATATACTCAAAACTTCTACTTCTCTGATTGGGGATGTGTATAGGTATGTTAGAGGGTGTGTTAGATGGGTATGTTAGAGATAACAAACGTGACCATTTTAAAAAGAGGTCATTCCTTACCCCTAACAGTTTTAAAAAAACTTTCAATGATATCCTACATAATACTGTATTCAAATAGAAAGAAAACCAACCCAAAGATATTTTTTTAAATATGTTTTATTCTTAAATATTATTAAATATTTGTAACTTCGTAGGTATTATAAATATCTATAACCATACTGCATTGGTCAAATTGTTTGCCAATATAACGGCTATTATATACAGATGGACAGAGAGAAGTTTTTATTAATTAAAAGTTTTTATTCCATCCTCAAATATCTACAATTTAATAGCCCAAATTATTTCCATTAATATATTAGCTGCCTGTGTCGGATAATTAACGGATTATTGCTGCATTTTATTTTAATAATTACTTATAAATCTTATACTTTGTAAGTTAGGCGACTTATTTCAACCTTAGTCGAATACATAATAATACGATATAATCTTGTAAACTAAAAGTATTTAAAACAAATAATCAACAGTTATTAACTACATATCTGCTTTCTGGTACAATTCTTTCAAGTTTCATTTTCAAATAGCAGCAACGTTTATTTCGTAGACGTCAGTAGACTTCGTATCAACTGCCCTCCACTCCTTCACGTACTACGTATCGACTACATCTCACACAATCGCAAATTATTATTACCGAAACTTTTTTGGAAGGTATTACATATCATATGTCCCTCTGCATCCTACTATGACTTGTTCGATGTCTGATTCGACGTCTCGCTTATAACTCAAGTAATGAAATTGAAAATTGAAAACTAATAAATAATTTTTAGGATTGCGAACATATTACGATCGAAATTCAATTTAAGCACATACTGAAAAATCCTAGTTAGTAACGAAAAATAAAGCAGAAAAATAAATAACACGATTCTGGTGTCAAACATCAACTGAAATAGAAGCTGATATTTCCGCCAGATGAGGTCACTGTTCCACCTTTAGTTTTATCATTTCTATCATTTTTATCATAGGGTTTAGAACGCAATCGGAAATTGTTAGAGAATGTTTATATTTTTGCTTTTGCCTGGAATTTTTTTTGGAAAAATTTAATTACATTTTTAAAACCAGGTATTCCAAAGAGTGGTGTATAGTTACCATATATCCAGTATTATATACCGTTATTCACATAATATTGAATAAAGACGCACAGGTTATTATTTAATAATTAAATATACATACATATGTATATATATATATATATATATATATATATATATATATATATATATATTCTTCTTTTCAATCGTGCAATCTTGACAGAGTGGTCGTGATCATGATTCGGCCGGTTCCTTCGCCACTGCCGCCCTCGCGATGTGACGCCATGTAGTTCGGTGTTTTGCGGAGTGAGAGCAGTCATTTATACTGGAGTGCGTCGCAGATTTTATTAGGTCTGTCCACCGTGTCGGAGAGCGTCCGCGGGATCGTTTGCCTTCGACTTTGCCTTGCACCACCAGTCGTTCCATGGAGTCCTCGTTACGGGTGACATGTCCAACGAATTTGAGGATTCGCAATTGCACAGTCGACGATAATCTCTCTTTGATGTTAAGTTCCTTGAGGATCGAAACGTTGGTTCGGTGCGCGGTCCATGGGATCCTAAGCAAATGCCTCCAGCACCACATTTCCAGCGCGTCAATTTTGTGGCGGTCTTGCATCCTCAGCGTCCACGTCTCAGATCCATATACGAAAATCGGAAAGACCAGGCATTTCATAAGTCGAACCTTTATGTTTCTGGTTATTCTGCGGTCTTTCCAGATCTTTGTGAGTTTTTCCACTGATGATCTCGTCACGGCGCAACGTCTTCGAAACTCATCCTCGCAACCTCCATCATTAGAGATAGTGGAGCCCAGATATACGTAGCTCTTCACTATCTGGCATCTTGCTATATTTTGGATGTTCGGTTGGTTACTGTTAGCACGATCTACAATCATCATTTTAGTCTTATCGCAATTGATTGTAAGCCCAAACTCCAATGCTGTGGTCGTTGTAGGAGAGACTGGATTTCATCTTTTGTTGACGCCAGTAGGGTGGTGTCATCTGCGTATCTCAAGTTTGATATCTTCCGATCCCCCACCGATATTCCCTTATTCCAATCTTCAAGAACTATACGCATTAGGTATTCTGTGTATATGTTAAAGAGCAGAGGAGATAATATACAGCCCTGTCTAACACCTGCTTGCGTTTTGAAGCGTTTGGAGTCAATACCGTCTACTCGGACCGCGGCTGTGCCATCTTCGTATAGACGCCTAATGAGTTGTACAAGATGATGCGGTACAGCCATTTCCGTCAGGACCAGCCACAGTTTCCACCACTTCACGGTATCGAAGGTTTTTCTGAAATCGACGAAGCATATATAGAGGGCAATGTTAAACTCTTTAGCCTTCTCTACAATTTGTCGCAATATCAGCAGCTATTCTCTTGTACCTCGACCTTTTACAAAACCAGCTTGTTCGGAGGCGATTTCTCGGGACAAAAAACTCTGAAGCCTTATGTTAACAATATGCAGCATTATTTTACTGGCGTGGGATATTAGGGAAATGAGTCTGGAGTTACTGCACTTTTTCGTCGATCCTTTTTTGTGCAACGGTATGAATATGGAGTTTGACCAATCGCTCGGCCAAACTCCAGTGACCCATATACGACAGCAGATGGTGTGCAGTATGTTTACTTCGACTTCCCCCATGGCTTTCACTGTCTCGATCAGGATCTCATCAATGCCTACAGTCTTGTTCCGTTTAAGATGGTCTATAGCGGCCCGCACCTCATCTTTTAATATCATTGGCTCTTGCTCTGTGGTTTCTTGACTTACATTACTCTTCCCAGACGCTAGCAATCTTTTTGATTTCAGCGACGGTGTCTCCGGTCGCATTCTCAATGGCCCACGTCTTCGGTTTGAACTGACGGGTTATAAGTTTGATTTTCATGTGTAGGTCTTTTGTTTCAAACTTTTGAGAATGTTTCCCTACCTCTTCACATATTGATTGTAACGCTGTATTACGGTCGCGACGGCACGACGCTTGTATGACGGAACTCATGGCGTTCAATTCCTGCACTTTTGCGCCCTTGGCTTTCAGGTCCCTACGACTATCAATCAAATCTTAAGTTTCACTCGACATCCAGTGCTACCTCTTTTTGGATCTTCTGTTGGGCTGTGATTCGTGCACGGCATCTTTTATGAATTGCACGGTGGATTTCCAAAGCTTGTCAACGTTCTCTTCCTTGCTACAGTTTTCACGCCAACACTATTCTTCATTTAGTAGTGATTGAACAAACGAGTCTTTATCACGGATTTCCAAGCGTTTGGCCGTTCTCCTGACCATGGGTCTGCGCAGTCTAGTTCTCATGCTACACACTAGTAGCTGGTGGTCAGACATGACGCCGGCTCCCGGTAATGTGTGTGCATTGGTTATCGAGCTCCTCCATCTTGTCATAACCAGTATGTAATCGATCTGGTTGCGATATTCGTCGTTTGGGAAGGTCCATGTATACAGTCTCCTGGGGTGGTATTTGAAGACTGTGTTCATAATGGTAAAGTCGTTATCTGCTGGAAATTGAATTAGGCGTTGTCCTCTGATGTTCCTGCAACCAAGACCGTAATGGCCGACGATGTTTCGTAGTCCCACATTCAGGGTAGTGGTTCCAACCTTAGTGTTAAAGTTACCGATAATCATCAGTATCTCTCTCTTTGGGATGTTATTGATACAAGCCTCCAGTTGGTTGTAAAAATCCTCGACTTTATTTTCGGGAGCGGCACTTGTGGGGGCGTAAACCTGGATGATGTTCAACGTATATGGTGAAGCATTGACTTTCATGCTAATGATCCTATCACTGACAGGGTTGTAACCTAGGACAGACCCAGCCCAGATCGTGGGTATTGCGGTAGTCACTCCAGTAAAACTGGATGACTCGTTTCCTGAGAAGAAGATAGTGTGTTTCTCTAGGTTTCTGTGCCCACTGTCTTTCCAATGCGTCTCAGTTAGTCCCGTTATGAGACTATTACATCGCTCTAGCTCGTGGTGTAATACATGGAGCTTTTATTCATCATTGAGACCCTTCACATTCCAGGTCTCAATGCGAATGTTATTACGAAGTTGCAGTTTCATTTTACCAGAGATTTTGTTTCCATGGGGCGCCTGGCTGCATATTCCCTTATGGTTAGTAACCAATTTCACATCCTGGTTCCCGGACAACTCAGGGCGCCGGTCGCTACGCGGATCGCCAGGCACACGTTTACTCTTGTTCGACTTCTTCATGACTCTCTTCGGAAATTAGTGCAGTGATTTCCCGTTGCCTTCTGCACCAGGACTTTTAGGGGGTATTTGGTCCCCAAGGTTTGTGACGCCTCTTCTGTACAGGTTACCCTGACGGGTATATATGGTTATACCGCCATTACTCGGTCGCCATTGCCCCGTTGGTTATCTAGCAGGGAGCACCACGGCAACCAGTTGGTCGCCGCCGCCATGCGGCGCGTGCAGGTGGGGTTGACAGTAGGGCCGGTAGAGGTGGTATTTTGATCTCCCCTTACTCCCATATATATATATAGATAGAATCTGAGCCCCATCTAGTATAATAGCACAGTACCAGGTGATCGAGCGATGCTCGGTTTATTTCGCATTTTTATATATCCCTTACCTTTCCTTTCCCTTACCTTCCACTTCCTCTTCACATCCCCCTTCCCCACCCCTCTCACCACCCCCTTACCCTCACCTCATCCTCCTCCTCTACTCCGCTTCCCCTCTCCCTCTATTCCCCTTCCCCGGCCCTCCCCTTGCCCTCTCCCTCCCTCCTCCTTTCTCACATCCCTACCCACACTTACACTCCCCTCCCTTCCCCCTCCCCTCCCTTACCCCCTTCCCCCTTCCCCTTCCACTTTCCCTCCCCTACCAATCCCCCTCCCGCCTCTTCTTACAATCCCCTTACCTCACCCCTCCTCCTTCCCGTTCCCTCCCTTAAGCGGTCCGTCTCCCTTCACGCACCTCATCTCCTCCCTTCCCCCTTCCCCTCTCTCTCTCCCTGCCCCAAGCCGTTCTCTCCTATGTTTTCCATTCAAAAGATATTAAGTCTTAATAAAAGTGTTCATAATAATTTTGAAAATGTTAAAAGGCTGCCATTTCCAAAATAATGAACCGACAAAGCTCATCTTCAAAATTATTGAATATAATCAATCCAAGTAATAAATATACCAAATTTCAGCGAAATCGTTAGAGCCGTTTCCGAGAAACCATTTACATATATACATATACATATACATATATATATATATATATATATATATATATATATATATATATATATATATATATAAGAATTGCCCGTTTAATAGTATAAGATAGTATTAAAATAAGAAAACTCTTCCCGTTATAAAATATTTTTGCATTTAAAATGTAAGCAAAAACTATAATTTCTAATTTTCCTATCAATTTACACACAAAATAATACTTTTTTGTTGTACTGTATATTTCTTTGCGTACATATTTTTTATTGATTACATAAGTAAAAAATTATATGTAATATATTGAAAATGTGACTTAAATGTAATAAATTATTGCAGGCCGTGACAAATCAATAATCAGAATATGTTTTGTGGTGGTGCTATTTTCATTTTTGCAAAAAAATATATTTGGTGGTAGCCTATTTTAATGTTTATAACAATGTAGTGTTGTAACTCATGGGTATAGGTAGGTAGATCTAGAAATTTTGTTTTCGTCTGAAAAGAAAATCTATTGACAATATTTCGTCAACAATAACTTATTTACAGCAAACTATTAAAAAAATATTAGTGATGCTTATTTACAGTGATAAACATGCTACATGTAAATTAGCCATAATTTTTTTGTATTTAAAAGTTAACTTATGAAAGACTTGAATTTCTTCTTAAAATGAATATCATTGCTGAACAGAAAGCTGAAATATTCTTTACACGTATAATGCTTGCTAATTCTCGTACCTATTTTAATTTATGGAGCCGAAAGATGGGTTCTTATTATGAATCTACCACAAAATTGAAAGTGAAAACTAGCACTACGTAACTATGATTCGTACATATAGGTGAGACATCAAAGTAAAATCAATGATATCGTAGAATGAATATTAAAACCTAAATGTGAATGAGTCAAAAATTAAGCCACATAGCTCTAAATATGATTCCTGGTGTAAGCCAGCTACTAAGTGGAGACCATGGGGGGAGAACCCCCTACAGGAAGACAACAATTGCGTCAGTGTGATAGCATAAAAAGAGGAGCTAGTCCAAAGCGGATACAGGTGGAAGAGGAGAGAGGAATAGCATAAAAAGGAGGCCTTTACCAGAATGTTAGAAAAGAGCGAAGAAGAAGAATATTAACAAATGTCCAAACATAATGAAATATTCGTTATGACAATTTGTTGGTAAGAAATATATGCATACCAAAGGTGGCGATTTGTTGCTTTGTTACAGAGTTATTAGGCGACAAATAAAGAACCACACTTTCGTAATTGTAATATTATTTTAAATTAACCTTAAAAGGGGAATAATATTTTTATGACATGAAACGGTGTGCTGATCTGAAGTGGTCACAGCCGGCACAGAGAAGAGTGGTATGAGCTAAAGAAGGCCTAGGGGAGAATAGAGAATAATGATATGAGCTAAAGAAGGCTAAGGAAGGAGCAAAGAAAAAGAGTAACAAATTTTCAAATTTGCCCGTGAATATTTCGTAACAATTTTTTTTTTATACGAGATGCGCACGTGCATAGTTATTAGATGATAGTTTATTTAGAATTATACTCGCTATTTACTACGTTAAAAAAAATATTTTTTTTGAGAAATTGTGTATCGTAATGTTTCGTTTCCCTATATTAGGACCAAATCTTATTTCCGAACTTTGTTTTCAATACGCAAGATAACTCAATATTTTCCTTTGGTCTGAAAACTTGTCGGCAGTAAGTTGAATATTTTTTTATTAATTTTTTAAATACACTTAGATTGATTTTCTAAAACGGGTCTTATATTTTGATTATTAGTCTTACATACTAATAATGAAAATAACAAATTAAAATAAAATATGTAATCTATAACGAAGATAATGTCATTTGTTAAAATTTTGTGGAATTTTTATATTTTACCATAAAGATGACAGAAATTATAACTTCAATTTAAATACATTTCTTTTTTTGTGTACAACGACCTGTCTCTGCCGTTTACTGTATTTTATGAGATACAGAGATTGACGTAGTTTCATTAAGCGAATTAAAATATTATTAAAATATTTCATTTGCAAGTTAATTACGTAATTGTCGAGAACGTAATTAAGATAATACCATATAATTGCGAACTTCGAGAGCGGGCTACCTGTAGAAAATGATATCGAGAATGTGACCTTTGAGAGTATCGTTAATTCTCTCAGTAGAATATTATAGGCCGTCGTTATTATACACTGAATTGTTTATAGCTAGAATGTTTTCCAGTTAACAGTTATCGTGTAATCCATGCACAAACCGTATTGATATATTTTACGAGGCATTTTCCTATATTAGACAAAATTATTTTTATATAAATTTTCCACATTTCAAATCACGTTGTTAAATATAGAATTGAAAAAAATTAACTGAATGGGATAACATTGATTCACATCGACCTCACCAAAAATAATGTCGGAAATTTATTATTAAAAATCTATATTGATATTATGTTCCTTGTCCAATAAAATTGTTACTTTTACTTATAAAGAATATTTTTCTATATTTATGTTTGTATAAATGTGAAAAATAAAAAAAAAACATGGATTAATATTAAATTTTAAAAAAACATGGCTAATTATTTCGAGGTTAATTATTTAAGTGCACGATTAGAAATTAATCTACATTTTAAAATAACGAGATATAAAATAGTTTATTGTTGTTCGTACGATTTTGCTGTAACCTTATAAAATGGTAAGTGAAAATGGCAGAAATGCAGTTATTATATTATCACACATACTAATTGCTTTAGGTTTGAAAGGTCTTTAAGCTCATTTTCATCCGTGAAACCTCCGATAAATGTAGTGTAATAAAATGTAATTTATATTTGTCTGGTAATTGATTAAATCTAAACTAATATAATAAAGAGGTAATGAGTTTGTTTGTAGGGGGTTGTTTTGGGAATTACTGATCTGATTTAAAAAAACTTTCATAGATACTAAACCTAGACTTTCTTACCGAACATAGTTTATATATAAATTATAATAGTACTAATATTGGCATTATTATTAAATATGAAAATAAATTAGCATTAAAACCTAGCCTCGTATTTATTGACACCACTCATTAAAACACTAGGTCTTAAACGGGTAACCCTATGTCAACATGCAAAAAGCTAAGGTGCTGTATTATGAAAAAGTTTTGGGGAAATCTCAGATATTGAAAAAATCTAGAACAATAATAGATAGGTTTCCGTAGATACATTAATCAATGATACCCACTTGACATCATTTGAAAAATTACCAGCTTCTTCTGAGAAAAATAAATAAAATAACAATAATCATAGTAACAAAGATGCAGTATTTGTATGTTTGTTTGCTCGTTAGAGATAATCGTGATGACTATTGATTCGATTAAAATATGTTATGGGATTGTAGTAAAAAGGATTGCCAATTGCAGCGATGCCAGTCAACTTAAAGAATATTGGGTGGATAAGTGGAAATCGTTTCAATAGGCAAAATTAAATGCCTGTCAAAATACATATGTTCTAAAATTAAAACACTTAAGTTAGATAAATTTTGTATCTTACATCAATCCATTTGGAATAAGAGTTCAGATTTTCGACCGTATTTTTGAACAAGTGTAAACGAAACATAGTGTCCAAAATATAGCATTATATTTCATATCATAATATGGTTTTACTTCTTTCTTTTCTACATATGTATTACCTATTAGCGGAAAATTAATATAATTTGTATATTTAATTACATAACGGAAGTGAAAATGTAAAATACATCTAAGTGACGATTTTATTTAGTTTCGACATCATGCATAAACAAAAAACATCTTAGAAACCTCTGATTCTAGGTACCTTAGAACACCTCGAATTAGCTCGACGTGTTCTAACCTACCTAATATTAGAGATCGGTTCGCTGAAGCTCGCAAAGGCTTGCCAGTGAAAATATAAGTACATCTAAGCATGGCGCAAGGAAATCTAGCACCGAACGCTCGCGGCGGTTTGTAAGCCAATATATCAGAACATCACAGATTGAACGCTCCCAGCGGTTTATCACGCAGGTACAACGCGATCATCTATACTAAGAGTGCATAAACGGTTTAGCTTTTGGTTGGAGCAAAAGTGAAGTGATATTTTCAAATATAAAGTGCTATACTACTGGAAATATCACTCTCCCTAAAATTTACGATTCCCACAAATAATAAGAAATATAACTACTGGCAGCGACTCATTTTTTTTATTAATATATAAAGGTATAATTCCCTAATTCAAACATAACGGATATCTCACGCAACAGATATCTCAAAAGGCAACTTTATGTATTATTTTATGCCGATTTTCAACGTTGGCGGATAAATATATAATTCGATTGGCAGCTTAGTTCCATTGTCAGGCCAAAGTTTATTTTGGTTATGTAATATAAAACGTATAATTTCGGTTATAAAAAAATACAATTCATTTCCCATTTTCGTTAATGATACAACATGTGTTTCTCATAGAGTTTACATGAAATATTTTATAATTTTCCGATGTTTCTATCCCTACATATATCTATTATATATACGTGCAAGTGACGTCTCAAAACTGTGTGATGGAAATAAAACAAACAAAATGGAGAAAGCGTGTTACGATATAATAGATATTTCGGGTAAAATACATTGCTATAATAACGTAAATATGATAAAGGGAAAAGGTTTTTATTTATTTGTTTGTGCTGTTCTCTGAAACCCCAGATCCAAATTAAATAAAAAAAACTTTTAGGAATTTTTAGGAGGAGAGCAGCGATAAACTCGTGGGAGAAGTGGGGGAATACGGTTTAAACGATGCAAAGTGGATAGTAGAGACCAGCTTTCTAAATGACTGATCATCCCAAGTATTCCCTACGATATAGCCCGACTCCGATATCCGACGTCATTTGGTGAATGGCGCGTAAGTTTTTGGTAAACGCGAAGGATGGACGGTATGGTTAAAATAATTACACGCTGCTGAATACTACGCGGCTGAATTCGTGGGTATAGTCAGTTAAATGATAAAAGATTTGTTTGCAGGACGCGGAATAGTAATTAAATTATGAAATAGTAATTATGTGCTCGGGTGAATACGAGTAATGCAGCAATCCCAGTAAAATGTAAGAAAAATAAAAAAGAGGTGTAAATTATATCTCCAAAAATAAATATACGACAAAAAGTAGGGGAAGGTGGTACAAAATGATCCCCCTAAGGAAAATAATCTGTAAAACGAGTGTATACAGCTTTTTCTTAAATTTAAAGTACTTAATAGGTAGCTATTCAATCGAACTACAAATTTAATAAGCATTGAATCGCATTAGCCATTAGGAATAATTTTTATCAACGTTTTTGTGAAAGTCTATTAAAGGATCATTTTGTACACCCCTGTGTCCAAAATGATCCCCAGGGTGCGGGTAAAATGATCCCCAAATAATTATACAAAATTCAAGCAAGAAATAAAATATTCAATAGTATTTATAGTGGTTTTATTGTAGATTCACTCTCAAAAATAACTGTTTGATTAATTATATAGTAAATTCTTAATTCTCATAAATCTCTGTAATTGTAATAGCACTTATATTAGTATTATTGATGCTTCTAAACAATTTTTACAATAACACTTATTGTAACTAGTATCATTGGCTTATCAGATATAATTATTTTCAAATAAAATATTTATCAAAAACGCTTTCTTAATATGTAATATCACTGGTTTTACAGCCTTAATAATGTTTCTAAATAAAATCTTAAACAAACAACTCTCTTAAAGAACTACTATCATTGACCTTACAGTATTATTATTATCACAATCAAGCAATGCTCTCTTATTAACTAGGGCGATTGGTTTTACAGTCTTAATTGTTTCAAAAGACATTATTAATCAAATAAAGCTCTCTTCATAGCTAGTATCATTTATTTTGCAGTCTTCGTTGTTTTCAAATAGTTTAAGCTACGCTCTCTTGAGTATATGGTATCTAGTTTTACAGTCTCAATTGTTTCCGAACAGAAGCGAAACGATCATTGGCACAAAAGTCGCATGTGAACTCGTCAGCGTCATCAGGATTAACACCAGCGCAAGCGTCGTGGCCCCATCTTAAGCAAACACAACACTTGATCCACCCTTCCCCTTTATTATTATTCAAAAACATCTCATTACAGAACAAACACTCAGCATCATTTTCGTCTTCTGAAGATGATTCACTTACTGCACATTTGCTCCTTTTAGGTTTTGGTCTTTTGCATTTTTCGGCAACGTTTTCTTTTTCCTTTCTTTTTCCTCTTTTCTCTTTCGTTGTTTTGGAATTTATCTTAGTTAAAGACTTTTTATTGTCATTGCGTCTATTTTTCTTGGATTCTTTCACAATTTTTTTATTCATTTCTTCTTCTAAAAAATTTTTATAAGGTGTGCTTGTAAGAATCGTTGTTGAAATCCGAGCTTTGATAATTTTTTTACGTTCACCTGTCAATTTAGGCATAGGTCGAATCTGACGTGGAGGAATGCTAAAAGATGTGGATGCAATTGGTGATTTAGAGGGATCTACGTCCGAAGTATCACAAGAAGCCAATTGGGCAGTTGTTGGAAGAGATGGCATTACAGTTTTTTCACAATCTGCTTGAG
The DNA here is from genome assembly GCA_039881145.1 of Druceiella hillmani. NCBI lineage: Eukaryota > Metazoa > Arthropoda > Insecta > Lepidoptera > Hepialidae > Druceiella > Druceiella hillmani. Next base: position 7,837,714 of record JAYKKI010000070.1, read on the forward strand.
ATGATTTTCTCATACCTTCATCGGAAACCTGAATCGTAATAGATGCTACACTTCCGGAAGGAAGCGTTTCCAAATATTCGTTGTTCTCTCCTTGTCCACAGGGTGCACAGATTGGTAAGATAAAAGGTGACACAGTACGAGGGATGGTTGGTTCCTCAACTGGAACACATGTCGATAAATCGGCACGAAAAACAGGAGTCCTGGGAGTACTTGGCCGCTGTACGTTGTCATCGAAAACTTGAATTCTATCAGATGCTGTATTTATTAATGGGCGGGGCTCCAAGATTTCATTTCTTCTTTCTTGATTAGTCGTATTAGCAGCAACGAAATCTACGTCAGTAAAAACATCAGGATTGAGCGGCCATATTCCACATTTTTGAAATCCTTTTATAATATTTAAAGGTACAGCAGCTTTTAAATACGCTTCTCCAAAAATTTTACCTATTTGAAAAACTGTGACTACTCGACCAGCATTATTATTCATCCACTTTTCTAAAGCCTGGTTGTGGTACACACTTAGCGGAAACATTACAGCAACATCAAGTGGTTGAAGTTTGTGCGTGCAGTGTGGGGGTAAGCACAAAATTGTGACGTGATTTTCTTTTGCTTTTATTATGACGCCTAAATTTCTTGTATGAGAAAGATGGCCATCTAGTACCAGAAGAATGGGATCTTCTGCTGATGGTTTAGTATAGGCCAAAAAATGGTCAAACCATAGAGAGAAGACCTCAATATTCATCCAGCCGGACGGATTGCAAGCGTACACGGAGCCTGGTGGAGTCCCATCCATTAATTCTAATTTCATTCGCAAACGGCGAAAAATTAACATTGGTGGTATGAAGTTTCCTCCAGCTGATCCGCAAATAACCGCTGTAGTTGATTCACCTCTCTCAGCAGACGTTATTCTTGCTACTTGCTTGCGCCCTTTTTTGGCAAAAATTTTCGTATATTTAGTTGGGACGGTGTTTAAACTAGTCTCATCGACATTAAAAATGCGATGAGGAGGAAATGAATGCTTCTCATGAATTTTTTGTAAATTATTGTAAAATTTATCAACAATCGGCTTATTAAAAGCCCGAGCTCGTGCCGCTGACGTTGACTCCGGAGCTCGTAGAGTAATATCGGGATGTCTTTGTCGAAACCCTCTTAGCCAGTCTTTACCAGCTTTACGAGACGTAGTAGAAAACGGATGTTTGATTCGGTTTCTTTCAGCTATCTCAAAAGCAAATTTAAGAACGTCATCAACTGTAAAACCGTACATAGTCTCTTCATTATCTTTAATATGTTGTACAAGTTCCAACTCCTGGTCATCTGTGAATACCTTTTTTATACTCCCCAACATTTTGGTACCTCCCACAGCGTGAATGTTTTTTCCTTTCACTCTTCTTTTGAGTGCCATAAGTGGAACTGAGAATTGTTTGGAGGCGGTTTTATATGGCATACCCTGTTTTACGGCATCTATGGCTTTAATCATAGTGTTTTCATCCCAGTTCTGGCGTGTGGTTTTTCGAATGTAATTTCGTGGCATGACTTCTAAAAGTAAAAAAAACATTAACGACTATCGCACATTTTAAGATGCAAAATAAAGATAAATTTAATAATATTATAAATTTATGGATTATAAAAACTTATTCTAACATTATATTCTGACACAATATGTGGATTATATTCATTCATTTAAGTTATAATTACGCATACAATACATAATATTTAAAAAATCCAAGAATATGTGTATTAAAAGTTAATTGAACATGATTGGAAGTAGATAGGCATGGAGCAAAATGATCCTGGGATCATTTTGCCCACTCCATACAGGGATCATTTTGCCCCAAATGCCTTATTAACGAAAAACATCGGAACATAACCTATGTTGTTCGATTATTGTAATGAACGACGGTTAATTCTACTGCTAATTGATAACAGAAACTGAGACAAACACACATGTCACATCATATACGTAGACTAAAGCTACATAAGGTCAAATAATGGCTTACCTTAGATTGAGCACATTAATTTTAAATATTTTGTGGTCAAATCTTATCTTTGCAAATGACGCCACAACACTGACAGAGAATGTATGGCTTAACCATACGAACACGAAATTCTCTTAAAATATTCTAGATGGCGCTATAAAATCGATATAATAGCCGGGGATCATTTTACCTTGAGGGATCATTTTGTACCACCTTCCCCTACTCAATTCACATAGACATTCAGTTTAACGAAAGTCCCATAACGATGCAATTTACATATTTTTTACATATAATTTTAATATTTTTAACAATCGAAATTAGCTACCATATCTTAGAAGCAGATTTATTTAAATGCTATGATGTAGGATTCCGCTCTGAAAACTAGCTCAGTATCATTTTTCCCAACCATCGGCGGTCATTTTTTTATTCATGTTGCATAAGTCTGAAATCCATTTGATCCGTCTGAAAAATTCCTTCCTTCCATAAAGCCGTTGTTCTACCCTTCCTTAATTACATTATGCACCCCTTTCCTTAACCATACTACGTCATAATTGGATTTAATATTTTTTAATAATTTTTTTATCCTGTGCAATTTTTGACTTTCTTTTAAAAAATGTATATTTTAATTTGTAAATGTTGAAGTTGGATAGGTTTATGTATGTCTTTACAGTTTTCTATATTATTGAGTTCTAATATTTAATCAATGGGGTTATCTGAGAGGAGTTGCTCATATAGAAGTAAATCCGTCAAATATTTAATTTTACGTCTACATTAAAATTTGTAATAAATAAAAAATAAATTAATATCATCAACCAAATCAATGTAGAGTTTACCTCGAACAATGATTTATATAAAATTTTCAAAGTATATAAAACCAAATATTAAATGAAGTAAAACGGAATTGCATTCATTAAAATTTTGGTAAAAAAATATCTTGGAATTCTTCTTATATATTCTTTCAACGGTTCAAGAATTCTAATATATTCTTTCAAAGGTTAAAGAAATTGAATATATTCGAGTCCTTCAAAAATTAGTGATTTTATTGAGTGATTTTATTAGGTTTCCGTCCCAGTTTTTTAGTTATGAAACCCTAGAAATGTGTAATAAACAACCTTACTAATAAAAATATTTCTCCGATTTGTTATAACATCAAGAAAGTAACGTTAATTGGAACACTATAAATGCATTTTCATTTTAAAATGTGCAATGTAGATATTATATCAATAAACCGAAAATAAGTCGAACTAATGCCATCACGGTGACCGTGATTATTTCACTGCCGGCTAAGTAGTTATAAGTGTTTATAATCCTTAAAGAAATTGCAAGAAGTCAGGCGCTACAAGTCAGGTGAAATATTCACATACAAGTGAAAGAGTCGAGGAAGGCATTAAACATGTAAAAAGGAATCCATTAAGAAATAAATTTTAGGTTTGCCGAAATCGATTGCCATGCAAGTCCCTAAATAAATTGAATGGTACTTTCTGCTTTAAGTGAGTTCATATGTTTTTGCTCCAAAACTACAAAAGAAGAATTAAATTGTATCAATATTTTTTTAAGGAATGGATTTGGTATAAATAATCATTGTTTGATTTGATATAATTAATACTTAGACCTTTAAATTTATTTCGTAATGAAAGCTGATGTAATAAATGTGAGACGGTGCGTATTTAATTGGCCGGAAACTCCCGCTGCCAGCAACGCCACAAAATCGCACCGTTGTACCTTTGTATGTTTTTTTACTTCTGGCCTCAATATAATTTTTCTTTTCTTGCGTATATGTTATTTTCGACAGGCGGTATGATATTGAATCACTTTTTGTGCCAGACATCGTACGGGAAATATCGTTATATCTTCTGTCGGAGTGCAGATTAATATTAAAATCGCTAATCAATATCTTGGAAGATTATAATTTTATAACGTCTGTCCGTTTTTTGCAAATAAAATATTTGTATTCAGTTTTAAAATATCTGTATCCTGATTTAAACAATTCTCTATTAAGGTTTTATAATTAAATTACATTGAATATAATGATAAAAATAGTTATATCGAGGAAGTTTGAGGCTCGATAAATGAAAACAAAAATGTTAGGGACATAAAACTGCTCTATGCCATTTTAAAAAAGTTAGGTTGATTGGAACCTTTTATAGACAAAGTTAAAAGAATACTAAAACGTAATGCATACTTCATTATCCTAAAAGCCTTTATTCATAAAAAGAATTATTTTTGGAAAGAAATATTATTAACTACTGTAAGTGTAGATTTTGAAGATTATTATGTGGTCGCTGTACTCGATATTTGAATTACAGAATTTACGTAAAGAAATTATAGAAAAGAAGGAAAGGTTAAATTTCTTAATAACGATTATGCCATAACAAATGTGTAATAATTATGTAAATTATGATATTACAGATTATATGACAAATATATAGAAGGTTTGATACCTTATCACATTTTTAGTAAAAGTGAGTTTAATCATTTTAAAAAATATTACATATTGATGCTCGGCACACCATAAATTATTATGTTGACACTTTTCAATCACATGTTCGAGGCTTTTCGAGGAAGGGCATTGAAAGTTGTGCAATAATTTACTTTGAACAAATAGGCTGAAGTGTCCTCAGTTAATGACATCACCAAGCCGTCAAGCGAATTACCTGGAAGAAAGCGGATATCAATCAAGTAGACGCCGTATTATATTATGAATTAATGTTATTAATAATGATTGATGCATCTTCGATTGACAGAATTTATTTATTTTATGAGCAATTAGATCGAAAGTCTAAGAGAATATGTGGTCAACTGGAACGAGTCTACTTTTCTCATTATATGCTAGACCATATATTGTAAAATATATGAATTTGCTCAGGAAAATCTCTAACCATTCATTTACAGATTAACAAATTCGACTGTAAGCAACAGCGTCAAATGTTTTTTGTCTACCAAATGGCCGCAAGCTATATATATAAATGAAGTAGAGGTACGAGGCATAATTTTATCCTAAAATATTAGAAAAAAATATATGATAGACATATTTTTTGTTTTGTCAAGGAATGATTAGCTTTTATCGTGTATTAAAATGGTACTTATTTTTATTATTTTTTAATAAAGCAAGAAAAATTATGTAAAGAAATTAGTACCGAAAATAAACGCTATTTCAGATCTTTTTTTAAATTGGAAATATTAATTGGTTAAGCTATAACTAACCTAAATTATAACTAACTTTAGCTTTTGGTATGTAAAATACTTCTATTTAATTTAAAAGAGAACAAATGGTCGAACCGTATTTTAATATGTCGTTCATAAAATATTTTTAAAAAAAAAGGCAGTATGTGCTGGAATTTTTATATGTGATGATATCCCATTACGGCCTGTCATCGTTGTTAATAGTTTTAAAAATGTAAGTTTTTAATTTAAAATACACGTATTCAAACTTTAAAAATTTCTGTATTATTCATTTCTTTTTGTCATATAATTATAAATCCTTTTTTTTTAAACTATTTTATTAAAAATTAAGTCAAAAAGTACGATATTAAAATTATTTATTTTTTTTATTAATGTATGCTCAGAGAAATCAGAGCCAAGCTAAATAATAGCTATTTCTGCAAGCGTACTAAGGAACTCTATTGTATCAACTTTCTATTGAAATCGGAAACTCAAATATACTATTTAAACTATATGCCACAAGGATAAAGAAATAAATTACATAATCTTATAATAAACGATTTGAAAGGACAATTGTGAAAATTTGAGAATACGATACTCGGCTTTTAGGAATAAACAGGCTTTTAAGAATGGCTTGTTTAGGATATTCGGATGAATAATAATTCGATTGTTATCAGTTATAGACATAAACACGCAGGCAAAGTAAATCATTTCTCTTAAATTTCTGATTTAAAAATAAAAACAAATTTGAAATCTAAAACAATATATTGTTATTCGGTGGTTTACATCGCTCCTAATAAATTTGTGCTATGGCAAATTATTTTCTTTCATAGGTCATTAAATTTGTTGTAATATTTTCATTAATTTCTTTTTGTATCACTTGCTATTTAAAAGTATTAGTGCGAAGAAATTTGTAATAATTCGTGTCTTTTTTATTTTTTTTTATAATCTATTTTCCATATGTCCGATTTTTGCAAACTATACCCATTAACTCGTAAAATGGCGGTTTTACCAACATGACCCTCATTAAGAAGAAAAATATAAAAAAAATATTGCCCTAAAAGTACCTTGACATGTCTTTTGTAGCATCAATAGCTTATGAGACGTTCAGCTGAAAGTTTTTGTATATAATTGATTTGGCATAAACAATCATAAAACTGATTTGGCTAAATCAAATATAACTGCACTAACCTCTGATATCGTTTCAACTCACTTAGGACGACTCTAGGAAAAACACTTTATTACAAATAGATCAAATGCTATTAGTTATTGGAATTTGCTTAAGCTTTCCTTGCCTTTAACCGATGAGAAAGTTTATATTAACGTAGTAGTCAACATTTTTTTTATCATAAAATTATTTATTATGTAAAATATCATCACAAAATCTCGTTATTATAAAAAAGTAATAACTGAATAATTGAAATTGTAATAATCTGAGTAATGCGATTAAATCGTGGCTCCGCGATAATAAATTCGTGTAATGTCATATATTAATTAAATAAAAAGTTTCCAGTTCCGATTTTTTTGTAACGGCTTCACCAGAAATAATGAATCTGCATCTAACTCTGATGATGACAATATATATGTACCAAACTTTCACTCATCTAACCATCGCGAGCCATCTGCTATCATAATTCCATAAATAGATGCTAAGATCTCTTAAGAAGGCAATGAAACTATGGATCCAAAACCATCAAAATCCAAAAAGGAAAAAGAGGAGGAGAGAATATCATCAAGACCAATAAAAATTGCCGCATTAAGAAGAGAAGAACTTTGAATTCATAGCCAGTGCTGATTTACTGGATTCCATAGAGTCATTGTTTAATTTGTTATCGCAAGCGATTTAATACAATTCATTTTGAACACTCAAATTTGAAACCGAGTCAACAAAATATGAGATGTTGGATTGTTCATTATTTGCTATATTCACCTACGACCTCGCCAGGGATATAAAAAAATTCTTCTTCACATGGTTGATTTGTGTACAGTTAACGCACGACTGTTGTTGCGTCGCAAGAATAACATTTACCTGTCTTTATGTGAATTCAAACTTGATGTTCGGAACATTACTTTTATGTTGAAAAATGCAAATGAATGATACGCAGACGTCCTAGCACAGTGAATTGTCTAACTCAAGGCAGGCCTTCATCGAATCATGTGAATACCCTACACCGTCATATATTGGTAACTCTATCTTTGTAAGAAGGGAGACTAGAAAAAAAAGAAGTTTCCCTGTATTCCTCTGATGCGGACAATGTAGGCCACTATCCTGTTCATGAAAGAATTGATAATTATGTTATAATAATTGTCTCTATCTTTCTTACATAAGCTGTAAAAAATATAAAGTCGATTGGGTCTTAATGGAACGAGAATTATTACAAAATTAAAAAAAAAAATCGCTTTATACTCCTTAGTATAATTAAATAAAACGCATTAAAACAGAATAAATAATTACCTCGGTTGATTATTCATGCAGTATAGGGTAAAATAAATTGGTGGTTTACTTTGTTATTTTTAAATTTTAACCACAATTCGTGAAGAATTAAGCTTCAAAATTATGCATTCCACGCAACCACTTCCCACTAATTTTTAAACCATGGATTCGAAAAATCTGAAAAATTGTAATAACTCACGTTTAATAATAATGTCTCAAATATTAATTGGTATCTGGACATGCATGGAATACACAAATTTAACGATACTTGTAACATTTTTCTTAAAAATCCGCCTTTTATTTATTATACCTTATAGCACATAACTGCATTTAAATATTTTAATGCCTTGTCAATATTTTGAGTAAGAATACAAACATTTGCATAAAGCGGTGTAGAGGGAATGGAAAATCTGTTTACAGAAATAGTTAAGCTAAGCGTGTGGGCCGCACAGTTGAAAACAACAATTTGCACAAAGACGCAAACTGTGACTATATTCACTAAAGCAAGGATATTAATTTGGGTAACTAATTTGTACAGTTTAATGCAAATCCTTTTGTGTTGGAAGGACACTTTCAGTTACAGTATTACTTGGTAAAGTGACTTAGAGACGATAAGTTAAAATTTACTGTGAAAATATGACAGAACTTGTTATAGATCATGCATAGCTTTTCATTACGGAACTTTCAAAGTTCGATTAAGTGGTATGACGTATGCATGTCCTAAATATTTTTTTTATATAATATGGCAACTGTTAAGAATGGGATAAGCAGTAATAGTGATTTTTTCAACCCCATACTTACATGCATGTATCTTGCCATCATTTTTTAATGTTATTCACTTCCCGTATTTTTATATTCAACTGGCCGTGAATCGACTCCTGCTATACTATGCTGCCTCAATATTTTCCTTCTTAACGAGTCTAGTAGGTATTGAAATATGTATTTGAAGTTGATTATGACGATCACGTTTATACATAACGATGTTTTGCCTTTCACATTGTTTCCAATTTCATTCTCTACCTTCATTGATACTTCCATCTCTGAAAACGTTTCTGTACAAATATCTTTTTGAAAAACCTTTTATTTTTTTATTTTTATTTAATGTCTCCAACAGTGTGTACTTTCATAACTTTTATTAATTAGTAATTTTATTCTTAACAACAGTAGCTGCACACATGTCACCTTCATATAACCGATTTCTATCCCTATCATTACTGATACATTTGGCATACTGTATAAAATCATGCGTATTCTTGAGGATATCGGTACATCGCCAGCAAATCTGTTTTTTTGAGAAGTAATGTAGGACCTAATGTAATAATGCATAATATTATGCTGTAATATGTAATGATATTGAACCATTTGTACGGATATTAAAACCATATGAGTAAATAACTGAAGCAATGACAAGTTTGCAAGCGGAGATATGCCTAATGGGACGCTGGAAACAATAATACACATCCCATTTAGATATATCTTAAAAAACATGTCAACTATCCCTAAACAATTAGAAAATTGTTGATGAGGTATTTTTCCAAAAAGACTTGAAACATTAATTTCTATAACAAAAGCTGATTCGGCAAGCTATAAAATAATAATGTGTATAGGATTTTAACGCGCTTTATACACTATTTTTACTTTTATTGACTTCTGTGATCCTTTTTAACTTTTAAACCATTCTATCCCTACTGTCATGCGCATCCATGAAATAACAAAAAGTTTTCCAACACCCTAATGCTTAAATCCACACATATCATTACCCCAGTATGCTAAACCATATTCACTACAATTCTGTAACACACATATAAGACCTGTGATAGATATCGATGGTGAACATTTGTATAAATTAATATGTAGCAATGGAATTATTTGTATGTTATAATTCTTGACGTCCTTTCTTTGTGATATATGTTAAAGCAAGTACTATTGCACGTTGACTTAAGACTTAAAGAGGTGGAGATAACCATAGCGCCTTTATTTACTTAGGTCAAGCTATATTGAAAAATAAAACTGTTGAAAGACTGTGCAAAATAAGTTTCAGCCAATGAGAAAAAAGTTAAACTAGACGATGAGAAAAAAGCTACACAAGTAGAAGTCGTGAGATTAGCCTATATTCAATAATTGATTATAATTGGTGGCTTATTGTGATAATAATGATAATTTGTGATAATAATGATAACTATTAATATAAAAAAAAATAATTTTTTGCATTTCAAAAATAAATTAAGTTTATTGCTTAAAAATTATTTAATGTCGTTTATTTTGTGTCAAAATTTACTTCAAATTTATTTTTTAATTTTTGAAATTTTAACTTTTTTAAAATTTCAAATCACTAAATTTCAATCTATTGCGTTAAACATATGATTTATCTGATTTGTTTCTGACCCCAACTTATATTTACAAAAAATATTTTAACATCTAGATGTAATGACGTCAACAAAATATGCCTGTATCGCATGCAATGGCACTATGCCTTCGGCAAAAAATTTACTAAGTTTTTTTGTAGATTTTCCATCATGTAGATTGTTCTTCTGGAATAATTGATCAGAACCCTGTATAAGTATTAATCAGTTGGCACATATCAGTTGAATGAGGTGGATGTATTCGTAGAAACTATTTCAATTCCTATAATTTTTTACCCGTGTATTTTGCACTATATGATATAGCGTAGTTAGGTAGTCAATCAAGTTATAGAATGTGAATTCATACACTCATCGTAGATCCCTCAGGAAGTAATTCCACATTTATATAGAGCCCTTGATATTCCATTAGCAGTTCAGTTTTATGGTGTTCAGTGTAGGTTTGAGTACTGAAACTCATATGACCAGTACTACAAACTTATCGTTAGCGTGTATGATTAATTAAAAAAAAACACTTCTCATGATCAGCTACTTATTTCTTCGACCAATCGCAGTTACCTTTTTGTGACATAGGCGATACTCGAAAAGTAGAAGTCTATACTCGACGTAGATTTATACTTATTTTCTTTAAGATTATACACTTGAAGGTTTGACGCCAACTTTCATTGCTCAAACGGGTTTCAGTCTACTTTTGCTAATAATATTATATTATATTCGAAATTTTTTGGCAACTTTTATAGAAAACTACCGAACTTATTGCTAAAAATTATTAAATAACGCTATATTTAATTTTGCAACATTTATTTCTTAATGGATTATTGCCCAATTTTATTCTATGAAAGTGGAATACAATTTTTTGTTTTCTAATAATATTAAGACTCATTTAATGCATATTCTAGTATGATATTTTCACTGAAGAAATTAATGGGTAACTTTCAATTTTGTCCGGATTATTTCGGTTGAATTGAAAAATTTTGGCTTGCCATGTTGGAAATAAAAGGTTATCTCAATTATGTTTTAAAACTATAAATATATGCAACGTAATTTAAAATTTAACTCCAATTAATTGCATGTCACGTCACATCATACCCTTCCTTAAAAATACTTTTAGTCTAAATATATACAATAAAAAAAGTTTTAGGTTACGAGTCTGATTAGAAAAATCTCATAAAATGAAAATGAAACTTATTTTATCTTTTACGGCTAACTAACATGTAAAAAATAAACTAAAAATTAATTATTTTCTTATTCTATCTACTGCAGAAAATCTGTAATTTGAATGATTCAGTTTTATCAACAATTTACGGTAGGTCTTATTCAGAGTATTAGAAAAAAAAAACTTAAACAAACCTTGGGAATAAAAAAAACAAATTTTCTTTTTTGCCTTTAAACAAAAATCTCTTTCTATTAAAAATTACTAAAAATACCATAGATTTAAAATTACTAGAATTTTAAACTATGAAAAATGCTAAGTGAAAATCGATTCTTATGCTTAATCACAAAAATCAAAGAATTTTTTCCGTTTAAATTCTTACTCGCACTTAGCACACATAAAATCTTTTTATATTCTTGATTATTACAAGCTTGGCATTCTATGCATTCTATCTAGCAACCTTGGTAGTACCAGACGTTACCCTTTGCTTTCTTTTTGACATCCTCGCTGATTTTCTGTACGTTGAATAGATTCCAAATTTTTTTAGTTACTTTTTGACTTTTTCGTCGCATTTTTAGTAATTTTTGAGCTTGTTCCTTTTTTAATTTCCCTGAATCTTTCTAGCCTCATCTTTAACATGATCAAAAACAATTTTAATCCCATCGCCGACAAGATATAAAGCTTTGCCTTTTTATTTAGAATTAATAATTGCAAAAATTTGCGAGGGAAGGGGAAAATTTAAACCTATTTAGACAACGGCAAGTACGAGTTTTTAAGTGTTGGTCATCTAAGGAACCAGGCTTTGTTGAGCGACAGTAACTTAGATACTTTTTATAATGCTTGCAGTACACTCTCGTCAGTACCTTTCAACGAGTGACTTGTCAAAATATTTGCAACCCAAAGAGCTACAAGTGGACCTTTGTACACAGTCGGCTCCATTCGGTTGGTGTCATCCAGTCCCTCAGTGGACGGCATTGTATTTCATATTTCTATTATATGCATACTCTAATCATGTGTGTGTACCCCACAAAATATAAATTCGCAAAACTAAGAATCACAATATTTCGATAATCTATCCGTATTTTGAAAAACCTTTAGTTCAGTTATTAAAAATTATTATATCTTTTATTTTAGTGTATATTCCAATGACATAGGTATAAAAATGACCACACAACAACTAATCATGTTTTCAAAACAGAGATTATTTCAGCTATAAATTCTATCAAGAATACTTTTATCTGTCACATTACTAGTCATTGAATCCCATTTGGCATGTAGTCTACTTTCATATTATTTAAAAAAAAAAATCAATAATAGGTACGTACAATTTTAATTGGAACATGTTCAATTTGGATATCTCTTAAATCTAAATTTACAATATGGTTAGATGGACAAAATTATTCTTGTAGTTTTAAAAATGGTGGTGGTACAAAGAATAAAAAATTCGCCAAAAATAATCTACCAATGGAAGAATGCAAATGATGCATCATTGAAAAGAACTTTCAAAATTTACAACTTTGGCTTAGTAAGTATTTCAACGATTATGATGTCATCTACATGAAACGTCATTTAATTTCTTTAAAATTTGCTTTGAGGATGTATAATGCATTTGACTTTTTATGTTAGCGCAAAGATGAACGAAATTCTTCCTAATTAATTATACAATATTTATTTTTTTTGCGCAATCCAAATTGAATAAACAATTTTACTAGAAAATGACCCAATGTTATTTATGCATCAAAAATAAATTTAAATTTTATTGAAATACTAATTAAGTTTCTATCAGATATTAACAAGATGGCATTGTAATATAGCATATTTCATATATATAACGAATAATTTATTATCAAGGTTTTTTTCCCCAATCGAACTTCCAATTTAAAAGAAGTTTAATAACTTAATATTTGCACCTCGCACATTGTTTCTCATAATTTTATTTTGTCCACTAATATGAAAAATATATGTAATTATTAAAAAAAACCTTACAACAAAGCCTTACCAAAGGATCTTGCCAAACTAAATTCATGGGTAAAGGAAAACTTCTTTCACGATTCATATTAGATAATTGTTTCAAAAATTATTAAAAATAATGAAGTATGTTATTCTTTCATGTTATACTAATTATAACTATATTTACACTAATTCATGTTAATGTATTCAATAAATTTACACTCATATGTATTGAATAAATGATAATATGACACATATACTTATGTGAAAAGTTTACTTTAAAAATGTTCACTAAAATTAATATCACAATGTCGATTAAACCTTTACACTTGCGTTGAATGTTTAAGCGTAAGCAATTTGATGTTGTGTATCTTGACGTTGAGGTTGAGTTCTTTATTTCCACCTTTTACACGCAAATGCACACACGTTCTAGTCTACGCGCTAAGGACTTGCGACAAAAAGTAAATATCGATTCTCATTTGTTAACTTCGCCGTAGATAAAACAAGTTCTGTAAACATACACAGCTTAGAATCTTAAAGAAAGCAAAAATAAATCTCATACTGTAACTTGTCTATTCAATAATCAATACGCTGCTTCACTTATTATTTTTTCATTAAACGAACACGAAAGTAAATGGATGAATAAAGGTGCGAAAATCGGTAGCTATATGACGCTTCACTAAATAAATGTTTTTGACATCCTCGACCACCCACTAGCAGTTGACCGGTTTCATCATCGATAGGATAAGTTTGGCATTTATTTTCCCAAGCGTCATATAATTTTAGAGTAACAGAATGACTCAGATGTCGTTAATGGATTTTAACTTAAAATCTATACGAAATTAAATTTTCCGACTAGCTGCCTCTAATATATCCTTCTGCATTGTATTTTGTTATACAATTGGGTATATTTTAACAATAGCAACAAATTAAAAACTAGACTATTTTAATTCTAGAATAATAAATAAATATGTTTCCATCTATTAAGTCTTTGAAGACGTAATGTAATTTAACTCATAATTGTTGTTATTATTCTGTGCAATTTTTTTTTGTTTTCTTGAATAAAGGAATATTTTGTGAATGTGCGAAATAAAAATTTACTTCAATATAACAAATAAAAATGTGTCATATTAATGTTTGGAATTGTTTCTTTATCTTACGTTTGTTATGTTTAAATCAATCCATTTATTTATTTTTCAAACGTCTGAAATTGTCGAGCTTAGAGCATTTTCGAGCTTAGTGAAAATTTTTTTAATTTTTAGAAATCTGTTATAAATTGTACCTGTCACTAATTCAAATCTAAAGGTTCGGATCCTAGAATTTTGCATCTGCATGTGTACTTTTTGTTACATAGTCTTATTATCGTTACCTTTTTTCTATACTTCGCAGAGAACACTATTTTATTTCAAAATTAATTGTATCCAAATAATTGAATTGAATAAGTTTAGGTATTTCATGGGATCAGTAAACTTTGGCATCTAGCTACTAGGAACAAGAAATGTATATTACAAATTCACACATACACGCATGCACGAACGCACGCACGCATGCACGCACGAAAGCACGCAGACTCATCTATCATATACGTATACATACAATGTGGAATCATATTTAATGTAAAACAAGAGTTTATTTAAATAAGTTTGATTACATTACTTTCTTGTAAAATGTTTCTATAAGATTTAAAAAACAGATGTTATGAAGTGTATTGGTTGAGAAAGTTCGTTAAAGTAATATAATGAAAAAAGGAAAGTTTAAAATTCCTCCAGAGTGGATTCATCAATTAATGTCGAAATCACATCAAAATAATAAATAATTTGCTTAAAATGTTAGGGTATTTCCTCGTCGAAAAAATAGGTCCAAAATACTAATTGGCTTAATTACAATTGATCGAATTAACTTTTCATCGAAAGCAAATAAATCAACTGTGAATTCACGCGCAAACTTATTTTCCAAAATGTATTGATCGTTGTATTATGGATTTGTAGCTTTCCGAGACGTGATGTTCTGTCCCACGTAATATTTTCTATTTATTAATGCAGAATTTTTTTTATTTAACTATTTGTTTACCTCTTTAATCCAATTGATATGTGCTACTCTTCAACAATGGTTTCTTCTATATCAGAAAAAAAATGGACAAAATTTCACAAAGAAACATTTTTTTCTCGAAAATGACTATTATATTTTTACCTGTTTATGCACTTTTTACTACTAATATATTTGAGTATATATATATATATATATATATATATATATATATATATATATATATATATTTCTTTTTTTTTTTTCGAAGAACAATGGAAATAGTTTCATCTTTTAAATTGCAATTGTTTGTACTGATAGCTCGAAATATATAATAAATCAAGATGACTAGATATATTCTCAGATAAAAACATATCAACATGTCCAGGTTTCTCACGCCACAATCATTTATTTTTTGTAGAAAATATCATAAAAAAAGTTTAATCATTTTTTTAAATATTTACATACTTTAATGTGTACAATTTAGAGATTTCGCGGACATATTGTTAGTAGAACAATCTCTTACAACTTGTTTAAAAGTACTACGCTACGGAACCAGTTTATAGTACCGTACGATCTGAGCCACTGTGTTTTTATGCTTTAAATTTATTTGATATTTTAAAACACGTCTATTGAAGGTATTAAAATAATAGAGAGAATCTTTGATTTGTACTTAGTTATTTTTGTTTTCTATATTTATATTTTGGAATAAAAATTGCATAAGTTTTACAGTTCAAATCAATATTTATTTCAAACTCTTCCTAATAATGGCATTGATTTTTAATATGTATTAAATTGTTCTCTGAAAAAAATAATGACCACGGGGCACAGACTTCGAAATATAAAATGTTCAGTTGATAAAGAGTGGCTTGGAGCAATGCTACTCTTCGGTCTACCAGAATCATGCAAGCCAAAGCATATGAAAACATGTATAAAAACCATAGCGATCTAAAGCTCATTTAAAGTTCGAAATAAACGCAGATTCAAAAAGTTACATATGATGTCTAAACAAACAATAGCGATAACGAGGTATCCCCCACAAATGAAAATTTTAGAGGGTATAAATACGGAAACAGTCCTCAGAAAGAACTCAGGTAGTACAATTGCAATAATTTAAGGCACAAAAGAGCCGAATGTAGATCCTATAAAAAGGAAGATAATTTAAAGACCGAGAATACGAGCTACAATATCGCTTCCGTCGCATCGACCAGTGATACCGAGGCACCGTACCTAGACTTGAACGCTTCCATGCACATGACAGAGCTGGATCATCCTTTTCTTGCTGGTGCAAATAGCCACAATAACTCAACAACAGAGAATGCATAGCCAATCAAGACGATAAGTAGCAGGGGACAAATCGCTTTCGGTAAAAGTCTCTGATCGAGGGAGCCCAGAGCAAGGAAGGAGATCTTCGTGGAATACTGCGAAAATACAAAAGGATACTAATTTATACTACCAAAATCGTGAACAAAAGAAAAGAGTAGAGACACAGTTTTCCTGAAATTAACCATTAAAAGCCATTATGTTCCAATAAATCTAAAGGAGCCAAAGTGCGTACTAGGTATATCTCCCACTTCGAAGGACTCCCGAAGCACATTAGAGTTGACGAATACAGCTACAGATTGCGAGTGTGGTGGACAGGATACGCCTTGGAATGAGTTCTCGTCAGGTCAGGGCTTTTATTCCCCAAATATAAGAAAAAAGAGTCCGACACATTTCAACATAATGTTAAGAGCAAGAACGAAACAAATACAATCTACAACAGCCACATTACGGGTAACAAATATATAGTGCAGTAATGTTCGACACAAAAGTGATCCCGCTAAAATTATGCCGTCTTACAAAATTATGCCGCGCTTCAATCTATCTATTACTAGACGCCTGACGACAGATAACGATAGATTTTATTTTCCAAATCGACGAACGCGTTAAAATCTCATTCTGTATTATAAAAAATTGTTTAAGTGCATCCCATAAACATAATAGGTCAAATGGGATTATATTTCACATTTATGAAAAGTATTTTGTTCAATTTTAAATAAATTTAATATTAATGATAAACGGACATCGTATGCCATAACTAAATATAAAGGTAAAGCAAAGCAAGCATATATGCTTTAAAGAACTATTATTTACTTTTTGTGTATTTTATAAATGTATTGTTTTAAATGTATGTATTTATCTATGTATAAAATGTTATTTTTTTAATAACTATTTGCAGAATTCCTCAAAATCACAAAACAAATAGAAAATGGATAAATATAATTTCACACAAAACTAATAATAATTGGCGGCCTTCAAAATTTTCCGTTTTGTGTTCTTTACATTTCAAAGAAGACGATTTGTACACAACACCAAAAGGATATCGAAAAATTAACAAGACAGCAGTCGCCGTGCGTAACATTTTCCTAAACTGTCACTACTGTCAGTAATTGTCTAACCAGTTACTTTGACCTACAGACATTAAAAAAGTATGAACTGTTTTCAGGACATACCACTTCAGGATACAATACCGCCTATTAATTTAACCACACATGGGGACTTCACAAACCATTTCAATACACGACCACCACTGATTTAGCAGCACTATTAATAGATCAACCACCCCAATTACCAACGTGCCATCATCAGATTTAGAATCTGCATTATATACACCTACGAAAGAAATATTAAAAAAAAGTTAAAAAGGACGACACAAATAAGCGCGAACAGGTTAGCAAAATTAAAAAAAATCGATAGGTTAATAAAAAAATTATGAAAAAATACATATCTCTAAAATAAATAACTAAAACTTTAAAAAGAAATATATTTATAAATAGTGATATTTGCCCAGCTTTAAACAAACATGTTGTTGCCACTGAAATTATAACTAGAATGTTTTTAAATAAAAAGATAAATCGAACCACTTTTAAATGTTTACCGGCTTTAAAGAAATTTACGCTAACATTAAATTACTGTTCCCCCAGTTCTTGATAAATGATTACCCCATCCATCCACTTTATCTAAATGGTGCCAAAGTATTGACGCTAATCCAGGATTTACTTGTGAATTATCCTCTGCTCTTCAAAAAAAATGTGAAAACAGTAAATTAAAATTTTTTTTGCTCTCTTAATGTAGATGGAATAGGTCTAAGACACCAAAAATTATTTAACCGTAAAAAATTTGAAGGTTTGGTGAGGTATGGTGAAGCTACGAACGAAACTGTTTAATAAGCGTTTGTTTTAATCTTAGTACCTATTAATGATAGTTGGAAATTGCCATTGTAATATTTTTTGAAAAACGGTTTATCAGGTGGGAGAAAACCTAATTTAATTAAAATATGTTTAGAAAAATATAATGAAGTTGGCGCCAAATCGTATCCCTAACATTTGACGAATATAGTTCTAATTTAGCAGCGGCGAAAAAATTAGGTTGCAAGTTGGAAGATGCAAACAATTTAAAAACTTCTTTTAATCACCCTCCAAACGGTAAAAACGTCGTAATATTTTTAGACCCGTGTCATATGGTTAAATTTATTAGAAACACCTTTGAATCTAAAAAAAATATAAATGATGGTAATACAATACAATGTCGGTTTCTTCGAGAAATACATAATTTGCAAGAATCTTTGGGATTAAATTTCGCTAATAAATTAACTAAAGAGTATATTGGATTCAGAAACCAAATAATGAAAGTTAAGTTAGCCACTCAATTACAAAAGCTATAGAATTATGCGAAAACGATTTAAAATTATCTAAATTCCACGGATCGTCAGCCACGGCCACATTTATAAAAAAAATGAACGATTACCTTGATATTTTGAATTCCAGGTCAGTTAAAGAACTTGGTTTTTAACATTCCATTTTTTGAAGGTAATCACCGCGAGTATTTTAAATTTTTAAATGACATGAAAAAATATTTGCTTTCTTTAAAAATAAAACTGCGTAATAAATTTACAAGAACCTACAAAAAGAAAAAAAATCACTTTCTTTGTTACTTATGAAACATTTATTGTAGATTGTAAATGTAAAACCGGTTATATAGGTTTAATAACATGTATCGAAAGTTTTCAACAACTTTACACTTATAGTAGACGAAATACTCGCGATGAAGTACGTTCCTGCATACAAATTTTCACAAGATCACATTGAAATTTTTTTTGCAATGTTCGGAATCACGGTCGTAACAACAATAATCCGATAGCTCTTCAATTTTGCGGTATATATCGAAAAATTCTTTATTCTTTACCACCTGGAACTTAAGTCCTCTTTTATTGGGAACTATAGAAAAGTAAATTTGAAAATGTTAATATACTAAATTATCCATTGACAACTAAACAAGAAAATCAAAAATCAGTAGGATATAGATTTGATGATGACTCAGAACAACTTATTGACGATAGGAACTTAATTTAGTCTAAAAATACATTATTATCTGCTAATTGTGATATAATGTCTGAAATATTGAACAAGACCTCCCAGTTGCCAGAAAGCGTTGAAAAAATAGTTGTGTATATTTCTGGATGGGTCGTCAGAAAGTTGAATTTTAAATTAAAATGTAAATCATGCCTTTCGTTTCTTTTCAGTTCCAAAAAATTACACTTTCATAAACTCATTGAATTAAAAGGTGTTGGCGGTCTTATATACCCATCTTCAGACGTTTACAAAATTTGTCATAAAACTAAAAATATTTTTAGAAAGCTCGTAAATATATCACAGCAACAAATTTCTAGAGAATGTGATTTTATTTTATTGACTAACAAATATTTTAAATTAATTATAATGTCACTAAAACTTTTTGAGCAGCTAAACGACCACGCGCAAGAACAATCAAATACACTAGGGCACAATTTATTTTTAGTTAAATGCATAATCGAAGAATATTTAAAAATTCGTTTACATTATGTCGCGAAAAAACAATTGTTTATTAAAAGTAAAAGGCAAATGTTTATTAAAATTAAAAGGGAAGTGTTTGATAAATTGGTGCTGTTTAGAGGAACATAAATTATTATATGTTGCAATTTATGTTCCTCAAAATTAAATCAAATTCATTTGGGCTGCAACACGATTAGTAAAGTATAATTAAATAAATGCGACATTTCGCTGTCATGATAACAGCTTTGGTGTCTTAATCGAGTTAATGCAAGCATTAATTCGTGTAACATAAGTTGGTGTAGTAAATTTAACATCAGGAGTGTATGAAAATGCAAGTGGTACATAGCGAAATAAAAAATATATTAACTTTAGTTTAATTAAGTTCAAATAAATATATATATATATATGTGTGTGTGTGTGTGTATACACACACACACACACACGCACATATATATATATATATATATATATATATATATATATATATATATATATAATAGCGTGGAGGTGCGAGCAAGATAACATCTTTGGTGTAACAATTTCAGATAGGTGGCGTTATATACATGGTACGCTTTTCGACTTGATAGATTCATACACATTACGTCTCTATACATTTATTTACACGTAGCAGTCACAGGAAATAGTTATTTGTAAAATAATGAAGGTTTGTTTGAGCACACATCGCTAAACTATCAAGAAGCAATGAAGTCGGTTGACTCCGAACATTGCAAAATGTTAATAACAAAAGAACTAGAATCTCATAACTCAAATACAACATGAACACTTATAAAAAATCCTTGGTACACGTCACGATTCTGTGTTAAACAATATATACAAAGCGAAGGCATTGACTATGACAAAATATTTTCCCCTACAGTCAGGTTTGATTCCATAGAGAAGTGAACTCGCTAATTTATGTGGCAACTGTGAGTAGACCGGATATCATGTTTTCCGTAGCCAAATGAGAATTCAGCTGCATTGTTGCAAAGAATTGCGTTGAAATACAGTTGTAAAGATGTTGAATATTTTAGTCCGTAGTACTGTTGCCACTTTCTGTATAATCCGTATAGCCTATAGCAGAGGGTATATAAACCGCAATTTCATCACCGCACTTCTTCTTTTCTTTGTTCGATGACATTAACAGTAGCAGTGGATATTAGTCCAAATTCCTCATCAAGAAATATATCATCAATCACTCACGCGTTTCTATCAATGCAACAATAATTCAACAAAAGGATTTCACAGATAAGGGAAAAGTACGGAAGATTCCTTGAAATTATCATAAATGATAAAACTGCTAGTAGGGAGTGTATATTTGAAGTTAAGTTCGGTCTGAAATTATATATAGGACTGGTAGATGAAGCAGAAAGACCGAAGAAAACAACACAAAGACGTAAACAGCAATGACAAGGTATGTATAATGACTGTTATTATACATGAAAACACATTTATTGATGGACAGTGGATGGTCTTTGATGGGAGACACTATTGCTCGATCTATAGGGGTCTATCGTCTACCTTCCATAATACATCTTTGTATACTTTGAGATATTAACTTCAAATTAAAAAGTTACTTACTAGCTTAAGAAACAGTTTTTCATAATGTTCAAGATAAAGAAATAAGGAATGATGCTATTCTTGTCAGAGACACAAAAAGTACAAATGATATTATGATTATACCTCCTTTTTGTGGCACTACAATTGAAGTCGAGCGATAATTAAAAGTCGAGCATTAGCCCATAACTATGCGGATGTTTATAATTTGGATTAATTAATAATGAATGCTTTGAGTCATGCTCCGAAATTAAATCAAGTGGAGTTAGGAGAAATGCTAAACAAATATTCAAGTCTCTTAGTTTCAAACAATAATATTCGTGAGAGACTATTCGAACTACGAGAAATATACTCGTTGTATATCACCTACATCGAATGTCAGTCGGGGAGTGAGAAAAAGTGAGGGTTATTGTGACAGAACTTTTAAATAATAACTTTATACAAGAATCGACTTCACCTTATGCGTTAATTAGAAAGAAAAAAGACTTAAGTAACAGATTGTATGTAGATTACCGAGCTTTAAATAAAATAACAATTAAAGATAGGTATCCACTATCATTAATTGATGATCAATTAGATAGACTAGGAAAAGCTCTTAAGTTACTTAAGCACGCTCAATATAGCGTCAGGTTTCCATGACATTCCTATTGAGTCAGACATTTGTGGAGAAGACTGATTTTTTAACACCGAATGGATATTACCCATTTGTCTCTGTAATGGAACCTACTCTGAATGTACTTTTCAAAGAGTGGTAAGTAAAGCAAATGGGAAGTTTGAGAAGTACTTTAACCCTAGTTTACATCGATGACGTCATTATATTCTCGATCAGCATAGAAGAATTAGAGGCTTGGTTTGGTGCTGAAAGCGTTAGATGATGTGGGATTTACATTAAACTTAAAAAAATGTAAATTTCTACAAACTGAAATTGAATATTTAGGAAGAATTATTTCCATAGAAGGAATTCGGGTACATATATTGCGGCGGGCTGGATACATTTTTGTTCTAATTTGAACTTTGAAATATTTAATTTGAAATTTTATTGTCCCAACAGAAAGTGGTAAATATTTATATTTTTTTACTATTATAATGTTGAATGTATATATATTGGTTTTAGGCATTTTAAAGTGTATGTATATATTATAAGTAAAAGGAACCATTTATTACTTTTTCCTTTATTTCTATACAAGATTTTTCTGGTTTCTTTTTTTCTTTTTCAGTAAGTGGTATTGGTAAACTAATTTTAAAAATTTTAATGACAAATACCTGTGGTTTTTAATATGAATACTTAATATTTAAACACTACAGGTATTTATCTACAAATGTTTAACATGGAATTTTTAAATACTTTAAATTTGTATATTCTACCTAATATAATAAAAGACACGACATGAAATGACATCTTATCGTAGACAATATATTTATTGCTCATTGCGTCTTATGTTTATCGTCGAAACGACCCATTGGGCCAAAATAAGGCTTATTACATCCTATTTACAAACTGCCAATACCATTCCACACTGTACACGCCGATTATACGGGACAGTTTGCAGTCGCCAACGATCACTATATAGAGATAAAATATAAAGAGAAAAACATTACCAAAAGATGGAACTCGATAGTGGAATTGGGAAGTTGCGGAAAATGACGTGGCAGCTTGTACTTTATAATCAAACTTCCATCAATTTCAAATTGTTCTACAAAGGCAGAGTACGTATAATAATGTTAATTTAAGCGTAAGCGGTTCTCTAAAGTGCTCTGGGATTGCTACAAATATTGAGTGGGCGCGAGCATCTTATCTAATAATAAGGGTGCTAGGACCCCAAAAACAAATAAATGACGCGAGCTACTTACACAATAAGTGAGCGAGGACTGCAGTAAAAAATAAACAAATGACGCTACTTACATGATAAGTGAGCGAAGACCGCAAACATAGGTGTCGTTGTGGAGCTAAAATGAGGCGAAGTAGTGTTAATATAAACAAAGGCCCTGTCGATAGTTCAGTTTATGTAAAAAAATTAAAAGTAGTTAGTTCAAAGTTTTTTATAACAAAATGATAGGTCCATAGTTGAATCAATAAAATAAAATTGCCAATTGAGGATATTAAGATAAAAATTACGTAAAAAACCTAGATAATTGTTCATATTACTAATATTTTCTCTACTCCGGGTAATTGAATGAGTGGGTAAGTCGGGCTTCCAGCACGAAGCCTGGGCAGAAAGGCCGTAAAATCTACACTTACACGTATAAATATATGGTAGTAACTATTGTCGGCCGTTGTAATGTAAACAAAAACCAATGTAATCTAATCTTAGGTTAAGTCATCTATCTTTCGTAAGAGCAGTATTAATTAGAGGTGTGCCGTATGTATCTTTGTTGTAGTTGGAACATTTAAATCTGGTTCATTGAAATGTTCCGGAACAGTGATACATTTCATTTGGAACATTTGGAGCTTAAATCTCAGCGTTGCGAGCTGAACAGATTTTGTTGTGTTTTGATGTGTGTATATATATATATATATATATACATATATATATATATATATATATATATATATATATATATATATATATATATATATATATATATTAAGTGAAAGGAACCAATTATTGATTTTTTCTTTTATTTGATAGACGATTTTTTTGTTTTTTTTTCAGTAAGTGGTATTGGTAAACTAATTTTAAAAATTTTATGATAAAAATTGTTACACTAGGATTTTAACAAAACTGTACGATAATATAAAAATATGAATATCAAATACTTGTGGTGTTTAAATTTGAAAACTTAATATTTATATACTACAGTTATTTAATATTCAAATATTTAATATAAAATTTTTAAACACTTTAAACTTTAATATTCCATCTAATATAATAAAAGGTACAAAACAATGTATTAGCATATAAATTTGCTTAATTTAAATATGTTTAAAATAAAGCAGCAAATATTCAAACTTGACGCATTCTTACACGGACGATACAAATCAACTTACAAGCAATCAGTAATACAATTAAAGGCGAATAAAATATATCGTTTATATAAACAATTCTTCGCAGTTTGTAGCGCGCCATCCATACCTGTATCGTGCTCATCGAAACAAATCAGCGGAACAGTGTTCGCTTCATTTCTTCGGTTCAAAACTCGAGATACAATGTTCCAAATGACCTGTTTGACATAATGAAATTGTTTCGAATCATTTGGAACATAGTGATGTTCCGGAACACTTAGACACACTAAAGAGTTACACACGTCTAGTATTAATCCGGAGCTTGTTGCGTAAAGACGTTGGTTCATCCCTAGTTTCCATCCATTATTTACACCCCTTTCTATTATGCGCATGTGTGTGCGTGTATAGGCAGGTACGCTCGTATTTTACGTGCCGTAGTACGAACTATTTCTAAAGTCCCGAATTGCGAATATTTAAAACCACGTATAAAGAGGGATCACCGTATATTGACAGTTCTTTGTAAAAATGGTAGTACAATCATTAAAATTTTGTATAGGTGACCACACCGTGTAAGCATATTAGCGTTGGAACTTTCCAAAAATTATCGACATAATTTGATCTTGTGACATTTGAATTCGCTTTCTTACTTTTGTATTTGAGCCACATAACCGCTTGAATTTGTGTAATTTAAACAGTTTTTATAAAGTAGGAAGGTATTTTGGTATGCATTTCAATTAATTAATAAAGTGACAGCAAACAACTATACACTATGAGTAATTTTGTATTAAATAAAAGCTAAGTTAGGGCAATTATTGGTCTCCTCAAGACCACTTTTAGAGCGTTAATTGTAAATCTAATTTTTACAATTCGAATTTCCTCGCAAGAAGGTTAAGTTGAAATTTTTGCTTACCTGTTACTCTAGGACTGTTTATTTACTTTTTGGAATATTTTTAAATGCACATATTCTCTTGTGTCCCGCGTATTTCATTATCCAATATAGTATCATTTTATCTACTCCGCAAAAAAATTTAAGTGTTTTTTACTCTTTTAATAATTTAATTTTATAAGCCTACATTATGTGTGCATGGAAAAAGCGGACGGAATATGTGCCGGAATATAATTATATAATATGTGCTTGAAAAACAAGAAAAAGTGTTTGCTTATAATTTTGACAAACGGCATACGAGGGTGTATACATAAATATTACATATTTTTTAATAGACGATAATCGTTTACCTGCTGACTAAGTATGATTCCTACACCATTAGAACAATTGAATCCTCCGCTTATATTCAGCTAGAGGAATAGTTTTAGAATCTGACAAGGTATTTTAAAAATTACGTAAATTACAGGAGATTGTTCAAAGGGAGAAGTTCATCTCAAACATGTGCCTCCGTTTGACATGATAAATAAACAAAAAATAAGCATATGTTATGAGGAGATTTAAAAGTACGTAACATAAGATATTAAAAAAATAAATAAGAGTGAATTAAAGTAGGAATTTAAAAAAAAAACTGCACAAGTAAAATGAAAAATTGGACGTAACTGGAATAAGTGCTAACTTTGAAGATACAAAGCTCTTCTTAACGTCCATTTAAAATAATACTAATTAGGATTAATGCAATTTTTGTAATGTCGTTTTCCAAATTTGGTACTTGACACATTATTTGTAATATTTGGGTCTTTTTACATTATAATAATAGTTTTTTGATTTCCCATTGATTTTTTATGAAAATTATTTTTCCAAATTTCATGCAAAATATAATTTTAAAACGAAATGATCAAGACTAAAGGAAATTATTAACACTAATAAATCTATAAAAAAGTCCGTAAGAAGTAGTCAATAGTAATATGTTCTATTATTTACGCTAATAATTAGCTTAATTAAGCTGATCGCATTCCCAAGTTAATATTTAAAAATATTGTCTATTATTTTTCACACAAATATAACTAGTGGTGGAAAACACTACCGTGATATTATAAATTGTCCTGAAATTATCATAATTTAAATTGTCGTGCAGATTTTCACCACTAAAAAGAAATAGATATTCTTTTATGAATTCTAAAACCAACTAGAAAACTACATTTGTAACATTACTGATTATATTACTAATATGTTAATTTTCATGGTCGGCTTTCGTTTTGAGATCACAATCATAAATTTACGTCAAATATCTTGTCATTTGACCGTTGTGTAATAAATTCAAATTCCGTAACTATTAAAAATATTATTCTGATAGGATTTATGATGAAAATATTCGAAAAATCAATGGTAATAATCATTTTTGCAAATAATTTTTTGGAGAGTAATTCTCATTTATTTCTCGGTTAGATAAATGCGCGTTTATTTTCCTCTCTTACTTTAATCAATTTTACATAATATTTTTGTGATGTTCCGGGGTTAGATTAATAGTAAAAGATATTGACAGAATCACATTATTGCCCATACGTAGCTTTATACGAACACAGTTTTAATTCAACTTATTGTTGAAGTTCGATTTTTGTGGTTAAATGCAAGTAAATTTTATCCAAACAACGCTTTATATCATTCTATTGTTAAACGAACTACAAAGTATCAATTAGTTTTTAATAATTAACCCTCCATCTGTCGCGCCTTTTTTGTGAGCGCGAACAGTCGCGCGGAGTCTTCAGAGACCCCAAATATAAAGAAAAATAAACAACAATTAATTGATATTATAAACCACATTTTATGTATTATTTTGACAGATTCTAGTTAGCAATATCTTTTTTTATTTATACTGTTGAAACAGAAAAACGGAGAATATATTTTTTCTATTATTTTATTATGATTTCGGACGTTATCAGTGCATACGATTTTGGTATGAATTGGAAAAATCTTACCTTTACAAAATTAACAAATAGCCTTGAATTTCCTATCTGTTCGTCTTGGACAGGGAAAACAACGTTTTCACATAGGTACCAACTGATCATTAGGTGGCATGTCCTGATAGGGAGGTGTAAATCGTCGTATACATTTTTAATTCACGAGGCAAAGTCTTTACAGTTACTCGTGATTGCAATTCTGGGTGACATAGTTCCAGTACTAATGTTTTCTAAAAAACTTTGCGCTCCATCATATTAACTTGGTTGATGGTATCCAGTATAATATGAGCGTTAATTACACCTACGTCCAGAACAATAAACAGCAGCCGCAGCGGCCAGCGCTGGCAAACTCGTGCAACCGATTAGGTACCAATAAGCTTGTCTAAAACATCACTGCCCCGTTTAGTCTTGTTATAGAAACGTATTATTACTGGCAACTTATCTCGATTACGCTATCGTGATACGTTGTTGATAGCATTATGACAAATTTGTTTTTCTTTGGGTAATAAGACAGCAAAGTTCGTGTAGGCTGAAAACCAAAAATTGTTCTACATTCTTACATACTCTTTTACTTCATTCGCAATTTCTGATTTATTTTTTCAACAGTACCTACTGTTGTTAAATTCTGATCTCTGAGTAATTCTTCTTACAACGTAACGCTTATGAACCAATTGTCCATGGTCCCGTTTCGTCCTGTGCCTGATATTGGAGCAATTAGTGGCTTGACAAGAGCATTTGCCGAAGTGTTCAGATAAAAATGCTCTTCAGGTCGTTTACCTACATGAATTTAATTTTTTTTGCATTATATAAAACCAAACCGTTTTTTTTGCGTTAAAATTACCAAAGAAAATAGCTTAATTCCATATTTAGCAGGTTTGCTGGGCATGTACAGACGGAATCAGCAAGAACCTCTAAAACTCTCTAGCATTTCATCTACAGTAACATATTCATTATTGCTGCAGTGACACAATTATTGACAAACGCTTAATAAATCCACATAATTGGTGCTAGTTTGGCAATTTAATTTCGCTCTCTGCTAGTTTGAATGGCATCAAACCGAAGTGCTTTAAGTAAAAATTGAAACCGCTGTTTATATATCATATCACGACAAAAATCAAGACCAGTTCCACCAGTAATCCAAATGTCATTAATAGAAGTATCTGATGACTTATTTATCCCTTTTATATATATAAACAAAGCTTTCAACTTAATAAAATTTCTAAGACCGCACTCTCGTTCTCTTTCATAATTTATCTGCAATGATGTTATTTTTATATTTGTGCAAACCACTATATGCTGCAACATTTCTATAACCATAAACAATAACCAAGATTATATAGGGTTACTAACCTCCCGCGTTGCACTCTGTGGACCTATTTGTTCTGTTACTATATTATGTTGTCGTACTCTAACACCTTGTGGGAGGAAGTCTTTTTCCATTTGCATATTTATTTATTTATCTACTTTAATGTATCTAATCAATACATGTGGCGGAGATATTGCTACGAGAGCAATCTCTTATAGTCAACCATAACACCGGTCCAGCCCCGTTCGACGAACGGCCCAGAATTGAAGCTGGGTCCCCGCGGTGCGCCGCATCGTCAAAGACCGTATACCTTTTGATCAACCCAATACACCATGGTGACGAAAATAGTCTTATAAATGACGTCGCTTCGTCTTTTTTTGACAATATAAAAATCAGGCGACGATAAATTCACTAATGGCATGTTATCTTCGCCAGTATTCGCTGTCTCTGAGAGTTCAAACCGTTCATGACGATTATCATCTTTGCATTCTTGTTCTGATTCCGTGTCATGCTCACTCACTTCATCCGTGTAATCAACGATTTCCTCATTTTCTTCTTCCAACCATCTTAGAATACGCTGACATTGTTTATCGTCCATTTTACTATTATTACAACTGACATTAAACGACAAGATATATATATATATATATATATATAAATACGTATATATATATAAATACTGAAAAAAAAGAATGAACAGTAAAATTTTACTTACACCAGTCGTCGCGCGGGCTTCGTCAGAGCCTCACTTACAAACACACGTCTGTATATCAAGGGGCGCGCGCGCAGACTGAGTACCGCCAACGTGAGCGTCGAGAGTAATCCTTTTTAGGAGGCTTTCTAAAGTGAGGAATTAGTGTAAACATGGTAAGGGTACATAATTTGGAATATTCTAAAACCCGGGCGTTTAATGTCTCCACGCGACCGGTTTAGGGTTAATAACATTTCTAGATATTCCCGGATTTGCAAAATGTTGGTATCTCCAACAATTTTTTTTAAAAACTGAATTTATAATTAAGCAATTTATTGTATTTTTATGCATTTCGTCGATATCGTTCGATAATATAAATGATAATATATGATTCAGTTTAACTAAGAGTTTTAATAATGTTGAGCAAACATTTTTTTTTTTCGATTAAAAATATTATATTTATACAAATTGCTATAAATTAAAGATTAAAAAACTTGAAGTTATTTAAAATAATCATCGCAGTTTATTTTAAATTTGAAGCAAAATTTAATTTACTTAATTTATTAAGGGGACAGTGATATATATTTCTTCGGCATTTTCTAAGCATTCATTAGATTTTTTGTAATTTTTTCCATATTCCCTTACGCTTTCATCCTACGGAATTTATAATTTGCCCGACTTATGTCTTTAATATTTTCATAATTATTTTTTCCTTGTTCTTTTTATCACACCTCAAGAAATGAATCGTCTTTAAATTTCCGGCTGAAGAATATTTGAATATTTTTGATCGAAGGATACTTCAAATTTCATGGCAAGTAAATGAAAATGTTCAGTGGTTATTGTTTAAAATATAAAATTTACACAATTAAATGAAACTACGTGATGTAGTATTATTTCTACTTTCTTGAATTTCTTTACCACGATCTAGGTTTCGTTGTATTACAACATCTTCAGGTGGGATGTTTCTTCCCATGGTAAAGAAATTAAAGAAAGTAGAAATAATACTACATCACGTAGTTTCATTTAATTGTGAATAATGAATTTCTACAAAATTAACGCCAAATATATTCAATATATAAAATATATATAAAATTGGTCTTTTATCTGTTCGTCTTTCTGTCACGCCGTTTTTCTCAGAAATAATTTGATGTAGAAACTTAATATTTGTCACAATTATAAAAGAAATTAATTCAAAAAGTTTAAAGGCGACAAATGAAGATTTTTTTTCTACTTTCATATATCATATGAGATATTAAGTGAAAGGGGAATATTAGGAAACGTAAATTCAGAGCTGTATTTCATTTTTTGTTTCCATACTTCCAAAGGAAAAATAAAACCCGTAGAACCTCACTCACGTGTCAGATTCTCATCGGTCTCAGAGATATCTGTCACAGGCGCTTTTCTCAGAAATAATCAAGAATAGAAACTTGAAATTTGGCGAGGTAAAAGATCATATCGACCCGTGTTTTTTGCAATGAAATATTTACTGAGCGGGCAAAGTAAATCCTCGAAAAAACTTGCTTTAAGTTTTCTATGTTTTGTGGAGTGTCGCTTGAAAGGGATGAATTTACTAGGATTAGCTATCGTTAATTCAAGGAGTTAGTAGGCATAAGGAATTCTAACATATATTTTCAGAATTTTAAGTCGTATATCTCTCAAAATAAAATGTAAGAATACCCTTCCCCAAAAAGTGGAAGAATACCCTCCTACTCTTATTTTTGAAATTACTGAACATTTATTAACTCTTCTTTGGAAGGATACCTACAAATCAACATCCAAACCCCAGCAATGTAGATTATTGACTGATTTAGTATTCGCTGCAAATTTTAGGAACCTAATAAATTATTCGGATCAAATATAAGAGAAAGAGATATATTTTTATTTAATGCGAGCTTTGAAGATCTTATGTTCTTTCGATTACTTAATGTGGCCATCACAGTTCGCACAAAATTAAATCATAATGAAGAAAATAGTTAAAATCTTGCATTTTGTTTTAAATTAATTATACTGACCTGTGAAAAAAATCGATACGACGTGAAAATTCTCTATTGCATTCAAAAGTAAAACAAAAATGATTTTATTGATAGAATTTTGTATTAATAATTAAATAATAAGCATTAAGTTATATCACTTATTTAAAAAAAAACTAAGAAGTCACCCAGATTTTTATTATGAGGAACGTACCAAAGCTAAATGTAAAATAAAATAATTTTGATATATCATTAAAATGACATTTTCTCAATGCAAAATGTTTCCTGTCTTACTTTTATTAAACGTATTCATACTTTAGCTCTTCGTAGAGAAAAAAGTTCAACTTTTTTATAATTCTTACCTTACTTAAGTTACTTGATGTTATTAATAGTGGAACAGCATTTTCTCACAATACATTTTCAGTTCGTCTCGCACGTACCTATCGTGAACTGATCGAAGTATGGTTTCTTAACTAACTTTGCCATTGTTTGCACAGATATATTGTCCTGAAGATATTGAAGTTGCAACTTCGGATCGAGTTATAAGCCTACATGTATATTTCTCGAATATGTAACTGAGAAGAATATGAGGACAGGCTATAGACAGATGACAATAGTTATTATGGTGCTTTTTTCACTTTTCATAATGTAATATTAATTTTAAATAGAGTTAATCCTGAAAATTTACATACCATACAAATTGAAAAGCGAACAGAATATCCAGATACCTAAAAAACATAACTTATTTTTTAAGAATACCAATTTTTATACCGAATGTCTAATTAAATTTACTATAAATTTCAAGTAAGAAGTCAAGAAGGTGGTAAATCGTATTCCCTACCAAATCTGCAGAAATAAAGGATTTTCTCTTACTAGTTCTTTAAAAATGACAAACTGATGAGTTTCTTTGCAAATTTCGAATAGTTCGGGCGTATTGGATAAATCAAGAAAATATACATCGAAGAAAAGTTTATTCCTTGAAAAGTTTCGAAAAAGAATTGTTATTTAATGTTAAATAAAAAACTTCCTTATGATGGTATAAATTTTGCTTTCAACTTTATAGGGAATAACGTGGGAAGTTATATGAGAAATATTTTAAGACGATTCCATTAACGCAATTTTTTCTTAATAAAAGACGACAAATTACATTTAAAACTAAAAGTAAACTTGAGGGAAAAAACATTTTAGATGTAATAATGATTCTCAGCTGTAGCAATTAATTTATGAACACGCTGTGTATTAGTTATTTTCTGAATACTATGTGATATTAAAAATGATTATAAATAATTAAGGAATATATTCCTTAACATCACGTATATCAATTTTAAATCATTATACTTACGTATATATACTCCTTCACCCGTCACTTTAAAAGAACGTGGGCCTTATTTTTTCGTATTATCTAGGCTCCACGATTCTATATTTTCTTACAAGATCCTTCAAGATTTCTTCACTTTATCAGATTTTAATGCTACTTTTAACTACTTTCATCTATTATGTTGCTAAAGTGATGCATCCTATATACATTATACTCATTTGTAACTTTATTGGATAAATCTTCCAATTCACTGTCATTTTTTTCTTTTTAAGAAAAGAGAAATGAAAAAATAAATGTAAGTTTAAATTGATTCAACAAATATTAAGAATTTATATCTTTATTACACGTGTTGCAAATCGTACAATTTTAGAAATAACGAAAATATAAGTATGTACAAGTATCAAAATAAGGAAATTATTTTTTTCCCTTTGCTGGTTTATTGCTAAAAAATCTGTTAAGTTTAGGTAATTTTATTTCCGTTAAGCCGTTTTAGCATACAGTGTATGATAATAAATAAATTTGATGTTAAATCCTTAGTAGTGTGTTAATTAATGTAACTCTTGTGTTTTAATTTTCAATTGAGTTCAACATTTTCAGTTAAGTTTTGTTCAAGTTCGCGATTCTAAAATAATTACAAGTATTTTCGTTTATTTATAATTTAGGTAGCGTGTGAAATTGAATTGTAAAATTTAATAAATTTTATTTCACTGAATTTATATGAAATGATGAGAGGAAAAAATGGTTACTTAAATTAATATTATTGTATTTAAACGTAATATTTATTTGTAAGCAACTTTTTTTATATCTATAAACTAAGTAGTACTATAGTAGAAATGATACTGAACTCATGTGTGTGCGGCGCTCAGCAACCAGTCTGCAAAAGCAAAGGAACACCATACGATATTCAATAAAACGAAACACATAAGTGAAAGATATTTAGTCAAGATAAAATAAGCACGATTGATAATATATTTAAGACAAAATGAGATGCAGGAACAAATGTAATGAAAAACACAGGTTAATTTTCATTTAAATCTAACAGCAGAGAATTAGGGATGACATGTTTTATTTTATAAAGAAGATTTAAAATTAACCTTGAACTTGAATAAGTAAATACTGAACCATTATGCAGACACATTATGTGTGTATATACATATATAAATCTATAAAATATATATATATATATATAATCTCGATCGGTATTTTAAAATATTGGTTAAAAATGTATAGTGCTAATTGTATTCCTTTTTACGAACGAGACCAAATTAGAAAAGTTTTTCTCTTAACTATGTCATTCAACAATGAATCTAAAAATATAAAAAATGTAGAAATATATACATTAATGAAACTGTTTCAAAGAAATCTATAAAAAATTGAGTTACGAAATTATTTAGAAAAGATTTTGGAAGTATACAATTTCTCATATTAACACCAGATATTTTTCTACACTATAATTAGGAAATTATTTGTTTTGGTCTCAAGTGTCTAGGATTTTAATAAAACCGATTTCAAGTTCCTAGAGAATCGTGATTAAATTTGCCTGTCAATGTAGAGAAATCAAACTTATAACATTTGAAACACCTTCCTTTTTTATTATAACGATACCTTAAGTATCGGAGAAGTGAGATATATTCATCTTTAGGGTTCTAAATATGCATTTAGTTAATCGGTCACCTATATTAATAAACGTGACAAGCACATGCAGAACCCGCATTACGAAAGTTCCGAACAAGTTATGTACTTATAGACATTTAATATTACATTATATTCCTATTACATTTTATGCAAATATAAAATTTTTACAAAGTAAATATATTGCGTAGTATACATTTCATTTACGAAAAAACAAAGCTCATATTTTAAAAATGATAGTATATAAAATACTCAATATAGCTTTCTTAGAACCTGAGCTTTTAAAAACCTAATTTTGTTTTTCAAAATTTTTAGAATTTAGGAAATTTAAGGAAGTTTTTGAATTATTTCTTCTCCGAAACTAATCGTTTCCGAAATAAAGGGGGAACATACTTTTTGCCTATTTTTCAATACACATCTGATGACACAGTACCTAAACTTGTGGAAAAATTATTTTTGAGGGCTTTATAACCGGCTATTAACAACGATATCCCACATTTTAAAGGTAGTTAATTTTTTTGTACTCAATTTCCCTCTACTAAAATGTATATTTTTGAGTTTTAACCTTGAGATAAATGTGGGTCAATACATTTTATTACTGTCGATAGGAGCCTTTAAATCTATTGGCACTATATTTAGAAAATAATATTGTTGACGAGTGCTTCTATCATGATTGAATCGATTACTGTCCAAAATTATTTACTCAAAAGGAAAAAAAAAGTGTTTTTAATAACAAAGAAGGATAGCGTTACGATGAATTCTTTAGTTTGTAATCATTCATTTACTTGGTTCGGAAAAAAATGAGAATAATACACTTTTTTTATTTCATAAACTATTTGAGTTATGAAGTATTAAAGATTGTGCGTATTTCATCTGTAAGTGCTTATGAAATAACAAAAAAAAACAGAAAACAAATAAATTATAAGCAAATATTCTATAAACCCAAGGGATTTTTCTTGAAAATTATATGTTTTGTCACGTTTTGATAAATGTATCTATTGTACATGATACTTGAAAACCCCAGAATAATCAGAGGTATTACTGGAGTCACTTGCATTATACCTGCGACTCAATGAGCATTTAGTTTCAGCTAGTTACATCTATTTATTTTTATATGACAAGAAATTAGTTTCGTGCCTGCTCTTTAAGCAAGCACGTGTATTTATGTGGATATTAAATGTGGAAAACAACGTTTTATTTTTTATAAACGTTTTGTTTTGTTTAAATTAACTTAAAAACTAAATGTTCTCCTTTGTATTTAATTTTAAATAAATACAATAGTAATTAAGAGTCACTACTGAACTCAATTTAATTTAGCTAACTAGTTGAGAATGTTTTCGAATATTCGTGATCTCTCCGGTCTAGTTTATACGTTCAAAAATATTCTAGTACATTCTAATTAATGCATTCAATGATGGGAGTTGGAAGATTGGTGGTCGATAGTGAAAAATGTCCAAGATCGACCAATATATTTTCTGCATCACCACAACCACCTACCAATCATCACAGTACACGATGGGAGGTTCGAAGCTACTACCACACACGTGTGCCATTCGTGGGTAGTTTGGCTGCAAAGGAAAAATATAGCGAAAACACGTTTATAATATATATATATATATATATATATATATATATATATATATATATATATATATATATGTATATATATGTGTGTGTATGTGTGTATTAACACGCTCTGTACATTATATGAATTTGAAAACAATATTAATATTAAATAAAACTTTTTAATTGACTAATTATAAAAAATAAATGCATTTTTAGGGTACTCTGATTAAAATTTGTTATCGTCTAATTTTGAGTGAAAAAACAAAAATAATATTTTATTTCTTCCTTCACGTAATCTGGTAGTTAATAGCTAGCCTTTAGTTGCGAGAAACAGTTATACGTACGACGGAATTACCACGATACGTTTAATTAAAATACGTTGTTTACAGAATTGAGAAGCAGTAAAAATATGCAAACTACCTGTTTTTCTTGTTGATACATTATTATTATGTCGTTACTTTTGTTGATACATTACTATTCTTTTACAACTTCGTGATTTATTAGTTACAGACCTGTTCATGAAATATCATTTATTGTACCATATTTTTAATATCGAAATCTAATATCGGCATTTTGCTTCACTTACTTTAATGGTAAAAGTCAAAATCATATTTATTTAGTATTTTAATGGAAGAAGATATGCTTAAGAATAAATACAAAAAATGTTCATTTAACATCATGGATACGATTTGAAAAGAATTACAGTGATGTTCTTTAATATCTTGAGAGAGAAGGGATCCGGACAACACAAATACGTCCCTAATCCTCTTTAGTTTGGTGGTGTGAAGCTTTCATGTGGAGCAATTTGAGAAAATGCCACATTTCATTCGTATTTGCCAGTTATAATCCGTATATATATTTGAAGTTACGATTTTTAAAGCTATTTGTGACAGATGGAAAATATTTTGTAAGTAACTTACCCCATGTCACATAATGTTGTTTTCAATGCCCCAAAAGCTGCAGAATATATGTTACCCCATTGTTTAGTTTTAAAAACACTTTTTAATGAAATACACTTCCATGTTAGGTATATATTCTTCGTATTGACATAAACTGTATTTTCAATATGTCAAAACTAAATTTCAATAAACACAAATAATAAACTCAGCTTCAATATAATTTACAAATACAAAATGTATGCACCTATAAATTTAGGATGGAGTTAGAATATCCATAATGTTCTAAAAGAACAATTTTCACAATTGATTTACTTACCAGTGAAAGTAGATTTCTTTTGTTGTTTTTTTTTCTCGCGATGTCATCACTTTCAAAACAAATCATCATTCGTATTATTAAAGTAGAAAAAAGAAATTATGGGTTAAATAAAATAATAGCAAGGTTAGGTCTGCATAGTGGATATCTTTTGTAAAAAATATTTGCTCTATAAATCAGTAAAAGATATATGCTCTATAGATCAGTAATGATATCATTTAAGTTATTATTTTCATATATAAACATTTAAGGGTACATAGAAATACTTTTCACCCTTGAATGTTTATATACACTAAAATATGTACAGAACCTTCTTAGTGCAAATTTCACTCTTATTTTAAAAGTAACTCAACAAATAGTTGATGGATTTTACTATGCAAATATATATACTAACAGAACACTATAAATACTAGGGAAAAATTATTAAATAGTGTATTATTTTGAGGTTAGAAACAACTGTAAAACCCTCAAAATCTCAAGGCCTAGGAGGCAACTTGTTATTTTAAACGAATCTGTAAAAATATTATCAGTCACCTACGATCTGCAGATATATAAGGACTTTTAAGATGATATATCATTTTTCCGAAAATAAATATCTCTTAAAAAACATATTATAGTCAGCAATAAATAGTTCGCGGTATCACATCTCCGAACGGACTGTGGCAATTCGTCACCCTGTTATGAAAATTTCTCTTCCATTAATCAACAGCTTTTGTTTACTATATTGCAATATTTCCGCCCTTATATTTCTTGGGACTAACACGAATCTACCATTACTTTATCAGGACGCCTACAGAACTATGTATGGAATAGGTAAATTTAAATGCATTGTAGGTTTGCGACGTTTAGAAATGTGTGAAATAAAATACAAGAAGACGTGAAAGCGTGAATGTGCTATAAAGCAAGTCGATGTACGGTACACAAAATTTTGAACATGCTTATCTAGAGAATGCTGTATAAATTAGATTTTGAATTAGAAGCAGTATGATTTACCTATTAAAGAGGTTGTCAGGGGCTTTGGTTATATTTCGAATATATACAGTATTTTATGTTTTATAACAAGAAATTGAATAATTGTGATATTTGGTAGACAAAATTCCACACAAAGAAAAATTATTACATTTTCATGTAATTGTCACTAATGAAAAAAATTAAAAAATATTTTTCGATGTGATTTATATCGATATTTTTCTTATTACCATTGAAGTAGTAATTGCAGGGTACAGTGATTTTCAATTCAAAGAATTTAAAAATACTAATTTTTTATTATTATCATGAGTTCTTGTTAAAAAGAGTCACTCAAAAATATCCTTCCTCATTAATTTTTATTGCGAATCATAAAACTGTGAATGTAATTATGTACCTGTTAATTTATAAACTACTTTCTTCCACTGTGTGGAAGAAAAATAATTGAAAAATGTCTTAAGGTAATATTTACAGAGTTGAAGACTGCTTAAAGTATTCACATTAATGATGAAAATAGACAATAAAAGGAACAGCAGATTTTTTCGATAAAAATATTTTATAAATATGCAATAAAAGATTTTGAAAGATCGATTTAAATACTCGTCGATTCGACTGTCCCATTTCGTTGTTACTAACTTATTGCGATGGGGCATTCTGTAGTTTTCGATGTTGGTGAAAAATCATGTGAGATTAAAGCTGCATAAAAAAGTAAAAATATTGTATCGCCCATAGTATAAATAACCTTTCACTTATTCTTAACGACTTTTCGTCGCGACGTCTTACCACTGTTGAATTTATTTTACATTAACTTTATTGCAATTCTCAATAATATTTTGTACCTGTATTAAGTTTTTACTTTTTTGCATAATTTATAAACATAGGTACTTAAAATAATAGTTTTTTCGATTGGGATATTTACGAAATTATTGTAGATTCGAAAAATATCTCGTTTTTGTTATACACTTAAAAATAATTATGATAATAGTTAGATTTCTTTAAAGACCAATATTTAAAGTATAATATGTTCTGTTAGGGAATAAACCAGTGTACAAAATTATTAAAAATATTGATAAAAAGATGCATTAAGCTACGTCAAATTATTTCACAGTCATTACCCGGAAATAAACAGATCTGTCAATTAAAGTAATCCAAAATAGAGAATTTTGTTCTGATTATATCAAATAAATTTTTGAAAAAAAGAAAAAAGATTACGCCAAATAAATTTTAATAACTATCAAAAATCGATGAAATAAAGTTCCAGCATTTAATAATATTATATTTAGTCATATGTATCATAGTATTAAAAGGGATAATTGCTCATTTCATTTATAATTCTTAACGAAAAAACTTCTTGATGTTTACATAATTGTAGATTTTAGTCAAATCAAGACATTTATTGTCAATTAGTATAAGTGTATTTTTCAATTGGTTGCAAATACGTTTATATTATTAAGACATTTACAGAAGGATTAATTTAGAATGATATTTAATATTATTCTTGATGATAAAATACTCTCTGATAATAATATTTTAATAAAGTCTCTAAATTTTTAATCATTAAAATCTTGGAAATAATTTTGACGTAAGTAATTATATGACAACATTTTATGGCTACATTAAAAAAATTTCATAAGCATATTATAGGGCGACCATGTAATTGAGTGGATGTATATTTCATTCTGACACTTTTTCGAATACCTTATAAGCATGTTTGACTGTACAGCTATATGAATTTCGAATTATGGAATTTTTTCACTTAACGAAAATGAACGAGTTTGTAAAATATTGTTACTGTCAATGATTTTTGGTAATTAAAATGACGAGTGTTTAATTAAATCTTTAGTTGTAAAGTATCGTTTCCGAACATGAATAAATTTGTAAAATGTTGTTGCTCTTAGCGATTTTTAAGTCGATTATGGTGCTTACGTACTACGTTCGTATTACGTTCTCTCACGTACATGTACGTCCACGGGTACCTGTACGTGAGAGAAACTGAGAGAGAGTCATACATACTTTGCTTGTGCATCAATCGAACTAACTCTGAAAAAAATCAAACCATAGTGGTATTTTATAAATTTATTTATATTTGGAAACGATATTTTACTATAAATATTCCAACTAAATATTCGTATTTTTACGAGTAAAAAAACTCTCCTTGTAAAAAGAATTTGCAAATTTATTCATTTTCATTTCAGCATTGGCCCAAACGTACATCATTTATATTGTTTTCTAAATTTATTGCATGTTCCCCATTCAGAATAAAATGTTTAAACATTACTAATTCCTGATATACTGGTTATCAAATATACTGGAAGCATATTCAATTTCGAATTGCCTATAACATACGAGTATAACAGTAAAGTCATATTACCTCATTACGATATGTTCCTAAAAAGACAAACAAACAAACGATTGTAAATTCAAAAGAAACCTGGTACGTAAACATATACCGTATATCGGTCTGTGACTTACTGTTATATTACAAATCTTACAAAACTTGAACGAGATTCAAGTTACAAATTAAATATTAAATGGACAGCTATAGGTGAATTTAGCAGGACGGAATTGCGAAAGGATTCGCAATAAAGCGAAGGAGAGTTTTGATGTAGGTTTCAGTGAACCGGGACTTTTTAAAAGCTCTCTGTTGCATTTTTGACGAATACAATGTATGTGTGGAAATAATATCTCGTTGTATGTTCTATTTGTGTGCAATATTTTATTAATATAACCTACTTCAGACCTTGCTATGTTATTAAGGAAAAATCTGAATTGCTTGAATATATTATAGGAAAAAGTAACATAATTCTCATGAGACTTAGCTTAAAGGTTTTTTAAATATATGACGAATTTTAAAGAATGTTAGATACAACTTTTAAATCATAAAACTACGTGAAAATTATAACGACTTCAATATCTATATTAAAAAAAGGCACTGTTCCGAAGGGAAGTAACATCAGCATTGTAAATAAAATACATATATTTAAACACATAAACATATATTTTATTTTACTGATTTTATATGATCTTAACATTTAAATGTTTACTGCAACACATATTTTTAATTACTAAATCTCGCAACAATAATTACAAAATGCAATATGTTGTTTTTAAGTACGCTCAAACAAGTGTCGATTGATGTTATGTAAAATAAAAGTATAAAACAAGGTGAGGAAAGGTGAAATTTATAATTTAATGTCATGTAGTTATTTTTCTGTAAATGTTGCTTTTTTGAACATTCGGTGTAATTAAAAAGTTTCGTAGTGAAAAATGTTAAATTTTAATTTAACTAAAACCAACCAAATTTTCTACAATTTTCCATTCTGAGAGATTCAAAACGGAAGAGGTAGATTAAAAAATTCTTTTCAAGATAATTTCGGCGAATCCAATTTTTGTTTATATGTTAAATTAGATCAAGAGCTATGATTTCTGTCATCGCATTTAGTAAGGTATGTGTATGTATATATATATATATATATATATATATATATATATATATATATATATATATATATATATATATATATATATATATATATATATATATTTAATAGGTACGTATCCTTCGAATATTACTAGTAGATTAATCATATATAATTTCGTTTCCATTTGGGCATTTTATACTAACATTTTTATTCACAAGGTACTTTTCCTCATTATTTCCGTAAAAAGTTATATTGATTTCTTTCCAATTTCAAAACTTCATAAGCCTTTTTTTGCAAAATCTTTGTGTCGATTATTTAGAAATCCAAATTTCACTTTGAATAAATAACAAAATTTTGCTTTGAATAAAATTTAATAATATATGTAGTCATAAAATATTATATTAAAGCTAACCCCTTTCTTAAAATTCCTACTTTCTCGTTCATTATTTCAAAAGTTAGAGAGCTTATTAAAAATGTACGTAAACTTCATTTCTAAATAAGCATAAAGATTATTTTAGTTTTACTCCCATATATAGCCTATGTAATATCATATATAGCATCCGTGATTAAACGGGTAAAATATGAAATTTTATCCTCGCAATACATATCATCAATACTTACTGTTTACCTGTTTTGATTAATTTTTAAGTACACATATATGTACCAAAAATAATATCCAGGGGCAACAAAGAGGTTGCAAACCACAATGCCTATTTGGAACACGTGTTCGGTGATATTTCATAAAACTCCTCGCAGAAAATTTTTATGTGAATCATTTTTACAAAAACTTTATTTTTTCTTG
Organism: Druceiella hillmani; assembly: GCA_039881145.1. Taxonomy (NCBI): domain Eukaryota; kingdom Metazoa; phylum Arthropoda; class Insecta; order Lepidoptera; family Hepialidae; genus Druceiella; species Druceiella hillmani. The sequence continues at coordinate 7,879,851 of JAYKKI010000070.1, forward strand.
TTGATTAACTGCATAAGTCTTAGCATGACGGAAATTACATACGTTTTAACATGAAGCCAACAAATTAGCAAAACAACGAGATATACCACATTTCAATTAAAATTTTTGAAAACATATTAAAAGTAATCCATCAATCACGGGTAAAACTAGCATTACGACGGTTCCATACACATCGGGGCACTTATTAAAATTATTACATGGCACTTCTGTCACACTATTCACAAACAACAAATTTTCGCCACATAAATATATTGCCCATAATATCTATTTAAAAATTGTAGGATCTGGGATAATCACTATAGTTTTCTTGTAATATTTTAGTCAGATTTTATCTACCCTTTTTCATTCTTAGGATGAATGAGGGGTAAAGGAGGAGGAAATGTTTTATTTCCGTATATTGTTTGTGATACTTTCTTAAATATTTAATTTAAAGTTATAAAAATTATTACATATTTTTTCGTCCTCTATAAGTATCCCTCTTTATATATATATAAGTAGATATAAGAAAGAAACAATTTTTTGAGGCCTCTATTTACTCTGTCCTTAATCCTTATTGAGTATCCAAATAAATCACTCTCGCCAAATCTGTCACATATAATTAGATGTATTATTTTACAAAATTTCTAGTTACTACATTATATAGTTCTAAAAAGTTCCAGTATTAATATAGGAAAACGTAAATATGCCGATATTGCCAACTATATATTTCATAGTCAATTGATATTTCAAAAAAATTACATTAAGAATTGTTGCTATAGTTACAGCTTTTATTTCTAAATATCCATATTTTTTATAATTTTAGTGGTTTTGGAAATAACCTCTTATTTCCAATAATAAAAATAATCAAAAATAGTTTAGTAGAGCACTAAACTATTTTTCAGTATATCTCAGAAATTTTGACACCTAAATTATGAAAAAAATATATTGAGTCCCTTATAGCCTTATAACTTTTTGAAATGACACACTGAGAAAATTAAAAAAATGTTGAGTATTTAATTTGCCCTTCCAAAAATTTCCAAATTGATAGTTTTGAGTTTCAGCTACTGAGATACGCGAATAAATTTTATAGCTATGCCAAATTTCAATGTTAAGCGGTTCCTGATAAAAACGGCTGCGAACGTAGGGACAAGGGATCTTCTAAAGGGGCCGTTCCTAATTTTGATTTAGGGAACCCTAAAAAGTAAAAGAAGTATTATATATATAATATATTTTTTCCGGAACTTACTTCAAAAACTTTATTTTATCCGCTTTTTGAACGATTTATCACGAGTCCGATATTCGCATTAATATAGGCAAAGAAAAGTATAAAAAATATATTTTCCAACCTGACGTAAATTTATATTATGACGTAATAATTGTTTCATTTTTATCACAAGCTTTGTGTAAACGAAGTTTCCTAACAGCTTTTAAAGTGGTTCGTCGTCTATATTTTTTGGAAAGAGTGGTAGCGAAAATTTAAAACAATCAACGCGTAATGTTGTGTTGGACATGGATTAACTTTGTGTTAACCCGATATTGGGCTCGCAGATAACTAGGTTTGTGTCTTCGTAAGGCGAACGATAGCCGCATCATATATCAGATACGTGTTATACGTTTAATGGTAAAAGTTTTTTGTGAGTAAGTTATTTTCTTGGTCGCCTATGAGTTTCTATGGTATATATTAACAATTAATTGCCTATGTATACCATTTTTATTTAAAATCTTAAGTTCTGATAAAACTCGTCTGACTATAAATTCAAGAGTGGACCAATATAATTATGATTTCGGCTATGAACGCACTTTGAGAGCTATAAATGCACACTCTTATTTATAAAATTAAATAACTAGAGCAATCGTTCTATTTATTTAGCAGGTAAAGAACATATATTTTTGTTGTCCCGTAGATAATAAATAAAAATAGAACTCATTTATATTTTCGTCATTTTCGTCTCTTCGTCTGTACTTAACAATAAAATATATCTCAAAATTTATGCGACACTTCTTTAAAAAGTCACAGATGCTCCTCTGTTTGACATTTTACAGAAGCTACAGTGCATATTCATATAAGAGACGCCGTATCAAAAAACATTAACAGATATTTCCAATTAAATTTGAAAAACTCATTTCATTGTCACCCAACTCAAGGTCCGTGTGAAAAAAAGTTATCTTCGAGTTTGATATATTTATATATTTTGATATATTTTTGTATTTCTTTTTAAGTACTTGAAAAGAAATACGTTTTTTAAATTTATTTCTACCTATTCACATAATTGAACATAGTTTTCTCGCAAAATTTGATGAACGAAAAAACTTCTTTGTCGTTAAGTACAGACGAAGAGACGAAAATTACGAAATTATAAATGAGTTCAATTTTTACATATTATCTACGGGACAACCAGAACGTATGTTTTACCTGCTTAATAAATAGAACGATTCCTCTAGTTATTTAATTATACAAATAAAAGTGTGCATTTATAGCTCTCAAAGTGCATTCAATTATATTGGTCTATTCTTGAATTTTGCTCAGACAAGTTTGATTAGACCTTAACAGTTAATTGTATCTTTTTTAACAATTAGGATTCGAAATATTTATGAGAAATAAAAATAGTTTTTTAACAAAAAAACAACACGTTGCAAGAAAATAGAAATTGTTCAAATGGCATATAATTTATGAAGTGTTATATAATTCTGAATTAATTTAATGACTAAATATATATTTGAATCACAGATATTATAAAGGTAATATGTCAGGAAAATCTATGCAAAGTTAATTTTTTAAAGCAGTTATTTAAAAAAATATTGGTAGAGAAATAGGGGCAATTGAAGAAGCTCTTCCAAACTAAAAAAAAAATGTTGGTTGATTGATTGAATGTAACGAATGAAAGAACAATGATCATTTTCACAAATACTACATTATAAATGCTATTCAAATTCTAGTTTCATCAGCCTTGAGTTTTTGATGACTGGCGGTCAGTGGAGTTTATTGAATTAGTAAATAATAATAACTTAAAATTAACTTCCCCATTCATTTTTCTTAAAATGACAAAATAAGGAAAGGAATTATTTACCCATAAATTTTTAGAATCATAAATTTATTTATTATCACCATAGAATAGCACCGTGGAAGATAAGTGTTGCTAAATTTCCATTCCGACACCTTCTTTCATGGGTTTATTTCCTGAAGAGAAAGGCATTAAAAGTTTTAAAAAATACTTTCAGTTATTATATATTTAAATTATTACATACGCCATTAAATATTTACAGGGTGCGAATAACTTAGCACATTAGCATCAAGGATGTTAACATACGATAAATATCAGTAAGACTTTTTCAAAAGAACGTGTTAATGAGTAGATAATGAATATAAGGTTTTTAAAGGTTAATTCAAATAATCTTCGATTCAACTATTATATTTCATTTTTACTGTTTACTGCAATATGGTGTTCCGTAACTATCGTAGTCGGTTAAGATTCATTTCATGTTAGTATGAGAAAAAACCTCGTTGCATAAATTACAATAATAATTTATCGTCTATAGTATAAATGACCTTTCTCTTTTTTACTTAGCATGTTTGCGTTTTAGAAATGACCTTTCTCTTTTTTACTTGGCATGTTTGCGTTTTAGAAATTACCTTTCTCTTTTTTACTTAGCATATTTGCGTTTTAGAAATGACCTTTCTCTTTTTTACTTAGCATGTTTGCGTTTTAGAAATGACCTTTCTCTTTTTTACTTGGCATGTTCGCGTTTTAGAAATGACCTATCTCTTTTTTACTTAGCATATTTGCGTTTTAGAAATGACCTTTCTCTTTTTTACTTACCATGTTTGCTTTTTAGACGATTACTCGAGCAAAAATGCATTTATATATATTAATTTCATGAATGAATATCAAGTGTGTGAGGAGAGTACTACGCTATAACGACGAATTTCTTATTAAAGGTCTGACGGCTTATAATTTCAAATGTATTATATATAGGTGGTTATGATGTAAAAAGAAAGAAATCAAGCCTGTAACATTATAATAGAGCTAGTGTAGCAACTTATCATGTTAAGATAGTTATTAATATTTTTATCGAAAAACTACCACAAAGATATCTGTTTATTAAGTGCATTAATTGTGATAACCATATGTTATATAATGTAAAATATACTCGTAGGATACGTAATACGAAAACGAAGAAAGTATATATTTCGTCCGGATATGTATTTATCATCAATGACAAATAAGAACATTAAATTTGATACGTTTATATTAACCATGTTAAGAAATGTCAAATTATTTATCGGGTCTTTATAAGTTTAAAGTTTGAAAGCAGTTCTGTCAACAAAGAAAATAGTTTAATTCCTTGCAATCGGAATTAAACTATTAATAACTTTGCAAGAATTAATAAATATACCGAAATGATTAACTCTAATAATACTTAATTAAACACGAATGAACAGTAGTTGTATCACCTAATTTTGTGATTATTATTCGTTAATGTTTTGTAACACGAGTCACAATATTACCAAGAGCAACTGCTCATTTTGTTCCAAAATGCTCAATCAAGAATAAGTCCTTTATTTTAAGTTAGTTTAATAAAACTAATATTAGGATAATTGTAAATAATAGTAATACAATGATTTGTAATCAATATGTTTATAATATTAATACATTCATTGATAGATTCATTTAAAACGATGTCTCTAATATTACTAATGGCAATAAAATAATAATTAAAATCTTGAATTTATTATAAAACAAATCTACTACTAAATCATAATATAGTTCAAGTCATTCCTAATTTTTTTTATAAACTTGTCAATCATTTCAAATATTTTGCAACACAAATAATTTGGGATAACTTATTTTGACTATATAAAAAGTATTTATAACTTGTTTAGGCGACCATGTAACACAAATAATTTGGGATAACTTATTTTGACTATATAAAAAGTATTTATAACTTGTTTAGGCGACCATGTAATGAAGCACAATACAAATTTTACTTTAATTCCTTTTCGAATTATCGAGCATTTGTGAGAATACAACGACATGAATTTTGAATTTTGGTATTTTCTACACTTCATGAAAATTATATAGTTTTTAAAATACTACTATTGTCACGGATTTTTCATTAATAAATATGCTTATAATTTACAATAATAAATATTATGATTATTTAAAATGTTAATATTATTTCGAAATATGAATCAATTTGCAAAATATTGCCAGAGTTATAAATGTTTGGCATCGGCACCAAGTGTCTGTGTGTGAGAGAGAGAGAGACGTCGATACGTGGCAAGTATCTAAGCTTCACTTGGCAACGAATCTAAAAATGTATACAGTCGCAATATTTCACAAATTTATTCGCTTGTAGAAGTGTTATTTTAATGCAAAATGTTCAATTCAATGTTTGCATTTTTATTAATAAATATCTCTTACATGGTTTTGCAAATTTATTCACTTTCGGGAACAAAATTTTACAGAAAAAATTTAAATTAATACTGGTATTTTTATTTTATTATACTTTTCGTTGCGTTTCTTATTCAATAGATATTTGAAGTGGGTTCAGTTTATTTGGTAAAAAATTTCATTTTTCCATTTTTAGTACCTGTAATATTTTATATTACCCGTAAGGTCACGAACTCACTAAGAATTTAATAAGACCTCATTTATTTAAATCGAAATAAGCTTTTGCGGAGTTTAACGGACATGAATATATTCATACGGACACATAGAAATGGACATACCCATAATATTACCCTCTTTTGGCATCACCGTAGTCGCATAAAATCATATTATTTCTTAGACTACATATAATTTCTGCTCAGTGAAAGAAGGTACTTGTCATTTTTTTAAATGGTATAAGGTGGGGTTTATTAGTTATTATTAGAAACTTAAATGTTACAGTTTGAAATGTTTTAACACTTATTGTAGAAGTATTTTGCAGTAATTAGCCGTAAAGATATTATACAGATTTAAAGTGGTAAAGTTATGCGTCTATTACAAAAGTAAGGCGTAAACAATAGACTTATTACATAGACCATAGTTTCAAATTCCGTATAACCTAAACGGAATATTTGTGTGTGCGAACGTGTGATGGAAGTGGCATGCAATAAATAAATTGTCTTATTAAATTCTTTTTATTATCTTTTATTTTTTTTGTTTTAGCTTCCTTTTCCTTACATTAAAAAATATTAGGTAAATGCATTTTGATAATCTCTGCGTAAACAGTACTTTATTTAGATACGTAATTGAAAGTATTTTTTTATAATAAAACTAGATTGTTTGTCTTTATCCAAAGGAAGGCATCTAAACAAATGACACATAGTAAATCTTTTTCTTATATTCATGTTATTAACGTAACATGAATTTATTCGGAATTGGTGGAAATGAAATATAGTTTTTATTAGCGTGTTTTTTCATATTTTATTGTAAGATTCAATAAATCATTCAAGATTAGAAAAATTATTTGTAAATTATCAAATACTCTGACGTAAATTGAACCCGGCGTCGTTTATTTGGACCCTAGCGTTCCGAATTAAATATAAATAATGTTGAACCTTTTCATAAAATGTTTATCAAATAATTTTTTTTATTTGCAAATAATTACATATAAATTTAAATATAATTTTCGAAAGTATGCAGTCAAATAAGAACAAAAGCTTGAATATAACAAGGAACACTGCCGTATAGTATGAATAGAATGTGTACTCTACAATGCAAAATTGTATTAATACTTATTTGAAACTAAAATATCATATTGTTTTTATTTCTTTCCTTAGGCCAAATGTCCTGTAATTTCTCGTTTAACTTTATTTGTTATAAAATAACACTACTATTTTGTCTCATTGACTCGTTCTGTCTCTTTTGGGCATGATACTATACATACAATATATACATCTATGACAATCTATATCGAAATTGAATCTGATCTATTGCTGCATTTCGCACCAACGCAACGCATTATAAAGTAAATGGTGTACCAAATAGGATACATAGGTATAAATTTTGTTTGCATTGAAATATCAAACATTTTTCTAAATCTTTTTATATACCTGAATTTTGTGTGCTCAACAGCAAGCTTTGTGCATTTTTCTTCTCCACATAGATATCATATTATTAAAATAATAGCCTAATATTTATACGTATAACATTATTTAACGTGACAGTTTATTTAGTTAATATAGTGATGACATTATAATGATTTAATGAGAATATAGTTGAAGTTCAATGAGTTTTGTAAGTAATCACCGATTTAATTTATATTCATACCAACTATACTTGAACACTCAGATTGGTTTGTTCACAAACACTCTTTTGGATTGGAATCCTTCCTTTCTCTTTTGTAACTTAAAGATCTGCCTATTTTGGTTAAAAAATTTGAGAAAATAATATTGTTTGCTAATGATACATCTCTCATATTTAAAACAAATAGATATTTAAAACAATTAGATGGCGCTAATGAAGCAACCAATTAAATATTTGCGCAACAAATATTTAATTGGTTGACGGTCAATAATTTATTACTCAATGCAGAAAAGAACTATGTGAATTAAATATACTCTTCCAAATGTTAGAACTACAAAAATTCCAAATGTTAGGACTAGTTGACACTAAATTAGTATTTGATAATAACAAAATGGATTTTGTGAGCACAAAAATCCTTCTCGGTATTACTATAGACATTAAACTATAATGGGGAACTGACATTTCACAATTGACTGGGAAACATAATTCCGCTGAATACATCGTCAAGAAAATAAGAGATTTAACAAATGTTGAAATGGCAAGAATTGTTTAGTTTAACTACTGTGATAGTATAATGTAGTATGGTACATCACTTGTGGGACAGAGTATATGTTTCTATAATAAAATACCAGGAGCTGTATTGAAATTGTCAGAAAAACAATTAAACACGTTAAAGACACAAACAAAGACACATTTACTCAAAAAACGTATTATAAATTTTATTATTATATAATCGACACAAAATTACTGGAGTCATTATTCTAACTCATAAAAATAAGATACATGAATAATAATATAATTTCTATTTTGTATGAAACATTTTAAATTTGTATACTGTTTTTATATTCACTTATATTTTATTGTTTTATTCGCTTTTGACGTTCAACAAGAGAAAAAAATGTTGCATGTTGAATGAAAATAAAATTGATTTGAATTGAATTGGAATTTACTGCATGTATTAATTTCTGTATTATTTTTTAATTAAGAGTTGGTTTGTTTTTTCTTCCGTAATGGGAAGACCAAAGGAAAAAGGGCTTATTAATATACGTTAAACGAACTCAAATATCATGAATCTATCCGTTACAATTAAGGAGTTCCTATCAAATTATTTTGATTTCTCACTCCCCAATGATGAGTACTGTCTCCATTTTTCGGCAACGTTGTCAGATTCTAGCCACTACTAATGAACTAAAGACTCGTCAGATAAAACAAAGAAACTCAAAACCGATGAACTTATCTTGCATTATTAACGAGCTCCTACAAAGGTTTGCTTGTCTTAAATTTTAATTGAGACTCATGAAGATTTTTTGAATGAGTTCGAACACGATCTACTCTTCACCATTGAGGAGTTGCTGTCAGAGCTTTGTCATCCTGTGGTAGCTTTGTCACCATATATTTTCCATCATTTGTGACCAAAGAATTTGTTCAGATAAGTCATATGAGCCTAAGCTCAATAAAATTATTCCTCACTATTGAGAAATACTGTGCCGCATTTCGGTTCCATCATCAAACTCTGAACTCCATCAGTGAATAAAGTACTCATAAAGATATATGAAATGAGTCTAAGCTCGGTATTAATTTTTTTCAAAGACTTTTTGTACTATTATATGTTTTATCTTGTATTACTATCAACCCGTGAAAATATTTACTTGTTATTAAAAATAATGGGCATATGAACAATAGTTTAAAATGAAATCTTTAAGCACAAATTATTACATAAATGATTAAATTTTCCAGACGGATATTAAATTTCGAATTATCTTCTACATATAACAGTATAAGGCAAATTACGTAATTAAAAATGTCATCATAGAAAGACTTAATAAGCAACAGAGTTCTAAGCCGGCCTCGAGCCTTCTGGGCTAGATTATAAAACTAAGTCTCACAAAACTTTAACGAGATTCAAATTAGAAATTAAATATTAACCGGACAGGTGAAGGTGAACTTAATAGAAAGCAATTGCGAACGCGCTCAGAATAAAATGGACATATTTGGAACAGCGTGATTGTGCAGATATTTCGCAATAGTGTATTCGCTTTAATGGTAGATTTACAAGAGTAGGAAGGTTTTTATGTACGATTCACTGAATCGAGACTCTGGAAAAGATCTCTGTCGCTTCTTTGACGTAACTCTGTATATGAAAATATTATTTTGTTGAATATTCTATTTCGGTCCAATGTTTTGTTAATGTAATCTCCTCCAGATGTTGCGACGTTTTTATGCAAAAATCTGAATTGTGTATATATATATATATATATATATATATATATATATATATACATATATATATATATACACATACATATATATATATATATATATATATATATATATATATATATATATATTTAGCAGTATAATTATAACGATTGTATAAAATACAAAACATTTTGTTTTTCATTAATTTTTTTACTCTAAAATTATGAAAATTAATAATCTCTCTTGGTAGAAATAAATATATATTAACCACACTTAAATGAAACTACGTGATGTAGTATTACTTCTACTTTCTTTATAACAACATATTCAGGTGGGATATTAGCAAATATGTTGTAATACAACGAAACCTAGGTCGTGGTAAAGAAAGTAGAAATAATACTACATCATGTAGTTTCATTTAATTGTGAATAATGAATTTCTACAAAATTGACGCCAAATATATTCAATATATATTAACTTAGAACGTAAAAATGGTATGGGTTCTGTTTAAATATTTGTTAATTCTTTGTCTTGTTGTAAATGCACCTATAATTTTTTTTTCATGAAATATAAATTTTTATTTGATATTTAAATGTAGAATTTAAATCGAGTTGGGTTTTCAATCGTTTTTGTAAGATAAGCAGAATATTCATGCAATTAATATGGTAACAATTTAATTAACCTAGAAAATTTAATTTTATTACAATTTTTACAAATAAGGAACTTAAAACGGAAGTGGTAAATAAAATAAACTTTTGAAAGGATTTAGATAAATCTAATTTTTGTTTATGTGTTAGATAAAATGCTAATATTTTTTTCATTTCATTTAACGAGTGACCTTGTTATTTGTACATATAATGTTTTAATTCGTACCTATCCTTGGAAAAATAGAAAATGGCTTGCTCTTAGGCAGTTCATAGTAAAATATATATTTGCAAAACGTAACAAATAATATTAAAGTAATAATAAACAATAGAAAATATATAGCAAAATATAAGGTACTTTTTCTTATTATTTATTTCAAACCTTACTTAATTGATATTTTTAAATTTATAAGCTATTTTTGTTTATTATTTACGTCTCCGTTATTAAAAAAATCAAAATTTAGGAGATTCCTAAAAGATTTTCCTTTAATTATATTGATAAAAATTTTTATCTCCTATAAAGTTTAATACTAGGTAAAATATTTTTTTCTTCCCCTGTTCAAGAAGTTATTTATAAATAGATTATTAAAAATGCACTTAAATTTCCATCACAAATTGGAATTATTTATAACAATGTAAATGTTAACGATAGATGATGCAGTAGCGCCCAAATTTGTAGGACATCGATTATATCGATATAGATAGTCGATTTCCTACTATAATTGTTGATAAAATGATCTAGGTACTTTGTCATACATTTTTTTGTTAATCATAATATACAAAATTCTACTTGATATCATGAATAAAGGAATCCCAACTAATATAATAAACAGGTAAAGTTTTTTGTTTGATTGTAAAACCGTATGTAGGTTTGTATAGGGTAATCTTTGGAATTACTGGTCCAGTTTTAAAAGTCCATTCACCAGTAAAAAGCTACACTATTCCTAAGTAACATAGACTACGCTTATTGTGTTTTGGATTTTATTTTGTACAAAATGAGTAAATTTGAAAGGAAAGTTGAAAAATGAGCTGATCGGCCGATTTATCTGCGCGCGTTGACCAAACGCTTTGACGTAAATAAACATAATTTATCGTTGATGTTTACATTATTTAGTGTGTTTAGAAAAAATCTGCAACACTCTATATCTAGCTTTCATATTCATTTTATTGTGAGTCATTGTCGTTAAAATATTTTTTTATATTTATTTATGAAATCGTGTTAAGTAATTGTTTGAAGACCGCCAGATATTGATATAAATTTTGGAATGCGACTTATTCAATGTCACGGTCGTGTTTTATGAACGATATTTTCTCTAATCGAGAACTATATTGTATGCTTCCAACAAGAGGTACACAACTGATTGCAGGTGGATATTTAAATACTTTGCCAAAAAAAGGAGCAATCAAAAGTTTTTATTGTACTTCCGCCCACGTCCGACTACGTTCATACTGAGCCGTTCAGTAGTCTGCAAATATAAGAGAAAACGATAGAAATGAACCAAAAGAAAACAGTCAAACTAACGCAGCCAGAAGAGCATAACTATTCTGCTACTAGACCAATATATGGAACACTGATTAAAGAATGTCCTTTGGGTCAAATACTGTCCAACTTTTAAGAATGACATATAAATTAATAAATTGTCCAAAATGATAAAACTCGTTGTTAGTTGTTTTACTTCAGTATTTTTTGAAGGAAGATTTGGAATGGCTTCTTGAACTGGACGGTGTCGGTAATAACTGCAAATTTTAACTATTTTGGAAATTAATTTCATCCACAAACCGTCTAAATGAAATACTAATGATGGATAAAATTTAAAATTACCCATATTTCGTTACCAAAAAAGCCACGCGCTATGATGATATTAATTTAATTTTCCCGCTTATGTGAGCGCAAACGAAACGCGTGAATTTTCAACACATTTTACAGGCCTTTATAAAGCTAAATGCCTCTGTGTGGTCCACTACTCTATCATAATCATTTTACGGCTAAAACAATTCATACAGTAAGTATGAATAATGTAGACATATGAAAATATGTATGAACGAATAGATAATTAAAAAATACGATTCACCTTAAAAAAGCTTATTTCGTAAAATTTTGTACAGAGGAAATTTTGGTCTAATTTTTACATTATATTCTTGTGAATTTGTACAGTATGCTGACTAAAATGTTTAAACCCGTTTGATGGAAGATATGGGACACTATTAGGGGACCTACCAATGTTTCAAGACTCTTCCACGGACCAAGGTTACAGGGCCATGGAAGGGTCTTGAGACAATCTTTGCGGAATATAAGAATGGCGTGTTAACTAAGCAGCTCATCGAGTAAAAATCGTCAGATATTTTGATTAAAGATATAAGCACAAAATTCCGATGAAAATTGTTGTTCCTGTTCTCAGTAATCATTGATTGAATACTTAGAATGGGAGAGAAGGTTTGTTCAGAAATGTATTCCTATTAACAAAATATGGAAATATTTCAGGAACCGGTGTAAGCATATAAAACTTGGAATAGACGTTTTAGGTGTATTTTTTTTAGTAAACGTCATATACAGGTTTAAAATTATTATATGATTTCAAAAATTAAGGAACGTTCAATTATAGCATAAAGTACTCACTTGTTAAATGTTTACTGCTTCATCTTGTCGTGTCCTAATATTATAAATGGTAATAGCATAGTTGCATAAGTCTTACATTAAAATATAGTATGTTACCGTTTTTTTGACGTATGTGTCTTCCAAATTTATAAAAAAAGTAGGAGCAAACCTGTCAAGCGTGAGGAGAACCTGACAGGTACAAGTAGAACTTGCATTATAAGGATTCCGTACATATTATGGTACTTAAAAATATTTGAACGCACAGAGTATAGCCACGGAACTATTTACAAATATTAGTTTTTCACAACGTAAATATATTGCAATGTACTTTGTACATTGTATGTTTCACAGATGTAAAGACGAGATGCATATTTATAAAATTACAAGGTCTAAGATATCCGTTATAGTTTTTTGTAATTTTATAGTAAGATTTCACAATTCCGTTTTTGTAGTCATTTATACACATTTTTGTATATTTCTCAATATGTCTTTGAAGATATAATACATAAAATTATATTTTTTATAATATATTTTTGGAACCCTTAAAACCATTTTAATCAACACGTATGGAATTAGAGACAAATAAGTACTTAATTTTTCAACTCAAAATTTCTCAAATGAATATTTTTTAGTTTTATCTCTTGTAATATATGAGGTAATAACACATATTAATGTGTTATTATTAAACCAAATTTCAAGTTTATACGTCAAGTGAATTCTGAGAATAACGGTTGATTTTTTTCTAGAGAAGCAATGGTAATGGAGAATTACGGAAGCTTAAAATTATAAGATCCAGAATAATCGTTATTTTTCACCAGTTTTCCATAACAAATCCCTTCAAATGATAACAAATCCCACATGATTTAACAAATGAAAAAAAATTAATTTTTATTTACCCCTTCATTAATTCTAATACAAACATTTAAAAAGGGCAAAATATGTCGCTTAATAAAATGTATCATTACGCCAAGTTTCAACTTCCTACATCACATGATTCCTAATAAAATCGGTTGTGGTCTTCGGAGAGAAAGACAGATAGAAATGTGAATGATCTTATAAGGGTTTTATTTTTGAGTTTAAGGTATGAAACCCTAAAAAGAAAAGTACGTTATTTATACTGTCGAAAACAAACTAAAACCTTAATTTATTGAATATATTTGGCGTTAATTTTGTAGAAATTTTGTAGAATTTTGTAGATATTAGCAAAGATCTTTCTAATATCTTTCATAATCTTTGCTAATATCCCACCTGAAGATGTTGTAATACAACGAAACCTAGGTTGTGGTAAAGAAATTAAAGAAAGTAGAAATAATACTACATCACGTAATTTCATTTAATTGTGAAGCTTAATTTATGTAATTAATTTTTTGCCATCATGATTATTCGCCTGATCTGACTACTGATCCTGATTCTAGTAAAACATTGCGATTATTATGGTATGCCATATTTCAATAATTCCGTACAAATTTTGATTTGCCAATAGCATGTTCGAAGCCGAACAAATACAAGCCTTATGTCATGGATAGGAATAGTACAAGGTAAATTTAAATTAAACTAATGAACATTTGTGAAAATAATTAAACAAAAAAAATTAAATTTCTTTTCACTCGCAATGCGCATTATGACAACGAAGATGAGAAATGTAATAAAAAATTTAGGGATAAAAATAAGCGACCTGAAGCCGAGGTCTACCTCGCAACTGAATCTTGCACTTGCTGTAACAAACGACGTTACTACTAGCCAGCACGGAGGATATGAAAGGACTTGTTTATTTGATTAATTATTTTAATTTCTTTTTAAAATTAAATTTATCCATAAACCCAAACTATAATTTCATAGTACATATATTTATAATTTTATTTTTGTTACATTTTATACAATTTCTTTATGTACTCGTTCGTCAAAAAATCGCGAAATTAGCGATTTATCCTCTCCATTAATCAGTTTTTGCTGTTAAAATTTTTAATCAAGAGAAGGAAAATATACATGGATAAATTATCTGCCAAGTGGTAATTTACCAATATGAATATATATTAACGAAGAGTGGGCCAGTCATCGTTATATGGAAAACTGATTAGTCGTACGCGTATGAATTAAACAGGTAAATATCCAAGTTTACTTCCTCCAAATATTTTATTATTAATTATCGATTAACTTTAAAAGAATGGCTTATTCTTAATAATAATTTAATCAATTATTCCACATAGATTATTCATCAGAAATGAAGATTTTGTTTAATTTTTCCTTAAAAATCAAATAAAGAAACACTCATAAATAATTGCTTTATATTTATGAGTAAAGTAGTGTGAGATTTACATATTCCAGACTTAAAATGTATTGTCTCTAGGTGAACAAGAATTTAAGATTGCGTTTGGGAGAAGCGGGAAGGAATTATAATTATAAATACCGACTTCTTACCAATTGTGAGAAATTGTTGATAACATACTTGTGAGCAAGTCAATAAGAGCAGTGATTAAAAGAGTTTCTAATTAATAAATTAAAAATATGTTCCTTAAATTTTTTTGTTATTGCTTATTATAGACATTTTTGTTTTTTTTCTTTTTTCTTATCAGCTTTATTATAATTATAATTAAATGAGTGTTTACGTAAATTTTTGGTTAAAAGAAAATTTTACAAAATTGTATTCCATTAATTAAATTTTTTTTCACAATATTTTATTTTAAATTTATAAAAGAATTCGTAAATGTGAAAAAGGAACAAAGAGACGTCTTAACTGTTCTTATAAAATGGTAAGTGATAAATATTTAGGTTTTTAATCTTAGTTTTTTTCAGTTCCATCGAAATAAAAAAAAAGTTAAATAATTCAATTTTTCCAGTTTTTTTGAAAGTTATAAATATTTACGGCTTTTTAGAATGCATGAAAATTTTATTTTTCGTAAATGTTGCTTCCTGAAAATAAAAGTCAAAAAACACTTAACAGGAAGTAAGATTTAATTTTTCCATATTTGATATTAATTCTTAACTTCACTTTATTCTATTCAGTTAACATTATTTCTTAACTTTATTTAATTCAACTAACACCGCAAATTTAACACGATATGGATTTATAGTTATGAAACAGTAAGTTTCATTATTTACACCATTAAAAATTTGGTGTTTCATTCCACTGAATTTAACCTTTGCATACATTTACCTTCAGAGTAAGTAAATTATTCTCAGATTTATTCAATTTTAGTAGCGTCATTAATTTTTAATGTACCACTTTTATCAATGCTAACTGTATTTGTGATTTCGTCCGAGTAAATATGTATTTACGGTCAATTTTGATATTAAGTAGGTGAATTTTGCAAGTGTTAGAAACACGTAGTGAAAATGTAAAGATTATAAGTAATTTACCGTTTGATGAGTAAATGGATTATATAAGTAAAGCGGTATGAGCATCATATAATATTATGTTTTGGTTATTCCTTAAAAAAACAGCATAGATGTGCAAGATGGTGAATCTGCCAGATAGTGAAAACTATGATCTTTCGTAACACATTCTATTAGTGTTCAAATATCTAAAAGGGTTCGGTTCTTTTTTTACAAAGTTTTGAAAACAAATAAAAAATCAAATCTATATATATATATATATATATATACATATATATATATATATATATATATATATATATATATATATATATATGTATATATATATATATATAATATATTTCTATTATGAAAAAGCATGAAATATGAAGTTTTCGATGGAGAATAATCTGTATTCTATACATATAAGCGAAGAGTATTGCGAACGTATCTAACAAAGGAAATATAATGATTATTGTGTTGTTATTCAATTTTTATATACTTTTCGACCTCTTTTTACTGAGTGACCTTGAAAATATCTTGAAAAAGACAAATTTTTTAAACATTTTTTTTCTCCGAAACTAATTAATATACAGAGTAAGAAAAACATAGGCACTATTGTGAAAAATATTTTCATTATTATTATTTAAGAAATGGTCTTTTTAAAAAATACGATTATACTATAATTTTGTTTGCGAAAATACTTCAATAAAGCTCATTGTCTTAATTAACTGTAAATTAACTTTTCCCTAAATTAACTTTTACAAATTTAATTAGGTTGTCAGCCATATTCTGTTTTATGGTTTCATCAAAATAGGACTGCTGTAAAAGCTATGATTTTTTCAGAAATAAATTTTCGTTCCTTTCATTTCTGTTAGTATATGTTATTAAAATTTTTTCAGCTTAGGAAATGCGTGAAAGTTTTGAGAGTGTTGTAAAATTAAAAGTTCCGGTAAATTTTGTTAGCCAGTGCGTAATTACATACGCCTATGTAACATTATATTTGAGTAACTTATTAATTTGTAACGTTTTAAATACTTTTATCGAAGCGGTGTATACCTCAAAGATGAAGCGATACTTTAGCGTGTCTTCAAATATCTTACGTCTTGCTATAAAGTATTTATATTCACATACGTTCGCGTCTTACTAGGATATTTTTCTATTTTATTATATTTTGTATTTGTTTTAATCATATCTTACAAATTATTCCATGTGTCTTCCTACCGGTTGTTTCACATTTATATGACTAATCGTCAAGCAATTAAAATTAGGTCTGAAAAATATTCTTGTTTCATATTTTATGGTCACCGTTCCGTGCGACCATTCGTCTGATTCGCCGGTTCGTAAGTTCATTATTTCCATAATTTAGTAGAGTTATGTATTTAAATTCTTCAGATATGGTTCGTAATATTTAATTAACAAATTGTCAATTTATGTGTTTAATATACCACACCATATATGTTATTATCCAGTGGTATATTATTAAAATAAATTATTAATTATTATGAACCATACCAGAAAAATTTTTCCCTTTTATTCTATCGAGGGAGGCATCTTTGGGATGGCGTTACAAAATGAAATTTCGGTTTCCATTTACAATTTTTATTTTAAAAATCCATTTAAGAAATTTCAAAATTCAAAGTGTCTTACAATATGTCACTCATCTCCATATTTTAACCGTGGTTTGAAAGTCTGAAAAAAATAACTGCCAAATAATTCCAGTTAACTTGCATCGAGAAATTCAAAACACATAGATAAATATGAAACATTACTTCATGCGCGTCTCGACACATTTGACCGATTTTTTTTACAGTAATGACTAAATTTTATACATTTTTCAGTCTACTAGATAAATGTACTAAACACCAGATTCATAATTTTTTAGGTATTTTGTACACTGTTTTGTTAAAAAATATTCGGGATCCTTGGATTTCCGGAAAAAACACTGAAATTTTTTCTTAATTTAAAAAAAAATCAAATTACCCAATACGAGACCGAAGCGTTATCCTAGTTAAGTATAATTTTTCAGCGCGATTATTTTTATTACATTTTCTCTAAAATAGGAGATAAATAAATATTCTTACATCAGTTTATATTGTAATTTTATAAAGAAATAATTAGGGAAGATACATGATGTTGTTTAAAATTGTTCCCTCTGTTTAATTTAATTGGTAACTCCACGGAAGAATATACTTCTGCTGATTTTCTCTTAATGTCAGTTTCATTATATCCATTCAGCTTTCAAGCAGGTTTCAAATTTCAAAGCTTAATTTTCAAGTTATTTTGATACTAATATAACAAATGATATATAGATAACTTAACATTTTTATTTCTTGAGGTTATGCAGTCAGTCTAAAAGTGTCAGAAGTGTAAAAGTGCAGTCAGTCCAAAGTTGCAATCGTCATTTGAATGAATCGTTGTAATTAAGAAATAATTACATTTATTTTTATATAATCTTTATTTTAAATGCCTATTTTTTTTCTACCTTTCAATTATTCCATAAGTTCTCTTGATGAATTCATTTTTGTTGTAATAATTTTTTTAGGTCTTCCAGTGATCGTAAATCATAGTTATCTCTTACAAATTTGACGAATTCCTAAAAATTATTTTGCAATTTGAAACTTATTCAAACTGAGATCGTATTATTTTAATCTCGTTTTTGGGAAATAAGTATTTAAAAAAATATATTGGTTTTTGAAAATGCTTTTCCGAATTTAATTGATTTATATTTAGCTAATCAGAAATTATTTAAATTTTTGTAAGAGAATTGAATTGATTTTACCTTTGTAGGTTTATAAAATATTTTTAAAAATCTGTAAATAGTTTTGTTTTTAATACACATTGTAAAAAATAAAATAAAGTTTTGAAATAAAATTATTTTTTAAATAAAATCACGATATGAAATCCTTCTAATCCTGTTTTATTCCTCTTTGTCTGAATTAATTTTGCAGTATCGTTGGAGTTGATTACAATTTCTAATTTTAAAAGAGAAAATGGTTAGTTTTCTTGATGCAATATTTCAATGCTTACAAGTTTTGCAACTTTATTCATAAACTTAACCCCGTATTTTTCAGTGCATTGAAATGTTTTTCACGTTTGCATAATTCTTGACTTACAGTAAAAATTGTGTAATATAAATAATTAGGCTTTGCGGGTATGTAATTTCCATTATTAATCTATACTCTCCAAATTGGCAAACTCTGCAAAAATTAACATGAACGCCATTAAATTTATGTTTTCATTAAGGCATGATATGAAGAAACCACGCATTATATAAATAATGTTATTTTTAATAAATTGTCACAGTATTTCGGGCTGGCCGTTGTAAGTCAGTCACGGCGAATAATTTGTTTTCTCATTTTCCTACACATTCATATTAAAATTAACCTGTTGTGTACGAACATGATTAGAACTCGCGTTATTAGTGTCGCGTGTAAAATTATGTTTGTAAAGGCACATATAAAAATAGTATTGCTATTAAATTTTTGGCATATAACAGTTCTTTTAAATAATTATTATGCTTTTTACTATATATTAAACTAAAACTAAATCTTTTACAGACATGAGAAAAATTGCTTGATCGCTAATAGCATTCAGTAAAGTAAGTTAACTCACATAATTTTTCATTGAAGTTTTTACTGAATATTCTTATATTAATTTTTTTTTAATTTCAGATATCCTTGGTTATAAATTAAAGGTATGGATAAGAACACACTCTATGATATGGAGTCATATATTCCACGAAGGAAATGTGGCATAAACAAATATTTATTAACATTTCGAAAGACCTAATTAATGACATGCCCCTCAACGGGGTTCATGAGAAAATATATTTTATTTTCAAATTAAGTTTATGAGACTCGAAAAAAAATTAAAAATAATTGTTTATATTTCTATGCAGCTATTTATTTCACTATATTTTCTTGAAAAAAAGTCATAATTTTTCATTGCAATTTTTACTAAATATTTTTATTTTTATTTTTTTTTTAATTTCAGATATCCTTGGGTAAAAATTAAGGGAATCGATAAGAATAAACTCTATGATATGGAGATTCATATTCCACGAAGGAAATGTCGCATAAACAAATATTTATGAACATTTCAAAAGACCTAATTAATGACATCGCCCTCAACGGAATTTACGAGAAAATATATTTCATTTTCAAATTAAGTTCACAGAGACTCGAAAAAAGAAATTTGTTATTTCTATGCAGCAATTTATTTCACTATATTTTATTGTAAAACTTTGTCATAATAGATCTTGAAAGAGACTTAAGGTGCAGTGATATAAGAACATGACGATATTGGATATTGTTGGGTTTCCGTTTTTACCAATTTATAATGGGATTCTAAAAAAGAATATTCAAGATAATATAATAATAATAAAAAGATTCACATTTCGTTGGTTAATAATTTTACAACTGAAAGGATTAACATAAATTTATTAAATGTAAACGGAGAGGGGGACAAAGGATAATTACTCATTTATTCACACCAGCTATGTCAATATGTATATATGGACGCTGGGGAACTCGAGATATTCGGAGAATAGGGGAAAGTGGTTAATTATGTTCTTTTTATATTACTGTATTTTATATACTGAGTAGGAACGTAATAGATTTATACAGATCAATAGTCAGCAATATAACGTCATTTGTTTGCGAACTATCGCCTTATTAACAAATAAATTGGGAAGAAAATAGCTATCATCAAATGTAAAGAGATGGGATTTTTTTATGAAGATGGCAGAGAAGTGATTGAAGTCGAACCCCATACAAGACGATTATTTGCGACTAGGATATCAGGTTTAGCTTAGACACTAAAAAAAATATGTTAAAATATACTTGTCTTTTAATGAAATAGCTTTTTTGTATTCATAGAAGTATGAGATACCATTTTGAAGATCCTAATGATTCTGTACGGTCATCTTGGTATTACGAAAATCAATTCAAAGTGGACAGAATGCTCACTCCGCCCTATCGCAGAAGCAATAACTATGTGCAAAAACACATTTAGAGTTGTGTTAATTCTCTTACTATTTTGAAATGAATTGTGATTTTTTTTCCAGGCCAACGACATACTAATTCGACACTTCGCATTACTTCACTATGGTTATGCATTTTTTGATTAAATATTTGTATATAATTTGGACTTATTACATTTCTTTTAAAAATTTATTTTAAATTATTTTAAATAGAAAATTTGTTTTTTATCAGGCGTAGTTGACAAAATATTGTTAAATCCTTTGTGAACTACGCCAATAATTTAATAAAATTTTTCTCGTATCTCTTTATATACTTCTATTCTATTAGATTCTATAGACTATTTCATCATTTAGAAAATTTTATACCCTCTTCGAAAATGTGTAGATCTAGATAGTTTCCATTGAAGTAATTTTTGCAATTAGTTAATAATTAAATTTTGGCGGTGCAGCTATCGTGAATTTCATTTATTCAGGACCGTCTGCGTCGATTCGCTAATTAGCGGCCGCTCTGTAAACGAAGATTATAATCTTTTCATTCCTCTGAGTTTCAGATTAATACGTATTGGCTGTTCTAACTGACTGTCATATAAACATTCACTCGTAGATATAGGTAATAACGTCATTTTCCAACAATAGCGGTTATGTGGAGAGTATTAAGTGCAGAATTTGTTCTGTTGTACACTCTTGTCGAAGGTATCGATCCCAACTGCTGTTTCTGAATGACATATAGCTCCAGATCTAGAGGATTTATAACTATGAAAAAATATTTGCTTATTTTTATTATTACTTTCTTTTCATTTACTACCAACATGCGTTATCTACGGCTTCGGTAATGTGGAATTAAAAATTAAGAAAAATCGAGGTTCGCCGAGTACGTTGAGCCAAAAAGTTTGCTTATACGAGCGTTATGTATTCAATTTTTAAATTGAAATTTTATAAATATTGACTTTAAAAAGAGTTTTAAGTTTCGTTGCTTAAAATTACTAAAAGTACATTTTACTTTGTTATATAGTTTAATGCACATGACCACCAAGTTGGACTTGGAATGTTTATTGGGGTAAGTCACTTCCAGTTAACCGATTGAAACAACATTTTCTATGCATTTTCATTACTATTTCGATTTTGATTTTTATTTCCTACCTACTTCTTATATACGACTCGATACAGCCCGCGGTTTCATTGAATAGTGAAACAACATTTTCCATGTATTTTCATTACTATTTCGATTTTGATTTTTATTTCCTACCTACTTCTTATCTACGACTTGATACATCCCGCGGTTTCATTGAATATGCAGCATACATATTCAATGAAACCAGTGGATATAGTAACGGCGAGCAAAACATTCATAGTATTTAGGTACGTCAAATTCAATAAGGTTTTAAATGTTATTCCATGGTTTTATAATTATTTGGGCAGGTTGGTTTGGGCTTATGGTGGTATAAAAAGGTGGTCGTAATAACTTCGTAATGGCGAGCTTCAAACCAATTCTATTTGGGCACATTTAATACATCATGGCAACGCCTTTGATTTGTTCCAAATGATCTCAAATGATCCTACAAAAATAAAATTTTACTTTTTGATTGAAAGCCATTATGTTGTCTTAAGAAAGTTAATAGTATAAGAGCTAACAACGTCACGAAAAAGTCGATTTTAGGTCAGCTGGTTTTTTTATATTTCGTTCCTTATATAAGTTAGAAAGGGACAGAATAGGTCTGGCACCTGGGAGCGGTTGCATTTACCTGTGGCCATCCCCAATCTACAGGTAGAATTCGTTAATTTTGAAATCATTTTAAGATGATTTTTTATTTTTTCATCTTTTTCTATGTTCTTTTAGCAATAAAAATTTGTAATTGCCAGACAGTTTGGCAATTGCCAACATCGTGCCAGACGCAATTTAAATTTTTTTTAATGACGCAAAAAATTAAAAAAAAAAACATTTAATCATTTTAGTACAGCCGTATTTTTGATATGTTGTAGTTTAATTATTAACAAATAAAATATTAATTTACCAGACAATAATTACGTTGCTAAATTGGAAGCCAGACAGATTTATATCGCCATAGACTTAGGTGAGTTAGACGAGCGCGGCAACATTTCGTTGGGAGCGTGAGAGAGATAGCTCTAATATAGAGTGTCAGCTGAAGAGAAGAAAATATTGAAATGTTTTTAAAGTTTTAATTGAAATATTTAAATATATAAAACAGAATTCCAATAAGTATATAATGAGATGGTAACAACTGACAAGACATATTATTGGTAAAAAAAATAGAATTTTTATTTTAAATGGTATAAGTTACAAATGATATATATATATATATATATATATATATATATATATGTATATATATTTATATGTATACATATATATATACATATATATATATATATATATATATATATGTATATATATATATATATATATATAGTTGTGCACTTTATTGTAATTACATTCTTTAATCAAATTGCGTATCGCAAAAAAAAGAAGCATCTGGAATGTCATCATCGTCATCATCACTGCTATGGTTGTCATCGCTGTTCTTATCATTGGAATCGTCATCTTCAGCAGTTTCCATATTTTGTGGGGCTTCAAAATCTATAAAAAAAATTACAATTCATTTGTTTTAGTAAGTTGTTATGTATTTGTTAAGAAATTTTTTTTTTCATTTAACAAATATTTACCTTGAAGAATTATATCCGCAACTGATGATGGTAATTGGTCTCCCAAAAACCAAACAAGTTCATACTTGTTATTGTTGATAGTCCAACCACAAGTTTCTGGAGACAACGATGTTGGATATTTTAAATACGCATTACTCCAAAGTTTGCTTACATAACGAACTCGTAATAAATGCTGCTGTAACTCAGTTTTACATGGGGGTAGGCATGATGAGTCGATTTTTAAATTTTTTTTGAAAATTATCATATATTTTTTATTACGGTAAGCAGTAGAAAATAATTGAAATCTTGAAAAATTAACATCGCTGCTATTCTGTACACCATACATCTGACAAACAAATTTTTCCAATGCGGTAAATGTCTTTTCTAGTAATTTTTTATCATCAACAACTAGATTTTGGAAAGCCAATTGATACTCTTCCGATTCTTTAAGTAATTTAAAAGGTCGGAGTTTGCCTTTACGAAAGAAAGCTGGGGTATAATCACACCCTGTCATTGCATGGAAGCCAGGTAGAGCTTTACATACATTTTTTCCCAGTGTATTAATCAGGTCGATTATGTTTATATATCTTTGGTGATTACCAACACCGATGTTTAACCACAGTTTCAATGAAGCATTTAAATTGTGCATGTTTGCTAGTAATATTATTAAAATGTCAGTGTCTGAGCATCTAATGACAACTTCTGCGTCAAAATCAATTTGGCAAATATGAAAAACAATCCTCGAATCTGCTTCTTCATGTGCTTCGCACGACAATGAATCGTCTTTGGTCATAATGATTTTGTTATTCTCAACACGGTAGCAATAACATTCACAGTTAATAAAAAAATTAACTATTGCTTCTTTGAAATCAATGTTTTTTAGTTGAGCAGTGAAATTATGAGGTCGTATTTGGTTGGGTCCAATTGAAACTGGCCTACTTAATTCATCTCGAAGTGTACGCTCACAATCCTTTATTGATGGAGTAAAATGTTGATCGAAGATGATATCAATGCGATTTGCTTTAAATTGAGTGATCATGCTGAGGAATTTGTTCGAAATTGAATCGTATGTTTGAGGAATTTCTTTCATTAAATATAACATGAAGAAGCCATCTATAACAACTATGTCGAAACTCAGTGGATGTGAATTATTATCAGTCAAGTGTTTTTCAAATATTTTTATTAACTGTGACTTATCTGTTTTGCACATGGTTCCATCAGCATGACACATACATGTTGGTACAGGGGTAAGTGGAAAAGTCAATACTTTTTCAATGTAAACTTTGTGGTTCAAAGATATACCCAACATTCTACCAAATAAATCTCTTTGCATCCTTAATTCAATCATTTTATTTCCAAGAACAATTTTGTTTTTTTTTGGAGCAGCAGCGAAGTTCAGCACTTTTTTTTTTCTTTATAGGCTTGTCAAATCTATCTTCATCATTAGAACATTCGTTAATGAACTGTTGTCTTAAAATATCGCCATTTTCTTCAATACTTAATAAAAAATCAGCTACCTCAGAATTAACAGGCTTTCCAGTCGCAATGTTACATAAATTATTTTGCTCCAAAGTAGGATCAAAGGGATTCAAATTCTTCTCAAATATGTCCACAAAATTCGAAACTTGTTTGTTCATAAATTTTGATTCTACTAAGCTCTAAGTCCGCACTTACATCTTGAACTTCTTTCAATCCACAAACATTGAGGATATGAGAAATCAGAGCAGCTCTAATGCTATGACTTTTTGCCCATCGTTGACGTGCTGCCAGAGAGTTAGTAAAATGAGAAATACCACTTAATCGTCTAGATGCGTCCGCATTGATGGTTTGCTCAAGTGTCAAATCAATTGGTATCCTTGAGAAAGGTTTTTTAGTTCTTTTAATTCCAAAGAAACCTTTCTTGAAATCATCTTTAAGTCCAGGATGTGTTTCATCAATATTATTTAAATTATCTGAGTATTTAACACACCACCGAGCATAGTTCTGTTGATTCACCATGAAAAATAAATTTGTTATTTTCGGAATTATATATTTATACACGTCAAAATCACCCATACGTATACCTCTAGATAAAGTGATGTAATAATTTACTAATTGTATGTAAATCATGTAGTATTGTGCTGTCTTTCCATAATCGCCCTGTCAACTACTACAGAGGAACTTTTGCATGATTCTGAATGATTCTTTATCTAAATTATTTTCGTATGACGATAATAATTTAGATAAAGAATCATTAGGCAAAAGTTCCTCTGTAGTAGTTGAATGTGAAATTTTTGTAGTTTGGTGCTGTAAAAGATCATTGTAAATCTGCTCCTTGACGAAATCATAGTCACTTTTTTCATTTTTTAGAAATTGTTGGAAATGCAATTTCTGTAAACCAAGTGCCATCAGAGGATGCAAACGTTTGCATCGATTGAAATGTTTTCCTTCAATAATTCCATTGACTGATCCACTAGCTATAATGTTGCTTTCGATCATCATGTGAGACAATCCACACTCAGTTATGAATGTTCCTATTGATTTAAAGAAAGCCATCATCAAATGAAATGAACCAACATGTATAAATAAATTATCAAATCGAGGCTTCTCTACTGCTTGAATTTTTAATGCAATTTTTGTTATTGCTAAATCATAAGTTACTTGTACGTAAGTTTGATTACATTCTTTGCCAATTGTTTGTGCCTGTTCCATTGTATTTACCACCACGGCTATATTAGTAGGTGAGGAATTAAGAGGTGTCAGATACGATACTTTTTGTTGTAAGCTATTATCTTCCAGTAATCGGCAATTGAAACCTGTCCACATGGGGCTATTCGGTATTTGGAAAACATGTGAGATTAAATGCAATAGATCAATTGTTTTTAAAACAGGCCAATTTTCTGGTAATGAAGATTCGTCTTGCAAAACAGGTGTGAAAGATCCAGACATTCTCAATCGTTTGGCGTATGGAATAATTTCTGGTACAATCGCTTGAAAAGTTCTTCTTTTAGATGAACCTGGTAACATGTCATTGGATTCATCATCAACAATAGTTTGATCGTCATCAACATCCTCATCTATATTTTGGTATATAATACCAACGGTGTCGTGTAGCGTTTCTTTACCATTTATTGTATCGACAAATCTATCGAAATTATCAAATGCTACACCTGTACATAAGAACGAATTGCGTACTATATCAAGAGGGCAAACTTGTGTACTGGCAACAGATGAAATAGTAGCTTCAGTTTCTAGCTCTTCTAAGGCGTTATAATTGCAGCAATGTCCAAACGATTTTTCGACTATTTGTAAGACTTTTTATTGTCATACCAAGAGCGATGTGTTTGGATGGTTTAACAGTTCCATTACTGACACAAAAAATAGCATCTGAGGCTAATGAATTGGTCAATCTACACAATTGATACCATCTCTTCGTCGAATATCATTACCTCCAATTAAAACTTTATAAAATCTGTCTAATTTGTCTGGTATAGAACTTTCACCTTTAATTCAATCTTGAGTTTTTACAGTGGCTGGTAATTTAAATCTGTCAATTTTTAACATTAATTTACGTAAAATTAATGCTGCTTTGTCAATTAAATCATTTTCTTCAAGGCTTGTGAGGTACTTATCTTCAATTAAATTACAGTCCGCGTGCATGATAATTTTATGTTTATATTTATTTACTATTTTTATCTTTTTTTTCAAATGTTTTACTATTTTACTTTCAAGGACATGGTTAGTTATACTATTGGAATCTATTGAGCAGGTTTCTTTTAATTCATTTTCCAAGTTGTTATTGTAAAAATCGCAAAGAGATGATAACAATAAGCATTTCTTTTTTTGTATGACCTCAGTGTCAATTAATAATATGATGTGTTTAAAAATTTGTTTGTGAACATCTCTATTTACATGCCATGAAGTTCGTGGATTATTTGCAATAATTTTATTGTAATTATTTAAGAATAATAATTCACACGAATTATGATAGCATACATTCTCACCAGCAGATTTTAGATCATTGATTTTTTTCAATAGTTCAAAGTTATTCAATGCTATCATCCACTCCTCAATTTTTTCATAAATTCTTTCATCTTTAGAATAATGTAAATTATGTTGTTTTCCTTTCACCTGTTTTCTGTCTTTCTCACAATAAAAACAAATACCTTTTTCAATCGCATTGGTATCAAGCACTGAAGTCTCATGAATAAGCTCACTTGAAAAATTAATGTCATCAGTACTCACATTATTCTTATTTATTATAGAACTGTTCACTTCCACAGTCGATGCTGCATCATGTAAAATAGTCTCAGAAATATGCGTTGGAGAATGTGATATTGACGATGTATCACTAGATGTACTAGGAACATCAGTAATTGACGCAGATGTAGATACACACACATTGCGATATTTAGCCATCAAAGATGTAAAAGCACTGTAACATTGTCTGTGGTATCCATCAGTAGTATTAACACTAGAGGGTAACTGTACTTGTGCATATCTTAGTTTAAACTTAATACGACAATTTAATATATGAATACACTTCTTCAAGTTTTCCTCATTAAATATTATTTTTTTACCACTAAGATCAGTGCAAAATACACATCGTTCTATTTTGTCACTCATTATAACAAAAGTTGATTTTATATTCTTTATATTTGGATATATAATCGCTTTTTAAAACGCAACAAACTTTACGAAACTTGCAACTTTATAAGAATGACGCCATCTTGAAAATACAAGCTGTCCACCCATACGTTAGAGCTATCTCTCTCACGCTCCCAACGAAATGTTGCCGCGCTCGTCTAACTCACCTAAGCCTATGGTGATATAAATCTGTCTGGCTTCCAATTTAGCAACGTAATTATTGTCTGGTAAATTAATATTTTATTTGTTAATAATTAAACTACAACATATCAAAAATACGGCTGCACTAAAATGATTAAATGTTTTTTTTTTAATTATTTAAATTGCGTCTGGCACGATGTTGGCAATTGCCAAACTGTTTGGCAATTACAAATTTTTATTGCTAAAAGGACATATAAAAAGATGAAAAAAGAAAAAATCATCTTAAAATGATTTAAAAATTAACAAATTCTACCTGTAGAGTGGGGATGGCCACAGGTAAACGCAACCGCTCCCAGGTGCCAGACCTATTCTGTCCCTTTCTAACTTATATAAGGAACGAAATATAAAAAAACCAGCTGACCTAAAATTCCTTCTCGAAAACGTTGCTAGCTCTCGGACTATAAAAAAAAACAAATTAAATGTGTACACGTATGCATTTATGGGTGTGAGTAGGTGTGCGTTTGCGTGGGCATAATTATACGTTTGTGTGTGTGTCCAATTATTTGCTTTCTAAACCAATGAACGAATCTTAATACAATTTCTTATTTAGTAGTTTCTTATATAATTTTTGTAAGGTCAAAATTATGAGAATTTCAGGTAATATTTAAAAATATGTTTTTTCTAAAATGTGTTCTTAATATGATATTTAAGTTGAAATCTCATTATTTTTTAAATTCAGTAATTCTTAACTCATTCTCATTATTCTTATATCTTATATCATTTTCAATACATTCTTAACTCATTTTCATTATTCTTAACTCATTTTCAATTATAAAAGAGTTACATTATTATTTGTGATTGTTTCTATTCTACCGGCTAAATTAAATAACAAAAGTACGATTTCCAGTGGTGCGACAGTATGCCGAAGAGCACGTCTGCTTCTGACAGGTCGAATGAAATACAATAACATGAATAGGCGATTTGGCTCGCGCTTTCACATTGTTTTTTGTTAATAAATTTTAAAAATATACTAACGTTCATTTACTGCGACTTTCAATTTCGTTAAATATTGGGTTAGATTTTAGTGTTATTAATTATGTTGATATATAGATTAGACAAAATATTTTTCTCAGAAATTTATCGGTACAATAAATTTAGCAAAGGCTTATTCCTGGTTGCTGATGGTTGTTAATTCGTGGAAATTAAACATAAAAATGTTTTATGCCGTTCGTTTATGGTCAAAGGGACCTATTATCATAAGCAAGCGATGAAGGTATAAATTTTGTTTCTTATAGCATAACTTCCTTATATTCATATCAATAAACATGGAATCATTATATCTAGACCTACATGTTTTTAATACGAAAGCAGTAAGTATAGTATAGAAGTTATATTTAAATAAATCCATAAAAGGGAACTCGTGAACATATATTCCCAATTGAAATTATTTCTAGCGTAGAATATTTGCAAAGCTGAAAGTA
Organism: Druceiella hillmani; assembly: GCA_039881145.1. Taxonomy (NCBI): domain Eukaryota; kingdom Metazoa; phylum Arthropoda; class Insecta; order Lepidoptera; family Hepialidae; genus Druceiella; species Druceiella hillmani. Next base: position 7,909,706 of record JAYKKI010000070.1, read on the forward strand.
AATTTAATACATTAAAAGAGAGTAATCTGTTACTACTAGTCAATAAAAAAAGAAAGGTATCAAAAAGACCGGAAACAATTTCATGAAAATTTTCATATTAACACTTAATGCATCGCCAATGGATCTATTGAACCCAGCACTTCATATTTTGCCTAATAACTTATAATATTTGGCGTTTGCGACATTGCCGCTCTTAGTACCTTCCAATGACAATGTAGCACAGCAAATATAGTCCTCAGCAGTCAGTTAGCGCTGGTGCGTGAGTGCTACGGACATAAGATATGTATACGGACACAAAAGATCTATGGGTCCGCTGAACCCGGTAGTGACTAAATACGTAAGTGATTTTTCCATATCGTTATTACTATTATTTAACTATTTTATTTATGTTGTTTCATAGAAAATGGCAATCAATAGAGTTTTTAGGTCTGCAGAGATAGAAGAATTTCTTAATATAGAAATAGAAAACAAAGATTGTTCTGATTGTTCTGACATTTACGATGCTAGGGATAATTTCAATCTGGAATATATATAGACATTTAAGTTTATGCAGTAATTTTAGAATAAATGTATAATAATAAACTGGGTTTAGTGGACTCGGTAGCGACCACTTGAGTATCAAATTAGGGCGCGACTCTCTAAATGTTTAACTGAACCCTGATTCTGAAAATCTTTATGTGAACTTATTAGATTAAATTTACCAACATTATCCTTATTGATGTTTCTCAAATTAAAAAGTAAATTTATTATAAACCCAGGCACTTTATCATACGGATATGTAATAATGAATCCTATTATCACTATTTGCTAGAAATATATCACATGTTTGTAACAATTACAGGTCTGTGATTCCCCAACTAAAAAAATATGAAATTTTGTTCTTATGTCAAGCACGAATACATTCATTTGCTTACTTCATCTTTTTACAAATTTTAGCATTGTCATCAGTATAGCGCAAAAGCAAACAGGTTGCAGATGTCGATCCACAAATATAAGGCATGCCGATATTAGAGCTAAGTCCAAATAAGTACATTACTGCAAAGAATGTAAATTGGAAGAGCTCTCTTTGTAACTGAATATCTTTAAGTGAATTAGTAACTTAATATAACAAATTATTGAAAACAGAGGAATGCTCCTTATTACTTAAGTCAACAGTGCATGTCTTTAAGTTTTCGGAAATATCTCAGTAGTTTGAAAATTGTGTTCCACTTTTAATTGTATTCCAATTGAGGTTACTAATAGTATTGGGAAGTAACCAACACTATTAATAACGTTAAAATACAGCATTGATATCATTCAATGTGTTTTTTTAATTTCAGGCTTTCGGTAATTGTTCAGAAATATATTTAAATCTTTTAGAATCTAAGTCGGCAATAATCTTTTCAAGTTTAATGTTTAAGGCTGTACTAAGAAGTGATGTTAATAATGTACAATTAGGTGTTAAGGGAAATTCACACCAGAAATTCTTTATTTTTTTCAATTAACGGACTGAATATTTTTAGCAAAAATGTACGTATCAAAAATTGGTGTTCTTCAGTAATTGGAAATAATTTTAAATTGTTTTTGTAAACAGTGGTAAAATCGATATTAAATTTTCATTGTCTCAATTTTTATAACTTTTCACCACATATAGTTATTTCAATGAATAAAAAATAGATAAAGAATTACAGAAAACACGTATATATGTAAGATAGCTATACACGCGAATCACATATAATGCTCAAATGTGCTGTATTAATTTGAAATCACTCCAAGCTTGCTCCAATAATGCAACACCCCATTTCTTAATCTTAAATACGAGAGTGAATTGGAATAAAATAACTCTTAATGTGCTCACAATTTTGTAATGTGAACACATCAACAGTTATTTTATTCCGATTTACTCTCTAAACTGTAATCACTTATTCAATTAAATCTTAATATCTTTAATATTAAGATATAATTGAATAAGTGACTATAGTGTTCACGGCTGTAGCATTCAAGGACGGTTTAGGAAATTTTAAGCTTAAGACGAAATTAGGCAATATACTTTTTTGTTTTAAACAGGACCACAAAGAAAGCTTTTATCAGATCGTCTTCATTTTATTTTGTGAGTCTTGCCGATATGTTGTCAATTTATGGAAAGTAAATATCTTTAACGAAAGAAAATTTAGGTGTGAATTTTTTTTTAAATTTTTTCTTTATTTGCAAGTCCGTATATGTTAGTAATAAATAATGTACAATATTTCTTCTAAACTATTTACGTATATTAATATTATTTTTCATGATTAAAATGTGTTACCCAGTATATCTTTAACAGAAAATAAAATAAAGTGAATTTTTAAAAAATTTTGAAATTTAAAATCATTGAAATTATTTTACAGTGATACTGTTTTTTTTTCAGATTTTTGGCTAAAGCAATTTCGGAGATGTTGAGAAAGGCAACATGGTGTATGTATCGGTGTTTTGAGCAATATAATAATAACTCCATAAATAACATAATTATTCTAATAAATAATTTTTGATGTTTTTGTAACTTCTCCAGTTGATATCTCCAACAAAATAAGAATTTTGAAAAACAAATCGGTTATTTCATTTACCCGCTCTAAAATGTATAAGCGCCTATACAGCTATCCGCGGCGTTTGCGACGTTGCTTCACGCGATAGTGTGATTGTTCGCAGCCCAGCGGCGGCCGAAGCTTTCGCTACACTATTTCTGATCTGTAAATAGTTCAAACGTTCCTCAACTAGACGTTACAGCGGCGGCTTCTTGCTGCCATGCCAGAGCCAAGGTTGATATTACACGTGTGTCTGATAGTGATCTTCAACTCGCTTTGTTAAACCTGAAGAGATTAATGGGACTCGACCGTAAACCCGGGTACATATTTAAAGCTCGCGCTTATATTTTTATGAAAGTTTTGAAGTAGATATTTCAAGTTTTGCTAACAATTGGGACTTGTCCCTCGCGTTGGAAAGTGACCCGTGTAACACCTATACCTAAGGATGACTCGGGGTCAGATATAAATAATTTCAGAGCGATCGCTATTCTCTCTGCATCGGCTAAATTATTTGACTTTGTTTTACATTGTAACATCCATTCGAGCTACAGAGATCAAATCTATGACAAGCAGCATGGGTTGCGAATCGGATGTTCGGTAGTCAAGAACGTTGTATGTTTCCTTGACTATGTTGTTTATCAGGTTGACCTCGTATTTCAAGTAGATGTTGCACATTTTAACTACCAGAAAGCTTTTGATCTTGTAGATAAGGATATCTTATTAAATCGCTTTGGCGAAGCAGAGTTCTCCGTTCCACTTTTACAATTTATCTCTTCCCATCTCGCGGATAGAAAGCAATACGTACGAGTGGGCAATTAAATGTCCGAGACATATTTTACACGATCGATAGTGAGCCAGTGTTCGAATTTCAGGCCTCCGCTTTTCACGATTCTAGTAAACGATATTGGTTGCGCCATGAAAACTGCGCGTTGTTTGTTATTCGCGAACGATATGTACGATGTATTTAAAAAGTAAACCCTTTTTTATCTCATACTAATTTGCACTATTCTTGAATGCCATATTATAAACGTGTACATTTTCATTATATTTTGTATATACGTATGGGTGGAATTAACAATTTTGATGCGACAATGTGAAAACTAATAATTATTTTTATAACATGATTTACTGTGCTGTAAAATAGAATTTCGTATATATTTTTTTAAATATAGTTTATTATAAACTATACAGTGCAATATTATAGAATGCATTATACAAATGATATTATTCATAGAAAGAAAATGCCAACAAAAATTATCCCTCAGAAAGATCGCAGGATATTCACAATTGACAAGAGACCCTTTAAAGTTTCCTTATCGATTAAAGATACATTTGGATTAAAATTTCATGCATATAAGCAAGGATTCATTTTATCAGATGAGAAATAATCATGTCCCTTAAAAACTAAAATAAACTCAAAATACTAAAAAAAATTATATGGACGTTTTAACGTGATAACGACCCGACACAGCGCAGTCCGTCAAATATTTCCTCGCAAAGGAGATCATGTTGGTAATAGACAAGCCCGAAAATAGCACAGACCTTGGCAGTTTAGAGCATCTGATATACGAAGTCAAAAATGTAGCAACTTAAATTACTAGCATTATAATTTATGACACTCTTCAATAAGCGTAGAATAATATTTCTATGGAGACATTTTCTAATTTGATGTCCTATACTGCGTAGGTCGTGTATATAATATACATTTAACCACACATTGCTATTTATACAAGCATTACTATTAAATATATGAGAGTTAATATGCTCTACACCAAATATCAAGTCAAGTATTCCTACGTCAAACCTATCTTGAAAAGATGGTTAGGGCTTTGAAATAGGGTATCCCATACTAACGTAAATATATATATATATATATATATATATATATATATATATATATATATATGTATATATATATATATATTGTCCTATTTTGCTTACATCTCAAAAAATATGGGCTTAGATTACATAATAACTTCTTCAGCTAATAATTTTTCAAAGTATTTTTATAATATTCGCTATAAATGTATCATGCACTAGAACCAGCTACTGTATAACATTATTTCCTACATCATTATTATATCGTTATTTCTCCGATGAACTATAGGGGGACAGACTTAACTATGGAGATACATTTCCAAAATATTCCACCGTATATAACCCAAACTTCCTTCGTATATAACCCAAAACTTTAATGAATAAAAAAAAATATTATCTTTTATTTTTAAGTAAATTAAAAAATATTAATTTCCAGAACATGTCGTATTAAAAAACAATAATTTATTAAAAGTTAAATAAAGTATCAAAATAAATAAGGTGACAATTTTAAACAGGTTTTGGAGCACAATACCGTCATCATTACAAATATGCAAAAAATGTTTTTTTCTCTTTTTGGTATCTGTTCGTCTATTAACAAAAGAAAATATTTTATGCTTCAAAGTATGTTAACTAAATACGAAAGAAGAAGTACCACATTATATCTGTGGATATTTCCAGAGCGTTGTTTGTACCTTTTATTTAAAAAAAATTAGTAATAATTTTATCTATTAACATGCGAACCTAATTTTTTCACTGACTAATACGATTAAGCTTTTACTTTTTATCTTAATCCTGTTTGTGTTTTTTTGCTACATTTGTCTTATTACTAATATTTACCTACATAAAATTGGTGATTTAAAAAGTTATTGTTTGAAAAATATTTGACGCATGATTACTTAATAAAATCTTGTCTAATAAAATAGGATTTTTTTGAATCGTATTTTAATTCCATTTGATAGGGACTTCGTGATTAATAAGGAAATTATTCAAGTAAAATCATGTAAAGCAATCAGTGAAAACTCAAAAGAAACCTCAATAAGCCTATTCGTCAAGTATATTTTCTCTGAGCACATTTCATTTTTACGTGTAAGATGGAAAGAAAAGTAATAATACTGTACTTTCTACTCTAATTTAAACCGAATTAAAATTGTTTCCTTAATTTTGTAAGTTAAAAAATTACTTTGGAAATTGATGATGATCTTTAAATAAAAGCTATTTTTAAGTAGATAATATTTTTAATCTAAAATAAAATTATAATCTAACATTGTAGGTATATTTTTCTACCCTTAAATAGGCTTCTTTATTATATGTTCTAAATGAAATATGAAAACTGTTAATTCATGACTGAATGAGTATTAACGTAAAAATGAATACTTAAAACTAAATAAACCGTCTATTTTTTCTTTTCATCTTTTATATACCCTTCATGGTGTTTTTTTATATCTAATTGAATCTCTCGTTCCTCCATGCGTTGATATTGGATTCTGTGTCCTTTACTATTCTCCGCGAGTTTTTCCATTTAGCTTATTGCTGGCAATTAAGGCTCAGCAGTCCAAGATTATTAGCATAGCCCAACATCATGGCTCGTTAAACCGTGATGTTGGGCTCAAAATTTATCTTAATTATCCTTTACCAAATGTAATATAAATTAATAATATTAATGAGGGTATGGTTAATAAAAAATAATGTTGATAATTTGTTAGTTTAATAATATTACCAGTTTGCTAAATTAAAATTTTTATTAAGTAATGTGTATACAAAACTGTAAGCTGACATGTTTGAAGTTAGTTTACGGAAATAAATCTTACAAATATGAATGGAATATATATGATATGTGTTCATTTATAGTTCATTCCAACAAAGGAAAGAATGTGAAAATTAATCATAATTAAATGTTAAAAAATATAATAACGAAATAAGATAGTCTTCAATATTTTTCCAGTAAATTCTCATAGAGTACATATATGTTACCCAAAAAAGCTTTTATGTTCTTAGTATTTGATACTTTCCATGCTTTCATATTTATATTCTTTTGCGGCCAAACTTTGAATATTAGTGTAAATTTGTATTTGCGATACATTTAAAACTAAAAGTCACTTCTTTTTTGCGTTGACTAGAATTTATGGTTACAATAGATACCAAAAAATAAATGTAACAAAGTAGGTACCTATTGCTGAAATGAACATATTCAAAAACCTTTATACAGATATGTAATTTACAAATATATAATAAAGACATTATGTTTTCAAAACTTTTATGAATGCATGCATTCGTTTTAGGTAATGTGTGAAGGGTATGTTTTCCGCCTTATTTATGCATATTTCATATTTCATAAGCAGTATTTCATTAAATTGCATAGGTTTTTAATTATTTCATACCTTCAATTCCACTTAGGTTGATTAATAGGATTATCGTATTTAGGTCATTTATAGACCAAAGTCAAGGAAAACTCCTAGGATATACAAGTATTTAGTTAAATTTTGTATTTGGTGGAAATTTTGGAAATGTATTTGGAATTATATTTTGGAATTTTTTCCTACATAATTCTTGTTCGTTGATGGTTAACTGAAAGAAATTACTATATGTAAATAAATACAACTTAAAATTTAGATTGATATTTGTTTTTCACAAGTGAATTTAAAATATTTATGTAAAAATTGTTTAAACCACTTCCCATTAAATATTTATGCTTGTCTTAAATTGGAATTACGTTAAATTATGCTCGTATTCGTCAATATCTCTTGATAAATATAAATAAAAATTTTATTTATAGAGAAAATAGGTGCCAAAAATGATTTTATATCCTTAACTTAGATGACTTTGTTCGAATAATCCACGTGCTAAACTTTTAACCAATAGAAATATAGTAATATTATTTTTGGGTATATATAGATATATTTATATATATCCATCTATATTTAAAAATAAAATTGCAAAAAAAAGCATTTAAAGAACCGTGAGCAGTCGATTAAAAAACTAAATCACACAATTCCTATTTGGATTTAAATGTAAAACTAATATCCAAAGTCAGCCGAGATTTAAAATATAGCTTAATATGTACCTATGACAAATACATACGTATGTATTTATTTATCATAACTACATATTTCTTAAATATTTATCATACGTATGCGTTTGTTATAATTAACTATAATCAATATGTACATTCATAGTGTGTAGATATCAAAACAATATTTTTGTGAAATATTTCTATCCGGTTGTTCGGTTGTATATTTGTATATTTGCTGATGTTTGAGTTTGCAATATGTAAAAAATGTCTACGCGAATTTCGATACACCTTTTAATATTACGTACCATAATTTATAGTACTGTGATAACATACAAGTGTTATATAACAATTATGCTGCATATTTTAATTTTTTACGAGAAATGTACTTGAGGAAACTAAGAAGATATTGACAGTGGCACTAATCAAATATACTCGGGTGTTTTTGTATCACCTCGGCTACTGAAAGAAGAAAACATCTTATAAAGTGATGCTCATGCTGCTGTGGAATGTGATATTATTTCAAAATAGTTACAATATAATGAAACTAATTTTATTTTGTTGTATCTAATCAATGTAAAACATTATCAATGTAATTTTTCAAGCAGTGAGGCTAATTTAATATATACGATTGAATTTGTGCAATATCGTTGACCCTCGATCACGACTTCTTTATTATTATTTGATGTATTGCAAAAATCAATTATTAGAATCCCTAACTATCAACATTATGGACCTCTCAAGCCTCACTGACCAATAAGTGAAGATTTTAAATATCGATTAACCCATTCACATCTGGACCTTTACTTAATTAAGTATTTTAAACTGATGTGGGGAATACTAATCTATTGTAAAATTTTCCATTTGTAATTTTATTATTCTATCAGCAAATCGCCCATGGATTTTAATATAAATTATGAAGGATTGTCTCATCTCTTATTACCGATCTGACCGATTATATATTACATATAATCAGTCAGATCGGTGGCTCAACACTTTTTAATTTTCCATGTGCGGATGGTACCACCTTATTCGTAAATAGTATTCGTCATATGGAAAATCTACTGCAAAGGTGGAGAACATCAGCCTAGTATTCGGATTAAAAATTAATGGTAGAAAATCGAAGATGATGATTGTAGACCGCGCTGAAGATAATTAGCCCGAAGTCACACACGTAGTGAATTGCGAGGTAGTTCAAACATAGTTTGGAGGCATCGATTTCTAAAAATGGTAGATGCACTGATGAAATCAAAAGGTATTTTCCTGGGTCTGCTATGAACAAACACAGGAAGTTATGGAAGAAAGGTGACATCCCAAAAACAACGAAAACCCGAGCAATAATTTTCCCTATTTTTCTGTACGTCGCAATCATGAAAGGGAGAGAAAAAAGATAAATGCCCTGGAAACGTAGTGTTGAAAAATAATGCTTGGAGTATCGTGAACTAAATTTTATGCTAACGCATGCATATATCAAGAAGTCGGTATCAGGCACTTTTGGCCCGTTATTGTACAAATTCATCAGATGCGCGTTGGGGCATAGCAACGATAGCATTGAATGCCTCGTAGTACAGGGCTAAGCGGAAGGTACCAGAATACGCGAAAGAGAACCGATATGATAGATAAATCAGGTCAAGGCAGTCTTGTGCGTTTCCTTAAACGAATGCACTCAGAGAACAGCTGATAGAGAGGATTGTTGACATATCCTGTGGCCCATCGTTTATCTGTAACACATGTGACACGATAACCATGACCTCTCTGTCAAAAGTGTAACAGCTAAAAATAACCATTATAAATAATGGCACGATTTATAAATAACTGATACGCTGGTTGGCTTTTTCCTTTGAAATCTGTTGACCGAACACAAATAAAGCTACTATACTTAAGTGTATCCATTTGCCTGGCACTGTACCATAGATAAGAACAAATATTTGTTCATTTTAATAATATTTGTACTCTGCTGCAGTTTTACAGTAACGGATGTTATGAAAAATGATGCTACTACTATTTGACGAAGGCCAAACAACACTTATAATAGTTAGTTATCCTTGTAGTTTAAAAAAAATATATGTCCTATTATGTATTTAGTTATTATTCTTAATTATTGTAAAATTATAAATATTCCTAATTCTTATTAGATTGTAATATTTGTTATTGATAGATGTTTGGGTGTTCCCAATTTACTTTAGATGATAAATTATAATTAAACCGTTGGTTTTCGGAACATTGAATTTTATTCAAGCGTGTATGCCTAATGAATAATTGTAAGAGAGTTTAGGAAATAAGTTAATTATTAATGCTGTTCATTTCTTAAGAAATTTATGATGACAACAAATAGTTTTGCTGCCAATATTCATATTATGAAATTACATATCTTTTTAAAATAAATTTTTATATACTATTTATATAACAAAATATATTTTTTCTATGAAATTATTCATAGAATTATATTTGTAAAATATTATTTTTTTCCATTATAATTGCTATACAGGTGAGAATGAATGGACTAGTTTATTCAATACGAAGTTAATGAAGTTTGTAGAAATGCGAATCTAAACCGTAACAAACTAGTATATATTGTTTATTGTTAGTATATTGTAGTACTATGACATGGATAATGTACTAATCACTAAATAATGACAAATTCATAAATTATTAGACTTTCAACGTTTAATAGTTTTAACGTGGGCCGATTTTTAAAATGTATGGAAGCAAACGTATGTAATGAATACAAAAAATTAACTTTCGATTATAAACTGCTTTCTAAAATGTTTGAAGTTGTAATTACAGCAAAAATATCCTTTTATGTGTGTTTATATATACATGTAACATTGAAACCGAGGCCTGGTCATTATTTACTCAAATGTTTTTTTTTCTATTGTAGTGCTAAGGAAATTAATTCCTACAAGACTTGTAGGAATTAATTTCTTCCTACAAGAATTGAATGTAAATTCAACGTTCTTACATTCTGGAATAGCATATTTCAAACAGTTTGAAATGTTAATAACTATAAACTAGAATTACGAAATAAATTTGTCACAAAACGACGGCTGATGCCATGTATCTATTTTAGAGCATTCACCTAAGTTAAAGAGACTATTACAATATTCCACTTGTTGGGCACGTTTTTCAAGTAAACAATTATATATTTTGTACGGAGGAAATAAAAAAACTAAGAGTTTCATTCAAATATGGAAACTTGTACATACTAACGCGATAAAACTCTCAATGCTTGATCCGAATAAAATATACGCTGCGCATTTATTTTGGAAATCTATTAAAGAAGTTTTTGTATGAAAATGTGAAATACGAAAAATAATATTCTACATATTTTCTTTCATTCCTTTAGTTTGAAATAGTCTTCAAATCTAATATTTTATAAGCAAACTTAATTCAACATTGCATAGATGATAATACTGCTCCATAATAATAAAAAATATCATGCTATAAGGTAATAAGATGGATCTTAAAACAAATTACCTACAATATATCATTATTACGTATTACGACCTTATGTTAATATTAAGTATTATGTCCACTAAATCTCTAAAAAAAATCTTTAATATTTTTCCCTATCTATTATTCTACTAACGCAAAAAATATACTTTTTTTAACAACGAATCGTCTGTAATTTGTAGAAAAAATTAATGATGTACAAAGGATTTGCGTAGACGTGACTCGAGTTGTCAAATTTGTCCGCCAGACTTCGTTAAGGATTTCGTATTAGCTAGGTTCTCACTCAATTTGACTACTATAGAATGGTAGAGTTTCACGGTACAGTTACTTAATTACAGTATTCTTTTTAATCAGGATGAATCTGATTCAGATTACTTTATCCTATTAAGCAATAATTCGGATAGTCCGAAATTTCAGATTTTCAATTTAAAAATTTGAAAGGGGTAAAATAATATTCAGAGAGACATGCAAAAATGTTTCGTAGCTTTAAATAGAACATGAATTTATTAAAAAAATACGTTTCATCTTACAAAATGACGTACGTTATGTACGTTTGAAAGTTATAAAAAAAACGGATTTTTTCATTACGAAGAAAATTTTCTAGTGTAACAAGCAGCACTCTTTTATAAGTAGTACATATAATAACCACAGAACTGTGATCAATGACAACTGTTTTGATATATCAATGCCTAGTGGTTTCTAGAAATAATATATATATATATATATATATATATATATATATATCATATTTTTATAACGTAGATACCAATTACGAAAGGGTTGCTAAAACATTGGACGCAGTGGGGGCGAACAAATTTTTTCTTAAAAACTATAATTTCACATTCAGTCTCAACCGTCGTTGAAATAAGAGAATATCAATTTATGTTTCTTTTTACTCTGAATAAATAACAATTTTTTTAGTTAGTTGGTGCTAAATTAAAATATAATGGTTGGTGCTAATAAAAGTTAATTTTACAGAAGTAGATGGAAAAGACAATATTTAAAAAAAATTGATTTCCACATCTCAACAATTGTTCATTACCATGCTTTAAATCACACAAATTATCAAATTTAATACAATTTGTTTAGTTTATTAAACTAGTTGGCTTACAATGTTATTACAGACCATATGTTAATAATTAAAAATGTATTAAATTGATGAAAGAATAAAATAATAGTAGAGAAATAAAAATGAACATTTAAAAAAACTCTATATAATGTTTAAAGTAACATGAATTGTTTTATTTAAGTTTCGGTATAATGCTACTGTACTTTAAAAATTCTACTTCACTTGAAAGCGTAACATAATATTACCAACCCAACTACCATATTTTAGTCAGAGTATATTAGGAGAATTGTTTCTTGTCTAGTGTGGGTAGGAGCTATGAAGGAATATATAATGAAGAACTGTAGAAGAAATGGAGACGAACTCTAACTTTTCTGTGCGTGCCATACGAAGATAGGTTGAAACCTGATAGATAACTGTGCACAGTCTGTTAAGAGTACCGACTACACTCTTATCATATGCAATGGTACAATTGTGTAGCTAATGGATTATTATTTCTGCAAGTGGGCATTATAAATTAGATGGTGGAATATCCGTATTTCTTCGATGAAGTTAAGTGGTCGAATGATTTATCGCGCTTCAAAGATATCTACATAATTGTCTACTCAAAAATATAATTTGAGTTTCCTCAGTTGATGAGAAAAAATAGGTAATAAAACCCATTCAAAATTGATTTTTTTGAGTGGCATTCTAAACAAACAAATGATCGACCCGTTCGGAACACCATCTTCTTCCAGTGCACAAAATTCTTAGGATTTTCCACGAAATTGTTTGCAAGACTCAAATACTTCTCAAAGATAGACTACTTATGCTAAAAGGCTTTCCATCCTTTCCAGCAATTATTACAGTACGATTGATAATCTGCACATTATGTGTTTCGAGCAAAGTGCAATTTTCATTGGAAGGTGGATTGTCCGCTTGGATCCAATTTTTTTGATATCACAGTCTTCATATCCCAACTCTGTGGAATTTTTTATTAAGGTTGTACGAAAGGAGCATTTAAAAACATCCAATCACTAGACTTTTCAACTATGTAAACGCTCACAATTAAATGAAACTACTTGATGTTAGGTTTTGTTGTATTACAACATCTTCAGGTGGGATATTAGCAAAGTGGGATATTATTATCTTGCTAATATCCCACCTGAAGATGTTTTAATACAACGAAACCTAGGTCGTAGTAAAGAAATTAAAGAAAGTAGAAATAATACCACATCACGTAGTTTCATTTAATTGTGAATAATGAATTTCTACAAAGTTAATGCCATATATATTCAGTATGTAAACGCTTTTATGCTACAGGTTAAAAAATCGGTGTCTCCAATTATTATAAGGATTGTGTAGGAACAATCCTCATACATCCAATTACTTGACTAATATGTAATAAAACGGAAAACTTATTGTAATATGTATCTAAAAATTTAAATAGAATTGAAACATCAGGCTTTCAAATGCAATGCTTAAAGTAGGTTTTTCATAATTTACATCTAAGAGTTACCTTCAAGGTGAAAAAGTAAATATTATATCAAAAGATACGTTGTAGAGATTCTGAAATAATTTAAACATTATTTCAGAATCTCTACAACGTATATCTTGCCAAAAGAATTAAGTATATATCTTACAAATACCTAAATAGCTTTATAGTTTATTATTCAGGAAATAACTAGAACTTTAACAATGAATTTATTAAAAAGTAATATGTCAAATAGAAAAACGTCTAAGATTTAATACAAATACGTATTTAATACAAAAATGTAAAATCTTTACCACGTGTCTTTAATTAATACGTAACCCGTAGTCTTGCACTTTGACACAAAATTAATATATGTTACAAAATTACACACAACTTCATATATATAATTATATAGATGTTTAGCTGTCTTTATAAGTGATCCGTGTAATTGATGAAGTATAACGTTTATTTCTAATTTATTTCTGGGAGCATAGCTTTAATTAGACTTTACTGAAATCGGTTTCCTAGTGGATGCGTGCAAAGACTGCTAAAGCAAACTGATCCGATGTAAATAAGGTGGTCTTCCATTTTGACAAGTGACGAGGGATCAGGGCAAGGGACGGTAGGGAGTGAAACTTTAGTTATAATAGTGGAAACTATTCAATAGTTCGACGCTTGCTAGATATCGGTTAGAAAATTTAAGAGGAAATATTTAATTTTGAAAGGTTTGTGGAGGTACAGTAATGATTATAATATGTGATTATCTTTATGACCGTTATATAATTTTTCAAAATAATAAATTTGTTGCCTTTTTCTAATAAATCATTACATTTATAAGCTTTAGGTTTAATACAAAGATACCATTTTTTTAAGATTCCGCCTTAATTGAAAACATTGTCTTCAATGGAACAAGAGACATGAAAATAATTTTGGCTTAAGAATATTGCTTCAAATTTGACACAATTACGGACGTATTTATTGTAGAATTTACATATTAACAGTGAACAAATATATGGACATTTTAATCTTAAATAAAAATATGATATATGATAAAATTATATTGTTTCATGTGACGTAAATTCTAACGAGTAATTATGCTGACTTCACGACCCATAATTGTCCGAATCCTAGAGATGTAAATATCCTCTTTCCTACTTTTATTCACTATAACTGGTCAAGTTTTGGGTTAGAATTGGAACTTAGTTAAATTTTCTACAATTGGGTTTACTGCGGAGGGCAGTGTACTATTTGGGGAGGGTAGTGTAAGATTAGGTCACATTTACATAAAAAATTACGTATTTGAATGTTAAGAAACGACATGTTTGTCATAATACCTCTTAGTTATTTTTATTTTATGGGGGAAATAACTTGTAACTTGTAACTGTACTTTTTTCAACCGATTTCTGGAATGTGATTAATCTTCTAAATTATATTCTATATAAGGAATACGGCATTCGAACGTCTGCTCAGTTTTGCAATAAAGTAATCGGCGAGTAAAGAATAAATTAAAAATGGAAGTATTGCGAAGGGCACTTAGAAGCCTCTTTCGTCATGAATGTCGTTTAGGGCGAAAAACCTACGAAGTGTTACGAAATATATACACAACGATGGGTAAAAAATTTTACAACACAGCATTAGTTTCAAAGATTCAAAGAAGGGAATTTTGTCCTGTCCGATAAACTTCATCCAAAGTGATTTCTTACAATAGATTTAGAAAAAATTAAAAGCCTTACTGAAAAAGATCCCAGATTAATTTTCCGTTGTCTGGCAGAACTATTTTTATGCTCTTATATTGCAATGGAAAACAACTTTATGATTTGAAAACATTTTCGAAATATTCTATATGGCTTCCACATGAGCTTACACCCTTTCAACTTCAGAGGAAGGCTAATGTGTGTTTGGAGCTACTGAGTTCCCATTGTACCAACCAGAAGCTAAAGTACCTGATTACAGAATATGAAAAGTGGGTAGCTTATATTAATTTTTGGCATAAATACCAATTGCTACGAGCTGGAAAAAAGATGCACTCCAAAACCAAAATATAATATCGGACAAAAGATACTTTTTTGTAGAGCAAAACATAATATTGGACAAAAGATACTCTTGAATGCACGGTGAGGTATAAATGGAGTTATTCATTGGGAATTTGTTCAAGCTAACAGTGAAATTACATTCAAGATTTATTGTGAACAATTGAGCAAAGTCACCGATAAATTTCCTTCAAATCAGAACAAAGTTTGTTTTTTTCATGACAATGCTCGACCCCACGTAGCAAAAGTAACGCGTGAAAACTAAATTGTACTTGGATGGAGTATGCTACTTTACCCACTGTACTCTCCATATTTTTCGCCATCTAATTACCACCTGTTTCACTCTCTGTCTAATACCTACGTGTTAGAATATTTAAGGACGAAAATCATATCAAAATCGAGGTTTACCGGTTTTTCAGTCAAAGGACTAAAGATTTCTACAAAGACGGAACTTTAGCTCTGCCCACACGTTGGCGACAAGTGTTAGATACCGATGGTGTTTGTATAATTAACAATTCATTTTATTGAGTACATTCACCCTTTTATTCGTAGTGTTTCGTAACTTTTTAAGTAGGTACACGCTATAATTTATATTAAACGTTATAATTCTGTTACAAGAAAAAAATTAAGATACTTGTGGCCCTGGAGTTGAGAGCCTTAGTTTCGAAATGGAAGTTTGGTCACATATATTTTGCAGTTTCAAGTTTTTTTCTGTAATTTATTTGCGATATATATATATATATATATATATATATATGTATATATATATATATATATATATGTATATATATATATATGTATATATATATATATGTATATATATATATATATATATATATACATACATATATATATAATTTTTTTTATATATGTAAAGCATTAAGTTGATTTCGATATATTAATATTTTAATAAGATATTTTGTAGCAAATTCACGAACATAATGGAGAACACAAAAATTCAGAGCCATTTTCAATAGATCCATAAAACTTTAAACTGTGCCGATTTTCATTCTGTCGTGTCTAATTAGATTTGATTAGGATAAGGTATTATTGTTACTTGAATCAGTTATAATTGCAAGAGTTCGATTTATTCCTCAATTTTTACTTTCCAAGTGAAGTTTGCTTTTATGTCACCTCTGTCTTACGGCCACCATTCTAAACATGAACTTATCCTCTTTGCTTTTATGTTTTTAATAGAATATATTTAAATAACTGAAGTTTCAAATCATGATTGTATTTATCCAAATGTTATTCAATATTTGGCAATTCTTCCCAATATATTTTTGATATTCTTGTAAGCATATCAAATATAACTTACATTTGATATGCTTTCAGTATACTTTAATTTTTTATTCCTTAAAAAAAAGTTTCCAGCTTTGAATTAATACTAAGTCGATTCCAACAGTAAAAAATTGTAAATTGAAATGCAATCTTGAAGGGGTTAAAAGTAAGTTAGGATCTAGATATTTTGGAATCAGACGCCATGTCAGTGACACATTCAAGTTACAAGCAGAGTTATGAATATATTGATATTATAAATGTACCCCTTTATTACGTTAAAACTGTTACGGAGCATCACTGTCTTCTACAGAATACGATGTATTATATGGTATACAGTATATTCAATAGAAGAAGTACTTAGGAGAAATGCACATTTTTTGACAGTTAAATAAAACAATTTGGCAACTTATTAATAACTTTATAAGTTGCCAAATTATACTACCGTAAATTGAAATAAATACACTAATACCATATTATTTTAACAAATGTAGATTATTATTTCTTAGAATAAAATTATGAAAGTGTAAAATTATCATAATAGATATGATCATAGATATAAGCATGTAGAGTTAAGAAATTTTGCAATCATTTTGCATTTATATTAAACTAGTGACCCGCCCGGCTTCGCACGGATGCAATGTAGGTACTAATGTGGTGTAATTGTGGGGCAATTAATAATATTACTCTCATTCTCGTGCCGCCCGGGGCCGCCACCGTCCATACCCGGCATCGGCATCGCGAATACTGATTTTTGGTAATTTTAAATCTGTGATATCTTCTAAAATATTAATGATTTTGATTGGCTGTAAACAGAAAATTTATCTACATTAAATGCCCAACGAAACTAATTAAATAAAGGTTAATATAATATTGATCGAAATAACTTCGAAAATATAACAAACAAAAAAATTCGAAAGTTAAAACGGTCACTGTGTGTTATCCGTGGAATATATATATATATATATATATATACATATTTATATATATATATATATTTATATATATGCCATCCCGAACTTTTTGTAGATATTTTTAAAATACACAATTTCATAGTAGAGCATTTTGAAATATCTCGTAAAGTTTAGTCAGCGTTAGCAATGAAAGCGCCTAAAATTCAACTTTTTTACTGAATATTAACTCCGGAAGAAATTATCTGAATTATAGTGAAAATCGCATCAAAATCCGTTGTGTAGTTCAAAAGTTCAAAGATCAATTACTTTTTATCACTTATCTGTACTTTTCGGTGCATCCGTTTGTCAGTGCTACATGTTGATGGGATAAAAGGGGAACTTATCCTCCGTTTTAATAGGTTTTTATTTATAAAAATACGCTTTTTAACCAGCCTTTGAAATATAATACACCAATCAAGTAAACCCGTGTCATTCAGGGAAGAGGCGTAACTAAACATCTTTCATATCGCCTAGTATAACATAGCAGATATGATATCTACAATAAAATGTTTAATCAGAAACATGCTCTTTAATTTAGTTATTGAATAAGTAATCTATCATGGCAGAAAATATTAAATTAAGTGGGTGCTAGGAATTAATAAGGAAATTCAATCATTCATAAAAATATTGGAAAAGAGAATGCGAAGGACTGGGAAAGAGATCAAGAAAAAAAATGTTTCAAAACGATTTAACCATTTAGACTCGTAACGTGCAATAATAATTGTGGTACATCATTAAGGGTTGTATAAAATACGTTAAAATTTTTTAAAATTTTCACTTAGTTGCTTTATCAAGGGTTGATTATTTTCTGATTCAAAACCAATTTGAATTTAAGTTCATCAAATGATCCAAAATTTCTGAGCTAATTTCGTGAGAAAAGTCTTTAGAAAAAACGTCATTTCGTGATTAATAAAACTAAATAGATAACTAATAGATTTTATTACAATAGCTTATAAAAATTACGTATTCAGTAACTTGTACAATTCAATTTGATGCAATTAGTGATAACAAAATGAATAAATAGTAGAAACTATAAAAATCGACACGCACATTCCTTTCACACATTTTTAAAACAATACGAAAACATAGTTCTAGTCGAAATATATTTTAGAATAGGTTATGAATTAATAATATCGTTACCACAACTGATAATAATTGTCAGTTTACTGAAACGATACTGAATGAAGACTTATTGTCGAAATAAAAAAAAACACTTTTAACCTTAGTTTTAACGTACTAAGAAAACTACAATTCTTCTGAAATGTAATATTTATAATTCTTAGTTCAAGCAACGAAAATATTAAAGGAGTGTTTAATCTTAATAATAATTTTATATTATATCATGGAATAAAATTTCAGCATTTTCAGTATTTAATTATTTAATTTCTCCTCTGTACATCTAGTCGATGTATTTGTTTATTGGATACTCCACTCCAAACTTTCTTTATCGTTATGCATATAGAACTATTTTAATTCCAATTAGTTGAACTGAAAAATTATAGGCAAAAAATTGTTACAAAAAATGTTTTGAACATACTTTCAACTTCTCTGTGACAAGCAAATATTTAGTATAAGTTTAAAAATGGGAAAAAACTATTTTATACAAGGTCGTGCAAATCAAACAACAATTTATTTTTTATTTAATATATAATTTTAATTCCAATTAACTTAACTGAGAAATTTTAGATAAAAAATGTGACAAGGAATTTTTGTGGACATACTTTCAACTGCTCTGTGATAAGCAAATATTTAGTCTGACATTAAAAACGGGAAAAAACAATTTTATACAAGATCGTACAAATCAAGCGGAACAATGTATTGCTTATTTAATATATAACAAATTTTTCAAGTCGCACGGTTTTAAATCTACTTTACTTTGGACCAAAAATTAATTTTCTTAAATTGTCTGAAAGTTAGCTAAAATCTGAAAAGTTAGTTTCTCTCCTCTTATGAAAAATAAAGACTTATTCGTAATCCCAAAAAATATCAGTGTATTTAATTAGGTTTTGTTGTCGAAAGGAGGCCACCAAAAACAAAGTTGAGTTTACAGAACTATAACACTAAATTTAGAAAATCAGGTATTTTTTAAACCATAAAAAATAGGCAATCAGTTAAGAGAAAAAAACAAAATACGATTCATGATCATAATGTAAAAACAGCTTCTCTAACCTTGCTCTCTATTTTTATGACATAAAGAATTGTTAATAAGAAATAAACAGAAAAATATATCCTACAAAGCACTCAATAACATTTTAGAAATTATTACAAAAAATAAGCATTACTGATTGCTTTTTGATTTGTCTTAAATTAATTTAAAAAAATGTTATGTCATTGTTAATATTTTTTTTCGCTTAGACTTAAAGTTTTAAGACCCTCTCTGACTTAAAGTTTTCTTGTGTTAACATATTACATTTGTGTATTACATTTGTTTTATCTTGATGGTTCAAAGGGTTCCATAAAAATAGCATTTACAAACTATCGTGAAAAATAAACTGAATTTCATATGAAATTAAAAATATTTTTCATTTCTTTTACTGACGATTTAAATAAAACTTGCAAGGAACTTATTATTAAATTTTCTATATTTTAGACAATCATTTTTATTCTTGCAACACCTAGGTAAACACTATATTTTGCAGGCTTGTTTGGTTTATTTAAATTTTACAATTTTTTGCTTTCTAATTCATATATTATTTACAGCAGAAGTACTTAGTACTTAGGCTTGCCGAAATTAATAAAATTAAATCTAATTTCCTATGAGCATAGGTAGAAAACAAATGGCGAATCTTCTTCGATAATTTACTGTGAAATTTATGATTTGTAGCAGTTTTTTTCTGCGTTTGTCATTTTATAGAAATTTAGACGTTATTTGAAATAAATATCCATATGCATACCTGTATTTAAAAAATAATTTATATTTAGTAAGTTTTTTCTTCAACATCAATATTTTGCCTGTAATATATTATTATAGTTTTATATTTCTACTTCCTTTACTAAAGCAATATTTTTATTCATATAATTGAAAGTTTGTGAGAAGTAATGTATTAAATTTTAACTATTGTCATTTAATGTTAAATAGTTTGGTACTACGCGCAATAGATATCGCTATTCATATAATTACTTGTCTAATTTTGCTTCTTACCTATTTCTAAACTACGTCTATTTCTTGTTCCCTAATTTTAAACTAAAACGGTTTTTCAAATCGAAAAAAAACAAATATTTTTAAAATGTTTAATCTCAGGTTGACACCGGAATAATATCTATGAGCATCTTAAAAAAAGCGGTGTTTACTACGAATGTTATAGCCGATGTGCATATTACACAAAATCTCTTTGTATGTCATTGCATTTCACGAACAATAACTTGTTTGCCTTGAACGAATCAAACTATATTCTTTTACATATTTGAATTGTCTTATTTTCTTTCATTTTTCTATAACAATTATTTCTTCTGTAATTGTAAAAAAATTATTAAGAAAAATATGCAAATGTTTAGAAATAGTTATGAAATTTCAATTATCTAATAAGCGAATATTTATTAGGTGACTAAAAAGGTAAGAATTAATAAAAAATGTAAAAGTTAGGAAGGTATAGATACAATTCAGTTATAAAAGATATTCCATATCAAGTTTATGAAGGCGTGAACTACTTGAGACGAAAATGGTCTTATGAGCGCGAATATATATTTTTTTATTATATTTTTTTTATCTTAGATGGAAAATAGGGCGAAAGTATAAATGAAAAAAATTTACCTGAAAAGAAGAGGTGTTCTTCAAGTTTGGTTACAGTTTCAATGCAGTAACAATTCATTATTTCTACTGGTAAAATAGCTCAATAAGCATAGTTGCTTACACTCGGGGACTGCAGATAATATAAGTGGAAAAAAAAATTATAATAATGTCAGTGGAGGTTTTAAGCGGAATCAATGTAAACGTAAAATTATTTTAAAAGTATTTTATTTAACTTACTTACAGTCGTTTATGATAGGACTTTTATAATCTAAATACTGTCGAACACAGAATGTAAAGTGTTATCGCGTCTTAATATGAAAGAGGAAAGGCAAAGAAAATTGTAAAAGCAATAGAGTTGTTAGGATATTTCATAAAAAATCTAATATTTAAAAAAAATAATTAGGGTCTCAAAGGCAAAAGTTTACGAAATTATATAGGTTGTACAAATTGAATGCATAAATAAAATAAATTAATCTATTCCTTGGTATTTAAGCAAAAATAAAGCAAAAATATTTATTACCATTTTAGGAACATTGGGAAAGTGTGGAATAACTTCCTAAGAGAACACTTCTTAAAAGTGTGTTCAACGTGTGATTGAGAAAATTGTGGCTTAACAAGTTGAATGAATATGACCAGTCAGTAGTAGGCGGCATTGTTTTGCATGCATGTTTTTAATTGATCAATAAATCGTGTAATGGAAAACTTTATGAAAGCGGTTTGTGAATAGAAATAGCTTATGAAGAATTCTTTGATATACGTTTGTAATATTGTTTTATTAGTATATTTGTTTAATGGGTATTGCTTTTCCTACTCTTATTTCAGTTCATTTACGCAAGGAATTAGACATTTTCTAAGTAAACTAATTAAATTGGTCACGCTAGGTTTCTGACGGGCCAATGCCTCGTAACGTAGGCCTGCATGCACGGAAATTTTCATTTTATTTTCTACAATGGGCTATTCGGTATTCTAGTATTATTAAGGCTCAGCGGTATTTTTCATTTTATTTTCTGCAATAATATATTCGATATTATGATATTATAAAGGCTTAGCTCGATAACGTAACTGAAATTTTTGGAATGATATAATTTCCCTCCTTGGGGTTTCGTACTTTTAACGCTTGACTTTGCATACGCAGCACACTTAGGAACATCATAGCAAGTGAATACGGAATTCGTTTTGTTTTCGAATAGAAATAAAAATAAGCTTAAGTAATACTACAGCGAACAGGAGTATAGTTTATGAATGAATGATTATAAACAATTAAAATTTAAAACAAACCTTTGTTTTACAGTCTGTAAGAAGACGGAAAAGAGTAGGATAAGATGACATGATAAATAATACGGTGAAAAAATCAAGAAAATATTATCATCCAATTGAATTTATGGTACTGTGAAGTTAATAGTGGCGCGTCGATAAGCCATTTCATCAATTTTGTTGATGTTCACCACTGTCAGCATCGAAAGGGAAGGCCATTGACGTAAATTAACGCGGAGAAAAGTTGCAACAGAAAGGAGAAAACGCAAGCGCATAAAATAAAAAATAAATATTATTGTGGCACAAGATAACGAAATGAAGATATCTCAAGTACCTTAGCTTAATGCTCGCTGAAATATTGACTGTATTTTTAAATGCTTTTTAATTTTTAAACTCTATAAGGAAAATGGTATAAGCAATTTTTAAAAAATATGATTATCCATCATGAAATCAGCATAATGAAAGCTGCAGGCACAATATTTTTTTTACATCGTTCACACTATGATTTTGGCCAAGAATATATTTTGGTGCAGATGCTTTTTCCTATCAAATGTTTAGAATTCCTATCAAATGTAAGATGTAATATCGAACCTGATTCTATAGTATTCTGCTATTGCACTTTTTGGGCTTTATTTAATGATTAAATGTTGTATGTTTTTAAATCTTATTAGTTTATGAAAACATATGTGTGCCGTGGACCTCTAGGCAAACGCTTGTAAAATAGTGACAAACCTGACTTTGATGCCGATTTTCATATCTATTGTAAAACAATTTTTTAAAACATAGTTTAAAACATAGTGTCGGGTCTCGACGCGCGAGGATGCCCTGTATCAAAGAGCGCTTGAACCATATTACTGTAATATGCGACGAATGATAAAACGTGATAAAGTTTTCTTTATTTCTTTGGGAATTTACAGAAATTTATGATCTGTAGCAGTTATAATAGTATTGCAAGTTTTAAATTTAATTGAGATTGTTGTAATTAAATTACTATTAACCACCTAGGCTAAACAGTTATAGTGAAATGCATAGGAAAGTAAGATAGACAACAATGTAGGTTAAATCTGTGATTTTGAAAACAAAATATCGCGGGTTATCCACTTCATTAATTGAACGTGAAGTTAATTTATCACATACAACTGTACACACAATATTAAAATATAAAGATGAACATTTCACAGCTTTATATTCCCTTTCTAAACAGCACTATCACACGTAAAAGAAACGCTTTAATTTCTGAGATGGAAAAATTGTTATGCATTTAGATTCGATACTAAACTCAACAATGGGTTCCCCTTAGTCTCGTTATCATTCAAAATAAAGTACTTAGTATTATCAGAATACTGCAAAATATTCGTAGCGAAAATATCAATGAAAATATTTTTTTTTTCCATTAGCTGCGGATGACTCATGTGTTTTAAGACGAGATATTTAATATATAATATTCGAATGCAAGGGGAGACTGGCAGTGCAAAAGAAATCATCGAGAGCCGGGACTTTTCACCGAACAAATTTACGACGTGAATGAAACCGGTTTATTTTTTAAGAAAATGCCAACCCGTATTTTTAGATCGTAAGAAAAGAAGTCTGTGCCTTGCTTTAAAACGGTTAAATGGCATCATGTATTCTGTAAGCTTAGCGAATTACTTGCTTGATTATTATGAGAATTGCTATTGAAACGTCGTAAAAAGGAAACTAAAGTACTTAAAAGGAAGTAAAAATTACGGTCTGTGTTTCTTATCTACAAAAAAATATATGACGTTACATCGATGCGGTCTATGCTAATGATATTCACTCCAGGCGGTCAATCGCAGGATATGTGTTTATGAAAAATGCGGCAGCAATAACTTGGGCCAGTCAACGATAACAGAATGTAGCGCTATCAACTAGTGAAGCAGAATTCGTGGCTGCATATTGTACTAGAAAAGAAGTCACTTGGTTGAAAAGGCTCATATTAGACATAGGTGAATATTTCCAAGCTTATGTAAATATCTATTAACGTGAATAATAGAAGTGTAAATCAAGTTATGAAAAATAAAAATTACTCCAAAGATTTCAAATATACACATAATTACAACAATATGAGGAAAAAGAAATAGATATTAAATACGTACATACCTAGTGAGCAGAGTTCTGATATATTTACAAAACCTTTATCCAAAAGTATATTTCAGTACTTAAGAAGTAAAATAGACATTTGTAAGTCGTAAATCAGTATAAAAAGAATTTAATTCTTAATTTCTAGTTTTTACATAGTTGCTTTAAGAATATATATACCGTTATGTTAAAAGTTTTGTGCCTTTAGTATACTGGTATGTTTCATTTAAACTGGATACCAAAGTTTTGTAATAGTTATAATAAGTTCTGTTAAAAATGTTTCCTATAATAGGTTTTACTTGCAAAAATATTATGTATTATTTAAGGACATTTGATACTTACCTGTTTTATTTGCTAATTTTTCAGAAATGGACTGCTACATTTGGTGAGAGAGTTGAAATAAATATTTAAAATTGTTGCTTTCTTAAGTTGGTTGAATTCGCAAGTTGAACTAAAGGATTATCTGTAGCACTGGTCTGTGGTTGTCATTTATTCAGTAGGGTACATCAATAAAATTTATAAAATACTTTAGGAAATTATTTACTTCAACAATAAAAATATATGTGAATTTATTTTTCTTCACAAATTACAATAGAATCTTGTAGATGATACACGTTTTTGGGTTTTATACTGTACATTTGAGATTCTGGTTAAGACAATTAATCCCTAATCGATTTAATGTTTTAATTTGATTTATAGTAGCGAGCTAAGTATAATGTTCAGAATTGGAATTAAATTAGTCTTTTAAAATTTTGTTCGTTTCTATTAACAGCGATAACTTACGACTTTGTATCATTTATGAACATTCAGAACATTTTCTATATTAAAGTTTATAAAAACATTTAAGAGAACTTAATATGTCTATTAAGTCATTTACGAATTTATTGTTACTTTTCAACATCCGAATACATTGCATAGTATGTCTTCCTCAAGCATAAGTACATTGGAAATCTCGAAAACCGTGAGATTTAAAGTCATAGCCTTAAAATCATCTTGTAAACTACGAGTATAAGTTCAAAATACTTTCTAGAAATATTATTACTTTCATAATTTTAAGTTATTTGATTCCAAAAATGGACGGAAGGTAGTAATTTATTTTTTCGTATATTTTTCAGCGTATTTCTGGAGATATGTTCAGTTACACTTAGTCTTTAAAATATATTTATAAATGGTTTGGAAATACTTCTAAATAGTTTCCTAATTAGCTCCTTCTGAAATTTTCATGTAAATATTTTGAGTGTTAATTCAAAACTGTGCGGGTTAATATGACTTAAAGCTAGCACTGCATGCAATTTTATATTTCTACTTATTATAATTTCTGAAAAAAAAGCAATGTGACAAGTAGATGGGAGGAGGCGTGAATGATCTTGTGCGTGTTTCTCTTCAGGCATAAAATTTTAAAAAAGGAAATTAAAAAATTATGTATTTAGGACCACACTGTGGATGTAAAAACTTTAGCAATTAAAACAATCATATTGTGGATGTCGGAAATTGTGGATAAGAAAACAAAAATAATCAATAATAAAAGTAGTCGTATACTGCCTATACATTCACGCAGACCCGTGAACAAATTAATATAAGATGGAGTGCGTATTTAACTGAAGTGAAACTAATCGAGTACATCTTTTATTTTTCCAAAATTTGGCACTTAAATATTATTTATCATTTATTATTATGAGTACGTATTTATAAATTCGTCATTTTTTAAATCACTGCGTCAAACAGTTTCTTAATAAAGAGACAGACTTATTTTTTTAAGAAAGGAGCCTTAAATATATATATATATATATATATATATATATATATATATATATATATATTTATATATATATATATATATATATATATATATATATATATATATATATATATATATATTACAAAGAGTTTATAATTTGAGTCAATTTATAAAAAGCACTTGAGTTATAAAAGTACATTCGCAAGAGTACCGAAATAGCAAACAGATGTATGTTTTACCAGATATTGTCTATCGGATTTATACTTATGCTGTGGAGGACAATCTCAAATGTTAAAATGATTTTTAGCTTTCCAAAAGGTGTGGAAAATTCTCTAATGATAGTAATCATTATCCAACTGAAGCGTAAATTAAATAAAAAATACAAGTAAAAATAAAAAAGAGAGGAAACGCAATTAGGGACATCCAAATTAAAATCAGATGATTTTGCCCAGCATTTCAATCGAGGTAAACAACGTGTATACTATATATAATCGAAGTATATAAGTATACAATTAATCTTTTATTTATAGTGTTTTTAGAAACTGATTAATATTTTAACGAGGCACCGAAAGTTTTTAGATTGATTTATTTAATTTGAATAAAATTCATTTAAGAATCATTCCATTGGACTTTAATTTTCTTTCTAGTTATAAGCGAAAACGTGCTGAAATTTGTAAATTTGTGATTTTCATGAATTGACCTTGAATTAATTAGCGTCAGTTATTTACAAATCCCTTTGAGCAGCAATCGACGAGTAGAAGTGAAGTTTTTCTGAAGCCGCGGAAAATTTGCAAACATTGTCCGAGGCAATGGAAGATGTTCCTGCGGGTCAGCCTAGAGGTGAGGTACAGGAAACCATGTTGGACGTGGACACAGATGTGCCAATGCGCAGGAGACGCACCAGCGGCCAGCCTTCGGATATGCGGTTGACTTTTGACCAACGTCAGTTACTTCAGACGGAATATTTAAAAATAAATTGCATGAAGAATGAAATGGAACAGAGAAAACGGGGAGAAGACGAGGTCTATGAATACGCAAAATTGGAAAACAAATGAGATACGTTTTATGATCATTAATTTTTTCATTTATACGTTTCTATTCTGTTTTGTATTTTTAAATATTGTTTTTTTCTTGTTTAGTTTTCATTTAATATTTTTTAAATTTCACAAAAGGCAGTTAAAATTTGTTTTGTCAAGCTTTGTTAATAAGGGTTAATTGATCGACATTCAATATATATTTGTCAAATATCGTCGAAAAATGACCTTAAATATTCTGTAATCGTAAATATTACTGTAACCATAATGATAAATACGACTTTAATCTTAAATATTCAGTGAATGCTTCAACCAATATTCATTTAAAAAAGTATAGTCTTTCATATTTAGATATTGCAATAAAAAATGCACTATAAGGAGAAACTAGAAAGGAAATATTATGCAAAGACCGCCTGTATATACATCTGGAGGCCGGTGACGATAATTTTATGTATCATTCTAGCTCTGTTGAGAATATACTTATGAAGCCTGTGTTCATGTTTAAATCGTTTCATGTTATAATAACCATAATAAATTACACCAATACATAAATTTTTATTGGACCTCTTCTTATGAAAAATTAACCATTAAAATTATTTTTTTCATGAACTTCATCCAGTGAGGTATAAGAGAAAAGAACTTTAAAAGGTAATCGAAAGCGTTACGTCCATTTTTGGTACGGTGTATTCTTCACAGCACACGAGTCTGCCGAGTATCAAATAGTGTCCTCATCTCCAATATTTTTAATTATGTATGTCAAAAATCTAAAAAAAATTACTGTCTTTCAGCAACTACAACAACTTCAAATAGTTTTAGTTAACTTATATCAATAAAATGAAGAGATATGGGCAAGCAAATTATTACTCGTAACTGGCTCTATATACATTTTTTATACCAAGTTTTTGAAAGTAACATCAACGGCCAAAAAGTTTGATTACTGCGTAAAGAAGCGACACCTCCCCCCGCCAATTTAACGTCACTCGCAGATCACAAGTACGACCAAGCGTATGCGTTCCTAGGTTGCCCGTTCGCTGTTTGCGCTTGTGATTTGTTCAGTTTTGCGATGTTTGGGTAAGTTCAATTTGTGTAATTCAGTATTAATTGATAACAATTTATAACAATTTAATATAACGGTCCGTTTTTGCAATGTGTACCAGCTCTTAGAAAGCATTAAAGTCACTAAGGACAGGAGATTGTTTTGTCTTCTTTTCTGGTATGTTGTAAATAATTTTGTTTTGTATCGTCAATTTATTTGATTAGTGTCCATAATTTTATTTCTACCAACATATCACTGAGCAGTTTTAAACTTCAAACTATTCTTAAGTCATTGTTTTGTTTGAACGCGATGTGGTTGCGAAACGTTTCCTTGTAGTATCGGCCATAGGCTTATTATATAGTTTATTAAGATATATTTCACATGAAATTCCCAATCAAGTAAAAAGTACAACAAAGACAATATTTAAGTGTATCACATTTAGAAATAAACAAAATTTATTTTTATTAAGGACTTTATTTCGTTTTTAAGATTCACACTATCAAACAGCACCTTTTTTCAAATTATTTCTTATTTTTCTTATTATAATAAAATCCATTACACACAATTAAATGTATAGTGTAAAATGTTTATTTATGTAATTATATTTTTACGATTAGGTAATAAATAAAGACGTTCGTGCCAATACAAAGTTACTGGGCCAACGTGCTATCGAGACATTCACTCTATCGATGCTATTGCTTACAGAGAAAAACAGCTATGTTGTTGACGTACAGCGTCAACTCTCTCGATCGGTGCGATTGCTCGCAAGGATCGAGAAAGATATGTTGTATTAGTAAATATTCTTTACCTGCACGCTGCAGATAGCCCTATATTAATTTACGCACATCCACAAGACGATATGGATAGGCGAGTACGTATGTAATAATGTGTAATTAAATCGTGGGTGTGGCTAGGTTATCCCTTTTCCACGCCTCCGCATCACATCTTGCCTAGGTATTTATTCATCACATACCACAAGCATAGCTCCCCGAATAGATACTTTCCTTCAGAACATACGCCGCGGGATGGATATGAAATATTGTAAAAATTCTCTGCACTTCTGATTGCGTTATCGTCTGTGTACATTATCGGCTGTGTACTTCTGATTGCGTTTTCTCTACAATTATAGGGGAAATATAACGTTCATTACACACTATTTAGGTATAAGTATATATATATATATATATATATATATATATATATATATATATATATATATATATAAATTCCTATAAATGATTTTAATTACTTTTAACATGATTTTTTCTATTTCCTTCCTATTAACAAAAATAAGTGCGTTATCGCTTTCCAAAGTGATATTTATAAATAAATTTCACTTTCTGTTGTAGATCTGTTTTTGCAGTAAATAAAATATTGATTATTTATATACTTTCAGTATTACGGGAATGACAGGTTAGATTGTTATTTGCCGTTGAAAAAAAAGAAATTTTAATTAATAAAAAAGTTGATATTCAAATCGTTCATTATAACCAGTCCTGACTTTAATTATAAATGTTTATTAATATAATCATTAGGATATTTAATACGTAGCACTTACTTTCCATTTTTTTCCACTTTAATTATTAAGATACATTAATGTTAACACACCTTCTAACTAATTCTGCCTCTTAAATTGCCACATCGACTGGAAAAATTTTAGGAAAAACGGGTGGCACGAATAGATTCGCGGACATGTGTGCTTAATTTTAAGTTTACAATATATTCAAATTTTTTTAGTAAAAAACAATTAAATTGACTACCCAATACTATGGATTTGATAGAATTTAAAAATATATGCTTTAATCAGTTTCTATCACTTTGATAGTGCTTGAATATTAAAAAATATATTTTTAATGAGCCTTTAAACTTCATTGTTAAAAGGACCAAACTCTCTTTATCTTTGTCTCTATCTCTCTCTCTCTCTCTCTCTCTCTATCTCTCTATATATTCTTTTTAGGTGCTAATGAATTTGACATTGAGTAAGATAATGAAAATAAGCACTTTATTTAGAAAAAAACCGTTTCATTGTATTCAACATTAAACATTTTGTTATAATTATCAGTGGTAAAATTAAAGTAATTAAACTCAATAATGTAATTACATAAACATGTGCAATGCAGGCAGTATGTTTATGAGAAAAAACTATTGTAATAACAAACATATTTTACAGAACCTAAAGGATACAAATTATGTAGTATAACGTAAGTAAACGTATATAATGAGTGAAAAATTAACGAAGTCACTGTACAAGTGATTGAGAAATTGGATAGAGCTTTTTAGCTCTCTTCCCCCCTGGAGCAAACAGGATATTCTTTTTCAGCGCCTTTTTGATTCAAAAAGACATTAATATTTATAGACGATATATATACGTAAATAGTGTCATACTTAATTGTCACTCCATTACATATTCAGTAAAATGTCATTTCTCACATGAAATACTTGCTAAAAGCTATCTTTTAAAACCAAATTGAAAAGCTAAAGAAAGATTTCGGATAACAGCGGTATCCTAGCTGTGATACCGCTGTTATCCGAAATGTATCTGTGCAATGTAATTTACTGCTGAGTAAAGTAATAAAAACAGTGATGCAATTAAGTCGAGGTAGCTTTTACTTAACATGTTGCCATCTATGATTTTAAAATAATCAAAGATTACGAACCAGATGAATTTTTACTAATTGAAACCTGTGATTGACATGTTTAAAATATCATACTTCACTACACGCAGCACTTAGTGTTCGTTCACTGTTGACTATAACAATTGTACAAAGATAGCTATAGAATAAGTTAGAATTAAATCTTTCATATTATACAGTCGGAATTTCGTAACTTTCACTGTAGCTTTCATGCCACTGTTTAAAGTTGTGGTGATTCCAGATGAAATAGTATCCCGCCGCAGCAAAACGGTTAATATATTACGATGAAATATTACTTACCGCTTTCGATACTGCTACTTTCCTTTTAGTAAAACAAGTTCAGATGTCGTGCCATCAAACTCTTTCTGATATACGAGTATTTGTTTCTATACCTAATCCGCAGCGTCTATTATAGAGGTTTAGAAAGCAAAAGGGACGGTCACGCTGGTACCGATGAGGCATGATTTTCCACGATCTTCTTTATCACGCTTTAGTATTACGCTATATATTCAACTTTAACGTACCTATATTTTATTGATATTTTATATACGTTTAATGGGAGGTAGATTATATTTATCATTAATAGTAGCATGCTAATTCTGTAAGAGAATTTTCATTATTTCAAATATTTTTGACGTAAATGACAAACAACGACAAACATTTAAAAAAATAATTTTAATTCTCGATTGTTTAATCTTGTAAAATAAATTATATTAATTAATAATGTTACCTTCTTTAACATTTACTATGCGAGTTAAAAGTTAAAGAAGATAACAGTCATTGTGAAATTGTGTATTGTAAGAAAGTATTGTGTATTGTAGCTTTTTTCTCCAGCATATTTCAATCTACTTGGAAAATTCCTTTTCATTTGAATGTCTCCAATGTAGTATCATAAAGGGTAGAAACTAGCTATTGGGTAAAATTGGGTAGAAACTAGCTATGATAATTGAAGATACACCATATAATTCATGTACAATGAAGCATGGGTGCCGTGTTCGCATATACGTCTAATTGTAATCGAATAATAAAATCTCTAATTTGTGACGAGACCAAGGGCGGCATAAATTTTTCGTAATAATTAAAAAAACGTGATTTTATAAAGTTTTTCAATAGCGGGATTGCCGCTTTAATAAAATGCTGGTTAGTATGGAAAATTTAAAAAGAATTACATTTTTCTTCTTTTTTATTTTATGGCTTAGTTGCCGATTCTCAATCGCTCCTTAAAATTTGGTCACTGACCAATATTTATTTCTGTATAAAAACTAATTCAAGTTTAACCCAAACATTAAAAAAAAAATAAACGAAATTGTAGATTTGTATTGAATGTGTTTCAAATAAATTTGGCAGGCGTGAGTTCATCAAACTAAATAGTCTAATATTAATTTCATAGAAATTATATTAGGTCATTATATAATATCGTGGCAGGGTGTCCAACATTAACGTCTCGAGTGCGCATGTCACTTGTCGAGTGACATAGCAACTAGCGGCACTCGCACGTAAATATCAGGTTAAGATGAGATAAACATATAGAATATATCATAGGAAAGAGCACGAAATATGTAATCGGATGGTAGACAATAATCACCTAAAGTAATTTTTGCAGCAGTAGTTTTTTGATAATGGTGTATGATTGTATTTGGGTTTGAAACTTAACCATATCTATACATTTTTGTTAGGATGAATGAGTTTTTTACGTTTACATTTAATTAATTTATTTACCTTTTTATGGTAGCTACCAAAATTATATTTTATAAAGAAATAAAAATTTTATAAAGAAAAAGAAATTTGTTCCTTGAAAGGACGAAAATTTTATTTTTCCTGTTTTCATTATATTTATACTCATAACTATATACATATGGTACATATGATTCGAGTACATTATAAATACCTTTCTTCTTTGTCTATGAAATTAATCTTCAATTTTGTGTACAACAGAGCACGCTTCTTGCTAAAGAGTCCACATTTCTCTGGGGTGAAATAATATAAATTATTAAAAATTGGCTTTTGTTTGCATGGATTTTATGATATTGACGTTTCTAGTTGAATTAAAATTATAGGAGAACGAAAAAAAAAAAATATATATATTTATATATATATATATATATATATATATATATATATATATAATTAAATAAAAGGACACGAGAAGAATTGGCATTATAATGGTTCTGTACTTACTTCGGCACATATAAACCATTAAGGGTATTTTTATTAAACTATCCACAAATACTAAATATACTCAATATTGTATGTATATGTTGTGTAAAATAACTTTGTGTTATGTAGCATAACTTTCACAGGCGTAGGAATATTCTGAATTTATCAAAAACTACGAGATATTATGTCATCTCTATATTGTTTCGTTGAATTTTAGTTAACTTTTAGTAAATGTTCCTTTTTCATAATTTTTATTTTAAAAATTCCTGGTATGCCAGGGCATATTGATAAAAAGTCTAAGAAAAATAGTGTTAGTATCCTCATAACTGTTACAATAGATAATCCAGACCAAGGAAATTAAATGAAAATGTATTTATTGTGTAATTTACCTTCTCAATTATACTCTATATTCATATCTATCTTTTTGAGTGTTAATTGTAGAAATCTACGAGTATCTAGCTCAACGTCCTTTATCAATATTCCAAATTGCAAATTTCTATTTCAAACAGTTCTTGAGAACAAACTGAAACCGATAGATAGCCTGTGAAAGGAGAACCTTATATGGTTTTTGTCTTTCCCAAGTACAATATCCTTAAAAAAGAAAGAATACAATAATACAAAAATAAATCATGGCCAACGATCTTTCATAATTTGTATACTCACTCCATTGTTTGTATTTAGTTTAATAGTTTGTTTAATTATGTTTGTTTAATCATAATACTTTCTTAAGAATTGACATTTTAGGCGCCAGTAGTAAAATGCCCGAAAAATAACAAGCAGGCGGTATTTGTTCTATGTACAAAATGTTATTTTTAGTAGCTTTATTAATAATACAATAATAATATTTTAAAATAACTTTTACGTGTAAATAAAGAATATATTTTTGGTTTTCCTTAGATGCCAAGCAAAATAGAAGTAAACACCTCGTATACATTTATAAAGTAGTTTTCGCGTGATGCTTGTACAAATAAATGTCCAGTAATTGGGTTATTACTTCCACTATTTTATTATATGTACATAAATGGATCATATGTTCGACAAAACAAAATTTGTCGAGTAATTTAAATAGGCTATACAAAACCTATTTTCTTGTCAAAAAGTTGATTTCAACGTACTGGCTAAACTAGATACATTGCAATATTTATTAACTTATATTTCTAAAAATATATCGCATGGGTACTACAAAATACTAATTAAATTTGCTTCATAAAGAATTTTATCATATATCTTTATAAAACGATATGATTAGTCAAGTAAAAAGTACACATACCACAAATTGATTTACTAAGTCCTTGATTATTCTTATAATATTAAAGTCAAATACTTTCAACTTGCCAATTATACAGAATCCGTCCATTTTGGTATTAGTCGAGTTTCCATTGATGTAACTTGCGCTATAATTAAGCGACCAAGCTATAAATATGATAATAATATCCAATTATACTTTTCCATCTAAGTTAAAATTAACGTAATGAAGAAAAGCAAAATAGTAAATATCCAACTAGGATTATGATAGTATAGAAATCGATAATAAACAATCTTGCTGTGAATAATCTCCATCGTATTGGTTAAAATTTGTACATTAATATAATTTAAAGTAATAAATAAAATCCGTCAGTCACTGTAAACCGTTGAAATGGATATTTAAAATGTTGCGAATTTTACGGTCTTTCTTGTTGATTAATATTTAATCACATCCATTAGATTTCGATGGTGATATTTGAAATTAACAACCTGTTAAATATGCTTAATGCGAGAATTATCGGGCTTTATGTCGAATCTAGAATAAAAATGTATACCAGGCTAATAAGAATTTGATGGTAGTTACGTTATTAAAAGAATAATGTATACATATCGAAGGTTAGTGACTGATACCGGGAAAAATCATTATCATTTTTACGTAAAAGTTATTGAGACTCATGAAATTCGTATTTATTTTTGACTTCTTGTTCATTACATTGTGTAAACGTACTCAGAACATATTGCTTCTAGAAGTATAATTTATTATATTTAAGAAAAACTCAATTCTATTACTTTAACTTTTGGAAATAGACTCATTAGTATATAATGAATACAACGAATAGTGATGGCACAATATTTCTTTTAGTTATCTTTTTTGGTATGTGTGATATATAGATACTTCAACCTGCGTTATTGGAATTTAAAAATGATATTGGTTTGACTCATTGGGTCGTTACATCTCGGCAGAAAGAATAATATTGAGCAAGTACATGCCGAATACACATTTATCTTATACTTTTTGGCGTCCCGATTTAGGTTCTCCTTTTTTCCCTAAAGCTTTTGGATATCAGTTTAAATTTCATTACAAAATATTGAAAATTAAGTCCGG
The DNA here is from genome assembly GCA_039881145.1 of Druceiella hillmani. NCBI lineage: Eukaryota > Metazoa > Arthropoda > Insecta > Lepidoptera > Hepialidae > Druceiella > Druceiella hillmani. The sequence continues at coordinate 7,945,330 of JAYKKI010000070.1, forward strand.
AAAACATTACTTTATCATTCGTTGCTCTTTATAATGATCACCATGTTTCTATATTGTAATTTTTCTCCTGTAATTGTCAATTATATGCTTCGTTATTGATGGCAGTTACGGTGTAAAATTGGAGTTACTTAATACTAGCGTCCGATGTAGTGGGTAGATCACTGATAGTACATATTTATTCTTTTTTTCAATGTATTTTGAACGAGCAGCAAATGATACTATGCAACGGTTACATTTTTGAAATATTTATATATATATACATATATATATATATATATATGTATATATATATATATATATTATATATATATGTATATATATATATATATATATATATATATATATATATATATATATTATATTTAGACGTTTTAAATAATATCTATAAAATTATTTTACATGAAATTTAAAAGAAAAACTTATTTTTAAATTCCTGTCACTTGCCTTTCAATCGATTCACATAAAATGTTAAATGGATAAATATGTTTTACCTTTCCTTTGCCTCCTCTAAAATATCTATATAAATATTATACATTTCCAAAAAAACAATATTCCTCTAATCTCTTTAAACTATTTCATAGCCTATAAATCAATTAATTCTTGACCCTCTAAAATTGTCAATATTTATGAATTTTTAAATATATTCGAGTTAATATGTTTTTACCACTATGAAAAATTATAAGTTTCTACGTCAAACGGTTTCGGAGAAACAGCTGTGACCTACGAGTATACACACATGGACCTTATAAGGGATTCGTTTTTTTTCTCCTTTTTAGGTACTCGTACAGTAACTCAATGCAAATACGAATGCGCGCTTGCTTATCAACCTGATCTTTAAATGCTAGTACGCTTTCTATGTCTTCCAGTTTGAATCAAAGTCTAATTTTCCAAGTGATAAATTAAATTTTTCATTGTGTAATTATCTTGTAGGCAACAACAAAATACGCATACATACATAATTAGAAATATATATTTCATGTTAGTTAATAAGTTTTAATAGAGTTATAAAAATGTAATAAAATAATTATTTAGTTGATTGCTACAAAAATACTCCAATTTTTTAATAAATGTTTTTCATTTACTAATAAATACAATTAACTTAGGCCCAATTCACGAATACATATCGGCCAGATTCTGATACGCGATATTTGAATAAAAACGATGTCATATATTCATAATAATTCGTAATAATTTTGGACAATTACACTTTTAATATGCTCACAGCGGTACACCCAATTTTTTATATTTTTACACGTATGTAATAAATATTAGAAGTTTCAAAAAGCAGTATGGATGATTAAGGAGTAATTAAGTCATATCACATATCCTATGAAATACGTCTATTTCTATAGTCGATGTTCTTAACCAAATACAAGACCCAGTTCTGCAAATGACATGCGGATGAACATAATACAAATAAAATAACTGCTGGTACGAAAACTTAGACTCACTTAAATTTATATAGAAACATCGAATCTGCTTATTTATCTAACGATGTAACTTCTGGGGTTCCTAACCATTCGATTAAATTTTAAGGAGGAGGATTATTTAACTTAAATTCAAATTTCTAACTTGGAACATATTATTTATGAGGACTATAGTTTGAAGAAATATATTCCAGAGAGAATAGTACAACTTTATATAAATAGTATCTTAAACTATAATAGACTTGGCATTTACGGTAAGCATAACTTAAACAATATCTTTAATATGGACAGAAAATATATTTTGGAGTTATGGTGAATGAATAAAATTTAATGTTATTATGTTTCATTAACCTGTGGTAAATTCAGAAGCTAAAGCAGGAATGGATATCGATATTGCTAATTTGATAAGGAAAAAGAAGGATTTACAAGTACATATAATAAATTAATATTGGCAAAACCAAAGTGCAGGCCTTGTAACTCAGTTTACTGAACAAGTAGTGAAATAAATTATTAGAGGAAAAAAACATATAAGGCAAATGGCATGCTTATGCCGATCCAATAACTCAACTTAATGCTGACGAAGTTGTGTGTTGAGAACTCTGCCGTTACCGATATATACGTGAGAATGTCATGTGTAACAAAACTTTGAAGACTTAATATTTACTCATAATTTTTTTTTTATTTATACAAGTTGCTAACTTTTTTTTTTCATTGTCGTCCAGCGTATTATAAACAGTTTATTGTGTATCAATTGAATCCTTGTAATGGTACAACAACGAAAGCTATCCGCTCTGACCGTTGTTCATTCGCATTCGCTATGTCGTCCTCCGCTCCGACCATTGTGCACGAAAGCGAGCGGATGTTACTAACGGAATCCATTCACACAGTGATTTTTTTCTTTCACGTGAAAAGTAAAAGTTATAATACTATGTATTTCACTGGATATCATTTCATTTTCTGTAATTTCAGATACTTAGCTCACAACGGTCCCGTTTCACACGTGACCTATAACCAATGAATTGCATTTTCGTTGATATACTCTGATGATCAATCAATTCTGATCAACGATTTGGAAAAGGTTACAATAATAATTATACTGAAGATACTGGCTGAAGAACTCTATATAGTTATGATTTTGTAATTAGCGTAGAAAAACAGTGAGAAAATAAGACAACCCCCTCTGCCTCAGGCTAATCGTTGAATTTTCGCAAGTAATTTAAACGATAATCGCGACAATTCCATAAGCAATACAGGTGGTTTATTTTTGTTTATACATACTATTTTAATTTCAAAACTGATTTATTAAATATGTATTTATTGATATGTTGTTTCAAATTAAGGATTTTAATATTCACAATTAAATGAAACAACGTCATGTAGTATCATTTCTACTTTCTTTAATTTCTTTACCACGACCTAGGTTTCGTTGTATTACAACATCGTCAGGTGGGATATTAGCAAAGATTTTAATATTGTTTGTATATGGTTTAGAGCAGTTGTCATTATTTGATTTGGGTGGTACATTTTAGTGACAAATAATAGATATAAAATTGTAACGAGATTACACATGTTTTGAAATGAAATTATATAAAAATATAAAATTGTTACTAGAACCCGTATTTGTCAAGTCGCCGGGTCGTGCCCTGCTTTTGTTCCCTCGCCACTTCACACTTCATTTTAGGCCCGGCCAATTCGTCAATGTATATCCAGATTGAAAATTACATTACTCAATTTAAAATTCACATAGTGTCTTCCGTTGATATATGTAGATATACTAAACGTTTGTATAATAACTCGTCCCGAGCTGGCCGAAAAGATTCGCTCGAAAAGCTGGGCACTCCTTCCTTGTGCTGTAATAATGCAAAAGATATTTAGTTTTAATGAAAAACATTTGTTCAAACAAACAGATAAACAGGTGTTCGAACAAACAGATTAAAAGGTAAAAATTCCAAATATGTCACATTACTTTTATTATGTAATCCTAAATCATGTTATCGTAAATAACTTCGGCGTACAGACATGTCAATTTTATAGTTTTATTTTATGTATATATTATTAACCGTAACGTGTGATTTACAAATATTTTCCTACTCGATTGGTATTTTTATAAATGTTATTTTGAATATCTGAGCCGTTCATAGACTATTTTACCTAATAATTGCCATCTGTATATGGTGACAAAATATATGGCAATGTGGTTCTAAGCTATTAAAAACGTGTAATTATTTTACTGAAGGTTTAAGATAATCTGTAAGCTTCATATTTTGCTCAAAATATGTATGAATATACTTATAAAATATATACGAATATACATATATATATATATATATATATATATATATATATATATATATATATATATATATATATGTGTGTATGTATGTATATATATATATATAGTGTGACCAATAAGTGATTCTACATGGAATAAATAAATAAATAATGAGACAACAAATAAATAATAAGTCTTTTAACGTAGATATTTATATTTTGTCACTCCTTCACATAGTCATTATGGACATTAGGTTATGAACCTTTTAATAAAACTATGTCTACCTATTATTGCAACAAATTATATTTTATGTTTTTTAGATAAAATAAAAACTTCAAAATTCAAAACGAACTTGAAATGATTATTAGTAAATTTCAAATACCACGGTTCAAAAGACTTTTCCTTTTTAATCTTCACCGTAACTACATGTATCATAAACTAATGTCATAAACTAGCTTTAAAAACATTGTACGAAACGTATAGAACAAATGTTAATATGTACGAGTTAAAATTACTATTCTTATAACATTTAATTTAGGTAATTAAATCTTAAATCATTTTGATGATTAAAGATCCATAATATCAAGCCATTTAACACTAGCATTTGTCATATTTAACGAGTACAAGAAAACGGAAATCATTTTAAGTCCCAGTCACATATAACATTAATGAGTATTAGCGTAATCACTTTCCCTAAATGAAAAGTAAGTGGCTCACACTAGTGTAGATATTGATAAAACGATCTGACAGTTACGGCACTTAATGAAAGCAAGTTTCAGTTTGTTTGCTCACCGTGCGAAGAACATGCCTTTTACTGCCGAAGTAAAAAGACAATGTCGCAAATCTGAAATCAAAATTCTGACTCCATTCCAAAGAAGAATTTAATTGTTGATTTGAAGTGAAAGAATTCTATAAATTTTTGAGCGGAAAAAATCTTTATTTTAAATACTGATAAAATTTAAATAAGAGTTAGCATATGATAATTTATTTATATAAAGGATATTCAAATGGATATAACGGTGAGTAATTTTCAATATTTATTAGTCCTGGGTACTGTATGTTTAGTAAAGAGAAAAATAAACAAAAGGATTTAATATTTCAAAAGTTTAAATATAAGTTGCGTTAATAACCGACTATGAAAACGAAGGAATTAAAGTAAAAACTATGAGTAGAAATATTTTTATATTTAATACCAAACATGGATATTTTCAATGCAAACAAAGGAAGCAGTGTTTTACCTACTTATTATATATCGATAATGAAATATCAATAAAGACAACACATTGGTAAACGGGGATGAAAATTTTAGGCAATATTACGAGAGTATAAAATCAAAACTAAGAGTAACAAATCAAAATGGATATGTTAGCTTCGTTTCACGTTTCTAATAGTTCCGACTAAATAATCATAGTATTCAGCCTAACCGAGCCCAAGTTAACCCAACACTACCTAAGCCAACATAACTCCGCCAAAACCAATACAACCTAATATAACCGAACAAAATCCAGCCCAACCCAATCTAATACGACTTAACCCTACTCAACATAATCCAATCCAACCCAACGTAACCAGACCTAACCAAATTAAACTCATCATAACCTAATATAATGTAATTCTAACTAATCCAACATAACACAACTCGACATAATCTAACATAGACATAATTCAATCCAAGCTTACATAATCCCATCAAATCCAATCTGCATAATCCCAACATAATTCAGCCTAATCTAAGACAATCAACATAACCTTGCATATTTCTACATAACCCAACATAAGCTGATGTATCTCAATATAACCTAACCCAACTCAGATAATTCAAGATAACCCAATCCAAAATAATCCAATATTACCTAAACTAACATAACATAACTTAACCCAACTCAAAAACATGTCTTGAAAACATTTTATAATAAAATGATAATTATGAAGTTTATAATTATAAAAAGATAATTATGTTTAATTAAATGAAATGAAATTGTGAAATGTGATCACATTTATAAATAAGGATATTTATCAAGATTTTCTGTTTAACGTAAAAACAATTTCACGTTTCAATTCACTAGTGAAAAAAATAAAAATTTCAATCACTTAATGGCAAATAAATTACTGAGAACAAGAGCAGAAATATCAATCACTTAATGGTAAATAAATTACTAAATTATCAAGGAAGTGTACGTCAACTTAAGTACTAAATATTTCAAGCAATATCAATGTTACAAACGAGGATCATTTTAATTTAGGGAGTATATTATCACTTTATGGTAGAATAGCAATATGAAATAATAATTATTTATATAGAAGATATAAACATTTTTAAATTTTTGCTGTCTATAGTCCTAATAAAAACAAATTCAGTATAGAATGTGTTATTAAATTCTCTGCAGAGAAATCAGAAGTACAAAGATTTATTCCTTTCAAAAATGGATATGTTAACTTCAAACTATATAAATATGTATATCGGTTATGTACCCAAAATGTCACGCGCGAAACAAGTTTATAAGTCAACTAAAAAAAATTTAAATAGTCATGGGGACTGCTAACAGAAGTAAAAATTGTAAACTATGAAAAAGCTGTGTTTTTTTAATTGTTTCTAATTAATTGTAGTATCGTAAATTAAAATTTCTTAATTTGTAAATTAATATTATACATAAAAATATTAAGATATTCAGTATTCAGAATTGTAGTTAAATAAACAATTGTAATAATAACCTAACTAAACCATAATTTAAACCATACACAGTGCACATAGGTTGAACTTTTCACTTAGTCAATTTAACTTTACTTGTATAAGTATACATATCACTAGTGTTGCGCAACACGTCACTCTTGTAGCTAATAATATATTGCTATTACAGCATGTCGGTGACCCGTACTCACAAGATTTTACCCATCCAAAAAGCGTCTAACGCGCACATCATACAGTAGAGTATATGAAATGTGTTGGTGTATACATTTGTACACAGGCCGCTGCGCGTGCGTCAGCCTGGCACCAGAGCAATAAATGTTATATGTATGTATATATATAAATATATATATATATATATATATATATATATATATATATATATATATATATATATACATATATATGCTTTCACTGTTTGCCAAGTGCAAAACGTCATCCTCATAGTTACAGACATAATGTTAACATTTTAATATTAACATGTCGGTGACGCGAATCCATAAGATTTTCCCCTGCCAAAAGTCAGTCAACCTGCCTGTAGAAGTTTTCACTTCCAAAATAAAATTTCAGTGTTTATTCCTACTGCTCACTACTATCTTTTGTTTTTTATTTATTACAAAATTTTATATTTTTATTTTATTTTTCTACTATATATAGCTTTCAAATTAAGTATATAATATAATTTGTTCGGACACATGTCGATTATCGATTATATTAATGTTATATTCATTAACATTGTCACCATGACGATCATTATGAGGTTATGCAGTATTGGACATTAAAAGACTGAAAAAGTGAAACCACTTGTAAATAGTCTGGCAGATGCTTTTTGACAATGGAAAGCTTCTAAAAATAAAATGGTAAAGCTTACAATTTTATTTTTAGACAATTCTAGAAAATAAAATTAAATATTTTAATGGGGAAATAAAATGCTTGAATTGTGAGAGAAGTGTAGAGTAAATACCAAAGATTACGAGATGAAAATATCTAAAAAAGTTCTGCTTGTAACGACATTGACGCAGCGATGTAGTGCTTGTACTTTATATCTACGAGGGGATATAAAAAATTTCTCGGAATAGGGTAAAGGGAAGGTCAAAAAAGACGTGGTACTATTTTTCCTTTTCACTACATTATCTCTTAATCCCAACACATTTCTCAATACTATAAACTAATATTTTTCTACCTTCATCAATATTTTGCCTATAACTTGAAAATAAACTGAAATTGCAAACTTTATTTATCAGTGCTAAATTCTTTTCACGAAGCTCTTTTTCATTTTTGGGAACAAAAAATAGTCTCAGGGACTCAACTCTCAGGTTTATAAAATTTAAAAGTCGCACTTGCGATAGGTGGCCCTCATAATATGACAACGCACCCTGCATTGTCGTAAAAAAAGCACGCTTTTCCCTAGTTTACCTCGCCTTTATTCTCTCCATGCTATCTTCAATAGACAAGCTCAGTACTCTCATTTTATATAAACACCCTTATCTTTGAAGTTAATGAGCAAGTCCCTGTGTTCCAGAAAACCGATGCTATGACTTTTCCGGCTAATTATAATACCTTGAATATTTTAGGAGATGTGGTACACTTTTTATGCCGATGCATAGACGGCCTCCTGCTTGGATTCAAACTGCCAATGATGAAACTAGATTGGTCTCTTGCAAAATTCAGCTCAAAATTTCCTCTTTATCTTCTCTACAAAGATCCAAAATGTCGCATGTACACTTCACACGTTGTTGATTTTGCAACGGCGTGACCATTCTCGGCACCCATCCCGCGTTAACTTTTAACATAAGCATAAAAAATATTTAAAATGGTCGTAGCAGATAATCTAATCAATTCTCCTAATTATTTTCCCCTTAGTTAGACATATTTTAACAAAAATTCTTCAACTTTTCCAACAGTGTCCGAGGAGGTGACCTCGATTGACCATTGTGGGTGTGGATTTTCTTCGATAGAAACTACCTGATTTGAAGAGGTTATGCCACTTTTAAATTTAGGTTTTACTAGAGTAAGGATATTAAGCTAATGACTTCACATTCCATATGACTTGTTGTATTTCTCTTCGCTTTGTCAGGAACGGGATGACAGCTTGAAATTTTAACCATAGTCGACGATTTTTTTCTAGATACTTAATCAAAGATAGCTCAGAGTTTAATGACATATATAAGCTGAAACTTGGAATATATATTCAAAGTGAGTATTTTATTATCGACTATGTATAAGCGACCCCAACTCCTTGTCGTCTTCTCCATTTATCTTGAATTTTTTGACTCACCTGTGTAATTCTTAAATCTGCGGAGTCACTGGAAATAATTGTCTGTAAATATGACCTGTTAGTTCGCCCGTCGGTCATATGTTCGTAATAGCGTCATTTACGAAATATGTGACAAAATATTTAAAAAGTGTCTTATTTTATCAACCTCATGGATATCGCTAAATTAGTCTTTTACATGAAATATTCATATCATTTATTTGACTGACTGACTCGTTCACGAGTTGCCAAAATGTTTATCCTCAATTATTTGTCATCGTTACTCAATGTTCTGTTGTTACATACATGCAATAAAAACAACGAGAGTAAACTTTAATTTTACGTGTTTCGGCGTGATTATTTAAAATTAAATGATAATTATGGCATTATTACAAAGAGCATGTCAAGAATATTATTCGTTTATTAATATTGACGGAAGTTAAATATTTAAATAATTCGTGTGTAATAATCTAAAAAATCAAACAAAAAGAACTGAGATTTTGTTGAAATTTAATTTTACAAAGTTTCGGTGGCTTTGAATTACTTTTATATTTTGCGAATCGATAGCTCCTATATATTTCTGGTACTAAGTTACTGCCAGGTATGGTAGTGAATGAGAGTTGGAGTGAATAAATATCATCATAATATTTATATTTCAATGAATAGATATGTCGCTACTCACTGAAATACCTAATCGACAGTAACGACATATACACATAGAATTCGCCTGCTGAATTTTCATAATTACTAAGTGATGAAGATAAACACTTTGGTAATGAACTATGATTATTTGTTAATTAAATTAAAGTAAATTAACAAAACAATGTTAGCACGGTGACGTTGCGTCCCAGAGAGAGAAGCATAGCCAACAAAAACAAAAAACTACGATATCGAGAAATTACATATTGCCTGTACGTTTTACTAGGTGCTGGTTTGTGTATTATTTATTTTCTATCACTAGGCCTATTAGAATCCTGCTCCATTATTTGGAATTCATACGAAGCCAAGTGCAGTTTAATGATTACATGTGCGCAAAGTCGTTCCTACGACATCTTTACATGAGACAGTGTGGTTACTTTCCGTTCCAACTGTTTTCTTCCTGGGTGTGCTAAGTTCCTTAGAACGGTACCTGAGTAACTCAAAGAAAATGTTGCGCTTATGAAGTTTATCATTCAGCTATTGAGAGGAAAACTTCTGAATACAGTATTATTCAGTAAATTTTCATTTTTCGTACTTGAGATTTGCCAGCGTCTACGCAATCAATTTTTGCTATGACGCCCTCTGAAATCTAATTTTATCGTAATACCAGTTTCCCGCGATATTTAACTGCCTAACCACGAAATCGCGGTTGTACTAGAATATACCTTTTTTAAAAGGGGTGAAAGTAAATTCATCGAAATACGTTATTGTTATCTTTGTAGTACTTGTGTATTTAAGTTTAGTCCATAAGTTTAAATGTTGTCAATCATTAATTTTTTATCGTTACGAAGAGGTCCCCTGTAATATATCAATAAATGTATCTAAGTAAATAAATATAATATACATACACGGCTATGCTAGAACTGTTGAACAAGAATTGGGCTACTCAAAAATTTCAGTAAAATTAAAATAGTGTGCAGTTCCAACATAAATATTTTCTGTGAAAATGGCATGACATCAAAATGGTTAATTTGTAACTGTTCTTCATAAAATTAAATAATTAACAAGGTTGAATAGAGATTTTAGCATTTGCTTATCATAATAATAATAATAGGTAACTGAAGTTGATTTTTTTAGCTAAAAACTGATGCTTAAAAAATATTTAAATGTGAAAACCTTAACCGGTTTAAACCCAATAACTTACTAACCCTTTGATAAACTTTATTATTTATTGCTTAATACGATTATGTTAACGAAACTCTTGAACATATAATTTGTGATTCATTTCAGTAAATATAAATCACCAAAATTAATTCAGATATTATAAGCAACGACAAAGCATTAAAAAGATAATTGTAATGCCATAAGAATCTATTTAAAAAAAAACTTACCGACCGAGAGGAAACTCTTATATAATTAGGATCTAAATAGAAATTTTTTCCCTCGAACCATCAAAAATAAAATTTATCTTTCCTAATTTAAAAGTTTAAATATTTAAAAAGAAGGCAGCAAGAATCAAAAGTGGTAAGTAGTCTAACTTTTCCAGTAACAAATATTATAGGCATATCGCTCTTGCCATATGTTCAACCACTTCGATTTTTATGACTACGTTTGATTCCAGACCATAGAATTGTATAAACTACATGCCCAAATATGTACACACAGCTGATGATGACAATAGTCTTCGAAATTCCATCATGTAATTTTAACGTATGTAATTGTGACGAATTGTTTTTTTTTCACAATGTCCAAAAAACAAACTACTGCTTGATCAATCTACTCAAATAAAAGTGTTGAAATAAACTAATATGGTATTTAAACCATCTATTTATTATTTAATAAGTCGTTGATTTTATTGAATATATCTCATATAGACATTTCTCGTATTTTGTCCAACTTAGTTAAAATTGCAGATTTTGATTAAAAAAGAAAAATATTGGAAGATGTTAATGGTAGTGTGTCTGGGTCCACATTGAAGATATTTTAAGAAAATGGTGAAATTTGGTATTTAGGTTTCTCTAAAGTGAAAACACATTGTCTTTAAATAATCCCTGTTCCATTTGAAAACTATTAAACTCAACGAAATTTTCACTGGAATAATCATTTTGTCCCAAATTAAAGTTAAGGCGACATTTTGTTCCCTTTGAATATTCCCTAAGGGAGACTTGATCTATTCGTTTTTTTATTTATCTTGATGTGAATTAAAAATATATTTTTCACATGCATGTAAATATTTATATATATATATATATATATATATATATATATATATATATATATATATATGTATGTATATATATATTTTTTTTTTCATTTGCTATGTGTAAAACTAATACACGATTTCTGCAAACTTCAAATCACTTTACATAATCCACTGTATAAATGCAAATTTAAAAAAATAATGCTCTGAAAAATAATTTTTCTCATAGTCACTACAGTTAATACGGTTCAGAAAATACTTAGCTTTTAAATTTAAACAAAGCTGGTTGATTTAGCATATCCCCTTAAAATGTACTTGACAAATTCTTCCGACATGTCCTTTCTAGAAAATATTGAAAAAAAAACAGAAATCGACTTAGTCTAACCATGCCAAAAAGTTAAATTTTATCAGATTTCTTGTTTTTATTACAGATCGATAAAGTGATTTACATCAGTAACGAAATGAAGGAATATTTATTTGTGCTAAACCTTTCGTGGCTAAATTTATTTTTACTACAATTTACTTATTTCCATAAAAACTAGGACGAATATAGCAGACCAATAGATCCCTGTAATTATAGATTGATTTCCAGAATCGTAGAAAAAAGTTTAAATATCAATTTTAGTAATTGCGTAAGTGTAAATAAGATAGGCCATTTGTTCGATAGTATCACACAAAACTAACTGCGATTTCGAAACCCATGAATTTCTTAACCGCACCCCACTTGCAGAACAAAATACAACGGAAATCTCAAAAAGAAGAGTTCACACGATTTTTCGTATTGCAAAAAACTTTATCACCTCTATTGTCATCCTTAAATAACATAGTCCCAAAATTTGAGTGCACAATTACTTTTTAGATAATTAAGAGTAAACGCTCAGATAGGTAAGGGACATTTAGAAAAATCTCTCCTGAAGAGTAGAGTATGCAATTACAAGATGAATTTCACTTACCTGCATTGTGGAGCAGAAAGGGATCTTTGTAGAAAAAGTATTCGCACTATTATGAGATTAAATGAGCTTCTACAGTAAATAATGATTCACATATATATTCAATTCTGAGAATCAGTCTATACTCAAGATCAGAGAGGAATATATGTACAATTTCTGTTATTTATTTTAATATAAAATAAAATCACCTCACGTAATTTGCGAAGAAGTCTCATAATCAATGTTTGAAGCCGACTCTGAACAGTTTACCCCAAATCCATTTTCTTTCTTTTTAAAAAAACTTTTTAAAAATTTTCATTTAATTTTTTCCATAATACAAATTATATTTTATGTATCTTAGTTTTCACTTATCGGAAAATTTAATAATTTAAACCGTTGTAATTTAAACAATTTGTCCCTTGCAGCATCTTTATCTCAAATAAATTTCACTTAGACTTTTCATATGGGTTATATGAAATTGTCTTTTTCCCTTTGGTTTTCTTACGAAATCCTTTTGGCGTAAGACGTAGTGGTATTTTAAAAATATTCTAACTATAATATTTATGAATTGTTATCTTTCGCTCCTTGTCTCTATTTTATTCTACTTTCAAAAATCTTTGGTGTGACTTGTGAGAATACGTTAACAGAAAACTTATTTTAGTATATGGATGCACGGTATTCCATTATTACTATTTACATGACGATGAAGATAAACAGTTAATATGAAACAAAAATAAAGAAAAATTCACAATAATGTACAATTATCCTCACTAAATGGATAAAGTTACCAGTATTAAGAGGCGTACTTCGATTTTCGCGACTACATCAAAGTGAAATTAATAATATAGCAAGGCTATTACTACATAAATTAGATATGTTGTAATAGTCTCGCTGTCTTATTATTTTCACTTTGATATAGTCGAGAAAATCGATTTTATAATATATTAAAATAAGTTTTCAGATGTATTGTTTTTGATTATTTCTACTTAACGAATAAAGATTAGAAAATAAATAAATTTATTACTATTAATTATAGACCATATCCTCAGTCCTTCATAAGGCCGATAAATTTATTTACGTAGGACACATTTCCTCACTCGATATCATATCTTATAATATAATTTCTTCATTTATATAATTAAGGCAACTAGAAAATAAATAAAAATAAAGATTTAAATTTTATTTTCAAATTTATTTCGTGTTGACCTGAATACCTAAATACATAAATAAGTACCTGAATCCTGCTCAGGTAATGCAAATGCATTACCTGAGGAGGATTCAGGTACTTATTTCAAGTGAATCCTAATTTTTTATACCTGCACGAGACAAGATCTTGTGTCGTCTTTAAATGAAAATTATGTTGCCAACTTAATTTTTCATGTCTTGTGACAAATTGAAATTTTGGTGAATATTATTTTTATTTATTACTTTACATTTTTATTTCAATTTTATAATATGAGCATTATTATACGTTACATTTTTTCTGTAAAATTTCATTTGTTTTACAATTTTATACATTTAAATTTATACAAGTATATTTTGACCATGTGAATATAACGATTACATTTTAAGATTAAAAATAATGTTAATTTCATTGAACCATTGAATAAATTGTTTCCATATTAGAGCTCAATACTAAAACGGCGGTGTTCAATGAAAATTTATATAGCTCCAAAATAAAAAAAAATCACTTTGAAGGTAATCGTAGAGCGTTTCAAAAATTTTGAATTTTGATCCATTTTCCTTTTTTGATTTATTTATAAGTCAATCAAATTTAAAATAATTTAGATTTTATAAAAATTATTGAGGTCATCTTCATCAATATATAAATTAATTAAAAACATTATTTTTTAAGAACAATTTTTTTTGTTATTACGTATTTATAAATATTTGAAAAAAGAATCTCAATTTTACTTCAAAAATTTAAAATAAGAATTTTTTTCCGACTAGAAGAAGGCAAGGTATTATTCCTTACAACGTAGGACAAGCATATGTGATTAAAATTATGCTTCATTTTTTAGTATGAAAAGAAAAAGTTAAACTTTTTATTAAAACATTCTAAATTATTTTTTTTATTAATGAGGTGACAGGCCTATATATTTCTCGCGGTGTTATTATATTAATCTTTATACTGTTAAAATAACCATTGAACTAAGTGTCATTTCTTTACAACGAATGCAAACAGGTATCATGAAATATGTTGATGGAAATATAATTGTTTACTTACTTATTATTACTGAAACGCATAGGTCTCATTGTTATATTTCTTTATGAGTAAGTTAATAAATTAATAAGTATTAAAACGGACGATCTTTTTAAAATAAATTGAAAACCCTGATTTTATTTAAATTGTTTACCTCTTCATAAGTCCAACATTCCCGGAATATAGATTTCATCTTATTTCTCTCAATACATGATTATTACAGTGAACGTCTTAACTGGTAACGTATTCTTTGGCAATGGATTAGGCTTAATATTATAAACATTTAATCTTATTTCATTAATTTTATGGAAAGATCTTGGTTCTTAAAAATTTATTTTATTTTTTGTGACCCGGGACTTTTTATTTATTAAAAATCTAAAATATTGGTTACTCTGAAATTAGACCATTAAATAGTTCTTATATAGATTGATTATAGTTCATGAATAGAAATTTTAAAACTATTCAAATATTTAGTTGAATATAAATAAAATGTTAAAAAAATGGTATCCAATGTTTGTGCGTAACCCTTAAAAGTTATACTTTTAAGGGTAATACTGTGATCGCCTTTAAATAACCGTATTTTTGTTTTACTATAATATATCTGTTTTGATTGCATACCAAACACAGAAAAACGTTTAACACGGCTGCAACTAATATTAATTTATATAGCGATCCAATTCTTTCGTAATAAACCATCTAACTAGCTACGTGAAGTGTTTTGATAATGAATAGTACAACAGCCAGGACGACGGAAACTTGCTCGTCCTTCTAATGAAGTCTCGACACGGTCATTAACGACCGTAGCTACTACTGATTGTTTTATTTTATTGCTGGCGTATCATGTTGTCTTATATATTTTATTGGTAAGACAGAAATAACTTTCTTAAAGTGAATTTATTATGAGCTAAATAGTGAAAGATACAATATAAAACTAGCTTTGCTCGCAAAATCCAAAAATATTGTTAACTGGAAGTTTAATGCAGGTAACGTCATCTATTCTAATAATTATAATATCTATTATAATACTTGTACGATCACTCGCATGTCTATTCGTTCATCCGCCACAATCGTTTTTCTTAGAAATCGCCTGACGTATAAACTATAGCAGAGCAATAAAACTTATTAACTTGCATATATTGTAGTCGCCGTAGTATGCTGTGTTGATCACAAGACATACGGCCTTTGACGACGCGGTGTATCGCAGAGGGTTTGATTTCTGGTCGTTCGTCGAACGGGGCTGGACTGGTGTTATGGTTGGCTGTAAGAGATTCCTCCCGTAGCAATAAGTCCGCCGTATGTGCTAATTAGATACATTAAAGTCGATAAATATATCTCAAGAAACTTAAAATTTTTTTTTATGAAATTATAGAATGACACTGAAAGCGTATGAATCTTTCTTATTTCAAAAAATATTCAAAAACTATATGCTCCCGCCTTCCTTACTTCCGAAATTCTGAAATTATGAAAGCAATATGAGGTTTCATAAGCTCACCAAAATTTGTAGTAAATTTATGGCGATGATTCTATACATCACAATTTTCGATATATGCATCATATTTGCTATGAAAAGTATATTTTTCAATAATGTTATATTTATTTCTGTATCCACAGCCGATTTTTCAGAAACCTTATAACATCGGGTCCAGATTTTGTGATCTTTTTTGGGTCTAACCCGACATATATTGTGTTCACGAAAAATTTCGAAAAAATAAAAAAATTAATAATAACTTGACTGCAGTGCCCCTTAATGAGTTCTACTATAGTTATGAAAATGAATTCTATTATAGTCTTAATGACATCAATCGTTCAAGTCGTTCAGAAGTTACACGATCACTAACAGACGATTATATGTAATAAGATATAGTTTAGACGTAGATGCAGACGATTATATATAATAAAATATAGTCTATTAATAATATAAGCATTCATTTCATTATCAACACAAATTAGAATATACAGCACAGCGAAATATTTTAATTTTTCTCTAAATTTTTAGTTTTTAATTTTTTTTTGCAGTATGTGAAAAAAAATTAAAAACGTTATAAATATGTGAGAAAAATTTGCAATACGTGGGTTTCGTATATATTACATTGAAAGGTACATATAATTTCTATTAAACTATTTACAAATATTTTTAACATTTCAGTACATTACCCAGTATATATTTCGCATTCGCAAAAATATTATTTTCTCAAAAACTATGAGATTTAGAATCTTTCCTACCGTCTTCCGCTTAATTGTATTTTCGTTGTAATTTTGTATGTAGTTATATGAGCCACAGGTAGGGTGAGGGAGAAAGGAAACATATCCTTTGTGAATATTTTCAAAAATACGTCTAGAACTGAACTGAAGTGAAGAACTGAACTGAAGAACTGAAGAGCACAATTCGAAGAAAATAGTTTCGGATTTCTCATCAATTATCATTTCACGGGATGCACGAATTTAAAAACGTAATTATTTTTCCGGTTCTAAAATATAGGAAGATAATTTTACCTTATCACTATGACAAACATATTTTCCAAAAAAATGCGAGAATCTTCTATGAATTTCTTTACAAATTGATACTACACACTACATGGATATTAAAAAAAAAACAAATTCGATTAATTTCCTCAGTCCTACTAAAGATTTATAAACTTTTTTGTATGTCGACTACTGAATCCAATGTGAGTTTTCGAAAGACAAACGTACAGACAAACGTATATACAGGTGTACTAATGGTTTCTAAGTATACTATGGGATAGCAGTGATACTAAGGGTTTCTTTTTTCCATTGAATTAGGGCATGCTGAGAAAGGCAAGATACTTATGTGGTACTGTACTCGACAATTGAGCGGTATCGATTCATGAGATTAAAATGACGTAAAAGTCACGAGACTAAATAATATTTGAATAAATTAATAAATTTGGCATAATTAAACTATTTTCCAGTACTAAGTAAACAAAATGATTGGCAGTTGATCTTAATTGATCATAAATATAGCGAAGTATTTAAAGTTACAAAGTTAAAACGATGTTGGAGAAGCTATAACTCGTGAAATCACCCTTTTTTTATCATATGTCTAATGTTTGCGCATAATTTGTTTTATTTAACATTTCACGATAATCGGGTAATATTTGAAGCTATCATTGTCAGTCTTTGGCTGGTTTCAGAGCATCGCGTTTCGCCAGCGCCGGCGGCCATATGCGTGCGTCTTAAATGGGTGTCTGTGAAAGGAGTTTTATCAGCGCGAATTTCACACATGAGCTGCAGTCCTGTACAGTTTTGGCAGGTCGGACCCAATACACTAGTTCATCGGCCAGTCCCGATATACTAGCCATTCGGCGCTGGGTGCCGGTCGAGACGTGTGTATTGTGGATATATAGGATACTACGTGGAATGAGTGAAGAGAAAACGAGATTAGTCTTACGTAGGTTGAAGCATCTTATATATATAGTCGTGATGGAGTTTCCCCGAATATTTGCCGTTTTGTCATTTACAGAAAAACAAGCAGCAGCAGTTGCGATGCATACAAATACATCCTTGTAATTTTACATGAATATTGAGAGGTGCATTTGCAATATCTTTCTAAAACTTAAGAGAAAATAGTGACAAGTTCTTTTAAGTATTTTAGTCTATCTAAAACAAAATTTAATAAATTATTCTACACGATTTTCTAAGACTATCCAATTTATTGCGCATTCCTACAGCACCAGTCGATAAGTTGGCGATTACCTTAAGGCGAGCTAATTAAAAAAAACTCTGTTTTATTGTACTAATTATTGTTATTATTTACTTTCATTTAAATTACTAAATTTCACACTAGCTAAGAAATTTAAAGGGATCAAAAGGCAAATACCGTTTTGAACTCAACGTAGTTTTATTGAAAATCATAGTAACCGTAGAATTAGACTCAATCTAATTGATTAGTAGCAGTTGATTGATCGACTTACCGTTGTACTGAGCTTTGTTGATCCGTAGCAGTCACAATAAAATTCGATTAGTTAGCTATTAACGTAGTGTTTGATACATGCTGTGATTAATAACCTTGCGATGAATTAGTTTTCGACATTAAATTATAATTTTAGATGTAATCCGGTGATTTAATATTATAAATTTCATAGTCTGATTGATATCTCTATACTGAATTATACTGAATTAGTTGATGATTATAGTAGAATTAGAATTATTGTTTGGTAACATAATGATGAAATTTTCATAGTCTGATTCTGCCTTGCTGACGTTGACTCGTAGTAGCTTCAGTAGAGTTACATTTCCTGGCTGGGGTTACGATGTCAGACATCGATGTTGTGCCAGTTGATGTTGACGAAAGTTTCATGGTAATTTGTAATACCTTCGATCTAAATAAAAATGTTTTGGTATTAATTAAATGACTTCAGAATTAGACCCAGCGAATTAAAAATGCTATATCGTCTTGACTTATGTCCGTTGTATTTTTATTTAACGAATCTATCAATCTGTTTGAAAATGATACGTTTTCTTGCATTCATGTCCTCGTCCTCTTCCAAGCCCACACCGGCGTCGATTTACCTTGGTTAGTCGTCGGAGTATTTATTTGATTACTACTTTGTGAGGAAGTAGACTTTGTGAGTAGTTGTGCTGTTATGCGAGAGTCTGTTTCAGATGAAAATAACTTTTCATTACTATTGTTTAATAATTCTGAATTTACGTTTTGAGTTGTCTGATGAAGGAAAATTTTTAAAAGTTAATGAATCAATATATCTATATATATAAATATATATAAATATATATATATATATATACATATATATATATATATATATATATATATATATATATATATGTATATATATATTTCGTAATTAGTTTTGCAACGCTTGCGGATAGCCTTTTTCTCATATTTGTTTTGGTTCGAAAATACTCATCACCTGCAGATTTCCATCATTGAAGTATAAGTTTATCTGTGACAATAAGATTAATTTTGGTTACTTCAGATTCTTGGCAGCGGACAACACTTACATGGATCTACATATCACTTACAGATCGGAAATTTACTACAAGCAGCACATTCCACGAAGTTTGCTCTAAAATTTAGCAGAAAATAAACGAAGAATGCATACTACAACCAACAACAAAAATGTGGCAGCGTATTAGCGCAAAATTTGAAGCGTATGCAAATTTCCCTAATTGTTGTAGAGCAATAGATGGAAAATATGTGCGAATAATAAGTCCTGTAGGCGGAGGGTTAATGTTTTACAATTATAAACAATTTTATTCTGTTGTTCTTCTAGCAATGTGTGATGCAAATTATTGTTTTACTTACATCAACATCGGTTCTTGCAGAAAAACGCTAATTCTATTATTTTTCCAGATATTGCACTATGTTAAAGATTATAAAGCAATAATTTAGGATTACCTGCCCCAAAGTACCTCCCAGAATCTTTTATAGTAACACCTCATGTCGTAGTTGGTGATGATGCTTTTGGTTTATCAAACTATATGATAAGCCCTTTATCCATAATAATAGTATGACCCAAGATATTTAACTATAGTATTAGTCGTGACAAAAGATATATAACTACCGTTTTCGTCTTGCCAGAAGATACATATAAAGTACCTTTGGGTTTATATCTAACAAACTTAGAGTGCTTCATACACCAATGAACAACAACTTGTCTAACGCAAGAATTATAGTGAAAATTCGTTGTGTATTGCACAATTTTAACATATTACGGGACGGCTACTATTGAAATGACAACCTAAGCATTACGAGTTTGATTGACTTGAATACCCAGCAAGTTTTTGGAACTGAAAACACATTACGCGAAATGTTTGATGATTACTTTGTATCACCTGCCGGTGGCGTGCCGTAGCGAAATAGATCTACATTCTAGTATTTCGAGACGAATAACAGTCAAACTGTGAACAACACAGGCCGAATCAACACAGGCCACACGCTGTGCTCTGAAACACTATTGAAATTATACCCCGTCAACTGCATGCTGGCCGCCGACGCTGGCGAAACATGATGCTCTGAAACCAGCCTAAGCTCTACATATCATTATGGAATAAATTCATATATACATATCTATATCTATATATATATATATATATATATATATATATATATATATATATATACACACATATATATATATATATATATATACATATATATATATATATATATATATATATATATGTGTGTGTATACGTATATATTTTTGTGTATCTGCGGGTGTGTGTGCATGTACGTGTGTGTGGGCATATGCGTGTGGATTTTAGCTTCAAAACTTAGTTGAAATTCATAAATGTGTTCGTAAGAAACATTGTATAAAATGGAAAATATATACCTTTATTAAACGAACGAAACATATGGTCCTCGCTAGTGGTTACACAAATATTACATTTTACATGCATATTCAAATATTGGGTAACACGAACGGAAGAAAAAGAGAACGAGGGCTATCGTGCTTTTATTTGGCACCACGGCGGCACCACTTCGGAGCGAGATACATTGAAATTTGAAAAGCGCATCGCTTACGTACACAATAAGTTAAAACTTTCAAATTATATAGGTCATTAGTGTTTATTTTTTTGCTTCTTAATTATATATCAGTATTTCGTTATAATGTCAAATAAAAATTAATAAATCAAGTTACAGACTTATATATGTTGTAGTGTTAAATTGCGAACTCCGAATTTATTCAGAATTATTTCGAGTTTATTATTTATCGATTATTTCATACTTACTATGTTATATTTATATCTAATTTACTATGCGTTTGAGAGATAATATGCGCTTGACAGATAACCTTATACCTCTGTCCAAAGTAGTGACATCTGGTGAGTACAAAAATATTAGCCCTCATTGAGTCGACAATAAAAAAAAGCACGTGTACAAAAGAATATGGTGTAATATTAGATTCAAAAAAGTTAGCTGTGCTGCAACTCTTATCGAATTAACCCTTTCTTGAGAGATAATGGGAGAATTATTATAAAACGAATTATATCAGTTTGATTGGTCACAACTCAATATCCCCACCTCACTATTCTTATCTTCCTGAGAATTTAAGACAATTTGAAAGTAATCAAAAACAAATTTCGTAAAAAAAATTAAATTAAATATACGAACGAAATATGATTCTCGGATATTTTTCTAACAACTTTAAAGCAAGTTTTAAAACACATTGTCATAACACAGGAATTTTTTTGGCGGATAATTTCCTGAAATACGTAGTGATAACATTCAACTACACAGTGTGAGTCACAATTCGTACTAATTATAACTAAGTGAATTTAGAACAGGCTATGCGAATTTTTCAAGGTCACTTTAAGAACGCTAACGCCATGTTTATATAATATAACATCATTAAGTATACATATTAAAAAAGGAAGCCTTATAAGATAATTCGATTACACATTTATTTTTCTGCTATAAAATTATACGTTTCGTGTATGTGCCTTATACTTGCAAAATGTTGTGAAAACAAATTTTAAATTTTATTCTTTTGAGTCGTCTGGTGATGTGGTTTTGGAGTCTCCTTTAATAAAAAACTAGCAAATCTACTCATAACATCCTCTTCCATCCCAATATCAAGATAGCAATGGTGATTATAGTTACAAAAGTAATAAGGTACATTGACTACACACTTAAGCACTTTATATTGAAATCTTGGCATACCTTAGATTTTACAATTACTGGGGCATTCCCCATAGCTTTATTTGACCACTCCAAATTGGGCGGAGAGCTTGCTTATATAATATTAATTTGTTATTTATATTGAGTTTAGTATTGAGTCTATCGCGTTTCTTCTCATTATACTCTTTCCACTGAAGCTTGGCGTCAGGAGTTTTACCAATATATTTAGCTGTTTTGACACCATCCATCCCTTCAGAACGAAACATTTGTTCATTATTATGTTTGCATATAACTAGAGTTTTAATAAATACCTTTTTATATAGTTTTCAATACAACAGATAGTATCCATTCATTAAGGTTTTGTATATAATGTCTTAGTGTAAATGCTCAGGTTTCAGAAATATGTTGATATTAATGAAATATGTTTTTGATCATGAACAGAGACCATAAAATGGTAAAACAATGGCAGTGACACTGTGAAGCAGGAGAAGTCAATTTGTTAGAAAAATGTTCAAATTCAATCGTCAAATATCACAACTTTTGCGGCTCCGCTATAAAATCCCAATTATTCTATTCAAAATAAACTTTTGTACAAAAGCCAAGAATAAGTGCAAAAGGAGCATAATATATATAAATAATTAATCTCTTTTTGTACAGAATAAATGACTATACTCACTTTATTTCTATTTTTAATTTTTTAAATTCATTTTATGGTTAAAATATATCGTTGGGTTTCAATGTCGTAGAGACGATTGTGAGGTGCTAATATTAATTTAAAGTGACCCTAATTTACATCTGCGAAAGAATATTTTAACCAATTTTTACTACATAATAACAATTATGTGACTGATAAATTTTTTTATTCGTATTATTACTTAATTTATTTACCTATTTTGCTATCATAAAGAGACATTTTTAATGTCATTCGGTTATTATCAATATCCAAATGGTTGCATTAGGTGTATACACACATACATACACACATATATATATGTATATATATATATATATATATATACATACATATATATATATATATAAATATATACATATATATATATATATATATATATATATATATATATATATATATTAGGTGATTCACATAATTCAAGTGTTAATTGTTTTAACTCTCAACCCATATCATTCTATCTACCAAAATAATAATTCGTTTTAAATTTCGGATTTTTTAATTAATATTTAAGGGTCGCTACCATCTCATAAGGTTTTTAAGAATTACCTTAAAATTTGCACTTATTGCGATGTTGGCTATGGTTTACTTTTACAACTTTGATGATGGTATTTAGTTGCTAACGTAAACAGTTCTTTGTTTACTCATTTCGTCGGCACCTCAGTGCTCTCTGTAAATACCCACAATTTAGTTAATATAAACAATACAATGCTCTTTTATACCTTTATCCAGTGACGCCATCGTTGCGAGTCAAAGTGATTGTGTATGATTGTAAATGTGATTACTTTAGCTTTATTCTCGTATTTGTATTTCTAAAATGACGTCGAATGTAATAAAAACGCGAAAAAGGACTGAAATATGTGCAAACAAAATTACCGTCAGTGAAAGAAGTGATGTGTTTATTTTTTCATCATAAAAACGTAATGAACAACACAAATAGAAAATCGGCGTCATTAACAGCGAATGATGTGATGACACTACAGCAAAAAGCAACTATTCCTACCAAAGAAAAACAACATGTTATGATTAAAATACTTAAATGCTTTGTTTTATATTGCTCACTCAAATGCCGTTAATATGATAACTATGAAGAATATAAGCAATTTCTTTTAAAACAAAGAGAAATGAGTCGTCCAGAGAAAATTGGTAATATGGATAGAAGCCATGCGAGAAAACATAATCGGACATGAAATAGTAGATCGTCTACCAATCTTGGTATCTGGAAAAGGAGTCGACCAGCTCTTGGCTGTTCCCAAGCTTAATAATGGCTTCTGCTATTTTTGAGACTATTTTATCATGGAATTTATATGATAAAATAAGATGTATGTGTTTTGATACAACAGTATCTAATACAGGGGGAATAAACGGAGCATGTGTTCTACTAGAACAGAAAATGCAAAAGGAACTGATTTGATTTGCATGCCGGCATCGCACACTAGAAATTTTACTCGAAAGTGTTGTTGTAACAGCTGTAGGGCCTTCCAGTAGTCCTGAAATTATGATTTTTAAAAGATTTAAAAGCTACTGGCCAAAAATAAATCAAAGAGACTTCAAAACCGCAATGTCTGAACCATCTACATGGAATTTTGTTCAAACTGTCACAAAAGATATCATCGCTTTTGCTGAAAATCAACTGGAACATTTTCAGCCTCGTGACGATTATAAAGTGCTCCTTCATTTGATAATTATCTTTTTGGGAGGGATTCCTGAAAAGAGTATCTCATTCAAAGCCCCTGCTGGAATGCAGCGTGCACGGTGAATGAAAAAGCTATATACGCACTGAAAATGTTTTTGTATAAGCATCAGCTTAAAATCACAATTAAGTAAGCTAAGGTAAGCTAAGGTTTAAAAAAACAAATATTTGTATATTTGTTGTAGTTTTCTACGCAAAATACTGGTTTACAGCGCCAGTGGCTGATATGGCCTCAGCGAATGACTTACAGATATTAAACGATTTGGTTAATTTCGAAAACGAACACAGTTGTAGCCAAAGTTGCCATAAAAAAAATGTTGTGTCATCTTTCCAGAGAGCTAATTGCTTTAGCTTTTTTTGACAAACGAGTTTCTATCGAAAAAAAAACGTAATATGATTTTGGCTCGGAAAACTTTTTTTTCGGTCTTTTATGAATCACCCTAATATATATATATATATATACATGTAATAGAGACAAATTCTATTTAGTTTCCTTTCCTAAGTTTTTATTTAATTTAGAATTATATAATTTAAATACGACGTACCAAAATAGCACGAACTTTGCAGTTAGTAAATAATAAGAACTAAAAATATTTCATATTTTCTGTCGCTCATTTGCTAGATGCTTAATGATTGATGTTGACATAATCAAAACCAGAATATTATTGTAAGGAATTTATTTACAAATTAAACGATCTGATTAAGAAATGTTTTTTCACTATATCAAACTTGGAGGAATAGATTAAAAAATATACTTATTTCGTTGATATGTTCCTATTTTCGGAACGGAATTTAATTTTACATCAATGTACTACTACTAGAAATGATTCAATTGGTGAGTTTCATTAACTTTTTTAGTTTTTTCCTTTACTCTGATCCATTAATGACGTAAAATTTTAGAGAATTTAATAAAACGATATATTTTAAACTATGTGCAGCTACTACATTATATACTTTTAGTTTTCTAAGTATTATAGTTTAATTCAATATTAAGTTAGTTCATGATACTTTTTTAAACTATAATGGTACAACTTCGCTGGACTCAATTAAATTATTTTCGTTAGTTCTGTTTAAAAAAAGTGAATTGGGTTATTTACGGTAAAACAATCCATTCATCAGTTAGTTACCTCGATCCACTCTGCTTAGGACTCTTGCCCATCGGTCATATTTCTTTCTCTTCTAAAGCAGGATTTGGTTAAATAGAGCAAAAGTGCTTTGACATAAATATATGAATAAAATTATACAGCCATAGATCGATCGAAATCTCTTTTCGATCGATCGATTTATAAGGTTTATAAAAGACCTGATCGTTATCTCTTTTCGGATATAGCAACGACTTGTACCGCCTTATCTTGATTGTGGTCTGTAAATTTTATTTAATGGATGTAAGAGATTAATATTTGGCACCATATGCTAAGTAAATTATTAATTATCCATACATATAATAAAACACAGTTTTAATGGTGTGAATTACGAACAACGCATTTAGTAAACTTTATACTCATAGATTTATTAGAACGTAGTACTAACAACGTCATCTATTAACGTTTTTAGTAAAATTTATGCGATAAATATTGCAGAAATAATATAATAGACGGATTTTGATGAAATTTGGTACGATAATAGTTTATACCGTTGGGCAACACACAGAATACTTTTTATCTGGATATTTCTGATTTAAAAAAACCGATTTGGTAAATATCACGATGTAGGTATGGCTAACGCTTCTATTAATTTTTTTTTAATTTATGCTCATAGATTCGCAAGCAGTTTATGCTGGGCGAATTTTGATATAAAAAAAATCCCTAAATTAGTGAGTATTACGATATTGGTACTGCCAACGCCAACAATTAACATTTTTAGTAATATTTATGCTCATAGATATTGCAAAAATTATTAAAAAATAATAATAACAATAGTCCTATTAGTTTCAACAGCCGGGTCAGTCGTGGTGTAATAGTTAGTGAGTTGACCTGGTATGCCGAAGATGCGAGTAAGATTTCCTTCAAGCGAACAACTTTTTCTATGTGTGATTTAAAATAGAGTTTACTATAACGATGATATCTTTAAATATTAAACTTTTCCTAAATATTGTTTTTTATTTATAATATTATCAAAATAAATGCATGGCTATTGTTTGTACATTACCAGTATTTGTAAATTCTACCCTCATAGAAAATAAAGTCATTGTTGATTTTTTAAATCTATCTATATTGTGTTGATATTTATTCATTCATCTTTCACCCATTCTCAGTCCTTTTAGGTATGACGATTATTCTAAACGATAATCGTCAGTGAATTTAACATGGATGAAGTCATAGGTACAGCTAGAATTAAAATAATTTATAAAATAATAGAAAGTGTATCAAATAGTAGTATCCTAAAGAAAGTAGAAGCTAAGTTAGTTAAGAACTTTACTAAAATTGGTTACCATAATTTCACTACGGCAACAAGTTTTTGCAACAAGCATAGTTTAATTGCTGTACAAGTTTTTTATTGTGTTTCATCTTGAAGAAAATAATTACAAACTTTGAAATGGGTGCAAAAGATTTTTAAAAGTTATCTCTACTTGAAACGTTATGTTTACTTCTTTTAAATTTTCTTTAAATAATTGTATTCAAATTTTCTTTTAACCGTGTCATCCATTTTTGTAAAAGAGACCTTTTGTGTTTATCACAATTTCCGGAATTTGCATGTAAAGTAATAACATAAATCTAATCACAATTTACTTGATAAAAATCGCGAATATCATAGATAAATGAGGAAAGAAAAAAAATTCGCGAGTCTAAAAGAGTAATCAAAATCTGCTTTTAGAATAGAGTTTCTTGGATATTTATAATGATAAAAGTATAATTATTCAAAATTTGATATCATATATGCAGTCAGAACATTTGCTCACATTTTACCTGTTTTATGGGGTTCCGTATTCCAACAGGTCTGTCCTGTAATATAATCTCGTCGTGTTCATATGTGCCTATTGCACCCTCATAGTTATCAAAGTTTTTGACCTGCGTGAATTAAATTTTGCCGATATAGGCTTGCAAATAAAGCTCTAAATAACAAATATATAACACAAAACGTTTTTCTTAAGTAGGAATGAAAAGCAATTATTAGCCTATCCCATTGTGTGAAATATCGTTAGAAAGTTAATTTCATACAATAAATGAAGAACTTATGATTGGTGGGCGTGATCTTTGTTAGATATTTATTTTGATTTTTTTACAATAAGCCCTTATATTTGGAATCATGGCACTTTTCTAAATTTTTCCCGACTTTGTGATATTCGTGATACTTTTACAGACAAGATGAGGTTCTCATGGTATATATTTCGAAAATACGGGTGGGAAGTGTAATGTAAAAGTCCATTATAACTAAACATTACTTATTCACCTGGCTATGATAATATCGATAATTGTTTAACGTTTCATTGCAATATAAGAGTTACACATACATGAAAATATTTCGAATCATAGTAAAAAGTTAAGACCTCGAGAAATAAGACAAGCATTTTAAAACAAACGTTCCTCTTTAATTAGATAACTATTATGGTATTCATGAAATAATCATATAAACTTGGAATAAGGTAAATATTAAAAAAAAGCTAAAGATAAAAAATAAACTTAGTTTTAAAACAAAATAACACATGTCCGTACAACATGGGTACAAAATAATCTTAGTTTTAAAATAACACATATCGGTACAACATGGTCTCTACTTGCGACAACGGATGATTCTGGCGTGCTTGACATCAATTCACTTTTCTGAAATACTTTTCTTGACACATACTTACCAGGAGTTTGCTTCGAAGATTTACGTTGTTGTTATCTGTATGTGCCAAACGTTTGTAGAAGCACGGAAAGTCACATTGGGCGGAATGCTCTTAGCCGCTTACGGCTTAACGTCTCAAATCCTTGGCAGTAAACTGCAACTGCTGAGTTGTTTCTATCGACTTTGAAAGAATGATTATGGAAAAATCCTACGTCAACTCTATGACTTATGCATTACATTTTATTTGTAGCTGACAATTTGTGACATTTGTACGTTGGATGTTGCGTGAACAATATTGTATAATTCTACCATTGATTTTGTCTAATTATTAAGTATAATTAATTTCCAATGAATAAAGAAATTAGTAATTTTTAGGCGGTTACTTTAAGTATCATAATTGAGATGAAATCTAATCCATTTAATCTGTTTACATGATTATATATCTTTGCTAATATCCCACCTGAAGATGTTGTAATACAACGAAACCTAGGTCGTGGTAAAGAAATTAAAGGTAGTAGAAATAATGCTACATCAAGTAGTTTCATTTAATTGTGAATAATGAATTTCTACAAAATTAACTCCAAATATATTCAATATTTCAACACCTTTATCTCTTAAACAAATGAGACTATTTTGCATTGCTTCTATAGAAATTAAAGCTTGACAACATTTATCGCATTTGATTTTTTTGATCAAAGAATTAACAACAAATCCAGCAATATATTTTATAATATTATCTGAAAATAATGACAAATTAATTTGTTGTAAAGCATAAATAAAATCACGATATTCCAACTCTACTTCTTCTGATTCAGTTCTCCGATGTGATATTAATTCTTTTCAATAAAAGAGGGACAATTTAAAATTGATATATTTTCCAGAGGAATACAGTTTCCAGTAATATTTTTTTATAAGTTGCTTCAAATTAACATGTTGTGGTGTTAGCATTTGCAAAACAATAATTCTAAATGACCTTCTTATGAAGGGTTAGGAAGTTTAATAGAATATTTTCGTTTGGAATTAATTTAAAAAAAAAATGCTGCACTTTGTTATTATTTTTGAATTAAATTTTTAAATACAAATTTATGCATTTGAATGTGCCTAAGAAACCAGTATATCGCGGAGACTCGATTAATTTTAATATTTTATTGTTTTTTGTCGTCATATGCACCTTTAACGTTTTCAAAAAGTTTTTGCTTCATCCAGTTTTTGAGAAACTATTAGATAATTGTCCTTGGTTATAGCTAGTTTTAAACCGTAGCATTGGGTTTTGGAATCAAGAATATCGAAAAGTCATTTACTAACATTAGCGTATTAGCAATAGATATAGCTCCTTCAAAACTGTAATTTCAGTTCTCTAATATAAAACAACGAAGCTGTAGGAACGTTTCTAGCGAGTTGTGTTATGTGTTTTAATTTTATCATATTATTTTTAAAGTTGAGGTACTCTGATCAAAGTTTAATGGCTACATGGGATGATTGACTAAAGGTATGTTTTCACTAAAGGTAACGAAGTATCAAAGGTTTTTATCGCATATTGATAAGCTTTTGTCGAATAAAACTTCGAAGTTCTTAATTCAGGGGAATATTTGATACGATTTACTTTGAGTGTTGTAACGTTGAATAGTAACGTTGAAATATAAGTTCTCGAGGTTGGACACCAATTTTATTTAATAATGATACATTTCCATGAGTCGTTATATTTTTCTTTTCTAATTCCTCCAATATCATATTCAGTGAATTTTCTCTTTAGCGTGCGATTTGCTTCACATAAGAGCTTTATTATTATATTTTTAGTTAACAGTTTACTTTTTAGAGCACATATTGTTCGACTTATTCGTCTTTTTCATAGGGTGCTGTAATTTGATGGGGTTGTGAAGTCGTCTTCAAGTGATTTGAAAGACGGAAGAAGCATAGGCAAGGCTATACGGTCGTTTGATAGCTAGATTATTGTATTCAACAGAGTCTTTATCCTTAGCTAGATCCTGTAAAAATGAATAAAAACATTATATTTGAATAAAAATAAAAACTGATTTCAAAACCTAACAACATAGATAGGTGAAACCTAAAATTTTTAAAGTATTATTTGGAATCGGTTAAAAGGTAGTCACTGTTTTTTTTATTTAAATTTTAAATAAAATTAAACGAAACTTATAAAAACCGACATATGAACTTTTAGCGTGACCCATAATGTTTTTAATAATAAATTTGTACTCGTCATAGTGTAGAAATTCATTGAAATAGATTTATCTGGAATAGACATCTAAAATCAAAAATATTATTCATAGTAATCATAAATCGTTGCCATTACTCGTATTTTAAGGGCAAAAGTAAATTAATTTAAATTCTAATTGAGCTAGGTCTAGTAAAATAACACATAAATTATTTTTGGAATGAAAATAATAAGTGACTTAAAGATCTAACAATGTTTAAATATGAAAGTCAATTTCAAGCACTAAACATTTTAAAATCATTTTCGGAATTGGCTAAAACATAGTCACTTTTCTGTTCTTTAATTGAAATGTTAATAAAATTAAAGAAATCTTACAAAAACCTTCAAGTGAATTTAAAGTAAAATCCATCTTTTTCCAATTAAATGAAACTACGTGGTGTAGTATTATTTCTACTTTCTTTAAGTTCTTTACCACGACTTAGCTTTCGTTTTATTACAACATCTTCAGGTGGGCTATTATTCTTTGTTAATAGCGCACCTGAAGATGTTGTAATACAACGAAACTTAGGTTGTGGTAAAGAACTTAAAGAAAGTAGAAATAATATTACATCGCGTATATTATATTTAATTGTGAATAATGAATGTTTACAAAATTACAACCAAATATATTCAATGTTCATCTTTTTTCAAATAATAAATCTGTATTTATCATAGTTTGGTAATTCATTGAACTAGATATATCTGGAATAGACACCTGGGAATGAAAAAAAAGATTGTACTTGTTAATTATAACTCGTTGTCATTACTCATATATTAAAAGCAAAACTAAAATAATTCCGACATTAATTACATACAATCCCTGATAACTTAAGCGTTGGGATGGCATTTTCACATAAAAAGCGTCGTTTTTTAAGGAATTTAAAACATTCCTCAGTGAAATGACGAGAACATATCGAATACGAAATACGGGTCGTAGGAAATTATTGTCATAGACAATTGTCTATAGAAACAAACTATAGAAACAATTGTCATCTCGTATAGTAGTATTAATCCATTTTTTTTCGTTTCTGGGCAGTTCGAAAATTTAAATAAATTAAAAAATTTTATTAAAATTGAATAAAAAAACAATTAGTTAATGCAAAATATATCAATAATTAAATTAAAAACTACATCATCTAACTCTACTAGATTACATACGATATCGACATTTTTGATAAGTACTGATGACATCACAGGCCAAACACACTTGATGAAAGAGCAAAATAGTTGAAAGAAAGGACAGCGAAAGAAATAAACGGGCACCAGAAATAAACGTGTTAATGTTTTAAATTTATAAAAATAAATATTAATTACATTAAAAAAATTAACTTACCGGTGCAACGTTATGCCATTTTTCTGCAAACTTGATTTTTTTTAAAATTTTACTGTTAAGTAAGACATGGTAAGACATGATAATTAAATAGAGATATGCTAAGTAATGTTTAGTTAAAGCTTGATATTTTGCATATTAATGAATGGGAATATTGAATAAATTTTTCACACAATTTTTCTTGAAGATTCAATTTACAACATAAAAATTAATGAAGTTATTTAAACCTTATAAAACGAGTAAACGTATTTGATAATCTTTTATGAAAGCTAAAGAACTAACATACAGTACTTATCATTAAAATACACACAAAAACGTATCGAAGTAGTTATTTTATATAAACTAAGAAGGGTTAAAACGTCGTACTATAATTTTTTTTAATATTTTTAAAGCTGTCTTTTATTTATTTATATAGATACAGTGTAGAAATAATAAATTTTGCATTTCCTCTATGTAATAAGACCTTTTTGGTATTTTGCAGAATAAATCTGAATTTTATGTTTAATTATATTATTTTTATACAATTCATATTTTTGACAAGTCAATGCTACGAAGAGTGCAATTTAGTCAATGTCACAGAGAAATAATTCATTTCTGTCAATACTACGCAGGTCAAAATTTAGTCCAATTTTCTGTGCAGCGTGTAGAGTAATACCAGCACATAATATTTTTCTTATACTCTGACAAACATTATTAAAAAGACGTTGAAATCTCGTAAGAAACCTAAGCGTTACGATTTCGTTTTAGTAATGAATATCCTAATCTTTTTTCAGGATATTTTAATTGATTTGGAAATATTAAAATAACAACGATATGTTTTTAAAATTAAAATAGAAATATTATAAAATTATTTTGTGACAAATTATCTAATTACGAATATATTTATACATTTCAAAATCGACTGAGGTAAATTTTCATACAGATCTATTTAGTATTTTTTCAAGGTACTTGGTTTACTTACTCAATAATTTTTAAATAAAATTGTGTAACATTCATTACACAACTTAATTTATTTGTGAAAGAAAACTTCTGTGGGCTTTATTAGCATTATGAAAGTCGCAAGTAAAATTAATCCATAACGCGACACACGTCACATTATTCCAAAGCCATCTCTGTTTCGCTAGTAAAAAATGTAACTAGTTTCAAAACCTTTGATTTTCTACTTTTATAGACAGGAAATGAGAAATTGGATTATGATAAGTTTTATAGTCAGTAAAAGTCTCTTTCAATTCACAAATAAAATATTACTCGTGGCCGTGCAGTGTACTTCATTACATAGGTGTTTTTTTACCAATTAACTTATATATTATACTTATTATTTGATTTAGTTTTAATAAATTAGTGCTGTTTACTATAACTCAAAACATTAGTTTGAAGAAAAAAGACATATTATTAACTCTGTATTTAAATTATGTCTTATTTCAGCCATCAATACAAATAATTTATTATGAGGACCAAATATTTCGTATTTATAAAACGTTTACTTGGAGACGTACTTAATGTCATCAACTGAATAAGAACATATTGATTATAAGATTGTTGATAATAATATTTTTAAAACTGCTTTAGCATATTATTTACTTCATTAATTTACATTTTAAAGCCATAAAATATTGGTTGGTCAGTTCTTCAAACTAGTAAAGAAGCTACTGTTATGACATAAAAAAGGTAATAAAAATTATCTACAGGTAAATATTTTTTGCGGCAAGCTCGATTTAATAAACGGTAACATTTATATTCTTATGCGAAAACGCGTGTTTTAGTTACACACACATACGTGTGTGTGTAACTAAGGGAGATAATTTTTTATTGGGTTAGGTATTCTTTAACGATCGAAAAAATACATGTCTGTACAATTTAAATATCATGGTGGAATTTATCTTCAGAACAATAATTTTAAAATAACTATTCAATGCACACGTGTAGTCTGCTCGCACCTTTTATGATATTGTAGGACGGTTTATTATTCAAATTAATTTGATTACGTTTAAGTAATCTAGAGTAATTTTCAAGGCTAATATTTAAAAGTTAAATGGCAATTAATTGAATGGCAATTAATGAACAGATAAAAAATATGTGAATGAAATCTTCTTTCTTCAATTCCCATAATATTAGAAAGCAAGTAAAAAAATTAACGCAGTAATTCAGGTTACCAAAAATTGTTTCTAAATATAGGTTTTAACTTAAAAGGTAAAATACTTAGTAGGTGTCATGTTTGGAAACTTTGTTCGTCTTTCCATCTATTTCATATTTCATTCATATACACTAACATATATACACAAATAAATTTTAATATAGTCTTAAAAAGCATGGGGGAAATATTAAACACTAATTGCCTCTACTAGTCAATGAGTAATAATCAATAAACGTAACATATATATATATATATATATATATATATATATATATATATATATATAAACGTAAATACATAATTAGAAAAAAATAGGAACAAACATTTCTAACGAGTTTATACAATTGCAGAGAAAAAATTCTAAAAACTTTAACAATACTTGGAATATACAAGTTAAACTCCCAAAGAACGTGTGTTTCCGTCGCATATGGTAAACGGCAATGAGTTTCATAATTGCAATAATTATATGCACTGGTTAATTCTCTTTGGGGCTCTTCCCTACACTGAAACATTAATAGTTGGTTATTTTCCAAGTGAATGCTCATTTCCTTGCAGTTGTTGATCATCTTCGAGTTGACGGATACGGATTTCGTGTTGAATTCTAATATTATTGACGGTCCTTTTCCAACAACGATTGCAGATGTCTTGCCCGTTATTAAATTCAACCTGAAAAGAAATAAATTATAATATTTATAATTAATGGAAATTGACTTGGCTTTCGCGCAAAGGTTTTTCTGCGGGATGTCAACTACCTTAAAAAGTAGTGAAGGTTTGCTGTCCGAGCGATACTTACCGACAGCTAGTGGCTCATTTCATAAGGTATAACTCATTTGCATGTAGTTTAATGTCTATGAACTCACAGTCCTTTACCGGTCTGATTTGAGTTATTATTTAGTTATATTTGTTTCGTGCACACATCATAAATTATACAATTTACGAGAACAAATATATTTAAAAGAACTAAAGAATTTAACTATTTCTTTATAATAACTCCACACTATCCGGTCTTCCTAACACTACTCATAAAAATATTTTTAATAACAAAAGCACAAGGCCGTGCGCAGGTAGAAGCTCGGCGTTTGACTCGTTTGAAAACAATTGTGCTCCATTCGTTTTTCAAAGTTAAATAAATTAGTAACTGACCGAAAGTGGATTTTTAGCCGAAAATGAATCCGAAACTGAACCATCGGTTTCTGTCCTAGTTTCGGCCGAAACCAAAACTTTTTTAGACCTATGAAATTGTACATAATTCTCTGTAATTTATAGGCTTACAGACATATAGGAGCACTTGGACAACTTACTTCTCATAACGTAAGAAAGACTTTTTCTTTTAAATAAAAATTATTTCAGTCACTTAGAAAATAAATCAATAATCGTAATTAAAAATCTTATAGGCTAAAAAAGTACTTTTTCTGCATTTTTACCTAGCAAATTACGGTGACGATTTATGTTTATTTGTTCAGGAACACTGAACATTTACTGGCTGAGGATACTAGCTGGTGGTGCGGAAGGTACTTTGACATTGCTTTTTTCAACGTTGGGTATGGACTGGATTTCCAATAAGAAAATATATCAGCTTACGTTGTAGTCGTTGCTCGAACATATAACACTGGATTATTGATTTCAATACCAAAGTTTTATCATATTCTGTTTCATTTTTATTTTCCTGAGTCTCACATGGTGTATTGTCGTGGATATCCCATGACTTTCTTTTTGTTTCTGGAAACTGGATGCAAGCAGCATCGATTCTGCAGAAGATGAGGGGATAATGTTTCTATTTACCGCTCTGTTATAATTTCATCCCAATAAAACAAATACGATTTATGTGATTGCAATGTCAACAACATTTAAAGTTAGATATTTTATTTTAAAATATGGGTCCAGTAATGTTGCTGCAGTTAATGACGGATGCTCTTTTAAGACTGACATTTTTTGATTCAAGTTTCCATGTAGAAAATTTTTCATGATTGTCATTCGCTCATCTTCGTTTTCCAATCGAACTTGTAATTTCCGATTATAACTATCGAAATGCAAGCGCCATTTAATGACCAGTAAATGGTGACTCGTAAAAGAATTTCAATACTTCTGTGAGATTTTTCATGATGTTCCATTTGGTAGAGCAAAGTGTATTTATTTTACCATGTTGGACAGTGCATAAGTGTATTAAATTGTCTTGCTCCAAAAACCTTTGGAACATCAAATAGGTACTGTTCCACCTTACATCAATATTTTGGACTAAAACATGTTCTGACAGCCCGCATTTGTTTTGGCATTCCTTTATTTTTATTATCGCTGGCCTACAATTTTTTGGCGTTTTGACGTGAATACGTCTTTAAATTTGCTAACATACAGGGGCAATCCAAAAAACCTAATGATAACAAAATCGGGGGATTTGGCATTGCACTGGAAAGCTAAAGGATTAAAGAATTCATTACGATAAGCGAGAACAGTGACGCATCACGCGCGATGGAGGTGGAAGCGCCGCTATTTTGAGGTAATTTTGCTGGGTATCGAGATTTGCAATTAGTATAACTTTTGATTCAGAAAAGCTACGATGTTCGTTTAAGTTTTAATTGCCAGCTGTCCTCAAAATCTATCGATTGTATATAAAACATTAGTTTAAAGTGGTAACAGTGAGTATAAGTATTAGAATAAAACATAATACAGTGTTACAAATACAATATAACAAAATACAGTCTTAGAATAAAAAAATATTATCAAAAATGTATAATGTCGGCCTATACGCGTCGAAAAGCCAAAACCAAATACATAAATAGTATACGGCTGGAAAGGGCTTCTCAATAACAATCGAATGGTAATAATAAAACACCATACGACCGAGTCAAAGAATGAATGCGGCCGGGGCGGATCAACTTTACATAGACGTATTAACTTGCAACACACGGCCGTGTCCATGACGCAGTCACACCCCATTTTTTTTTCTTATTTCTTTAGTGTCTTCATCTTCAAATAATGATTGCTTGATCACAAATTGCGGCGGAAGTGATACACAACCAATAGGCTCATAGTGTCGGGTTCGCACAGTATAAGCAATATTTGCGGCATTATGGCGCAATCATATCTTTCAGAAGCATATCTTTCAGGCGTTGATGTTCTACAATGAAATGACCTGTAAGGCTGAGAAGGGATTTTTAAGCCTTAAGTCCTTAAGTTAAAAATGAACTCATTGGAATGAATCTCACCTATTAATAAGGTAACATATCCACAATAACCAAATTCATATTCGCTTTGTCCATACTGCGTGAAATTTCGTAATGATTTGGCCATTGTGCAATTTGGAATGGTCGATTGAACAAATTTAGGTTGATTAGTTCACAATACCTCTATAGAGAATTAAGTTCGTTTTTGTATATTAAAATTTTTTTTTATGTTGTCTAATTCCAACTGTCAATTCAGAATTTGTCTGTGCTGTGGACTAGGAAATTTATTTAAATTTATGTTTATATATTTAAGTTATTTTTTTGGTTTATGACTTCCCAGTGAAAGTGAAAATTATTAGTAATGTTTTCAAAAACTACCAAATAAGATTCCTTTATTTTTGGGATATGTTTACCTAAACACGTGTATAACCTAAGTTTAGTAATTAAATCAATAGTAAAAATATACTAAATGAATTATATTACAATTTTACTTATGTACAAAAACAATCGCTGTCTAAATTACTCTAAGTCTATTCCAAATAGATACATAGCTATTTTGCACGAAATTTTATTCAAATATCTAAGTCTACCCGTTCAATCGAACTGATAGGTTCCATCTAAGTGAGATATTTATTTATTATAAACCTTGTAATGACAAAAGCACATTACATAATAACTTGTGAATATTATAATTCGTCCACCGCTACTTAAAAGAAACACTAATACACTAATTCATTTCAATTTTGAATTCAATACTTTGTCAGAATATCATTAAATAAAATATTTCTTAAAAAACAGTAAACACTTACCGTTATTTAATACGCACGAAAACAAAAATGTGACATATCAGCCGCGGGTCATTGACGTACTGAAGTTCAAGTGGCCAAGAAACGCTTGCGAAGCAAACGCCAGAGTACAGCTGAATGCAACCCGAGAGTTCATGAACGTACGTTTCGACCAAGTTGAAAGGTTCGGCCAATTTTTTTAAATAAAATGAAATTAATTTTTACCCGATATTTGTATTAATGATAAAACTTCATTAGTTTTAATTATCATATTTAATTGTACTAAGGTTTGCTATCGAATTTATGCTGCTTACTTCTTCTCAATAAATGCCTTTCTCTGACTCGTACACAGAATGCGGACACAAAATACAAGCTCAGTGTAAATGTTCCGTTATAAAACAAGATCAGGAATTGGAGTAAAAGCATTAATTTCTTGGTATCCAGTATTCACAGCTACGGTCGTAGGATTTAAAATCAAATGAACACCATAATTCACACGTTATCAAAAGACCTTGGAGATGGCCTGTGTTAGAAATCGCACTGAATAAAGGTAATAATATGACGTAGGTGAACAATGAGCAAACGATCACTAATTTCGCTCCAGGTATCCAGGTACACTAACCTCATTGTCAGCTGTACACCGATTTGTTTCATATTTGCAGGCTGATTTACGTTACATACTTGCAAGTGGGTGGAAAGGGGAGCATACCATATTTATATCAAGCAAGTTTTGATTCAATTTCGCACCAAGGTTCTAAGTAAACGTATGTAATTTAATATTTAATGAAAAATATTTTTATTTTATGTCATGTTAAAATAAAAAATTTATTTTGGATTAAAAAAGCTGACAACAAAATTTAATTAAAAACAAACTTAACTACAGCAAACTACTAAAAAGTATTATTAACTTTTAATTACAGCAAAAGGGGTGCGGCGTTTGAATTGGGCATAATTTTATATTTGAAAGTTAACTGGTTAAATATTGAGTGAAAAGCAAAATTAAAATATGTCTAAAGTAGCTTCACAGACATATTTTTAATTATGCGTAATTTAAAAGAGAAAAAGAATGTAATGTATATGTTAACTTGAACCATCGAATCATCCACTGTATTTTCATATTCGCTTGTGCAAATTCGGATGTGGAATTTTTGAGTAATTTCTAAGACTACAAAACTGACTTTATAAAAGTAATGAAATTTATTAATCAATATTCATGTTACATTTGTGTTCAATAATTGACGATATTATTTTTATTATACATGAAAGGTGTATTCTACATTTTATTTCGATATGATGAGTTAAAAAAACCTGCCATGTTTTGAGATTAATTATTTAAGTAAACAATTCAAAATTAGTCTACAGTTAAAGCAAACGTATAAACCGTTTATTGTTGTTCGCACCTTTTTACTGCACTAGTATGAAAGGGCACTTGAAAATAGTATCAATGCAATTGTATAAAATTGTTATGTGTTTTCAAGATATATACGCATTTATTGATTGGTTTGAATGATTCTTTGGCGGCTGTGCCTCGCTCATTTTCATCTGCGAAGCTTGTGAGAAATAATCGTAGTGATACAGTTTATGTCTATTTACAGAACGAATATTGCTCTATGATATAAGTAACGTCCTGATCCCGTACAAAAAAAACAGGTAATAAAGTTTAAAAAAAAATGTGAAACAAATTCCATTAGCTCTTAAGAAGCGTTTCTCAGATGAAAATAAGTTTACACTGAACAACCTTTCAAGAAAGAGCCTTGAATAAAATCATTCATTCATAATGTGCGAGAACTATATTAGTTATATCCATTGGTATTGATGACATCGTAAGTACAAACAAACGTTTTGCAGCCAAGCATGAAATGATGTTTAAATAATAATTTCGTTTTTATTGTAACAATCAATTTTATAAAAACTGACTTGAAATAAAAATTAAAGAGGATCAAGCCTCTGCAAATAATGCACAGCAACAATACAAATAGACTAGTGTCGATGCTGTTCTGATGTATTGAAATACTTATATTTTTGAGTTAAATGTGTAATGCACATTTAACTAATAATGTAATAACATTTAGCCTACTGAAGAAACCACATAAAAAACTCATCTAATACTCTTGCCCTAGCGGTGGTGTGAACATGAATACTTATTTCATTTATAATTTAGCATATATTTAAATAAAGAATAAATAGTTGTGTGGATAAAGATTAAACATCTTTTTGAAGAGAATATTATGATCTTTAATTTTTGTAATAACTTTTTTTTATAGAAATCAATAGTTGTCAAAACAATTGCTAAGAAACTTAATCCTATTTCATGTCAGTCATTATTTATGTGTATTAGAGGCATTAAATTGAATATTTAACATGTGATTTATCCTATAGCTAAGTATTTATAAACTTCTCAATGATTATGAATTACTTCATGAAGCCAACTTTACTACGAGTGAACTTTAGTATAAACATATATCTATACCCTACTGAAATAAAATTATTAATGTTGAATAAATGAAATATTTTTTTTGTAATATGTGCTAATAAGATGAACATTTTAATTTTATTTACATTTTTAACCGGTTTACTACGTTATCGCAATTAGCGAATTTGTTTCAAAATAATCGTTACTATAAATTTTGAACATTTAAAAAAAAAGTAAATATTCGAATCTTGAAAATGTCCTGATGATATCTTATTGCTCTTGAGTGGTTTTTATTTTGGCATAGCTTTTGTTTCAAAATAAACTCTATTGAAATTTTTCTCTATTTCAGAGTATGTAAAGATTCGATCACCCGATTGACAGCATATTATTTGCCTATATTATGTAAAAATAAATAAATGTTGCATATATAAGATTATCTGCATGTGTTGGATCAACCAGTGCTGAGATTGTGGTATGACGCGTGGAAAATACTTGTCAGCAACAATTTTAGGAAACTTAACTTTGTTTGAAGTGTTACGTTTTTATTATAAACAGTGCTATAACGAATGTAGTAAATATATAAACTAACTTCTTGAGTAAGTGTTCTAATGAACAAACAAAAGTGAAAGATCTTGAAGAACAATGTTTACTATAAGTTTCGCTCCTTAACTCCACAAACAACTTGGGAACAGTTGAAAATATTACAGCCAATGTAAATGAGGAAAACTCTATAACTCAAAAATATTTTGTTCTACAAAATATTGCCAGTAAGAAAATTTACCCGAAAGATCTTTCAAAAAAACAAGACTAACAAAATTTTTATCGTATTTCCAGAGTAATGATCAAAAACGGTATCCTTTTTATATTTATTAAGGACAAATTTACCGTATCAATTTCGACAAAAAATTTCGTGAAAAAATCCTGATAAAAAATACACGTGACTTTTTGGTTATGATGCCAAAACGAAATTTTAGTTGTGAGTGGAAAAAGCTAACCTTGATTAACAATATGTGATATTTGGTGAACTGGGTTTAGTGTACTATAATTATATTTCACACAACGAACAATAAACTTCACCGACAATAAACTAGGAATTCCACAGGAAAAAACTTCCCAGGTGCTATAAGTAGGATGCGGTGTCAGTATAATGGTGCACCATGAAAGGCGTCTGCTTTTCTCTTTTTACTTGTAATTATATAAAAAAAAACATGGGACAAACGTCTTGTCCATCCATTTAACACTTTAACTTGGAACCAACTGAATCCTTTTTAAATCGTTTTCAGACCAAAGACGAGATAAAAGAAAATGTCATGTGTCAGCTTTGCGTCATTCTAAACAACTTTCACGAAATATTTCCAAAGCAAAAGAAACGTCGGAGGATTGACTTTGGAAAGGGAATTATTTTCAAGGCAGCAAGCTTTAATGACGATAATGCCATGTATTGACTGGAAGAGATAGCTTCTATTAATAAAACAACATTAAGTAATATGAGGAAAATGATTTTTTTTATTAAAGTTTGTTTCGTTTCTTTTTAAATAAATTCCTTACATATCGCTTCTAATGAATTAAATGTAATTTTAATTACTAATATGAAAGTAGAGTTAAAAGCAGAATTAAAAGGCAATAGTGAAATTTTATCCACGCAAAGGACGTTATTGAATGTATATGCATTAATGCATTAATTAATAAAATATATCAAAATTTTGCAGGGACAAATTTCAAGCATTTCTTAAGGTGCTTTTTTTTTAATGATAAATTTTCTAAAAATGTTTGCTTAAAGCAAATACCGGACGCTAGGCACAAAAAATCTGTTAAGAGGTTCACATGTGAGGAGATGAAAAAAGATGATAATTATGTGATAATACGTGTCGATAATGCATGTTGAATATCGACATTGAAAAATTTTTCGAAATTGACTGCCATAAAATTCTAATAAAATATATAATTATCCTTTCGTATTAAGTATTTAAATTTTTTTTACTGGAAGGCTACAATGGTTTAGATTTTACCACAATATTTTAAAAATAATGTATGATATTTAAATATTTAAATAAAATGAATGGTTTATGTTTAAATGGAGTAGGAAGTTTAAAATCCTAATTAAACAAACGCTGACAGGAAAGTGTAATGGGAATATTTCCAGCCTAAATTTATAAAAAATTACTAGAATATCTAGGGTATTTGACTAAGCTATCTTAATCGCTATTACCCGAATTTTTTTCAAAGCGCTATGTTCGCTATTTTCGAAGAGGTTCCTTTAGAAATAAAAATATGCAACTTAGAATTTCCGAAACCGAGTGCTCGGTTATTCCGTAGCTGTATATACAGGAGTATGCCTAGTTTACAGATATAACCTGAAAATATTCAGTAATTAATATATAAAAAATGTTTTATATTAGTAATTTATGCAACTTTTTCTATCAAATCGTTGTGTCGATCACTCTAATGCTATGAAATGCTTTAATGCTAGAAAAATAACCATCATTTTTTTCGGTGTCAAAAGACCGTATAAATAAAAACGATACAACTGATTGAAAAGAAAAGTAAATAACAATAGAGTCTTCTGAAGTATTAATTTTTCGTAATATTTTGTTAATTTGATAAATACGGTAATATTGGAAAAAAATAATTATGTCATAAATACGCTGGTTGTAATAATTCATTCAACTCATAATAAATGGCGTAGCCATTAATTTAATTACAATAAGTAAAATTTTCCTAGTATCTGAAAAACAAGTGATTGGTTTAATTATACATACTTAGAATAAGTCTACTATCTTCTTCTTTTCTATGAATCTTAAGTTTTGAGGAATTTTGTGTAAATTATTAATAGAAATAATGGAAATTGGTCCGTGAAGCAATAAGGATACATTGCTGGTGCCGCTCTTAGACTAGGCATAAAGAAAATATTTTACGTGCTGTTGAATTTTTAGATTCTATTGTAATGAATGAATTTTAATATTACAAGTTAAGTTAGATCTTGATGCCCCTTCCACAAAGATGTAACTAAGGTTAAGTGTCACTGATGTGACACTTCTATTAGATAACCACGTAAAATATTTTTCTTTATGCCTAGTCTAACAGCGGCACCACCAGTTGTTATTATATGACTACGGCAAGTACGCACTTATAAATATAAAAAAAAATTTCAAAGAGTTCAAGCCACGTTCGTCTCTATCTACCACAATAAAAAAATTAATGTCATAAGCGCGAATATTTGGACTGGATCCTGCCTCTCGGTAACCGTAAAACTCCTAAAGCAGGTTCGATATATCGAAATCTTCGAATGTATATTCCACAGCATAAGTAAAATATTCCTAGCGAAACAGCATGAAAACACGTTTTAAATGCCCATTGATGACTTCCAAGATCCATCATTACGTAATGATTTTAACTTGTTTTATTTGCTTGATATTTAATACAAATTTAGCCCCTGAAAACATTTTCAGATATATAAGCTTCAAAGCCAAACGACTCAAAGTCATCAATAACATTTCTGAGTCCTCCCT
Organism: Druceiella hillmani; assembly: GCA_039881145.1. Taxonomy (NCBI): domain Eukaryota; kingdom Metazoa; phylum Arthropoda; class Insecta; order Lepidoptera; family Hepialidae; genus Druceiella; species Druceiella hillmani. The sequence continues at coordinate 7,989,239 of JAYKKI010000070.1, forward strand.
CTAATATATCTACTCGATTAAAAATATAGATGAAAAGGATTTTTATCACCATGTAATACAAATGATTTTTTTGTCTTCCATTCATTCCAGGATGTGTCCGTCGCTGTACAATGAAATCATCTCTTTGAGATAAAAATCGTTTTTCTGGATATATATATATGTACCGCTACATTTGCCATTCTTTCTTCAAGTTCAGCACGTGGTATAGTGAGATTCCTCCGCAGAATGTCTTCTGTGCTCATAAGTTCCCACGGCAAATGTATGAGAATTTTGGACGGACTAACTAAGAGACTAAGTAGTTACCTGGAGTGTATTTTATTTTATTTACGATAATTCTACAAAGATTACTATAATCTGAGAGTAGTTTATTTTATTTACGATAATTCTACACTGTATACGATACACGATAATTCTAGATATTGCACTATCGAATTATTGCTTCATCAGGGAGGTAAGCAATCATTCATAGAATAGAAATATCAATAGCATGAAATTACTTTAAAAACACTTGCCAGATTTGTTGTATATAAGTCACCTGATTTTCATGACTATTTATTATCAATAACTATCAAATAGCAACAACTAGATATTCGTAGACAAAAAATAACGAAACGAGCGCTTCCCATTCTTCTAAAGTAATGAGCAAAGTGAACTTTCTCATTCTTGTGTATTCATTTCTGTCGAAACGGTTATATTTTTAGTTCTGTTGATGAAAAAATGGATTTTATTGCGTGTTTTTTATTTTTGTCTTTATTTTCAGAATTTTATAGATAAATGGGTCCTAAATTTAGGAAAAGAAATCAGTGATGACATTTTAATGCCCTTTAATTAAAGCAATCCTTTTAATTTTTTTTTTAACTTAGAAACATTAATTAAGTTTGATACTTTTAATTTTCAAAACTAAATGAAACTACATGATGTAATTTTATTTCTACTTTATTTAAATTCTTGTAAATATAAATATCTTTACAAGTTGACTACTTGGAGATGTTGTCGTACAATCAAATCTAGGTCGTGGTAAAGAATTGAAATAAAGTAGAAATAATACTACATCACGTAGTTTCATTTAGTTGGGAAAATTTAATTAAAATGAATTTCTACAAAATTAACACCAAATATATTCAATATTTATGTAAACAGCCAATTTGGCTACATTGGCTATATCGTATCGTCGACTCCGAATTAAATTTCGGACGAAAAAAATTTTTACAAATAGCCCGCCTGAAGATGTTGTTATACAACGAAACCTAAGTCGTGGTAAAGAATTGAAATAAAGTAATTTACATCAAATTAATACTACATCATGTAGTTTCATTTAGCTGTGAAACATTAAATTAAAATAAATTTCTATAAAATTAAAGCCAAATATATTTAATAGCTTTGAAACATTTAAAAATAATTTTATTTAACTTAAAAGAGAAAAAACTTGATTAAACTGTATTGTAGAATTTATTTTAAAAAATATTTTGTATTAAAACTAAAATTGCAAAGCTTTGTGTAAACATTTATTAGAAGTAATGACACTACAATGTGACCTCCCTTATTTCCTATATTTAAATTTTCAACGTTCTTTTTTATTATTATATTTTTATTTAATAATTCAAGTTCCTATTAGCTAAAACTATATTACTAGATTGAAGTCAAGTAGTAAAAAATTAAAATTATTTTTCTAAACATGTCTATCAATTCAATGTCATTTTATCAATTGAGAAAACTCCTAACATTACACAAAATACTATAAAAATTAGAAATAAAAATATAATCTACGATTGAAACGATAAAGTATACGGCAAAATACACAGATTCGATTACCTTACGGTAGACCAATTGATAGAAAGATAGTGAAAATTTGAGGACATAGTACTTTAGTGCATAATACACCATAACCTATAATTTGGCGGCAAGTCGTAGAAACACGTAGGTCAAGTATATACTTTCTGTACTTTATGTTCAAAATAGCATCGAAGCGAGAAAATTATCGAAAAACTATCTGTTAGTATTTTGTTGTTTCCATCACCCTTCCAGCCTTAGCGCCATACTATTATTATTTTTAAAGGTCATTGTATTTTCCAGAACATGTTCATAGAATCGATTTAATGCGAATTTTCATTTAAAATTTCTAACACGTTAAAATTACATGTAGCTTGCGTTGGATTCCGCAAACATACGGTAGGTTGAATGAAAATAATCTGCCCCGAAAAAATTATAGGTAAATTATTATTCGAAATAGGACCTTTTTGTTTTTATTCCAGCGTCAGTGGCAGAAACATAAAACTAGTCTAACATCTAACTAAACTAGTCAAAGTAATTAAGCTAATGGCCATGGTGGTCAAAGTAATTAAGCTAATCAACTTTATATTTTACCATTCGTTTTTCTAAACGTATATGCGCAATAACACTGGTTATTCACAATTAAATGAAACTACGTGATGTAGTATTATTTCTACTTTCTTTAATTTCTTTACCACGACCTAGGTTTCGTTGTATTACAACATCTTCAGGTGGGATATTAGCAAAGATATCTTCCCTATGTCTGTATATATCCTAGCAAAGGAATCTTCGCTAATATCCCACTTGAAGATGTTGTAATACAACGAAACCTAGGTCGTGGTAAAGAAATTAAAGAAAGTAGAAATAATACTACATCACGTAGTTTCATTTAATTGTGAATAATGAATTTCTACAAAATTAACGCCAAATATATTTAACACTGGTTATGTTAACTTTCGCTTTAAAAAATCGACGTATTGTATCGCATTCGCGTCATTCTTGCCTTTATCGTTCGTTAATTTATCACATGCTAACGGTATTTTTCTTTGGTTTGAGAGGAAATAATAGCATCACGTAATTTTACGAACAGAAAGGAAACGATGAACCTATTTCGTCGACGATGACAGGAGACGCATTATTATAGTTTGTGCTTTTTTCTAAGTTATTTTGTCTTGATTCCGCGTCAAGCAAAAGTTTATTTTTAATTTAAAATTCAGTAGCGACCACAACTTGTTAATTATAAATTTTGCTTTCTTAGATAATCGAAAGTATTTTAGAAAATTATTTAGTAATGATAATGGATTTGAGCCTTTCCTTAATTCACGAATACGGACTTTAATGGGGTTTCTACAAATACAAAATACTTTTTATGAGATGAAATGTGTAACTACGTTTGTAGGTATTTAATTTGAATATAACATATTTTTTTATAATTTAACTATGAAGATAAGTCATACACATTTATATAATGTATAATGTCTGCTTTAACATCCACTGTTTTAGTTACTTTTACATAAAGAAAAGGTTTTATTTTAACGTAGCTAGCTGTCAAAATAAAGGTTTCATGAGTACTCATCTTCTAAAAATAATATATATACATTTAATAAATAGTACCCATTTTCTTTTTCCTAAAACGGTTGAACGGTTTTCATTGAAATCTTTTTGCCGATTCTACACTGGCTTTTCTTCTTATATTTGCATTGTTCAAATAAAACTAAAAAGCATATTCTCATAATTATTTATTTATTTTTGTTCTCCTTTTAAAGAATTTTTTTTTTCAAATTAGTCAAAGATTGACAAGATATTACTAACAATTGAAAGAAACAATAAATTTCATTTTTTCTTCAAAAGAAGAAAGACTGTTATAGCAATGCCAGAAAAGAATGTAATAAGACGGGTTAATAGCAATAATGAAAATGGTTTGCAGGGGAAATCTAATATAATGATTCATAAAAGACCGAAAATTTTTTTATTGACATTTTCTTCACTCTCATCCCCTTAATTTTATCTATTCCACTAGAAAACATACCAGGATTTTAAATTTTTTTTAAAATTTATATTTAAGGGTCGCTACCCACTTTTGAAATTCGAAAAAAGCATTTATTATTAATAGTTTATTAATACCAGAAATGAGTGTTACGCATAAGTTTTAGGGAAAATATTATACTAAATAACAATAGCTATCGTTCCTCTAAATTATTTAGTAAAAGCAAAAAAAAATTATAGATGATTTGCCTCATTACAATTTGGGTTTTTTTGCCTATAATTCTTAACTAACAACATTAAGTAATGCTTCTGCTCTTCCTCAGTAGTATGTAATTTATTGTATTCTTTCATCAATGTAACACCCCTCTCAGCTATATCGTTAACGACTCTCATATGTTGTACGCTTTCTTCCTCTTCCTATAGCTCAGAATCTTTCTTAATGAACTCGCAAGAAATTCCAGTGATTTTGAAGAAATTCATAGTGTTTGTTGATATGAAATCTTTGATGTTTCTGTTTACGATTGCATCATATTCCAAGGATGTCTTTTTTGAATTGTTTTCCATTTCTTCAGTTTTCAGAGCCAAAATCATATTACTTTTTGTTTCGATAGAAACTCGTTTGTCAAAAAAAGCTAAACCAATTAGCTCGTCGGAAAGATACCAAAGATGAACCACAATTTTTTTTTATGAAGATTTTGGCTACAACTTTGTTATACCAAATCAATTTCTTTTGCATTTTCTCTTCTAGAAGAACACATGCTCCGTTTATTCGCCTGTATTAGATGCTGTTGTATCAAAACACATATATTTTATTTTATCATATAAATTCCATGATAAAATAGTCTCGAAAATAGCAGAAGCCGTTGTTTCTCCCTTTACATCTGGAAACTTGAGAAGAGCCAAGAGCTGGTCAACTTCTTTTCCAGATACCAAGATTGGTAGACGATCTACTATTTCATGTCCGGTTATTTCCTCCAGCATCTTTTCATCCCGGTGCACAGTAAGTGTATTTAGTGGTTGGAAATCAGCTTTAATAGACTCAGCAATCTATTTTCTAATATCCATTCTTTGGCGACGTATAGAAGAATAGTTAACTTTATATTGTGACGTCACAGCCCAGACGTTTGAGTGTAGAAGTCAAAACAACAGTTACTTTTCGGTTAGTCAACTTAGTGACATCAAGAGTGGTAGCTTTTTCGGCCACGCTTCTGTGGTGTAGTAAAACCATAGCTTAAAGAGGGCCCTGGCTGAGGAGATATAGGACGACTTTGACTTATATCGCCTTCATTTTCATTCCCTGCAGAAGAAGCTGAAGAAGATAGTAAATAATATTTCTTAGTTAATTTCGTCATTGCTTCTTTTTCCTTTTCTGTCATCTTTTGAAACGTAGCTTCTTTTTGTAAATGTGTGTTTTAAGTTTTTTCGCATGGCTTCTATCGATATTACCAATTTTTCCTGGACGACTCATTTCTTTTCGTTTTAAAAGAAATGGCTCATCTTCTTCAATATTTATCATATTAAGTGCATTTGAGTGAGCAATAGCAAACAAAACATTTAAATTTTATTGCCATTTGTTTTCTTTTTCTTTTATTGCTGCTGAGCGTTTTGCTTTATTTTCTTTATGTTTTTTTGAAATTTTGCCATTCTTTGAAATATTTAAGTAATTTTGTGATAACATGTTGTTTTTCTTTGGTAGGACTAGTTGCTTTTTACCATAGTGTTATCACATCACTTGCTGTTAATGACACCGATTCTCTATTTGTGTTGTTCATTACGTTTTTATAATGAAAAAATAAACACATCACTTCTTTCACTGACGATAATTTTGTTTGCACTAATTCGGAACGAGATTGTCCAATTAACCGTATTTCAGCCCTTTTTCGCGTTTTTATAATATTCTATGTCATTTTAGAAATACAAATACGAGAATAAAGCTAAAGTAATCACATTTACAATCACTTTGACTCGCAACGATGGCGTCACTGGATAAGTGTATAAAAGAGCAATGAATTGTTATATTAAATAAATTGTGGGTATCTACAGAGAGTACCGAGGTGCCGACGAAGTGAATAAAGAAAGAACTGTTTACGTTAGCAACTTAATACCGTCTTCAAAATTGTATAAGTAAACAATAGCGAACATCGCAATAAGTGCAAATTTTAAGGTAATTCTTAAAAATTTTAAGAGACGGTAGCGACCCTTAAATATTAATTTAAAAATCCGAAATTTAAAACAGATTATTATTTTGGTAGATAGAATGATATTATGGGTTGAGAGTTAAAAAATTTAAAACCTGAAAATTATGAATCACCCTAGTCTAGTCATATTGAATGATTATTTGTAATTCGGCCCCATCTGTGAATCATTGCTTAAAGAAATTTTAGTACTGTTTGTTAAAGGAGTAAATCGAGGTTCCGCAATGTCCACCATGTTGGATTTTGTGTAACGCTATATATTTAGTGGTAACAAAACGTAGCATACTCAAATACGCTGGAAAATTACACTATACTTTTCGCTTTGCATAGTTGAGTATAAAAATAATCGTCTTAGAAATTTTTAAATTTATTATTTGGCAGCAATGTAAAACTTACGTAAATGTTAAACATTAAATTTCCTTTTGTAACTTTTTTCCGATTACGTAAAAATGACGAAGTAGAAAAAATCACAAGGATAATTTTCAATTATAGGTTTTTTCTAAATGTCATACTCATTAAGGGTTAAAATAAATATTATGGAAACGATGCTCAAATAACAAATCATCACTTTAACTTGAAATAGTTATTCTGCTAATTAAATAAGGAAGAATAACATGAATCTTAACTACATTTTATGTTTCGGTGGAAAATATAAGACTTCTTCCCATTTGGGCAACTTTTCGTTTATTTCTTACCAACAAGTGTTTCAGATGGAGACCAAAACTAATATGAAGATGACTAAAATATTTATGCATAAAATTATTTTTAATGTCCATACATATAAAATGAAGATTAAATAGTTGCTTCCACGTACCACATGGAGTGAAGCGTTGTCGATTTATTCGTTTAAAATAAACTGGGAGTTCATTTATTTTACATTTTTAAGCCCCGTTCCTAAAATATTAAGCTTTAAAATTTTGTGTTCTACGTGATTATTTTTTCATTGAAACATTTTAGAAAATTGTAGTCAATTAGTATTTGATTATAAGTTTAAATTGAATTGAGGTTGAAGTAAGAATAATATCTTGAGGTACAGAAAACTTTGGAATCCTACTACGTTTTGTAATAAACACTCGGCTTTTAATATTAAATGGCGTTACTTTAGGATATACCTGAGTACACTAAATACGAAACTTTAATATAACTTGCAAAAATTTTCTCACAAATTCGTCTTTCAAATTATTGTATTTTAAATGTTTTCAGTATTTTGAATAATAACAAATAAATTTACATAACTTGGCATTGAGGAGATGGAAAATCTCTTTACATAAATAATTCAGCTGAGCGTGTAGCTCTCACAGTGGAAAACATTAAACAATTTTTAAAACGTCGCAGATTGTGACCACCTTCACTAACTCAAGGATATTCCGTATGTCAGGAATTCTATTTTATGTCATGAATCTCTATGTCAGGAATTCTATTTTATATAATATATGATGTGATATAATAATATATTATAGTATGCAGTGTTATGAAATAATACGTAATAAATGTTTAATTACGCTTATAGTGATTATGAAGTGTTTTTTTCTCTGATGTCATAGTTTCGTATACGCGTGCATTTTTTATGCTTTTGCTTGGAAACGGCTAGTATATACTAACTGTTATTCATGGCTTTCCTTGCGTGGGTTTAAAGATTTGGTATATGTAATGATAAAAAAAGGTTAAAATAGTTATTTAAGTGACTTTATATTTATATATGTAATTTCTTAGATCGACAGAATAAATAATATACACAATGAAAACAATTTACTAAATTATAAAGTTCTAATTTTTATGAAGTTGTTGGTGGACTTGGTGAAACAAGTTTTTTCATGTCTTTTATTTATTTAAATAAATTTCAATTTTCGAGGAAAATTCGTCATACAATATGATAAAAGATATGTTATATAAATAAATTCTGAATTTTAAGCGAATATAAAAATATATTCTAAAAATGTGTGCTCGAATGCGAGTAGTCATAGGAAAACCTGTAGGGTTTTTGAAACCGTTTTAATAAATAATTGAAATTACTAGAAGTTTTCGATGAGCGTTGTTTCTAACATCCCATTTAACTGTATCAAAACAAATACTTTTTCGGCAAACTATAGGATGATAATATATACATTTTCCGGCAAACTATAGAGTTATGACATGCTTTTTACATAATAAATACTTTTTACCTTTTCCGATTTCTGTAACTTTTTAAAAAAATCTTATACTTTTTTCCATCCACATTCGGCCATGTAAGATTATGATTATCCAAAACCTTAAACCAAAATTATTCCAATATTATAATTATATAAACAATATTATCCCAATACGCTTGATAATATTCGTCAGAGTTCTAGAAAATATATTAAAAGTTTTCGATAGAAGCATTGATATGACATTCCGTATTGATGGTGAACGTTTATATTATATAATATTTAGTGGAGGCTTCATATTAATAGTAAAAATCTGGGCGTCCTTTATATAAGCTATTACGTTTCGTGTATTAATATAATATCCGTAGAGCTTGAGTGCCTGTATTTACTTAAGTCAAGCCACTAAAATTAAGAATAACTGTGCAACAAAATAATAGTGACAGACCGTATAAAAAGGTTTTGGCCGATATGGGAAAAGCCAAAACTTATATGCAAGTAGAGGTAGTGAGATTAGTTAGTACTATATTCAACAATGGAGAACTAATGGCTTATAATTTTAATGACACAGATAACTATTAAAATCAGATAGGAAATAATTGTATATCTCTTTTCTTTCGAACATAGATTGCCATCACTCTTCAATGTTTAAAAATAGTTTAATTTTTTTTATTATATCAATTCTAGATTAAACTTCATATTTATTTTTAAAATTCCATGGGTCTTAAGTAAACACTAAACAAATGGGTAGGCTAATTAGTTACTGACTCCGAATTGTATTCACAAGAAATATTTCAAGATCTAAATATCATAAAAAAATTAACTGTGTATGCATAATTTTATCTATGACTTATCGCTACACATGTTCGGACTAACACGTCTCGGGGACCGTTTAACTTTTTCTAACTTCCAAAAATATTTTTTTTTCTACTACAACCTAATTCTATTTATAATTAATCTGTTTTTTTAATACATTATGAAGGTATACCATCACCCTATTCTATAAAAAAAAATTTAAATTAATACAGTATAATACAATAACAATTTATTGCACACAGAAGGACACTTACATAAAAAAATATATAATAAAAAATTGTTCAGTGGGAGGTCTTATCACTTAAGTGATCTTTTTCAGACAACCTTGGTATGGAGAAAAGCAAAAAATTTTAGCAAGCATATATATAGTGTATATTAAAGCTTATAAACAATTTACATTTTAAACACATGTTTACAAATAAAAGTAAAAAATATAAAAACAAAACAAATGCCAATAAAAACCACACCTGGCACCTACAATCATACCCCCACCCACACATAATAATACTGCTTAACGAATTAAAGGAAAGTGAAGCACATTTATGTTTAAATATTATCTGTTCTAACTTTTTTAGGTACAAAATACTTTAAAATATCTTGAAAGTTAACTTTTTGCAAAATATCATTTTTAATCCACATTATCGCCAATGAATTTAAACGATTCTGAGACATTGTTGAACGAAGACAATTTTTGGTTAATTTTAATTTGGAAACGTTACATTCATCCGTGGCGTTTGTAATCATCAGGCTTCTATATATTTGCAATCATGTCATTACATTTGGAAAGTCGGTTATACCATAGTACCAAAAATGAGTTTATATGAATCCTCGGCAGGTATAATTTTATCTTTAAAGCATCCTCTAATTGTAATATGAAGTACTTGAACTGCACCATCTTGTCTATAAACTTGGCTCGAAATAATGTTCCTTAAACTTTAACAAGCTCCTTTAATTTCATCGTTGGACTTTATCGAGAAATCTGTATGAAATTCGGTATTTATTTAAGGTCGATTTAGATTTTTAGTAAACAAATTTGTGTTCTGTATTATATATTACCCAGAATACATTCTATGTTACACAGAAACTAACGATTTAAATAGGCAGTACCCTCATAGCATGAAGACTGAGGAGTTAAAGCCCAGAGTTCAAAGACAGAGTAACTGCATTAGACCCAAAATATATTATAAAAACATCTTATCTTTGATTTCTAGGAAGAATATAGGTATAATCAATTTTATAGATAAAACTTTAAAATGATTTGTATGTACCCCTATATACTGTGTTTTAAGATTATCCTAAAACTTATATATATATATATATATATATATATATATATATATTTATATATATATATATATATATATATATATAGGATAATCTTAAAACATACGATTAAAGGCGATATCAATTTGCTCTTTAACAAAATTGGTGTACATTCGTAGAGCTGGTAGGTGGTGAAGAGAATTCTTAATGATGAGACGTAAACTTAGCGAGTTGGATCTCATATGACTTGTATTGACGTAGCAAGAAAGTAACGAATTAAATAGGTATGTATGTATATAGGGGTATATACAAATCATTTTAAAGTTTTATCTATAAAATTGATTATACCTATATTCTTCCTAGAAATCAAAGATAAGATGTTTTTATAATATATTTTGGGTCTAATGCAGTTACTCTGTCTTTGAACTCTGGGCTTTAACTCCTCAGTCTTCATGCTATGAGGGTACTGCCTATTTAAATCGTTAGTTTCTGTGTAACATAGGATGTATTCTGGGTAATATATAATACAGAACACAAATTTGTTTACTAAAAATCTAAATCGACCTTAAATAAATACCGAATTTCATACAGATTTCTCGATAAAGTCCAACGATGAAATTAAAGGAGCTTGTTAAAGTTTAAGGAACATTATTTCGAGCCAAGTTTATAGACAAGATGGTGCAGTTCAAGTACTTCATATTACAATTAGAGGATGCTTTAAAGATAAAATTATACCTGCCGAGGATTCATATAAACTCATTTTTGGTACTATGGTATAACCGACTTTCCAAATGTAATGACATGATTGCAAATATATAGAAGCCTGATGATTACAAACGCCACGGATGAATGTAACGTTTCCAAATTAAAATTAACCAAAAATTGTCTTCGTTCAACAATGTCTCAGAATCGTTTAAATTCATTGGCGATAATGTGGATTAAAAATGATATTTTGCAAAAAGTTAACTTTCAAGATATTTTAAAGTATTTTGTACCTAAAAAAGTTAGAACAGATAATATTTAAACATAAATGTGCTTCACTTTCCTTTAATTCGTTAAGCAGTATTATTATGTGTGGGTGGGGGTATGATTGTAGGTGCCAGGTGTGGTTTTTATTGGCATTTGTTTTGTTTTTATATTTTTTACTTTTATTTGTAAACATGTGTTTAAAATGTAAATTGTTTATAAGCTTTAATATACACTATATATATGCTTGCTAAAATTTTTTGCTTTTCTCCATACCAAGGTTGTCTGAAAAAGATCACTTAAGTGATAAGACCTCCCACTGAACAATTTTTTATTATATATTTTTTTATGTAAGTGTCCTTCTGTGTGCAATAAATTGTTATTGTATTATACTGTATTAATTTAAATTTTTTTTTATAGAATAGGGTGATGGTATACCTTCATAATGTATTAAAAAAACAGATTAATTATAAATAGAATTAGGTTGTAGTAGAAAAAAAAATATTTTTGGAAGTTAGAAAAAGTTAAACGGTCCCCGAGACGTGTTAGTCCGAACATGTGTAGCGATAAGTCATAGATAAAATTATGCATACACAGTTAATTTTTTTATGATATTTAGATCTTGAAATATTTCTTGTGAATACAATTCGGAGTCAGTAACTAATTAGCCTACCCATTTGTTTAGTGTTTACTTAAGACCCATGGAATTTTAAAAATAAATATGAAGTTTAATCTAGAATTGATATAATAAAAAAAATTAAACTATTTTTAAACATTGAAGAGTGATGGCAATCTATGTTCGAAAGAAAAGAGATATACAATTATTTTCTATCTGATTTTAATAGTTATCTGTGTCATTAAAATTATAAGCCATTAGTTCTCCATTGTTGAATATAGTACTAACTAATCTCACTACCTCTACTTGCATATAAGTTTTGGCTTTTCCCATATCGGCCAAAACCTTTTTACACGGTCTGTCACTATTATTTTGTTGTACAGTTATTCTTAATTTTAGTGGCTTGACTTAAGTAAATACAGGCACTCAAGCTCTACGGATATTATATTAATACACGAAACGTAATAGCTTATATAAAGGACGCCCAGATTTTTACTATTAATATGAAGCCTCCACTAAATATTATATAATATAAACGTTCACCATCAATACGGAATGTCATATCAATGCTTCTATCGAAAACTTTTAATATATTTTCTAGAACTCTGACGAATATTATCAAGCGTATTGGGATAATATTGTTTATATAATTATAATATTGGAATAATTTTGGTTTAAGGTTTTGGATAATCATAATCTTACATGGCCGAATGTGGATGGAAAAAAGTATAAGATTTTTTTAAAAAGTTACAGAAATCGGAAAAGGTAAAAAGTATTTATTATGTAAAAAGCATGTCATAACTCTATAGTTTGCCGGAAAATGTATATATTATCATCCTATAGTTTGCCGAAAAAGTATTTGTTTTGATACAGTTAAATGGGATGTTAGAAACAACGCTCATCGAAAACTTCTAGTAATTTCAATTATTTATTAAAACGGTTTCAAAAACCCTACAGGTTTTCCTATGACTACTCGCATTCGAGCACACATTTTTAGAATATATTTTTATATTCGCTTAAAATTCAGAATTTATTTATATAACATATCTTTTATCATATTGTATGACGAATTTTCCTCGAAAATTGAAATTTATTTAAATAAATAAAAGACATGAAAAAACTTGTTTCACCAAGTCCACCAACAACTTCATAAAAATTAGAACTTTATAATTTAGTAAATTGTTTTCATTGTGTATATTATTTATTCTGTCGATCTAAGAAATTACATATATAAATATAAAGTCACTTAAATAACTATTTTAACCTTTTTTTATCATTACATATACCAAATCTTTAAACCCACGCAAGGAAAGCCATGAATAACAGTTAGTATATACTAGCCGTTTCCAAGCAAAAGCATAAAAAATGCACGCGTATACGAAACTATGACATCAGAGAAAAAAAACACTTCATAATCACTATAAGCGTAATTAAACATTTATTACGTATTATTTCATAACACTGCATACTATAATATATTATTATATCACATCATATATTATATAAAATAGAATTCCTGACATAGAGATTCATGACATAAAATAGAATTCCTGACATACGGAATATCCTTGAGTTAGTGAAGGTGGTCACAATCTGCGACGTTTTAAAAATTGTTTTCCACTGTGAGAGCTACACGCTCAGCTGAATTATTTATGTAAAGAGATTTTCCATCTCCTCAATGCCAAGTTATGTAAATTTATTTGTTAAAGCATCCTCTAATTGTAATATGAAGTACTTGAACTGCACCATCTTGTCTATAAACTTAGGCTCGAAATAATGTTCCTTAAACTTTAACAAGCTCCTTTAATTTCATCGTTGGACTTTATCGAGAAATCTGTATGAAATTCGGTATTTATTTAAGGTCGATTTAGATTTTTAGTAAAAAAAGTTGTGTTCTGTATTATATATTACCCAGAATACATTCTATGTTACACAGAAACTAACGATTTAAATAGGCGGTACCCTCATAGCATGAAGACTGAGGAGTTAAAGCCCAGAGTTCAAAGACAGAGTAACTGCATTAGACCCAAAATATATTATAAAAACATCTTATCTTTGATTTCTAGGAAGAATATAGGTATCGTCAATTTTATAGATAAAACTTTAAAATAATTTGTATGTACCCCTATATACATACATACCTATTTAATTCGTTACTTTCTTGCTACGTCAAAACAAGTCATATGAGATCCAACTCGCTAAGTTTACGTCTCATCATTAAGAATTCTCTTCACCACCTACCAGCTCTACCAATGTACACCAATTTTGTTAAAGAGCAAATTGATATCGCCTTTAATCGTGTGTTTTAAGATTATCCTAAAACTTATGTATATATATATATATATTTATATATATATATATATATATATATATATATATATATATATATATATATATATATATATATATATATATATATATATCACCCAGACTTGATCGCAGTACCGGTGCTGTTCAGTTTTGAGGAATTCCATGATATATCTTCAATATTCATAATCTAATTTTTAATAAAATATTAAAGGAAACATACTAAAAGCATATCATTTTAATTAAAAAATAATCGTTCAAATTGTGGAAAAAATTTCGGAGATATGCTACACAAAAAATGTATTCAAATTGATAATATTAGAATAATATGATATCTCTAGTTAAGTCTGTTGAAAAGAATAAAACCATTTTTATAATTTCGGCTTTTTATTATTTTCATTTACACTTATATCACTTTAAATGCTATAAAGTTTAAACAAAAAACATGATTAATAACAATATGTAATACTTAAAAAAAATCATTATGACGCAAGAAACTCTGCTATTTAAAAAAGCTTAAAAATTAGAAAATAAAAGGACTCGGAAAGGTTGAGTGTTCAATTAAGATTATTTCTTCGTTTATCATCTTGATTCGGCTCCGTCTTATGAATTATTTGTAACCATTAATTACGAAGCCATTCTTTTTGCCAGAATAACCAAGGAAATGATACCAATATTTCTCAGGGGATAAATAGGTTCAACGCTTTACAAGGACGTGTTTTCTAAAAAAAATTAAAACTGTATTTCAAGGGTATCTAATAATTATCAGATTTATTTATTTATCATATTATTCAATATTTTGATGTATTTAGCGATATTTTTGTTACATCTGAACAATCATTTTTGATTGAATAAAAAATATTTTCCTCACAGTCTTAGATCAAATGTATTTTCATGCCATACCTCGTGCATGCGATGAAAGTATATTTGCACGAAAGTATTTAAGGAATTATTTAAATAATTTTAATATAATCGAATCATAAGTTTGACTCAAAGAGTAGTGATGCAATGTTAAGTTCACTCGGAAAAGTGACATAATTTTAGCTTAAACGCCACATCGAAAAGCGAAATGAAATAAAAATGCATAATTTACCCTTAAGCTGATATTGTCAAATTTATAGGTTCTAATACCTTTATGATATTTAAATAACTGCTCTATTTAAAGTCAGTTCGTTTTCAAGTGACATTTAAAAAAAATAAGGAAAATAAACTTTATCTAGATCTTAAATTTTCCAGTTGATATTTATACTTCCGTTGAAATAATTTGTTGTTAAATAATACTGAGGAACAAGAAAAATTAATAAAATAATGAAACTGAAATAAATGTTCCAAAATATCTTTTTGGGCTAAATGATATTCGTGAATAAATTATATTTAAATTCACTAATTGATATGAATTTCTCTAATGCTGACTTATCGATAATGAGTTAAAATTGAAATACTGACATTTCAAACCTCCTTTTCGTTTTAATAAATTATTTGGCAGGATTTCTATTTAATTGACGTAGTTCGAAAGCCTCTTAGCGATTAGCACTTAGTCGCAGATAAGCTTTTGTCACGCTTGAGATGTCATACTATTCTTATGTTCATAAAGATATCATGTTATTCTAATATTATTATCTTTGGCGCAAAATAATAAATTATTTGATTAGTATCGTCCGATGAGTCGAATTATTAATAATATAAAAAGATAGTGCGAATTAAATAAGTGGCGCATCATAATTAAGCTGGAGAGTTGCCAATAAAGTTAAAGGGTTCCATGTGGTAAAAAAGAGAATATTCTTTGTTTTTTTCTTTTGTTTTATAGCTAGAATTTTTATCTCGATTTACTTTGATGGTTTTCACTTTGTTTCAAAAGGCTAAATTAGCTACCACATATCACCTAGTTTGTAACTAACCTAATCCGCAAAATCAAATTTCTATAAATTCCGGGAATTTTGGGACAGGCTATACAGAGTAGCTTTTGTGGTTGGTGGAAAAATAGTCACAAGTGAAACAATTAAAGCGTAATTTTTTAGCGGAGGACTTTTATCTTACTGAAGTTGAAATGGAACATTGCTTGATGTGCGTTTTAAAACTCGTTCAGTAGGTATAATGAAAATAAAAACTTCTATAGCTTAACTGCGATTAAATTTTGGGCTTAAATCCTTCCTCAAAAAGAAATTTTATATTATATGTATAGAAATATCTATAACATCAATGATGAGTTTATTTAACTAAGTTTGCTTACATTATTTTTATAAAATATTTGTAAAAAGTTTTAACAAACATACAATCAAGTTTAATTTTGTTAACGTAATATACACCAAAATCGTAATGTTGAAAGCTCGGCGAGTGTGAGTTATTTTCAATTCATGTCGAAGTCAAGTGAGGTGAATAATTAATTTGCTTAAAATGTTAGAACGTTTCTCATTTGAAAAAGTAAGACTGACAATGCTAATTGGCTCATTTATAATTGATCAAACTTGACTTCCATTGAAATAAAATACTAGTAGGTCCACTGTGAATTTTCCCGTAAACTTCGTTTCCTTACCTACAGAAAGCAGTGATTTTTGTATTTTGAATTTGGTAGCTATAACTGTATGTTTTTATGGGTCATAATACTCTCGATTTCCCGAATCAGATTTTTTTTAAGTTAAGGAATAATTGGCCGTATTAAAAACAGCTGAATGAATTTACGTTGGATTGTAAGGATATCTCGACTCCCACAATACGGCTGAATGATGAGTCATAGTTTTGTAGTACGACAAAAGCATTTTTAAATATAGTAAGATTACAAAATTTAATTTCTATTTTTGTTTCTGGTTATTCAGTGTTAATTTTTTGGAAAATTTCAACATTTCAGTATAGTCCGGTATTACACTTACAACATGACCAAGAGATCGTTAATCCGACACTTACGTATTTTTTAACTTTTCGCGTATTAATTTTAATAGTAATAACCAATTCAAAATTGTTCAATGATGATTAAAAGTAGGGCGGCTATAATTTTTTAATGGTCATTGCAACTTAATCAAAAATAAATTTAACGTAAAACTAATGAAAATTTCTTAATATTAAGGTAATTTTTAAAAAGGAAAAAATTAATTTTTTTCATACAATTGTTGCTTTCTTTGATACTTCCACAAAGATTTTCCTTTTCAAATACACGCTTTTTATTTCTGTTATTATAAATGTTTTAAATAAAAATCTGATCTATTTCTACATTTGAAGCTAATTTCTCTAACTTTACCTTACGACATATTTTATTCTACGCCGTTTTTAAAAGCACATTTTGATTATGGATTCTCGTACTATTTATGTACTATCTGTTCGTACTGTTTGTTCGAGTTTTCAAAACTCAATGTATTATATTATGGTCACAGTTCTGTTCAATTATCTTACGGTCAAAGTTTAAATAACGACAAGGATCCTAATAATAAATTAAGATATATGCGTAAAAAAAGAAATGAAGGAGAGTGCCGAATATTATCGAATGATGAAATATTCAAAGTTATTTTATATCAATAAATAGGATATCTATGTCTTAATATTTTTAAGAAAATTTTGTGATTTAATAATTTATCTTTTTTAAATTTATTAGTTATAACATGCCAGATCTTTGTCCGCAAATATAACCAAGTCATCTAATTTCAAATAATGACGTAATAAAATATTGTTGTTAACAGACCTCCACCAAGAATTTTTAATTTATCAAATAGCTCGAAGAGCTCCACGTAATTTAAAAAACCGGTTATGCTGGACATAAGAGAACTACTCTGCAAATCTGCTCCTAAAATGAGTATGATCAAACTACATAAGTCGCTGAGAGTTATTTATTTTACTATCATTCTGAGACATACCAAAGTGAAGACAACACAGTGTGGAAAACTTGTTGCAAACATCACATAGACCTTTTAAAGCGGACAAGATCTTGAGTAATAAAGAACATACCAAAAAACGAAGAAGAATTTGGAGATTAAGCTTCGTAGATTCAAAGATAATTAGTATATCAAAATAGTAATTAGAAGCACCTAGACCATCATAGATAAAACAAACAAAATTGTATGGATAAAAAACATTTAACTCGGATAGTATATATTTCTATTCAAGCATATAGTATTTTACAATCGAAATGAAACCATATTCCCTTTACGGTTCGTTTTTTAATAGCTAATTTTTATTATTTAAACTAATTTTTTTCAATAACTGTACTCCTTTAATAGAGAAGTTATTAATTAAGTAAGACATATGCAGTACGTATATGGTATTTTACAAACGAAATGAAACCATAGTCCCTTTACGGTTCGTTTTTTAACAGCAAATTTTTATTATTTAAACTATTTTTTTCAATAACTGTACTCCTTTAACAGAGAAGTTATTTATTATAAAGAATTTCATTAGATACGTTGTTAAAAACTCGGATAGTATATATTCCTATTTTTAACTGCTTGTTATTGCCCGCTATGTGTACTACTAAGCAACACATATTTTCAAATATATCAAAAAGGAAAAAAAAGGAAAAAAGTTTCATAAATTGGACTACGATATGTGTACATGTTTTTCACATATTTTAGAGAATTAGTCGAAATATATCGCAATTTTTAAAATATAATTTCTTTTTTAAATTTATTGTATTGTAAAGCTTGAAATATGTGCTTAATCAAAATAAGAGGAACATAGACTAGGTATATTTTCAACTAACAACAAATCAACAAACAAAATAACATCCGATTTCATCACAATTTCAAACACATTTACGTCTAATCTAGGTTTCTCCCATCATGATCATATTTAATTTTGGTCGAAATTTTCTTTTATAAAATCATGACCGTCATTTTAAATTATTTAAACATACATGTCTCTTATCTCTAAAAAACCTGCGGTGCTTGAATAATTGGTGAATAGCGTCACTGCAGTGATTTTAGTGAAAATACCTAACCACATCCATATTTTGTTTTTTATTTACAACGAGACTGAGAACTTATGAATATTACAAATTATTTACTAAATGGTAAAGTATATCATACTTTCAAATTTTTGCATTTGAAATAAAAGAGGAAATTATTTATCCATTAAAGATCAAAAAATGAGATAAGTGAGATGACCATGAGGAAAAATATATAAAAGCACTTTCCATCACTAACATGTTTCATAAATAGTTTCAAACTTGGTTTTTCCTTAGCTTATGAAAAAGTTATCCTTATTCCATTACTATAAACCCTTTTCCTATTTAGCTTAAAAACATTTAGATATATTTTTACTCTCACTTTGATAGACTTAAAGTTGAATTTGAATTATCAATCCACTAAGTGTTTATAATCTCTTATAACCAATTTTATTATTAAACAGATTATGAATACCTAAAATATTTGTCAAAAAAAAAACTATGAACAAAATATAAAGAGCTCTTAAAAAGCTCACTTACTCAACCAGCAGTAATTACTCAGAACTTCATAATACATACTTTTCAAATTAAAACTCATTTGCGCCAAAATTAGCTTCTATCTGTTTTGAATTATGAAGTTACTCAATTGTTTCAAACATTTGTAAGCATAATTGTATAATTTTTTGTGTCACAGTAATGAACAAAACATAATAAATATATAAATGCGTTATGTTAAAACCATTTTTCCATTTTAATTAAAAAAATATGGTATTATTAAAACTTAAACAATATTTCATTCCAATTATAATGATATACTGTTGAATATCACTAGAGTGCTATGAATATCAGTAAGTTCGTTATACAAATGTAATGATAATAAATGGACCAAGGTTTAATTTGAG
The DNA here is from genome assembly GCA_039881145.1 of Druceiella hillmani. Classification (NCBI taxonomy): domain Eukaryota; kingdom Metazoa; phylum Arthropoda; class Insecta; order Lepidoptera; family Hepialidae; genus Druceiella; species Druceiella hillmani. Next base: position 8,009,050 of record JAYKKI010000070.1, read on the forward strand.
CTCGATTTTCAAACTTGACACTAACTTGTGTGGCCGCTAATTTTTTTGTGTAAAAGTCCAACGTAATGAGATAAACTTGAATAACATACGATCACTACGGCCGTATTGTACAGTAATTTTATTTGATATATTAAAGTAATTCACGGAAGGAGCTTCGAGGTATTTTAATATAAGAGAGAAAAAGGTTAGTTCACGTAAATGTTTTTAATAATTTTCTTTTTCATATTTTTATTTTGGAATAATAAATTGTATAAGTGTTTCAGCTCGAGTCAAATTGGTTTTGAAATTCTACGAAAGAGTGAAATATATTATTGATTTGTGTTTTATTTTTAATTACGATTATTAAAAAAATAGTATTCATATCGACATTGCTTTATAAAATTGTGCGTGTGTGTTAGCTTAGAATTCTTGATTGAATATTTCATTAGACAATTGTTAGCAATTTTACGAAGTTTTTCTCTCAGAAGAGACTTTAAATATTCCTATTCTTTATTTTCCAAGTAATTTTCGTTACATAGATAACATTATTTTAGATGAAAAATTTATCATCTTAAAAATGAGCAAAATTTGGTTCCGGAAAACGCTTATGGATTTTGAAACATTAAACAGAATATAAAAAGATAATGAAAGAAAGTCAAATAATATCAATTCCTTGCTACGCGGGGGGGGGGGGGTGTGTTTACATTCCTTAAAGATTCCCGGAAAAAAAACAAAACCGTGAGTAGGTAGACTCGCGAATACGAGAGCTCCAGTAAAGTTTTAAATCATAAGGGGGTTTCTTGAATCATTAAATTTTGCAAAATTATTGACGAAAAACCAAAACATGTGTTCGTGGTAATAGAATTATTATTAACTTATAGTAGTTAATTAGCTTTCCTTGACATTCCCTAATTGTCGAGGTATATACTTTTATCCTTGTCATTAGCGAAGCCATCTGATATGTTGTAATTTTTCTTTCATTATCTCATCAATAGACCACCTCCTATATATTTCTCTCAACAGCTTCTTACATATGTAAAAATATGCTTATTATATTATATGCAGATACGCATATGGTTTTATTACTGACATGTTTGATTTTTAGTAAATAGGATTCCCAAAAATCGCCAATATTCAAAACCACGTGTAACGAGATACCATTATATGTAAAAGAGAAAGTTCTCTATAATAATGTAAGTTCCGCCATTATAATTATGGATGAGCGAGTGCACCAAGTAAATTTTGGATCTTCCCAAAGGTGAAAGAATTCGGTTTGGTCTCGTCCCACTAGAGCTTGCTATGTCACTTTAATCCCCAAGCCGCACAATTTGAAATAATTGTCGTAAATAATTAAATATAATCGGCATGTAATTACAAATAAAATCATATTTCGGGGGTTTAACGGCTAATAGTTGTGTAATTAAAACAGTATCTTATTACTCTGGAAAATATGTTAATACGCATTTCAATAAAAAAAAATACAGTGGTGGCAAACGACTACACGCTACCAGTAAATACAGTTACTGGAGTAGTAACCAAACTAAAGCTAAATATAATTACTGGACCTTCGGGGTTCACTTGAGAGCACTAATTGTAAGTTTAGTTTTTTAGTAGTCAAAGTCTAGTAGTCAAATTTAGATAAAATCATTACCTACTATTAAGTTTGAAATTAAATGATGTCTAACTTTTATTTAAGGATTATTAATTTACTTATCAGAGCTTTTTGTATGTTCCTATGCTTTTTATCTCGAATTTTATATATAAGGTAAGTTATTATTTCACTTACTATGCAATTGAAGAATTTAATCCTTTACGAATTTCGTTTTAAATAGCTATAATGTTTTGGAAAAAATATGCTGGGAATTATTAGGCGCCAATTATTAGTTTAATGACAATTATTTATTCGTTTCACATTTTAACGAATAGAAAATTTATGCAATAAAATTTTATGTATTCGTTTAATAGAAGATTATTATCTAAGCGCAGCTTAGACAATGAGCTTTACTAAATAGCAAACATACAGCAGAAGTATGATTCCATATGATGTAATTCTTAGTAAAATTCTATCTTTGACCCCTATTTATGTATGTGAATAGTTTTAGATTCCCTATAACTTTTTTAGAGGTTACACAAATTACACAAGGTTGTTTAAATCAAACAAAAACATCTGTTTGACACAAATACTAGACAAAAAAATGTAGTAACCACACTTCATGGGAAATTATTGAAATGTAGAATATACGAAACTGTAAAATCCTGGAAGTAATGTAGGAATCTGGAATAAATAATTATGTTTACTTGCACCTGCCCACTTCTGCTCCATATTGTCTCAACTCTTCCACTTTTTTTGCTTACTTGATAAGGGACGTATTAAACTATTATTGAATTAAAAAAATATTATTTAAATAGTTTTATATGTAATTATATATATAAATGCACTAATATTCAATGAGGAGTTGAAATATGTCAAAGTTCCCGATAGATAAACTAGTTAATCAGAATTTAGATGAGCAGTAATTGGAAACATGATATTTGTTACGTATTGTGTTAGTAATTGCAAACATGATATATGTTACATATTACATTATCTATGAAAAAGTGTTTGCCATTTTCTTGTAAAGATTGAACTTTCTTTTTTCTTCTTTAAAGGTTTGCCATTGCAGAAAGCTATTAAAAAGAGACATTCAGGGAAAATACTTAATATACACAGTACTCTGAGCAAAATTCTTGACAAGGACATTTAATGTTCTTTGTAGTGATCCCGGCGCATGTTGGCATTGACGATAATGAGGCCGCGGATAAATTGGCAAAGGAAGCGAGATTATATAGCAATGAATTAATTCCTCAAATAATTCTCAATGATATAAACTTATTAGTATAGTCAAAATTGAATGATGGGACGGTTAAGTTGAAATATCAGTTATTATATATATATGTATATATATATATATATATATATATATAGCTCTTGCAAAAACGTTAATAAGACTAAGAACTCGACATTTAAGAGGGATAAAATTCAGACGGATGGAACTAGAACTAACTCTAAATGCAGAAACCGTTCCGTCACAGAATGGAACTCTAATCACATTTTTTCTTATTCCACCATCCTGGCAATAATACAGTAAACCTGTGACTCTACTTATCAAGATCTGTGTGAAGATAATTGTCTCAAGATTACCAACGCGGTGTTGGCCACCCCTGGTCTTATACGAACTGTCCACGAACACAACAACAACATATATTGTATATCTGGTTATTAGAAAAAATGTATCTCGTAATAGTTCATAATCTTTATTTGTGATATGTATATTATTAGAGTTGCTTAGAGAAAATGCAACAGGCCTTAGTTAAAAAAGCATTGTGATCATTATAAGCTTGAAAACGTCTGCCTTTTATATATGAAATAAAACTCATTTTAAAGAGCAGTGTTTTAATTTATCATTTAAAGTAAACATCACGTTTTCAAGATAATTTAATTTTCCACTGAAATGCTTGATTTAATGTAAGTCGGTGGTATGAAAAAAATATGTGTTTGAATGTTCCCGCCGGTAATTTTAATAATATTTCAGTAATAATTACTGTTTAAGAGTCAATTGTGAGATAATATCAGGATCTGGAATATATCACTTATAGTTTACTAAAAATAATCAAGGATAGACAAGCTTATTTTCGCAGGGCAAACTTTTTGAACATGCCTACTTTGTAGAGTGAGAAGTTGTCTCGTGAAAAGGAAAAGTTAAACAAACCTTGAGTAAGTGTCAAGTTTGAAGACACAAAGCTCTTACGTACACTGAAAATATGACTAACTATATTTAATACAACTTTTTTTTAATTTTTTTAAATTTCAAATTCGGGACATCAGTTAAATCAGACTTCTGGTACAGAAGTCAGCACTGATATTTTATGTTAGTTACTAAATTTGTTATGGGAGCGCATCGTATATTTGAAATTAAACTTTTGAATTGTTTTGTGCTATATTTTATACAACTATAGTTCGCGGAAAATATTTTCACGATTATTTATATTTTCGTGAAACTATTATAATTTAAATAAACGTTAAAATATTAACTACAAGAAAAGCGTTCCAAGCACGATTATCGAATATATGGTTAAATGGTATTTGACCTAGATATTTATTAATAACAAAACCAGCTAGATGGCTACATTTTAAACATGAGTGTTTATATCAATAAGGTGTTAATTTTCACAGCCGGCTTTGGTTTTGAGATTCCAATCTTGACCTTATAGTAAATTTCTTAGTAACTTTACTTATTTCATAATAAATTTAAATTAAGTCATTATTCAAAATCGTGTTCTGATGGGGCGTATGTTTGTTATCATTGATGTATTGAGCTTCGTGGAAATATGTGCTTTCTATTACATTTAATATTTGAAAGTCGTGTTTAATTTCTTCATACTATTTTGTATATTTCCGGGCTAACTAAATGTGCGTTAAATTTCCTCTCTTGGTTAGATTAATTTTTTTAATAATATTGTTAAAAATATTTTTGGGTTTATACTTAACATGGGCTCGGTTTAGCTATATATCATTCATGTCTGACACCATCTTTAATCCCAAAAGTTCTACATTATCACAATACTATTTATAAGCCTTTATAGTAAGCATGATATGTGATACGAGACGTGATATTTTCATAAACATTCAGTTAATAGTAAAATAAACATAAAATCTAAAGCGGTTGTTTGTGCGTTCATTTCAGAATGATGTTATCACTAACACGTGACTTTATACCAACTCATTTTTATATTCGGCAAAGCTTAATGTCACCAAATTGTAACTGCCTACGATGCAAAGATTGTCGAAGCCTACTTAAGTTACAATTAAACAATTTTTAGTTATTTTTATTCTTTTTGTCGATACTATTTGGTAATGTAAATAATACTATATAGATTTTTTTAAACTAATATTTTAACAATTTTACATATCCACTTAGATTTTAATATCAAGTTTGAATATATTTCTACATTATAAAATTACAATGTGCAAATTATTTAAAGGAGTGATATAAATTTATTTGAAATTCGGAGAAAATATTATTTATTTACTTAAATAAATGGGTCGTTGTAATCAATGGATTATGTCCAATCATTCCATTAGAGGAATTACTGTATTTTCTTATAATTATGTCAAGATTTCTTAATTTATATACTTTTATTCGACCAATAATTAATAAATCTATTGAAGTCTCCAATTGTGTTTAACTTTTTTTGCTTGTTTCAAAAAAATTGTATCCTCTCAAGAAATGAAATATTTTTTCGTTTCATTGCCTGTAGAGTATACAAGGTATTCCAAGTTGTTAAATTCACTACGGTTGAGAAAAAACTTTTCGAATTCGTTTTTCTATATCGAAAGAAAAAAGGTAAGATATGTAAAATAAAAGAAACGGTTTGACAGTACGTAAATAAAACTAACACGTTTTCGTGAAAATATTTATATAAAAAGAATTGTTAATCAAGTTTTCGATTTGTTTGGAAGATGTATAAATTTATTGATATTCCTAAGAGCATACATAGTGTAACATTAAATTGCGATAAAATATATTTCGCAAAGTGAACAGAATTTTATTAAATCAAATTGTCGCTGAAATCTTAGTGAGTACGTTAAGTAAATATTTCATAATAAAATATGGTCAAAATTCATTATTTGCACCTTCAGGATTAACAGAGGCAGTTAAACTCAGTTTTCATGTTATCTATCCATATATTCGTGAAATATTACTCAATATTCATGGCACTATTTAAGACTCTTCTTCGTGTAGAAAGTTATGAGTTTTTAAATTTATTTAAACATCGGGCTATTAAGATTAAAATACAAATGGTTGCATACTCGTCCAAATAATGGTGAAAGAAAATAAAGAGCTTATTTAAAGTAAATGTCAAAAAACTTAACATATTTTATTGCGTTTAAATATAATTTTTTTTTGTCTGCGATTCAGTGACTCCAAATAAAAACTGAAACTTTGTAAGATTTCACCTGATTCCGCTATTATAAGAGCTGTTTTTCTCGGAAATCGTTTGACTTGGAAACTTGGAATTTGGCATAAGGACATTAACTCACATAAGTATATCTCAAATTAAACACACAAACTAATTTATATTAATATTTTACAGATGACAAATGGATAACTCAGTATTTTTAAAGTTATTCTTTAAACTCGTAATGAAAAAATGGGAGCAAAATTTTACGATGCGCGCGCACGATGCAATAACACATATTTACCTGTGTGTGTGTGTGTGTGTGTGTGAATCATCTGTATTCATGATAATTATTAGGATATTTGTAAATACACAACCCATGTTTTATATTTATACAAATCTAAGTTATATCTGTGAATTTAAATACCATTTCTAGTAATTGTGAGGTTAAGTTTTGGTATGTACTTATTTGCGTTATAAACTGTTACTTTATCATTTATTAAATATTAAAAATAATACTTTAAACTAAATTTTAAGCATGCTCATTTATTTTCATTATTAATTAAGTTTTATTTAGATTGTTTCACTAAATTTAACAACTCATTATATACACATGTTTATATATATTGAATGTTGAGTATGATGATTATTTTACCAATTCTGTTTATAACTAAATAATAAAAGGACTGGACTCTTTTTATTATTTTATTTCCATTAATGATTTGCGTCTAAATAAAATTATTCTTGTATTATGCCTAAGAATTATAACTTTTAACTCGCATTTTTTTTAAATTTCATATATTATGCGTGAAATTAACTGAATATACTCTATGTTAAAATTATTGCAAAACAATTTTTTCTGAAACTTAAGTCAGATAGTTTTTTTTACACTATTATATATTACTGAATATGTTCACAGACAACATGCTCCTCCTTCATCTCCGAAGCTCACAAGACTCTCATTTAAACTTTGTCTAGAAATCTCACAATTACTGAAAAAATTGCCACATTTTGACGCCTGTAAATACATAACACGAGTAGACAATATATTTACAACATGGAAAATATTACTAAAATTTTTATATTGTTTTAATGGAAATTCCATGTACTCTTTTTTCGTTTGGAATACTGTCAGCGCGAGGTTTATATTTATAATTTTTTATGTTTTATATATACGGTCTTCTACTCCGAGAAAAAACCTATGAAGTGTAAGCAGAACTCAAACCATTTCAAACACGTTTAGGTTCTTATAAACATATAAAGCTACATAGAATTCCTATCGTTTTTATCGAAGCGAACGTAGTGCCTATCATTATTATTTGTCACACTTGTAAAACATTGTGAATATTTAATTTTAAATAATATCACTTCTCACTGTACAAATATTTTTCTAGTACAAAAAATTAACCTTTTTTTTCGATATCACCGCTACCTACTATAAAAAATATCGTTGAACAAGCATAAGTGAGTAATTAAAAAAGCTTACTTCCTTTTTATATACCTTTTAGAATCGTTCGATAATTTTTGTTGTCTTTTACAGATATAACAAATATAAATTTTAAAATACAAAGTTATTTTTACAGTGAATTTATGTCACTTGTACGGAGTTTCTATGAACTTTTTGCAGACCCAACCACTTGTTTTAAATTAGTTGACTACTACTCGTAAACTTGTAGAGCCAATTTAATGTGTTCTTTTAATTCCAAAATATATATTCTATTTATACGAAGGTTTTCCATATATTCAAAAATAGCGGTATAGCTGGTACTGGGTGGGGTATACGTAACACTAACAAAAATTAACCACCCAATTTTACCCAATTCGAAATAATGTTTATGACGTACTCCCAATATTTTTGAAACACCCATCCACGACCACCTACATAATGCGGTATGCAAATAAAAGAAAAATCGCCGCCGTTTCTGTGTTGGGGGGGGGGGGGACTGGGTGTAACCTAAAAGCTTTTATTAAATATTATCAAATAATAATAGTACATTAAAGTAAAATACGACACGGTAGTTTCAGAGCGGGCAAAAATTCTTCGGAAAAATTTTTATTTCATTTTATTTGTCTTTTTCGATATCTTGTCACAATGATAAAAATACTATTATGAATTGTTATTAATTTAGGCAGTTACTAGGTACAAGGAATTCAAGGATATTTTTTCCAAATTTTAAGTGGTACAGAGATGTTCAAGAAAAATGCAAAAGTTCCTTCTACCCTTTATTTTTAAAACTGCTGCACCAAAAATCATAAATATAATAATTCGTATGTTTAATATTTTGGATGACAATAACGGATTTCATATAAATTGAGTCGCCCATTAGAATAAAAATTCAGCTTAGGTCTTCAATTTCAGCTGTATTTGTATTGAAAAATCTTATAATAATTGAAAGTTGTTCAACACGAGTACAATCAAGAATAATCGAGTAATATTTATTATTTTTTCAACAATTCGAGTCTTCACGTGACTTGCCATTAATTGTATGAGCTCATTTTGAATAGGTTTTCCGATTTAGTGGCCATAAATCGTCTTATCCTTTACTTATTTTAGGTCTTAGCATGGGATCGAATCGGGCTATTAACTTTACTAAATCTATAAAATTGCCGCTTGTCTCACTCGAATCTGAGTCAGATGTTAACTTCTCTCTATGACCCCTGAAGGCCAAATTGTGAGATGCTAAAAAATTTACAATTGAGAGCAATCGTTCTAAAATATCTCTCCAACGTTGCCTTTCTTGTTTAATTTGTGACTGGGCCAAGGAGTCAATAGTGGAACAGCTTTTTAAACCATTCTCTAAATTAATCCGTTTCAACATACAATCTTTGTGCTGTCGAGTAGATTCATGAGACTTTAGATAATCATCCAAGTATTTCCAATCACACACTCCTTCACTTGATCCAATCTTTGTACTTTCTAGCCCGAATAATCGACACGGAAAGCAGTAAACGGCATCCTTTGTTTGTGAATAAATCATCCAGCGCCTGTCAAGCTTTTCCTGTCGTTTCGAAGCGCGATATTCTAGTACTATATAATGTTTTATTCAATTATGTTTTGAATTAATGAATTAGTTAACTAACTTTATTTAAATTTACCGCTATGTTATAACTTGAATAAATAATTAAGGACAAAGGTAAAAAAATTTTAATAAAAAAAATATAGTTAAAAAATCTACATTTTTTTAAATTTGCTTGGGTTGTTGCGCGAGGCCCCTGCAAGAATGAGGCTCCGGGCGATTGCCCCGTTCGCCACCTCCTAAGACCGCCACTGCTTCCCAGACGTACTTGATTGTGAACAGATTGAAGTCTGTTTTCCTAGCTTACTATGCCATTGATTATATATATTGTCCTGAAGATATCAAATATCAGTGTTGAACTGATTTATTTATATGCTACAAAAGCAATCTCTTTCAGCCAACAGAATGCCAGTACACCCCGCTCGAAGAGCGGAAGGGTATCGAACCCGGGTCCTCGCGATGCGCCGAAAAAAAGTGCCCTCACATAATAACGGCGGTTTCTTCCAGTATCCTTTTATTTATCCTTCACAAAACACCTCACACGGATCGGATCTCATCTGATCTATGAAATATAGACTAGTTTTAAAGTTCTTACTTAAAAAAATCATTGTAATTTAACGTAATATTGATTTGAACATAAAATTTATTTAAAAAAATATTTTAACTTTTAACTAACGCGTAGTGCTTAAATACAAATGAAACTAATCTTTTTGTAACCCGCAGCAATCAGTTTACAAAACTGAAGAATCAATACAGAATACTTAATAAAACTAGACACATAAGCGAAAATATTGGGTCAAGTTATAATAAGCATGATTGAAAACATAATCTATTCCGAAATCTACACAGAAAGAAATATAATTAAAAATGAAAATTGTTACTCAAATTTTATAGCAGAGAATCGCTCGACAGTAAGACATATAGTCGAGTTCTGTTATTTAAAGCTTAAAATTAATCATTATCGGAATATGCTTTCTCTTCCCGTGCGAAGCCATTAAAATTAGCAATATTGAATCATTGTGTTGACTATTAATAACATATAGTGTACGTTACGTTTTGGCCACGTAATGAAATTCTTTGGATACGTCAGAGCGTGGAAACAATAAAATTGGACGCCTGTTGGCACAAGGTAAAGTGGAAGGTAACAAACTACGTCGAAAACCACTGATGATTTGGATAGACCAAATCAAAGCGACCATGGAAATTTCCCTACAAGGGTGCGCCCAAGGAGGAGCTGCAGGGTGGGAATGGCGATCATACCGTGTGACAAATCACTCAACCGTAACACACCCGATACGATGAACATGACTAATCTGCCAAGAGTGTAACAACTAAGAGAAACGACTAAGAGAAATTATTAATTTGACTGCTTACCAATATGTCATGTAATCTAAGTTAAAACTTTGTGATTTAGAGGTTGCATAGGCAAGGAGTGTTAGACCGGGGACTTAAAATGTTATGTTTATTTTTAGTATAAAATAATGAAAATATGAGTACTATATTACAATTTCTGTATAAAAACACTGTTTTTGAATCATTGAAGTTGCTTGATATATGCCGGATATATGAGTTACATATATAAAACAGGCTATACTACTGCAGCTTTAGGTTGAGGAATTGAAATACAGAGTGCGATGACGGAGTCTCTACTTGAGATCCAAAATATTAATTCAGACACAAAGATCCTCAATGATCCCAGTTTAAGCAGATATTATCCCCACAATGATACAACTGATGAGTAGAAATCCGGCTTTCAAGAGTAGATAATTTCTATGATATCCAAATATTAAATGAAAGTTTGACGATTTAGGGAGAACCCTTGCAAAGTCAGGACTTAGAAATTGCCACCCAGAGTTCAATGAAGAAGTCTCTACTTGACACCTGCAACATTAATTTAAAATAGCTGATCCTCAAGTCTCAAAATTTAAACAGACAATACCCCCATATCTACACCGTCAAGACTCGGAAGTTGGAACCCGGAGTGCAGTAGCAAAATCACCCCCTTGAGATTAAAAAAAAAAACAAATTAAAAATAGTAGATTCGCAAGACTCGCAGATTTGGCAAGCAAACTCCTACAGGATCAGCACTGAAAATTTAATGAAAACTGAAAATTTAATGAAAAATATGTTAGTCTACCTTCATAACAGTTTTGATATGGGGTCGTAAGATTTTTCTCCACTGATCTAGATACATAATAATAACGAACGGACGAGTAAATTTTTGCGAAACCTGCTCATAAGTCTATTTAAGGTTAGTTTTCTTCAAATGTTTTCTCACTTCAGAATGAAGTTTATAGAAGTTTATTTTTAGGTGTTTCTATTACTACACAGATAATACACTATTAGAAGTACAAATATGTTTTTGATGTTTTTAATTTTCGACCTCTATTAGTATCCTTGCTTTTCTATTTGCCTTTCACGAGGTAGAGTCCCTTAAATGTATTAAGCTTGAGGCTTCAATGGCAGATTGTGCATCACACGTCATTAGAGCTTTACTTTTATATTTCGTAAATAATGAAGTATTTTATTTACTTAGCTGTGAAAGGTATCAAATTCCAAAATAATTTAAGTGTAATACGATAACTTTTTTCTTTTTCTTTTTTAAATTTTTAAAACATTTGTGAAAAATTATTGTCAAAACTTAATAAAAATTCGGACTCGTCAATCAATGATACCACGAGGCGTTTTGAAAATTGTAAAATTGTGTTTCCCACTCAAGGGGAAGACAAGGTAAAAAGAAAGGATGTATAAAAGTTTTAGGCGAGGACTAATAATCAACGTTAGGCAAACAGTTATGCACTATCATATCATTAGAGTGAAGAAAATGTACGTTAAAGTCTTGAAATACCAGAGTAATCATGCTGTTATTCGTAGTTTTGTTGGAACATCTGTGAAAACTATATAAACAAACGGGCTGATTCCATCACCATAAAAAAGAATCAAAACAGCAAGACAATTATTTACTTTAATTCCGTTCAGTAACGCGTTCATTTAATATGCGTACCCATTAGAAGAAGCTGAACTCGTGATATTAACTTTGTGAAATATCGGTTGAAATCGGCTAAGTTGTTATTATGGTTTCCCGATAAAGTTTCGGTTAACTAACAGTAACATCTTTTACTTTAACAATAGTATTTTTGTAGATGGGAAGGATAGCAATTTTTTTGTGAACATTGTCAACAATATTTCTAGGATTTATCCTATTTAAAGTTCCAATTTTACATTATTTTTATGAATCGAGATGGCAGTTAAATCTCGAAATGAATCGTCACTTTATTCATTTATAATTAAATTTAGAGTGCTGAATTCGCATTTAACAATGTTTTGGAAATCAAAAGGGTGGCATCTGTCTTGAAACAAATAGTCACTTCATTCGATTTTCACTAAATTAAGATGCTGAATTCGAATTTCAGGGTGTTTCTGATGGGATATCAGTTAGGAAATAAACCGTCACTCTTTTCGTTTTCTACTAAACTTATGGTACTTAGTTAAAATTTTACAATGTTTTTGAGAATGAATATGGCAACTTCTGTCTCAAAATAAATTGTCACTTTATACGTTTTCGACTAATCTTATCGTTCGAAAACCGAATTTCATAATAATTTGAGTACTAATATGGCAACTCCTCTCCCTCTCACAATAGATAGTATTTTTGATTTCGCCTAACTACAGGGTACTGAATTCGAATCTTATGTTTTTAAATCTACATTTGCGGCATTTTCTTGAAAATAAATCGTCATTATATTTTATAGTAAGAGACGAAAAACTTGATCTACACCCTTTTATTCTCCCACGTAGTGGAAAACCGTAATAATTTAAATTATTCAATATTAAATGTATATAGCATTAGTAACTTTCATACCATAGTTCATGTAAATCCGTCTATCTATTTTAAAGGACCTACGCTTTGCCACATATACAAAAAAGCTGGATTATTTAATTTTTAAAAGTTTTTAAGTTTAATTAAAAAGTAGTTTTTTCTATTCTATTGTTTTTTTATTCTTTAGTTCTATTCATTTATATGTATTTATTGTATGCAATTACCTCGAACCAAAGGAATAAAGTTGAACGGTCTAGAAATTTGCAGTGCATATAAATACATTTTTAAAACACAAATTTTATTTAATACATTTTATTCAAAGAGCATTTAATATTTATTCGTATAATATACATTTTTTCAAGTATATTATAAAATTTAACATTCACAATATGCTATTCTTGAGCACACTGTCTATGTAATCATAGACATTTCCATAATTCGTATTTATATAAGTTTATCGGCAGCATCTGTATTTCTCACAATAAATCGTTACTTTATTAATTTGAACCATGAGCTAGCAATAAAACACATTATAGCATTAATTCTGGTTTCGATATTTGCTGCCTCAGAATCCCCTTCAAAAATATCGTAATTAACTCCGTTATAGATTTCTATTCATCAAACACGTTTCAAATAATGAAATCAGTTATGAATTCGTTAAAAAATTATTTCAGATCATAGCCGAGGTCAATGTGAGGAATATTTCATGCACAAATTTTTTATTTGTAATTTTAAATGCTGTTATAACCATGGTCCCATTTGCAAAAACATAATAAACTTTGAGGTTACGCAGTTAGTTCCAAGGTTTACGATAATCTGTTATGTATACAAATCTTTTCAATGAACGTTTCTATTTTTTTTCTAACTACATTTTTCCACCATTTGTTTAAATGATTATTTCTTATTCCATCTATCATTATTTCATCAAAGTTCAATGATTATTAAATTTATGTTGCATTAATTTTTTACTTTATGTTTATTTCAAAATTAATTTGGCATTAATTTACCATAGTGCATTTTTTTTTAATTTTTAAAAAGCTTTCAAAAAAGTTTTTAAAAAGTCACGAAAAACTCCATCGTAAAGTAAATAAGTTAGTCATAATGTTACAGGCTTTTACGACTATTTCCTTTTTGTCGCACGCAATACTCAAAATTCTCACTGCCTAAATTATCCACGTTTAACCAGATGTGCTTTATATTGCTCTGTTTTTCTCTCGCGCATTTCCCGTTTATATTTCTGGACATGTTTGAAAATCCGTTTACATATATACTGCAGCGTTACATTTAGTTCATGACATGACATGTTTTTACCAACAAGACCATATTGTATTATTGGTCTTCGAAAAATCTCTTTATGCGGTGACAGAAAAGCAATTATCTACGCAGTATATAAGACTATTTTGAGGTTTGTCAAAAAAGCAAACAATACTCGTGAAATTCATGTTAACTTGTTTATGTTCCAAATGAATATTTATTAATTTAATATTAATTAATTCTAAATTAATATTTATTAATTTAAAATGAGTTTGCCATCGTTGTTATAAGGAAAAAGACAGTTCGCACAGGAAATTGTCTCCTTATTGACCGTAGAATAATATATTCGTAAATTTTTTGGAATATTTGGAATAATATTGAATTAAAACTTGTTCTATTATCATTCGTTGATTTTTATGGCTTTATAATTCTAAAAATTTAACCAACGATATAAATATAATAGTGTGCATTTTTGGACTTTGGTAACTTGTTACCTCTACAACTTAGCAAGAAATCGTTACAAAATTACGTCGAAAATAATATAGTTCATATAACGTATTAACATATAAATTACCTGCGGCTTTGCTCATGTGGAATACTAATAACACGAAGTGGTTTTTTGATGTTGATTATTCAATAATTATTGCATAAATATTACATTCCATTCAAATATAGTTCGGTTTCAGAGACATAAATAGAGTAATTAATAAAATTCACTCCTTTAACAAAAATATGTTTCAAAATTCTATCTTCGTAATTAAGGAAACAAAGATTGTCTGAATAAATGGAGGGAATATATTGCTTGCTTTGTTGCTGTGTAATTGGCCTTAAACCAGTATTCCCACACTTCCAAAAAATAAACTATGTAGTAACTATGTGATATATACGGAAGTCAGGAAGGTTATGAAGAAATAGTGTAGGCCTCTTACGATCTTTCGTAATGCTTGACCAAAACAGTGAGGGGACAAGGCCATCGTAAAACTTGTTGAGAAATATCCTGCATGTATTATGATATTATAAAATGTTAAATTTTCCATTTTAATCAATAAAAGTGTTTATAAATAGGCAGATTAATAAGAATATTACATAATTCCACAAAAAATATTAGATGGACTATGAAAAACGTTTTTAGTAAATCACGCTAAATCTCTAGTAATAAGTATCCCTCAATTTGATCAAATTATAATTGGTAATGATGATGAATTAGCAGTATACCAGAGGACTTCATTTTAGGTTATTTTAATTAGAATAACGTTCTGATGCAGAATAGTAGAAGCAAGGTCCGATCTCTGATGAGCAGTATGGTTTTCGAATTGGACATTCTGTGGTTGCTTCAGATGTTTTGATCGTGTAGACAACGATATCTTACTAAATCGCCTTGACGAGGCAGGGTTCTCCGTTTTACTTTTACTATTTTTGTATACATATCTTGCCGATAGAATTAATGAAACTGTTTACAGGCGTCAAGGATATAGCAGATGGTGAATGGTTGCTGCATGATATCATGACTGTCGTTGTATAGAGCGCAGCAAGCGGTTTACGGCTTAACGCAAACAAATGTTCAATAGTGAATTATAGTCGAGCATACGCTCTTATTACGAGTAAATACGAAAATACGGTCAGCGGGATTCTACTACGTATCCTAGATGAGGTCGTTGATTTGGGAAGCAGATTTGATTCACGATGGACTTTTCCTGGGTATATGGCGTATATAGCAAAAAAATATAGGCAATTTCCTGCGCTCATGTAATCATCAACTTTTTGTTGTACCACCCCCTATAAAAAAATGATATCAAAACTCTCTAGTCTTCCGCGGTATTTAATTGCTCAAACATCCGATATCGGTCGCATCCAATAGCCGTCGCACAAGATTGGTATTTGTATATGATGAGTGAAACTAACTTTGTCGCAATGCCTCTTCAGTATACTTTTTAAGTCTTGTGTATTTTGTATTTATGTTTAATCTAAAAGTTAAAACTTTGTTAAATCATTAATTTCTTATATTTACGAACTTGTTATCTGCAAAGTATCAATAAATGTATGTGTGCGTAAATAAATAAATATAAGTATTTAATGCAACAAACCATCTACCTATATCCTAATCATAATCCTGACTATTATTATAAATAGGAAAATTGGTTTATTTGTAAGCTTGATAAATTTCACGCCGCTAGATATGTATATAGTTCTAATTGTTCTAGTTACATGTATACAGTTCTAATTATAATATAAGCTACAATTTAACCAGAGACACAGCATAATTCTTTACATTGAAACTCTGTTTATACTCGTATGTTAAATCTGTGTTAAAAATTGCATATCATACTGCCTTCATTTAAAATCTACAGGGGTGGAACCGTGGGCATATATAAACTAGAAATTTCAGAACTGTTAAAACTAACATTTCTGAAATTTCTAGTTTATTAAATTATATTAATTTAATAAACTAGAAATTTAATTAACCCTAAATTAACCAAAAATTATTAATATTAAATTTTTGGTTAATTTAGGGTTAATTAGCGTTTCTTAGAAAATTATATATCAACGTATTTTACGTTCATGTAAACATTTCAAAGTCAAAAATAATTTTGATATTAATTAAAATTAAAAAAAATTAATTATATCATTGTTACAATTATACCTAACATCTTGCTAGGTAATGCATGATAACCGAATTTACTTTTTGAATCAGCTATAATACATGCTACTGAGTTATATTTATCAAAGCCCTAAACAGAACAGTGACAACGTCAAGGTCAGGCGATGTTCCCCGCCTTACGTTACGCCTCATAAGCGATCACAAAATAACCTGACGCTATAAAATGTTTGTGCGGTTATACGCAGATTTAGTAGAGATTATCTCTAGAATATTCCTAAGGATATCTCTTGAGAAAAATTACATCCAACTCGATGAAGTCGTTTTAAAATTTGGTTAATACATAAGTTGAATATAAATTGCGTTTTTGAACCGTAGCGAAAACTCTAGTCATCTTTTATGAAAGCAAGCCCCTTTTAGACAATAGACGACCTATCGAGACAGGTGTGAATACAATGTGGTGTTGCGATTGCTACCATAATAATTAATGGCGTCATTACGAATATATTTATAGCATTACGGATATACTTATTATGAAAACCTAGTGAGTGGTCTCTTTATCTTAAAATTTAGTAACCTATCTGACTAAATTAAATAGTTACATCAATTGAAAAATTTCAATATTGTGACTTTAATGGAAGTTTACACAAAACACGAATGTCGATTTTAATTAATTGAGTCGTAATCTATTAATTAACTCACCCACCCACGTGAGAAGCAAATTATAATTTTTATTACAAATGTTTATTAATCCTGTAAGATATATAAAACCGGAGTTTCGCTAAGACTCACCTAGGTTTACCATTTTCTTATGACTAGTAGATTAAATAGCATTTAGCAACACTTTTATTAATAAAGTTCACTAAATGATATTCAATTATTTATTTATTACTTTATAACCGTCTCCCATGGATAAATAAATAATTAAGAAACAATAAACAGAAGTATTTTCCTAGAATTTTACCTTAATTTAATTAAAAGTTCATTATTTTATCGATTTTTATTAAAATCACGGTTTATAAAATATGAAGACAAGATAACAGAATGCAATCTACGTTTTCTGAGATCCATTAGCAATTAATTAATAGAAAACTAACCGATTAAAGTATACTGTATTCACACATAAGGCTAATAATACAAGATGGTAACACATTTACTAAATTCTAATAGCACGTAATTATCGAAGCGTTAATGTTTCTAATATTAACAATGGAACAATAATATTATTTAAAATACACGTGGAATATATTTTTTTACTTCCAGGTATTTACTTGAAACTTATGTAGAGAAACGAATTTCCGAGTAACTAGGTACAAAATGAATATAATATTGAACTAACTAATGATTTTATAGCCGATACACAGAATGTAATTTTATGTTCGATAATCTATTATGCTTTTCATAATCGGTGTTCAAATAAATTATGCTATCTAGAGATATTTACTTATATTAGTTTAGAAACTTGCCAGACATTTACTTTCTTAAGTCGTGTTAGTACATTATTATTATTCTTACCGTAATCATTTTTTGGATATTATACTATTACGGTCTAAGTATTACTATTGTATAATCAGGTCACCAGACCAACTAAGTCGGTATGTAAAAAACGTATCAACCATCCAATAACTTTTACGGCCATTTGCTTTTTAGAGTTCCATCCAAGTGTTAAAAGACAGGCAAAGGTTTTAATGAGACCTTGTAGGTTTTTGGTACATTTCTATTCTTGGAGATACCGGCGCGATCTTGAATACTTTGACCCTAATCTCTTTCACCTCTTGCCTCAGCTCGCTGTACTGTATGTAAGTGTTGGATATTTAGACGGATATAATGTGGGTTATTTTGTTCTCTTAACCTAACATCGGGTCGATTGTGAAATAATCCCCCACAAAGCCGTTGGTATTGTTCGATCTCAGTACGGCTTCTAGGTCATCTGTTTATATTATCGTGTGCTCTTTATTATATGCTGCAAAGTGGGCAGTGTACGGGATTGTTTTACATGAGTAATGATCTCTAAGTCAGCCCTCTATTAAACATTCTTTAGTTACCAGTTTTAATTCGTTTTACTGAATCAGAACAAAAATGTTGGTGTTATTTTACAAAGCTGCCACACACCATTTATGAGATTCTTAAGTAAGCGAATAAATATTGATTCGCCAACTAAAATGTGTATTTCTTTTGACTTTATTTAATCTGTGTAAAGGCCATTTATGGCCTTAGTAAAATAGAAAATGTAATTAAGTACAATTAGGACAGACCTGATAAAGTCTTTTTCCTAAATATTATTTGTGATGTTTATAACATGATATTTGAACTTTAAGCTTCGTGCTACAAAACTAACAAAACTATTAATAATTATACCGTGTTATGCTTGATAGAAAGAAGACATGCTGATAAATATTGTACGGAACCCGTGATGAGCATTATCAAGTCTTCAATTGCCTGCGTTCTGTTCGTTCAAAAAAAAATGAACAAACAACGTACTGTGGAGAGTGAATCAAACATTGTTAAATTTTAGAGCTGTATGTAGATGGATTTATCTAGCTTTAGTTGTTTTACATAAAGTTTGTATGTAAAGTTTTTGCAATAAATTTGGTACATCATCATGAGTGACCATATGTTTAGGCAAAAAATATCATACTTGTTATAAAGAATATTTATCTTAATTTTTTTCACATGTTAAAGGTTTGATTATAATTTTAAATATTTCAAAATACGTTATTTAGTATGTAATCCCTTTGGTTATTCAAATCTATTTAAAATTTAGGTATTAAGAAACGAGAACGTTGGTTATTTTAATACAAATATGTTTTGATTATGATACTTATATACTTTTAAAATAAATCAATATTTTTACTATTATTTTCATAATTCAGGATGCTGGTAAATGAAATTGTCAAAAGGTCTATATCAGTACATCTATAGCGATTTATTTATATTCGTAACTTAATTATTCGTTCTTTTAAATAACAGGTTTCTTTGGGATATTAATAACTTTTATGTACATTGAAATATAAAAATGAATCTAAACTACTGAATTAAACAGAGGAACGATTTATTTCGAGAGATACAGACACCGCCATCTTGGTTGTCAAAAACATCGTGAAAATCAAATTCAGCGGCCTAACGTTAGTCGAGATCGAATATAATGACGATTTATTTCGAGAAAAATGCCGCAATCTTAGATTTCAAAACATTATTAAATTAGGACTCAGCATTTTAAAGTTATTCGATAAATTCAGATGCTGCCACCTCGATTTGTTTTTTAATATAGTTTACTTCAAAAATATCGGTTGAGATTACCACAAACTTATCTAAAGAGACTGATTTCATATTGTAAATGTTCGGTATTATAATCTCTATAATTTCTTAAGTTATGACTGCTTTAACTCACAAGTTTTCAGTATGAAAAGCGGCATTTTTACTTTTATAGTGGTAATTTAAATATTATTACTTACACGATATGACTTATAGAAAAATAAAAATAAAATAAACAGAAAAATATTATGGTATTTTTATTTCAAATTATGTATATATATTCCACGCAGATGACCACAGAACTAATGAACTAGTGTGTGTGTGTGTGTAGCGACCAGACGCATGCATGTACGTAAAATTTCGTAAAAATATCTATTTCGCTGGTCAGATTTAATTACTGCTTGTCCCTGAGGCAAGCTTTTTTTTTAATATCGAATATTATATTATTAAAGTACCTAATAAAATAATAACTATAAGTAATTTTCAATATTTTAATTTTAAAAATGGTCATAACATGGTTTGCATATTTCTGAGTAATTTTTCACGTGACACATAATTTTGCTTGAGTACAAAATAAAAGAAAATTACACTGTAAAAGCTAATTCAGTGAAAATGTTAATTATTGAACTATTTTTAAGACAACAAAATATGAAAAATTAATTTCTGCATTGCTATCGGTAATAATCACATATACAAAATAAAATGTCCCTAAATTAACATCCAACATGTAATTTGGAAAACGTCCCCAAACTATGCATCCGACAAAATGGCATTTTTAGGGTTGAACTCCAATACATGGAAATGTTCCATATGTATGCACTATATAAAAATTTCGTCTATAAACCACACATCCCACTTTCATATGTATGCATATATATATATATATATATATATATACATATATGTGTGTGTGTGTGTGTGTGTGTGTGTGTGTGTGTGTGCGTGTGTGTGTGTATATATATATATACAAAATTTAGGGCTTTTTGTGTTTATATGTTGTCAATCAATGATATATATTATGTTGGAGTACAAAGGAACTGTTAAATCTTCAAAATTACAATCGGCGGCCGACGGAAATAATTTTTATCACAAATGGACGTAAAAAGATAAAATAAGACAACTTTGACCTCCAGAGTAAAAAGGGGACAATTCCCTCCATTAATCAACACCTTTTGTTTACAATCTTTCTTTATTTCCGCTCGCGGTTTTTCTTGGAGCTGACACGTATCCCGCTATTTAATGTGTCACGACGCCTTCTGAGAGGACATTATTATTTAGCGTTGAGGTATATTTCAAAATGAACATGGAACAGGGATTTCGATATTCGCCGTATGTGCAGATGTCTAGCAGTGTGTGAAATTAAATTCAATACGTAAAAGCGTCAATGTCCTATGAAGCAAGTGTATGAACGGCGTAAAAAATGTTTAATATATATCAATTGTTTTCGTGGACTCTATTACTTGAATTTTAAATATAGATAGTATTAATTATCTTTCAAAGAGGTTGTTAGTGGTTTTAGTTTTGTTCTTAATATTTTTTGGTATTTTATTTTTAATAATAAGAAACTGAGTACCTGTGTTATTTGACGCACAAAAATTTAACGCAAAAAAATTAACACATTCTGGTATTATTATCGGCAAGGAAAGAGTAAAAAATAATAATTTTTTACCTGATGTAAATAATACTTAATATTTTATTTTATATTGGAGTATTCCACTATTATAATTACGGTACCGATGAAAGGGTCTGGTATCCTTAAATTCAACAAATTTACAAATTCGATTTATCTCTCTTTTATCTAAAATTTCTTGGAAACAAAGTTATCAAAAAGACCTTTAAATGGTTCTTCATTTATGCTTGTTAGTAATAGCAGCAACGAAAATGTTAAAAAATTGGTCTAGTGCGTGATAAACACGAATTAATTTAGTGTTCTACAGGAATAGATCGTAGAAAACTCGGTCTATATCTTGGTAAAGTGGTTCATAGCGGCGTCATATATTAAATACAAGCTATTTGTTAAATGGTATATTATTTACCAA
Source organism: Druceiella hillmani (assembly GCA_039881145.1). NCBI lineage: Eukaryota > Metazoa > Arthropoda > Insecta > Lepidoptera > Hepialidae > Druceiella > Druceiella hillmani. Next base: position 8,030,950 of record JAYKKI010000070.1, read on the forward strand.
AGTTATTTGCGACAATATTATGTTGACGGTTGCTCACTATAAGTTTATAAGGGACATAACTACGCACAATTAGCTGGTTGCATATATCATTCAAAAATGGTATATTGGATATCGCTCATTAGTTCACTATTGCTTAAGAAAGGCCGTAGCAAAAACATTTCCCGTTAAATTTTAAAAACTTCGATTGATTGACACCGTGCAAATTGTTTATTTTCTGTAAAATAATGAAAGTTATCTTCGAGTTAGCCACACGGGCAGTGTGCAATGTTTTTATTACTTTCATATATTTATATATTTCAACACTGTTTTCTTGAAAAATTTCATGAAATGAATAAAAAAAAGAAATTGTCGTTACGTATAGACGAATATACAGAAATGACGAAAATATAGATGAGTCCTGTTTCCACCATTTGTCTACGGAACCTTAAAAATGTGTATTTTAGTTACAGTTTTATTATTAGAATAAGTCCTGCAGTCATCTAATTTGTCCTCATCTAGCTTTAATTCTAAAGTGAGGATTCCTAGTGAGATTTAATGATACCAGCAATGACAAATTTTAAGTCTGCATTTGATATATTCAATTTTTGTACGTAAAAATATTCTAAACTAATAAGGAACTTTGTTAACGTTCAATCATTTTATCATAATTAAATGAATTGCGTCCCTTTAAAATATAATAATTAATATATATATATATATATATATATATATATATATATATATATATATATATATTTATATACACACACACACATATATATATATATATATATATATATATATATATATATATATATTTAATAATATTACAATATATAATTAATAATATTGCGAACTTATTAACTAATTCTTCCTATTTATTTCAGATGTCCCGTTAAATTGAATACTCCAGAAAACGTTTGGATGCAGCCAGAAAAATTCACAGTTGGCTAGATTGTCAGATACTTATTCTTCTACTACGTTTCTATGCTTCCATACCTCAAAGGAAAAAAAAAGCCTTAAAAGATCACTCAATACTGTGAATATGTTCGAGAGGACTAGTTGTAAGGGTCCGAAAAATATTTCTTTTCTCATTTTAGATATTATATCATCAAAGACAAATTGAAAAATATACAAAAAATATGCCACCCCCTTCTAATTCCAGAATTGTACTGAACATATTATAAAAAAATAGGAATTTTTAGAATCCTACGAAAATGTTATGGGAAAACTGTTAATGATTCTAGATGTCATGATTTTTTAAAATATATTCAATATTTTTACTCATATGAAAGATATATGAGGCGATATATTTACGTTTTTCTATATTCTCAGCTAATTTTCTCAGAAAATATATTAGTAAAAACTATAAATTTGCACAGTAATACATTTTATTAAGCCATATATTTTGTACTAACTTTTTCAATTTATTCATATACGAAATAAACATTTTCACCCTTTTTTTAATTGTATATCGCACAGATAACATTAATTATGAAGCATAAATAATTGATTTCATAATGTCAAATTATATATCTTGAAACATATTTCCAACATTTTCAAAAATTTTGCATGCTTCTCTAATTTCCGAAACTACTCAATATATTTACACTATGGAAAATAACGAAGAGTTCAATAGAAATACTACATACCTTTAATTATTTATACCTACCTAAATGTGTACTTGTAATGCAGATTCTACTTGAACTTTTCAGGTCTTTTGATGTATTTTATGTAAATGTGTCTACATGTTATAAACTTAAAATGTCTCTACGGTAGTCATTCAAACGTTATACTGATCCTCAAACTAATCTCAATCTAATTATAACTAACCAATATCCATTTCATTTCATTTATTGGAATAGTTGATGCATTTCACTTATTTGTGTCAGTGAGTTATATTAGTAAATAATATTAGATCAGTCTATTTGTATCATAATTTATCATTTTGTCCATTTTTTTGTAAATTTGTTATGAATTTCGAATCAATTTAATATTCCAGATTAACCCTAATTTTTTTAAAGCTGGTAAGCAAAATGTTTAAAGAAAGAACCCATTTTATTAGAAAGGGAATACTATTATACTAATATAAAATATATTTTGTTTCACAATCCAACTAATTAGTTAGCACAAAGCTTTAATTCGCGCATTGCCAAGGAAGGAGTATTAATTTCTTAGTGAGCTTCTTACATTGGGCTGATGTGCGGGCGCAGCAATATCTTTTAATAATTTTTTTGTGCGTAAATTTATTTTCAAAACAGACGCTGGGTCAGAAATAAAAAAAAATATATATTTCTTATTATTTGTAAAAGACTAAATGATGCCAGAAATTCCATAGAAAAAAATAACCAAACTCGTATAGAGACTCTTACTATGATGAGAGCTATCAGAAAGAGAATATGATAGACGGACTATATGAAGAAGCCACAAAAGAGTTTCTGAAAGTTTAACTCTCATCACTGACATGTTTTAGAGCACAGTACAATCCAACAAAGTGCTTTAATTAGAGCACTTTGCTTAAAGAATAGGTGGAATTTTTGAGTAACTTTTTAGTTTACCAGAGGGTGAAAGACACGTATACATACGAATTGCACTTCATTAGTTAAACATATGAGTATTTTATACGGGAACTATTTGAACCACGTGCCATCGATAAAACACGAGCGTCAATGTATTTTTTCAGATAGTGAGGCTAACTAAATATAGACGATTGAATTTGAGCAGTATTATAGACCCTCAATTACACGTTTCTATTATTGTTTTATATAAAGTTTAATTATTAGTATGTCTAACTTTGAATATTTTGGTACAAACCAACTTCATTCTCTAACAACTGCAAAGATTTGAAAATATCGAATAGCCAATACAACTTTGGCCTTTTTACTTAATTTGGGTTATGCTATTATATTGACGGATGTAAGGAATTGTAATCTATCGTATTTAGAACGAGGTAGTAGCAAAAAAATAAAATGTTTGTAGGCCGTTTATTTGTCAAAAAATTTATATTAAAACGAGATATCAACCTCTGGCTCCTCCGTCCTTGTAAAAGATAGGTATATTTTTAAATAACCCTTCATAAACTTCTTATACGACTAAATGTGTTTTATCTAGGAGTACTGTCTCTCGACACACATTTGGTAATATATCGTTTATTTTCATTATAATTATCATACGAGTAATTATAATGAAAATAAGTTAATTAAATAATCATCAATTAATTTAATTAAATAATCATGTCAATTCCTTCGGTGCAAAGTTTATGCGTTTTGTTAAAATGTCACTATAAATAGTAACAAAATTTATTTTAATTTGTAAAACTCAAATTTTAAATACGTAATAAAAGTTTCACAAAACAACAGCTATGTTATTTGTTTGACAGAATTCTTCACCTATGCATGGGAAACTATTATAATAGTCCACTTGATGGGTACGTTTCTTAAGTAAATAACCATATTTTATGTATTTTATGTAAGATTTTCATTAAAATATTTGTGAAACATAATTTATCATTATGTGGCTGATAAGATTCCTCCTTAATTATCATACGATGAAGTAATTAAGAAAGCCTTAAAACAAATTACTAATAATGTATACACATTATGTATTATAACCTTATTACCAGTGTAACTTCATTATAATTGTAATCACCTCTTTTCTACTATTTGACAAAAGCGAAAAAAATGTTGTTTCCCAGCATAGGTTCATAATTCATAAAAAAAATCTAACGAATTACAGAGGATTTGCGAGGCCGTGACTCGAGTTTCAACATTAACCGAAAAGCTTCATTACGCATTCTACAAATTATTCATGTAAACTATTCAGTTCTCACGAATTTTTATTTCTCTAGAAGTTAAAATCGTTCAAACATAGTGTTCCTTTTAATCAGGACAAATCCGGTTCAGAATATTTTATCCAATTTAGCAGTTATCCAAATAGTGTGAGATTTTATGAATAATTCCACATCATCAATTTAAAATTTAAACACAAAAAGTAATGTTTAATGACATTGTAAATATATTTTGTAGCAATTAGATGGAACGTGAATTTATAAATAATTATATGCCAACTTATTAACACGTATGTCCATAGATGTTATTAAAAACATGGCGGTATTCAAGGTGACACTCTCTCACAAACGGTATTCAAGGTGGCACTGTTTAAGTTATATATCTGATGTAAATACCAAGAGTTTTTAAAATATTTGACACTGAGGGTGTAAAAAAGACTATGTTATCAAATATGTAACTTATGATATAGTCTCAAGCAACGTTTGAAGTTTGAAGAAAATTAATTTGTTATTTGTCTAGTCACAGGGATTTTTTTTTCACGAAGATTAAATTTTTAGTAAGATATATTTAATTGTGATTTATTAAACTAGTTTACATGAACCTTGATTTATTGCTGACAGATTATTAATTATACTACGAATGGGATCGATGGAAAAACGAAGAAGCAGTAAAAAAATAACAACCAACGCTTAATAAAAAATAAACCAATAAAGTTTTCAAAGCATAATTTTTAATAAAGTTTCTTAGGATTTTTCTAGTCTTCAATGAAACGTGTTACCGAAGTTCCAGTGTAATTTTGCCAGTATTTATATAGCACATATTTATATATATATTTTTTTCATCAGAGATACAATTCGTACGCTAAGAGAAGTATTTCTTTTCGTGGTGTAGGTAGGTGATAAAACTGAACGAAGATCCCTAAGAGAACCAGATAAGAAACTATTAGAGAGGATGGAGATTGATTTTAGTCTTTTAACGCGTGCCATCTAGTGTTGAAATTTTAAACATAACGGGGTGCAATATTTTAAAAAAGTACCGAATACATTCTTATCAAAAATAATGGACATACGTTCCGTAGCTAAGGGATTATGTTTAAAATATGATTTTCTATCAGCAGATACTGTAGATAAGATTATAGAAGGTTTTCAATCCTAAGTTTTGATAAACTCATGTCGTTGAATGAAACGTTATGCTACAAAAATGTTTACGTAAATATATACAACCTGCTAGACTGGCAATTTAAAACTCCTCACTTAATCATAAAGCCGACATCAATACCTATTTAATATTCAATAAAATTAATAAATTTTATTGAATTCAATCCTAAATAAGAAAATGATTAATCCCTTCGGTCTACTGTTTTCTCCCAATTTCTTTGGTTTTGATACGAAATAATCTTTAATTTTTGCTTAAAGATATTTCACTGACGCTAAAATAGTTCATGTGAAACTATCCTGTTACCAGAGTGTTAGCCAGATTCCAAGTCTGTAGAATTTTTGCTAGGGTCACAGAAAAAAGAAATGTTTAAAAATATCCTGTTACTAGCCTTCCTTTACTACTATGCAGCTCAAGAAATCAGTGTCTTCGGTTTCATAAGGCTGGTAAAGTATTTTTTATTAAACGATGTAAAGTTTGCCTTAGACTTAGCGGATAGTAGTTGGAGCTTTTTAGTCTATTTTTCAATGACATAACAAGCATTGGGATGGTAAAATTTCAGAAGCAGTAAAAGATTGCATATATGTCTTCTAAAATGTTTAAGATATAGAATTTGTAACTACATATTTTTATATTATTATAAATCGCATTTTTTCTAAAATGATACATAAATACTTATAATGAAATACTAGAGACACTAAAAGGCAATTCATTTACAAGAATTATCAGAGATATCCGTTCTTCATTTAACGATATTTTTTCTGCCATAATTGTAAATTTTTCCTACAAAAAAAACTTTAGGATATTATTATGAACATCCCTACAATTAAAGAGCGCTCATAGCTTGGCATGCACGCGTTTATGACATTATATAGCAACGTTTATATATTTGATAAACATCACCATGTAACTGCCCGCCTTATTATTTACGAGAATTTTTATAAATATCTTACTGATCATATGGGTTTATGGTTAGTTGCTTCATTAAATATTTTAAAATCAAAACAGCTGTTTTTTTAGGAAATTTTTTGTTTTTTATTACGTCAATATTAACGTTTCTCCGTTCACCGTTCGCTTGTTATAGGCTCACGGTTTTTTTGTAGTTATGTGCACAAAGCCATGTGTACGATTAAAGCGTTGTATGGAAATTTAAATTAATTTAATTTTAAATAAAATATTTAATGGCTTACATGTAACGTGGTGGTCATTTTTCATGCATTCCAACGAGTAGAGCATCACTAGTTAAGTATTTGAAACTAATCTGAGGTTTCATTTATCATTTTTTTATTTTTAAGTTTTGTTCGCAAAGTATCAAGTTTTAGAATTATATTTATTAATGTCCCCTATGATGAACTGCCTCCCAATTTATTTTTGAAAATTTAAAAAATCGCTAGAATTTTCTATTCAAATTGCTTCTCCCATTCAGTTATATTTCTCAAAGTCTTTCTCAACTATACGCATATTAGGTGCTTCAATCTTGTTGGTGCGAAATATTTATTATCTGAAATTTTAAATCATTATGTACACGGTGGTTCTTCCTGAATATATTTTAAGTGATAATTAATGAGTCTCCCGAATAATTATTAATATTGATGTAAGTTGGATCGAGGGATGATTTATAAAAAAAATACATGGTTTGCCCTATAGTACGATTACATGAGTGCATTATAGTTTACAGATTTTTTGGCATCTTTATTTTCTTTAGCCGCATTCTAAATTTAAGGTGGTAGAAATAACGAGTCATTTGTACCGGTTTGCTAATGCTTCTAAAAAGTTTTGCTATTATTACGAATTATAACAGCCATATTTGATCTTTTTTGACGTGATAGTGTCTCACTCTATATTTTAACATGTTTTAAAACTTTGCGTTACGAATCATCGGCTGCTTTTTGAAAACTATGGTAATACACGCAATATCTTCTCATTACTATTTAGATTAAGACCTGAAATAATGCTACAACTACGTGCGCCACCGGTAAATCATTTTCAAAATTTACATGGTAGGCGTGGGAGGCGGATATGCTTTGTGCATGCTACATGATACTAGAACGCTAGGCTAATACACGTCGATGTCCTGTAATGAGTGGATTCGTTCACCGATTTGAGACACGTTATTACGGTTTTGTTCAAAAACACCTACCCTTTTAAATATCGATATAAAAATGGTAGATATAAATAATTCTTTAGAAATTATGCTTTAGTGACGGTAAATTTTGGAATTTTAGAAGAAAATTGTCTTTGACAATTTTGATATTTTTAAACGTTAATAACTCGTCGATAAAATGAAACAATATGAAGAGAACTATGAAAGATATGCTCTTCAATTAAAATTTATATGATGATAAAGTCAGTACTCGTGCTTCGACAAATAAATCTACTTTTATACCATCATAAAAAAAATGTCATTAATTTGGATTGTATAACTGACACATGCGCTCTAACCATACTCGTTAAAATTTGTCTGGATCTCACTTTCACTCGTCACAGCAACTCTTAGCACCATATCTAATTTTTCGTTCTACTGTTTTACACAAACAAAATAAGTAAAATGATGCTGAAATTTTCTCTTTAATTTTAATTTCATTATTTTTCAATTGAAATTTAACTTCTAATAAATATTAACATTAGAGACATAGCCACGCTCAACATCCACCGCCGTGATAACGACATAGCTAAACCTCATTTTTTATCTTACTTGCTTTTGTGTAATTTTTTTTGGTTCATGGAATGAAGTTGCAGGTAAATAGCTAGTATATCTTTAGGTTGTAACAATCCAAAGCTTTGCGTTAAACCTACGAAACAAATTTAAAGAGCGGAGTTACTAAACCTTAAAAAATAACGTTAATATGATTTAATGAAACGCTACCAGCGTTTCATTCATCACAACCGAGAAAAAAAATGCTCTTTTTATTTTTTGACATAATTTTTTTATATATTTTTTTTTTAATTCGTAGGAAACTATATTGTGGTAACACACACCACCATTCTATTTGTTAGAGGCTTTTAATTTACAAATTCAATAAATACAGAGATTTGGAACTTATTTATAAAGTATATTTCTTTACTGAAAAATTGAAAATCCTATTGAAAATTACGTTAAATTTTATTTCATACACAGATATTATAATTTCATACACAGATATTAAATATTTTTATGTAGAAAACATCGTGACCATTACTCAGTTCCGCGAAAAATATCAGTTCTTCAAATATCAATAATTTAAAATATTATGATTTTTTTTACTTTTTTTTAACATATATACTCCATTCATACAAATAAATTATGTTCAAAATCTATTCCACTAAATGACATGAAATTTGGTACAGAATTAGAATATTTATGTAGCAAGCATGAAATGAGCGATTTTTGTGTTTATTCTTAGCTTCTGCTATTCTTTCAAACTTTAGACTAATTTTTTTCTATTCTCGAAAAAAATAGTTTGAGAAAAAAAAAATCACTATCCTAAAATCTGTACAACCAGAGATTTCCTTATAAACTTAAAACCTACCTTAGGATATAATGATAGTCTAGTCAAAAAATCGTAGTGATGTAACGATTGCCACATTTTCAAAAATTAATATAATATACCACTTACTGTGATATTTTTGCCATAATTGATATTTTAGCAAAACTAAGTATGTCTGTTTTAAAAAATCTTTAATTCAACTCAGATTTACCTAAATTATTTAAAAATTAATGCTCATTAGCTTTAATATAAAAAAAAATTATTCAAGTGTATCAGAAAGAGAGCGACCTCTTGTAATTATTTGGAACCCGTTTGACTAGTCGACGGCCGGCAATCGGCCCTAGGCACTTATTGTTTGTTTATCGCATGTGTTTAGTATGTCTATTCGATAGTATTAGTGATTTCCTTAACGATTTTTTCTTACTAATAGACTTGATAGACTTTTAATTGCTCACCTGACTACTCAACTTGTGTGAATTGAACTTTTTAGCCTGTTTAATGATTGAGAAACTGTTTTGCAAGACCTAGGAATGAAAATCGACGTGGGCTTCGTACACTCTTTACACTACGTGAATACGCTATAATGTATTATTTTTATGACGTTGCACGAGTTGTTAGGCTCTAATACGAATTTGCTTAAAATTAATCCCAAAAAAACAGGTGCTTTCGGAACTATCGAGTTTTACGAGACTATATAATTCGTTATAATTCGTTATATAATTCGTTCCTGACTTTCGTGGTCGAGACCTTGGACGAATATACCGTGGCCACCCTCTTACAAGAAATTTATTGTGTTCTGACTACTAGTCAAACACATGGCAAGGCCTGTGTAACGTCAATTTAAAGAATTATTCGCGCTGACGACCTGACGGCTGACGAAAAAGTCAAGCGCGTAAATTAGAAGATTACCTAATATGGGTGGCGTTTTACCGAGCAATTGGCAAAAAATCGACAAGATTCAAAATTTTTCGATAACATTTTTGTGGTCTGACGAGAGGTTTGAGCGATTTGGGTCATTTAATACTCACAACTCTCATTATTATTCAGTTGTAAACCCACACTTTTTAATATTTTAAGAGCGCTATAGTATCAATTTATAATTATAATCTTATTCCAGTTCAGTAACATTTCCTTTTCATTATTTTTCTTTTGTAGATGATTGTATAGTCATAGTAATTCACCAAACCCGTCTTGATTTTAATGTCTTTCATATTCGACAATATATTATGTGTTCCTACCCAAAATTCTTTTAAGAATTTTGGGAGAAGTATACGTTCTCGGACAAGTTCTCTCTCTCGGATAAGTTCTCGGACAAGTATACTATAATTCACATGAACATAAAAAAACACGAGATAAAAAAGACATAATACTATCTTTTATGAGTATCTGCTTGACGTAAAAATTTGAAATTTGCGTCAACACAGTGATAAAACTCATCAATTCATTTGACACTCAAAAGATTTTTTTTATATGAACGTTTTTAATGAACATTTTGAACATTTTTAATGAGAAGTTTACATAAATATTTTTGGAGGGTCAAAATGTTTGAATGGGTGGTCGATAAGTTTTTTGCACTTTATTTGTTGTGCATATTTTATTTGAAATAATAAGTTACAGAGATTCTAAAATTATTTTTTTTGATAATTTTATGTAAAATATTTTAAGAAATATGCTCGAAAACGACCTCAAAAAATATGTTCTCATTCCATCAAAACTGCAAAAATATAAAGTATTAAAAAAAATACTACTCGAAGTTTACTTAAAGTTTAATAAAAAACTAAAGCGATTGCTCTAAATCTCTTAGTTTTTGAGAAAAGCATATGTACAGGTGTCCAGTGGCAGATTTCAATGTTTGAAAAATTGTAAAAAAAAAAACTACACCTCTAATACAAAGTAGGTTTATTTTAACTTTATAACAACAAATGCGGATTTCATTTTTTAAGAACCACGTTTTCCAAATGGCGGCCATCGAGTCTGACACACTCTTCGAGTCTAGCACGCATGTTTTCAAAAACCGGTTTACAGAGCGACTGGGGTATCCTACTGACTTCAGCTCGAATATTTTCTTTAAGTTGTGTCACAGTGCTCGGATTTGTTTTGTAAACAACGGATTTTAAGTATCCCCATAAGAAAAAGTCACATGGGCTTAAATCGGGTGACCTAGGTGGCCACGGTACGGTACCGTTTCGGGATATGTTTTTTTCTGGAAATAACTGCCGCACAGCATTTATGAACACATTAGCAGTGTGAGCTGTGGCCCCGTCCTGCTGGAACCATGTGTTTTGGTTGAAGAATGGACTATTCTGTAGTTCTACTCTGAAAAATTTATTTAACATCTGGGCGTATCTCTCCGAATTCACAGTTACAGTTTGGCTACGTTTATTTTCAAAGAAATAAGGCTCTATGATTGCAGATGCAGACATGGTACACCGGACTGTTACTTTAGGCTTATGTAAAGGCTCTTGATACATTTGTCTTGTGTTGTGGACATCCCAGTAACGAAAGTTCTGCTTATTCACATATCCTCCAATGTGAAAGTGAGCTTCATCACTAAAGAATAAAATGCCCATCAGGGTAGCAGTACGAAATCTCAACAACATCACCTCCGCGTAAGTTTTTCTTAATTCAAAGTCAGAATCGTGTAAATCTTGAACAATTTGAATTTTATATGGATTGAACTTGAGCTTTTTTTGCATTAGCTGTAAAGTTGATTTCGGAATTCCCAATATCGATGAACGTGTACGCAGTGATAAAAGGGAATTTTCAACGACAGAAACCATAACACGCTCAACATTTTCATCCGTGGCTACCAATGGTGTAGATCCTGGCCTAGGCCTATTTAATGTTGATCTTGTAGCTCTGAACCTTGCTATCCATGACTGAATGAGGTTGATCGATGGTCCATCACGAAATCGACGAATACTGTAACGATTATTAAATCGACGGCGTGCTACATACAGCGAAAATCCGCTCGAAATGTACGCCTCAACGGCAAAAGCTCTATGCTCTCCACTCCACTGTTCCATGGCTACTAAAACATCCGCACCATTGCGCTTCTAACGACGCCCCCCGCGCCCCTCTTATGTGTTGCGTTCAGAAACTATGTTTGTTTAAACTTTGAAATCTGCCACTGGACACCTGTATTACTGTGAAAAATATATTAGGTATGCTGGATATATCAATTTACATGGTGAAAAATTCCATCAATATTCCAAAATTATTTATTAGAAATAGTATATGGGTTCACTATGTGAATGATGCCATGCTTGTATTTTTATGAATGTGGCTACTTCTTAAAGAAATAAAGCTTGAGTTTTCAGTCCAAAAGAATAAGTAATTCACCTTTGATTAATAATTTTCACTGTATTTTGAAAGTACAGATTACAATTCAAATTAACAAAGAGTATAAGTTAACTAAATCAAAGGTTTACCTTTAGTGACGTTAACAAAAAATGTGTTTATTAAGCTAACGCTTCTCAATCCACTGACTTATTTCTAGTTTTTACAATATTTGATAGACTTTTGGAACGGTTACAAATTATTTATGAATGGCTAAATGAAAGTGAAAGAGAATGTCCACTATATTGGAAGGGAAAATTATAACATTAAATTTATATTACATATATATATACATAGGTACTATATTTATTGTTACAATACTTAACTAACAAAGATACACAACTTTGTTAGTTGCAGTATCAGTTGTCCACTACATGACAAAGCGAGAAGTCTATACAATAACAGCAAATTTTAAATGGAATATTTTACATGTACCTTTAAATATTTATATGTGCTTAAGTAAGTGCATTGGACTCTTACCCGTACTAAAAGATTTCTTTTTTTCCTTCTACGCCTTACCATTATTTGATTATTCAAATTCGGGAATAAAGTCAGTACACTGACTTTAATATTGAATAAAACAGATAATTTATTAGTGCCTACTTCTACACATTTCAATTAAATTCGAAACATCAGGCTTACAACTGCAGATTTAAAAATTAACCATTATGTTTTTTTTTAAAGAATAATATATTATCTATTTTGAAATCGTTCAAAAGCCCTATTATTAGGTAAATAATTATAATTTTTAACTGCGAATTAAAAAAAAAAACAAATTTAAAAAGTATAACATATTCAATATAACATATTGAGTACATATCAATAATGTATCTATATGTAGTATATAGCCAAGGGGTTTGGTACAAAATTTATTCATGTTAGAAATTTAAACATTATTTCGTACATATAATAAATACACTGAAAACAAAGAAAAGTACAGATTGATTATAGAGCTTGTGTAGAAGACGTTTCTCCAATATCTGTATGTGAACGGGTATGGTTACTTCCCCTTCTTATTTCCCACCGAATTCCTAGTTTTCCATTCCTTGCAACTGAGAAGAGATATTACGCTTATAAAATTTATTTAACAGTTATTAAAAGGAAAACTTTCTAGAACCGAATTATATCGGAACCAGTTTTCCGCGGTATTCAATTGATCAACCATCCAAGCGCAATCGTAACAGAGTGTGATTTTTTATGAGAAGTGAAAATAAATTTTTCGAAATGTGTCGTCGTTACGTTTTATATTTCTTATGTATTCTATATCCACGTGTATTCTAAAAATTTTAAACTTGTTAAACCATTCATTTATTATCATTACTATAGATTACCTGTAATGTATCGATAAATGTGTGTGCATAAATAAATAAATATCTAAACTAAATTGCCCGTGAAAATGATTCATGTAATTAGTGGAGTGTAAAATATATCTCCAAGTTATTTATAGAAGTAATGTGTAATGAAATTTTACACAACTTTACTCAAATCGATTTCGTGGCGGATCCATGCAAAGGCGAAAAAGTAAACTGATTGCACGTAATTAAAGTGGTAAGTAAGTTCGATTTTAGCAAGTGACGAGGGACCAGAACAAGAGTAAAATGAAGAGAAACTCAAGCTTTAATAGTTGATCCTAAATTCGATTTAGCTGTTTGGTGGATGATAGTGGGGAAAATTTAAGGGGATTTCTCCCTAAGTTTAATTCTGCATAGTTTTGATAATATAATAAAAATGAAATCATGATATAATATGTAGTAAATGTGGTGTATAATATGTGTGGTAATGTAAATAAATATTAATTAACTTATAATTCAAAAATACCATTTATTTAGCGGATTCTTCCTTACATGGAAACATTGTTAGAAGTAGCGCAAGAAACCTAAAAATAATTCTAGTACAAGCATATCTCTTCATATTTCATACAATTGTAGATTTAATTTATGCCTTGAGAAACAAATTTAATGTTGTATAAAGCAGTTCCTGAAAAAAACATTGCATTTAGATCTACATTTGGTATAATAATGCTGTAATTGACACATTAAAATAGAAAAAGATATGATAATATTGAAATTATTCCAAATTATAAAATTGTAATTGTTTTATAGATCATATATTCTACCGAGCAATTGCACAGACTTTACGGCCCATAAGGGTACGAGTGATATAGAAATAAATATTTCCTTCAATCTGTATGTCTTAATATTTGCAAAGTTTTTGGTAGAAATTAGTTAAATTGTCTAGAATTTCGTTTAGTACAGGGCAGTAGTAACTAGAACCGGCATTTACTTTAAGAATTATGCATTTAAAACTTAAGAAAAAATGTATTTGTTATATCACTTCCTAATTTTTTTTAGAGAAAAATGAACTGTTTGCTTATTGATTAAGCTGCAATCCACTATTTAAGTTCGATTTCTCAGCAATACTAATAAAGAAAAGCTAATAAGAGTATAGACTAATAATACTGACGTGAATGTGAAAGAGAAAACGTTGCTTAATCTCACATAAATCAAATAAAAAGTAGATAATTTGACCAGAAGAATTTTAATTTTCTGTCGTAATTTAATAATTTAATATATATGTAAATACATGTTAGTTTTACCAGATTACTATATAATATGAAGTCCTTACGACATTATTCTTTGTGGATAACAATGCACCGCCAATTTCAAAATTCTTTATTTGAAGCACTTCATAGCTATTAATACCTTTGTAATTCAGCTTAGAGATTTGCAAAAATTAGTAAGTCTATAAGGCTCGTACAATTCTTGAGTCTAAGTCTCAATGTCAAAATCATATTTATCAAGTCATTAATCTCAAGTTTCAAATATTCCCAAGTCCCAAGTTTTTATCTTATATAATTCCCGAATTACTTATATTTAAAAACATTTACGTACCAAACTGTCTAATACACTGACAGGCCAAATGCAGTATTTAGAATACAAAAGAAGGAAAAAAAACCTGCCAATTTGAATTTAATCGCATTCTCAATTACACTTCATTATGGTAAGATGTTCATGATGATACATTTTGTACCTCTCTTTCGATGTCTAATCGCTAAATTTGTACACAAACTGAAAAAGTGCCAATTGTAAAGTTATTATTCATTCATCAACGTTACTTTCTCAAAAAAAAATTTCTTGTCTTCTTTTATTTCACCACTAATTACAGCTACAATTTTGAATAATAATTTAGCCTTTTTACATTTATAGTTTTAACGGGTTGCAACTAAATAATAAAGTATCCAAATCTGGGCTGAATTTCTTCAAAAGTTTTCATCTTTTTCTTCTATTCTATTATATTACTTGGCTAAGAATTGCCTTTATTTTTGACTTTATTGTAAACAAAAAAAGGTCATTTTTTTACGCCAAATGTCTCTTAAGGAAAAATTTAGGAGCGTTTGGATTAATACTTTGGCGATTCTAATGTTAATTTGTGTAGATCACCCGATTTTACTTTGACCAGCTGTCGAATGTTGTTTTCATAGTATTTATATAAGTATAGGTCAATATATATTCTTCTCAGCTAAAATAAAAATATAATTTTGGAACACATTTCATTATTGATATTATTGACTTGATTTTTTTCAAGCGGGTCTTGATTTGATTTAGCTTTGTTTCAATCATTTAAATAGTAATTTGTGATAAATTATTGTATTATTTCTAGTTTCAACGTGAAAAATTTATACTTTTAATTATATGAAAAGTATTAAAAAGAAACAAATTCTATCTAAATTTTCACATAATGTCATTAGAAGTTGATTAAAAAAACTATCAGCTAAATGTAAAATGCGTGGAAGTTTCGTGTATTGTTAATTATTTCGAGTAGTATGATTAAAGGTAAAAACTATAACAAATTACAAATATTAATTTAACTAAAAAATTAAATACTTCGAAATAATTAGATTTTTGTATTAGACCAGTTTCTCATAATCTCATAGATAGTATTTAATATATTCAATTAATTAAGGAACACGATACAGATAAAAATTTTAAATTTTTTACCTCGAACTCATTTATTTATTCGTATTTGAAGATAACGTAGCCATCTGCTGATATATTTTAATAATAATTTGTTTAATAGTTCATATCGATAACCTGAAATTGATAACTTAAGTTAGAAATAAATATTTTTGCAGCCGAGAAATTAGATTAATATGTCATAATCATTCGTCTTTGCAAATTTCCTATTTTAGAATCTTTAATATATAGGCACATATAGAACGTGGCATTCGACAATATATGATACGAGTGATTTACAGACAATTTTGTATGTAATGTTACGTTTTAAAGATTTAAATCCTGAAAACTTTGAATATTTTAGTGTTCAATCTATAAATAAAAATTGTTAAAGCAAAATTCTCTATAAAATATTAGGGCTGCTCCAAACCTTAACGAATTTATTTTGGTCTAAAGATAAAATTTTAAGGTGAAACGAGAATGGTGAAATTTGGCTTCAAATTTTTTTTATCGTTGACCAACAGTGTTAATAGAACTATTATTATATGACTTACAACTGTTCTATTCTAAGTAAGAAGACTTAGTATTAATTTATTAGTAGTATTCTAAGTAAGAGTTTCATGTAAAGCAAAATGTAATTAAATCATTCAATCATAACGTCAGTTTATAACGAATGTTAGCTTCTAAATTTTATATTTTGGTCCTGTTTTTATGTTATCTGTTCTTATATATATATATATATATATATATATATATATATATATATATATATATATCAGTACTTACGCCAAATTTATTTAAAAAATTGTTCCATCAGTTTACTAAGGGTCGTCAGGCGGCAGTGATGATAATCATCATTTTATTAAAAAATAGTGATGAAGCGTTTTGTTGAGAATTGTGATAAAGGCAAATTACTGCTCGGGACATAGCCAGGATTAAAACATATTTTACACATAATTCTTGAAAGATGATATGTTTTTTTTTAAATAAACGTAAATATTATATAAATAAAAAATCATTACAACTAACACAACATGCCGCACCAGTTTACGTTTCTCACCCTGTGTGTATGTTATAAAGAGCTAAGCCGATGTTCTGAGAGTATGTGATAATGATAACGTAACGAGGAGTCATAATGAAAATAAGTTGCAGTATAAAACATAATGAATACGTAAGTTAAATATATTAATTAGAATTACAATAAATATTCGGTATTCGGCATATCTGGCCACGGTTTTCGAATAAAATTGGGTTATTCGATCTGAAGTTATATTTACAATCATGCTAATCATTAATTTAGTACGTATATAATTTATTGTCACTCCTAAAAATAGTAAAGCAA
This sequence comes from Druceiella hillmani, assembly GCA_039881145.1. Lineage (NCBI taxonomy): Eukaryota > Metazoa > Arthropoda > Insecta > Lepidoptera > Hepialidae > Druceiella > Druceiella hillmani. Next base: position 8,047,973 of record JAYKKI010000070.1, read on the forward strand.
ATAAGTTAACAGATAAATTTTTTTCTGCATTACTATGAACAGGCCATTTAGGTTTTGCTTGCCTGATGCTAGTTTCGGAAAATATTATACCTTCTTACTTTCTCATTATTTTGATCATCCATGTGCAAATAAATATATTGTTGCTTATTTTACCAGACATTGTTGAAAGCTAAACCCAATTTGCTTGTTTTGTCAAAGAGATGAATTTTCATTTGTTTAACGGTACAGCAAGCATCCAATTTGACCGCATTGTTGTTCTTCGAAGTTGACTTGATTATGTCGTTCGTTTTGTACAAATATTTTAACTACTATCTCTTCACGGTAATCCCAAAAAGAAACTTGCAAAAGATCTGGGTCAATTAATCACTTTTGATTCGAATAGGGGACGAACTTGCTCTTTCATCATTACTTGTTTCCTAATATTGTAAGATTTTCGAGAAAAAAGTACTCTTCCTAAAAAAATGTTTTCCCACATCTTAAAAAAATCTTTAACTCTTGTTGTAATTTTAGTTATTTTAACGTGCATGTAAGACTTGTTATATTGGCCGTATCAAAATATAACTGACCTTATAAAATGTAGTGATAAGTATAGAATATAGAAGTATAGATAAGATAAGATTTAATATGAACCGAATATTACGTTGCAACTCTGATATAACTTTAAAGACTCCATTTGGGAGTTGCAAATTATATTTTAATATATGGTGTGAGTTTGAAGAAGCAAACCACAGATAAATAGAAAGAGTTTGAAACTTAGTCTTATTAAAACAAATGACTTTGGAACTAATTCGGGTATAGAAATTTCTTATTGAAATTTCTATAAAAATGGTAATAAGAAAGTTTGAAAAATTAATATTAATATGTTTGTGCGAAAAACGACTATTTTCACTAATTCTCTATTATTAATAAGTAACCTAATAAGTGTGACTTGGATTCTCTGTTATTAGTCAATCCAAGTCACACTTATTAGGAATATAATTATTTGGCATACAACACAATAAATAGTCATACTCAGATTTAAATTATTTTGGGAAAAGAGAAAAAAAACAAATATTAATAAAATATTGTTTAATTTTATTAATACGTACAAGACCCACCATACTAATTTAAAACAATAGACACTCAAGTTTCATGATCGAGGCAGACAATACTATGCGGCATCAGGACGGAAAAGCTAGAACTGATAGCTCAATGATGGTCTCTGCTTGAGATATATAATGATAACTTAAATACAACAGATCCTCAAATCTCACGATTTAGGTAAGCGATATCCTTACATCAATACGACTAGGAGGTTGGAACCTGGGATTCAATGATCGAATCTCCGCTTGAGACACATAATACCAACTTAAAAACCACAGATTATCAAGACTTACGGTTTTGACAGGCAATAACTCTACACCATCAGGATTGAGGAGTTAGAGCCCTAAGTGGAATGAGAAAGTCTCTATTTGAGACACATAACAATTGAGAAACAACAGATCCTCAAGTCGCATGATTGAAGTAGGCAATACTCTCACAGCTATAAGTCAGACGAGTTCGACTCCGAAATTCAATGATAGATTTTTGCTTGAGACCCACAATATGGCAGTCTGCTTGAGACTCGCAAAATTTAATACAAATAAATATTAATTGCTTGGCTGACGCATACGAGTAAATTGTAAAAGTTCTTTTATTTTGTAATGCTAAAATATGTTTTATATAAATAGGTCTTTTTAAAGTATCTACTTGGTTCTTTACTTTTTACTCTTTCGTTTAAGTGGTTGTACATCTATTCGGCGGCATGTTAGTTTGTCTGTATGTTTGTTTCTGTACGTTTGTCTTTATAGGGTTTCATAACTCAGAACAAACATGAAATTCTTACAAAATTAATTAGGTGACCATATCACAACCTTTTTGCTCAAAAACAGTTTGACGAAAGTTAAAATTTGCTAGAAATAAAGCATATTAACCCGTGTTGATTGGACTCGTATTTCCATGCATAATAAGCCCGTATATTTTACGCAGGATGTTTCTAGAGATATTGTTGAAAATATCCACAAAATATGTGTGTCTCACCTTATATCTGAACTTCTTTTAGCCAATAGAAGTTTTGAAGTTTTCATATTTTTACGAAAAATATAACAACTGCAAAACTTCTGTCGGCATCAAATAGAAATAATTTGTTATTATAAACAGATGTATAAAAGATAAAAGGAGGAATCTACAATCTACAGAACCACAAAGTCTTCTAAAACAAAATATAGTGTTTCAGAATATAAATTGTATGTCACAGTCAGCTTTATTTACGCGGCACCACGTTGCCAAAGGTAATTCATCATCCTCTTACGAAAATTTTCTCTCCATTAATCAACACCATTTGTTTACAATATCGCTTTACTTCCGCTCGCAATATTTCTTGGAACTGACATGTATCTCGCTGTTTAACTTATCACGATGTTTCCAGAAAGGATATTATTATTCAACGATGAATTATATTTGAAACTTTACATGGAATATGTAATTCGATATTTGCCGTGTATGTGTGGGACTGCGAGACGCAGTGTGCGAAGTAATATACAAGAAGACGTAAAAGTGTAAATATAACGTGAAGTGAGTCTATATAAAGCATACGATATTTTGAATATATTTGTGTAAATTATTTCGGCATGTATTTTATGATCAGAAACGAAACTTGTAAAATTTGAAACGTAAAAATTTAATTGAAAAAAATTAATACAATTATAATAGCTAACGAAAAGTGAAGAAAACAATTTGTTTCCCCCAAAATAAATTATTATTTTATTTTTAACTTTTATTGTGAACTTTGATAAAGAAAAAGTTTTCTAAAAAATCTTAAAGTGGTTCGCTATGTACGCTTTTTACTAAGAGTAGCGGAGAAACTGCTGAGTGCCTGTTGGAAATGAACTTCGTCTATGTCTTTGCAAAGTGAGCTGTAACTGCGTCATGTATTAAGTGTATATCATTTATTTAATAGCATAATAATTAACAAAGGTATTTTATAAAGTCATTTTCCTGGTCGCATTTTGTTAGTTTCTATGAAACGTACTCGATTTCTAAATGAACTGTACTAATTTACTATATCAATTTAGTAGTCAATTAATTGAAATAATTGTTAAAAAGATAGAAGGGCGCACATCATAACTTTCATAGATTTACGACATTACGAAGGAAACATCGTAACAAAAAATATTAGTAAACATTTGCGATTGCGTTTTAAAAGAACTTCAGCTAAGTTATACCCAACTTGAAGGGATTTCTGAGAAAAAAATTGATCCCCAAGTTCGATATGCGGGAATGTATTCTTAAAATAAGAGAGTTGTTTTTATATTTATGTAATTTAACAAGATCTTCTCGCAAAATCTCATGAACTAAAAAAACTATAATGTTAAATTCAGAAAAACAAACGCAAATGTCGAAATTATGTTTGAGTTTCTTTTACTCCATTTGTTTGCCGAAAGATGAAAATTTATATTTATAATACCGTACCGTAAGTTATAAATGAGAACTAGAAGAATTTATTCTTTTCTCTTTTTACTTAATAAAGAATATTTCAATGGTATTGGTTCATTTTGCTTGCGTGCGTGAATGCGGAGTTACAGATATTAAATGCATAGATATGATAAGCGAGGTCAGCTTCATATATTAGAATTCTTAGTCCCATCTTTTATTATTTAATTCTTATTCTATATCACATTTATCATTAATCGAATATTAGGAGAATTCTGTTAATTTAAATAAAATTTAATGAAAAATTTTCTACTAAATTTCCAATTAATTTTATAAATATCTAAAAATTAATATGGAACTCCACTAGCATTGAACTCTTTTTATATAATTTCATATATTAAAAACAAAATTAATTCAAGTTATGTTTTTATTATGCAATATGAGGCTTGCGCTCTTTTTTAGTTTTTTTTTGGTGGTAGAAACATACATTTTAAATATATTTAATATGCTAGTTTCCGTAAAATCCGTTTTGGTGTTTGGTTTCCGTAAAATCCGTTTGGATTTTTTGTCTATCATAAAGTCTTGGCCATAATTCTTTACCAAAGAACTCGTCAAGGTTAGGCAAACGAGTTCAAATTTGATTAAACTATTCTAGTCTTATTCTAGTATTTCTATCGTATTCTTCTACGTCTCTCAGTTCTTAAATAAGTAACTATTTACCGTCCTTCTTGCAATAGATTCGTTTTACTTTGAAATTGAAAAAAGAAAACGTTACAAAAACCTTGCAAAACGTTGCATGAAGGAAGAGGTGTCCTTGATATTTTACTCTCATCGCGCCCAAAGAAGTTTCACTTCAAAAGTCGTACCTTAAATAAAGTTTGACAATAAGCAAAAATAAAAGTTATATGTGGGAAGTAAGCAAAAATAATTTTAGACACTTCTTTTTCTTCCGTTATTCTAAACCTTATGAGTGTGTAACTTATTAAAAAAATACATTTGAACCCTATTTTTAGAACACAAAACGTGGCTAAAGACTTTTTGTGTACACGCACGTAAAATTTATAAACAGGTATAATATTAAATTTACTTTCTCGGAAAATGTCGTTGTTAATAAATACATATACTTATATCGATTAATATATATATATATATAAATATGTCAAGCGGCAGCATAGAGGTAGAGAATCTCAATGCCTATTTGGAATAAACTATTTGTGTTTAGCGATTTGTATTGGTTTCTGAGTTATACATATTAGACTCATGTTTATATTCATAGGCTGAAGACAATTTTTTTGTTTGTGATATTGTAATAGAAACTTAATTTTTTTAACTAGTTGACTAATTAGCCTTTGGTGTAAAAGCATTATACAGGTCTAAATAAGGCGTCAAAATTTAATAGAAATATGAGAATTTCAAAACACCATTGCTTTAAATACAAGCAAACAAAGGGTATCATATGTATACAACATATTCTATTGTAATAAAACTTTTAAATATGAAATTTTCTTTCGAGGATATAAATTTGATGTAATTAGGCGAAAGGAATAGCAAATGTTTCCTCGGTGACAAATGTAGGGATTGCTATAATGGTAGTTAAGTTAGCCTAGTATATCGCTTTACATATCTTTCAACCACCTCAATTTGAGTGACCTTCATACATTTTCAGAGTTTTTAACACCCGCCATTGTATAAAAACGCACACATTTTTAACACCCACCAGTGTATAAAAATGCACACAATTGACGGGTCTCTACCCCCTCCACCTTAGTAACTGCCATCTTGGAAATAGAGCTTTGATTGTTTAATACAACTTAGTGTCACGTGCGACGTAGCTAATGATAGGTGAGTTCAAAGTGGGCTCGGGCGTATTTCACCCGGATTCATAGTTTACGTGTTGAACATTTTTAACAGCATTTTTAAGTTTACCCCTATTTTTTTAGATTCTACGTAATAAAATAAGCTTTACTGGACTAATGATGGATGACGAAATTATAAGACGCCTTTTGGAAGAAATATTCTTCGGACGAAAACTATCCATTGGGGTTGGATGTTGGAGAGGAGTGCATCAGCCGGCGCAGATTTGAAAGCGATACAGTGTAGAAAATGAGTTAGGTATTAGGATCAGAGACGTAGCCCAGTCCAGTGTCAGTTGGAGATCGCGACGATTAAAATGTCAACTTGATTGATCGGAGTCATGCAAAGTATGTCTATGGCAAAAATCAAACTAAATGGAGGGTAAGACTGTTACATGACTAACGTTAGAACGCGATCTGAAAATATTATTTCTGTTATTCCTGATGTCAGGGGCCAAACTCGTAATGCCCATTCTGAATACGACTGCTAGAAATTATTTTTTGGTGATGAAATGATAGAGTAAATACTAATCAATACTAATTGTTACATTGCAAATAAACAGAAACTAGTTCCTACTAAACCACAGTCTCCTTGTATGAAAAAAATATCTAGAGATGAACTATTGGCTTTTATAGGACTTTCATATCTAGCAGGATTGAATAAATCGAAAAGACTAAATCTCAATAATTTGTGGCGCACAGATAGCTCAAGTATAGATAAATTTCGGAGTACTATGTCTTTACCACGATTTCAATTCATTGTGAATAGTATTCGATTTGATGACAATAGTACTAGGTCTGAGAGGAAAAAAACTGATAGATTAGCTCCTATACGAAATATTTACGAGAAGTTTGTATTACACTGTCAAGAAAAATATACTTCATCAGAATATCTAACTATTAATGAAAAATTAGACTCGTTTAGGGGTAGATGCGTTTTCTTTAGTAAATGTATAATAAATCGGTAAACTATAATTTCAAAAGTAACCTTTTGATAGACGTAAAGAGTTTTTATATTGTAAACTTAGAACTTCACGCTGGACCATACTGCAAAAGTAATAAGCCGCTCAACATTGAGGAAAGATTAGTGCAACGGATGTCACAGTCAAGCCGTAATATTACATTTGACAATTGGTATACTAGTTACCCTCTAACCCAACATTTATTGAAACGCCATAAACTGACGTCTGTGGATGCTATAACAAAGAACAAGAGAGAGATCCCAGTATCTATGTCAAATGTGAGAGGCCATGATATAAACAGTTTACAATTATTTTTCCAAAATTATTCTACATTGGTCTCCTACGTGTATAAAAAGAATAAGGTTGTATTGGTAATGTCAGCAATGTACCATGATGACAGCATTGATGTATGTACAGGTCACAAGAGAAAACAGGAAATTATTATTTTTATGACAGTACAAAGGGAGTGGTTGAAGTCGCGAACTAGTTGTGTGCCGACTACAATGTATCGAGAAACTGCATATGCTGGCCGCTCACCTATTTCTATTCTATGCTTAATATAGCTGGCATAAATAGATACGTAATAAAAAAAGGAAACTGTTCGTAACCAAATCTGAAACAACATGATTTTCTTAGGACATTGGGATTAAAATTGGTGGAAAATCATTTAGCACCCGAAAAGAAATTTCAGGATTGCGTACTAGTCTGTGGAAGCAAATAAACAAGGAAATGGGCGAAGCATCCTCCGCATAAAAAAATTTGGTGGTACCAGCAGATTTGATGGTACAAGATTGTGTCTATAAAAAATATAGTGAGACCAAACACACATGTTGCAAGTGTAATAAGTTCATTTGTATGGAACATGCAGACAATTTGTTCATTTGTTTATTTCTTATGTAACCTACTTTGAATCTGTTTTTTTCTAAATATTTAAATTTGTTTCTATTTGAAACTAAGTGCCATAATATCTCAAAAGATAATTTCATTATATTTTTTGTAGAAGGAAAATTACATCTCTTTTTCTTTCATTTTTATGTTGTAAATTTAAAATTTCTTCATAAATAAACATGTTAATTAAATATTAAAAACGTTTTTATTATTATGAATGTAATGGCAATATTCTATTAGGTAATTCATATAAAGTTAAGGAAAAAAGCTATATAAAACGAAATATGTTGAAATCATTAACCGGGTAAGATTCACCCTGGTTCATTAAAGACGTGATTACAAAAATATTCATTTACGCCGGGTTAAGTGACCTTAATACATTTTGAGAAAACGACAAATTTATAAAAAAAAAATTCTGGGAGACTAATAAAACTGTAGCGATATAATTCGACTAACCATAGAGAATATTGCGAAAATTATTTTCAGTATCGCTAATGGTTTTCTCAAAGAAAATACTCTTTCTCTTTAAATTAAATTGCAAGTTTCATTATTTCCCAAGTCTACTTCTCTTTCATAGTTAAATCAAAATAGCTCCAACAAGCGAAGGGAACGATACCTTAAAAGAGTTTCTCATTACATCACGAAATATTAAAGCTAAATATTTATTACTTTAATTTCTGCTACTATATGTTTTTCAAATTTATTCAACGCAAGATCTGCCAAAAAGCTTGGATGCTGTTGAAAAATAGACGTTTCGACACATTTTTATATATAACGTATGGTTATTTATGCCTATGTAATGTTATATTTAATTAATTTAGTAATCTATAATATCTTGTAATCTTTTACAGAGACGGTATTTTAATGGAGCGTTTGGTAACTTGTCCTCGAATGTCTTACATTTTACGCTGAAATATTGATATTCAAGTATATTCGACTATTTCTAAGATACCTGTAGTTTCCTATTTTATTAGAATACGTATTTATTTTAATCATATCTCACTAGTTTTCCCACGTTTATTTCTGTTGATCATTTCACGTTTTTATGTTTATTCATATTTGCTAGGCGAATATTACTTTTTATTCTTTCCGTAAAGCCAATACTGATAGCTTTTAGATTCTTAAAAATATTATTTTATTTAACGTAATTTTATTTCGTTTTATTTTTGTGTATCTAAGATAATGTTATCTTGTTATTCCGTTAGTTCTTCTGTGCATCGATTTGTCTAGTCCGTAATAACATAATTTTCATAGTTTAGAAGAATTTACGAGCGAAAATGTAAAATTCACGCATGGAGGGTGCACGAATATTGCATGTAAATTCTTCAGATGTAGATCAAAATTATTATGTAACAAATTAGTAATTTATTTTTTTAATATATATCTATATAAGCAAATGGGAACGAATTTTTTTTCAAGCAGCCCATCAAATGGGAAATCACTCAAAATTAAATTTAAATTTCCTTCAACCGTGTATATTAGAAACCTGAAAATAAATTGTAGCTGAAAGAATCCAGTTAACTTGCACCATATATATTAAGATATAAACAAATACAAAATCTTATTTTTTTACACACATTTGACTGATATTTCAAAGTAGTATTGACTATATTTGATACATTTTTAAAATTAATTGGAAATTGCACAAAATACTGAATTCTTTATTTTTCTTGAAGCACTAATGTTTCAATGTTCACAATGTTTACAATTCTATGCATTAATTAACCGTACATATTAGTAAGTCTACCAAAAGACCTTAAGAAAACCCTTAGAGAATTTTACGATAATAGTACTGCCAAATACATCTATTAGCGTTTTTATTAATAATAATAATAATAGTTTCGAAAATGGCGCCGTAATTTTACACAACTGAAACCGTGCAATACAGCTAATATTTAAATAAACTAACAAGTTCTTAACGCAGACAACAACAAATAAAATGTTTGCACTTATATGTTGGTACTGAAAAGTATTATGTTTGTGTTGCGATAAAATAATGTTTTCCATTCTTCATTAATAATCCTATTTACATTAAAAGATCTAGTATTAATGTCGTTCGTAATCGTTAGTAGATTTTAATCCACGTTAAACTAAATTTTAATTCACTTTGTTATGAAGTTTTAAGTTAGATATATATATAATTTAATATTTCAAGAGAAATATTTTCATTTCGTGTCATGTGGAGAATGAAGTTAATATTTTTTTCATATTGCCGGTATAAAAGCCAGCTTAGATAGAAATAAAAATATTGTTTTCTTTTGTAAAACATTTATATTTCTATCTAATTCAAAACAAAAAATATTGTAAATATTAGTAAAGTTTATTTGCAACGAAAAGTGTGCGGGGTAGTTAAGCATATTTTTTTGCATTTGCAATTTTGCTGATGAATAATATAGTGAAAAGTTAAAAACAAATGTTTGTGAAGTAATTTCACAAAGAAAATTTTACTCTTATTTGCATTATAAGAGAAAAAAATATATAACGGACTTGGGCCTTGATGGCAATTAGATTTAGATAATATTTGGTCCTGTAAATTGGAATGCGAACTATATGATTTCTCCCGATTTAAAAACTATCCTCTATATAGTAATTTAACTACACTAAATGTCAGATCTGTTCTCTGGCCTCTTAGATGTAATTTAGTAACAAATAGTCTAGAGATGAAAAAGACTTAACAACTTGCGTTTCGCAGTAGATATCGTTCTGCACGTTGATAATCCTACCGATATGGAAGATCCCCTCGAAGGTATAAAATGAATTTAAAAAAAAGCGAAATTTACGACAAATTGTGTGAATACTAATTTAAATATAGAAGTGAACACAATCACTGTCAATAAAATAGAGAAATAAGGATATCTTGGATAGGAGAAAAAACTGGGTGAAAACATCCAGGTTAACAAAATTGCCAGACTTGCGGGTCTTATATGGATTATCTACCCTAGGCTTGAATTTAATATGAAAATGAATATCACTGCTGAACATAAAACTCGAATATTTGACACAGGTATTATGTAATTTCTTACGTACGGTGCTAAATCTTGGATATCATAAAACAAATCCGTCGTCAAATAAAAAGTGCCTGCATACATAAAATTATAAGTAATAATCAATTAATTTGGTAATATAAAACGAAATTGTTTACACGGATATAAAGTTTTCTTATCTTACTTCATCGGAAGTGAAATAAGAAATCTCCGCCATTGTTGATTTTATTGCTTTCTAAGCATACGTACAAAAGAAATAACAGACCATTTTAATGAATTATTATAGTCATCGGTTAAGATTAAACTAAACCTATTAAAAATATTTACCTTGGATATTTTCATTGGGTTCTAGGTTTAAATCATTATGATTATGGAATATTTATATCTAAATATATAAAAGGCAATGCAGAAATTTGAAATTCGGAGAGAGTTTTGATTTTACACTGGAGGCGTTTTTTAAGAAAGTATTTTGTGAAATTCATCCCACATTCTTACACGCGGTAAGAAGGGGTAGCTATATTTTTGTAGGAAAAATATTTTTATCATAAATAATTACATTCAACCAATAAGGGGTGAAAAGGCGTGGCTAAGTTTGTGCGGGAAAATACTTTAGCGATATTTTTTGCTTGAAAATTAATATTATTGCTTTTCAATAAAAAGAATGAAATAGGTATTTAAGTATTTTCCGAGTTTCAAACCCCTAAGGAGGGAAAGGGGTTTTAAGTTTGTACAAATATTTTTATGGTAACTTGAGATAGTTTAAGCGAGATCGCATATGTTTTCTTAATTTAAAACTATCATCACGCCTTAGTTTTACATCTGGTCGGAACGGCTGAAATTTAAAAATTCGACTGAAATTTAAAAAAAAACGAATCGTCTACGCGATCCAAGCCCCGGGCAAAAAGTTAGTTATTAATAAAATGCAGGAATAATATTTTATAACCGTAAGATGTACATACAAGCATAGACGCTGAGTCAATAAAGCAAAATCACTGATGCTGTCAAAGAAATCCCAAAACTTAAGTAGTTAGGGGCGACCCACGTAAACGTGTCCTTGTGTATGAGAGTTGTCGAGTGTAGACCTTGGGCAGAATGCCCTATCTGTCAACCCCTTCTAAGAAATTCCTTAGACCTGACGTGCACTGTGTTGCAAATATAATTCATGTGGTTTTAAATTTGTAACTGCAACCATATGGAACACCTATTGTGGTAGACTATCCGCACGATTCGCATCTTAATTCTCATTGAAAATGCATGTACCACTTGTATTACAATGGATTACAATTTAAACGTTATCCTGCGTTTATTTGCTATTGTGTAGAAGAAAATTTGAATATGAACAATATTGTGTACAATATATATATAACAATGAGGCCTGTGAAAATTTTTTTAGATTTCCGTACCTCGGAAAAAACGGATCCGTCCATCACAGCTGTTTTTCTTAGAAACCACTGGGCGCTGACATTTTTTAATTTGGTATTGTAATAAATCCTATTAACTCTCACATATCTAAACAGCTCATATTCAAAAAATATTCGTTCGGATATTTTTGTGTAGGCAAATTAATTAATAGAAAAATTGTTTATTCCACCAAACATTTTCAAAACCTCAAAAATGTTTTTTTTTAATTTTAGGTATTATTTATGGAATGTTTACGGTATTATTTACGGAAATTTATGCACGGAAAAATATGCAAAGAAAATCCTTGAAAGGGTTACAATGTAAAAAGTTTGAAGTGTGCTATTTTACATACGCTTGTCCAAGCAGACTTCAGACCTTAGGGATACGTCATTTAGTTCACTTAAACGGCTTATCCAATTAATATGAAACCTTTATCGGAGTATATTTTTCATGTCCAAAATAATATTTTATTAAAAAGTATGAGTACTGAGCATGAATGATTTAAGTGACGGGAGTTAAATTGCGATGGGCATATTTTAGAGTTAAATTAATAAACCGTTACAGCCACATCAAAGTAATGTTTAGAAGAATTATATAATTTAATTGAAATCAACAGACGTTTCCAAAATATATATGGCTTTTAACAAATGGTTATTTGTTCTGTATTCCACTGCAGCGTAGATTAAATAACAAAATTTCCGATTGAAATAAAATTTATTGCTGGTCATTTTGTACTGACAAAGCTAGTATAGGCCGCTAGTTAAATAAATAAAAAATCATACAATCTTCTTTCGTTTATTTTATTTAATTTAACAATAACATTAGACTCGGTAAGGCCTTAAACTAATTTAATGTTGTTTTTAGTTATTCCTTTATTAATGCGTATATGCCGTTTTCGTAAGACACCATTTGAAATATAAACTTAAGTATTTTTGTCATTTGTTAATATATAAATTTCAAAAGAAAAAAACGTAGTAGCAAATTTTTTATTTAAATTATCTTATTAGATATAAATTCAAAGACTACTCTATTAAGACTCTAAAACCATTTTTTTTCAGTTTTATGTAAGGTTGTTTTAGAAAAAATGCCCACAAACAATTATAACCCTTCTTTCATATCCAAAACCGCTATTATCAAAATTACGTAAAATACCGCGTTATCAGAAATTTCTGAATATCTATTACAATGTTCCGAAAACGCAAAGCTTTTAAGAAATTTACAACATGTTTACGCCTGCAATGGATGTACTAGCCAATATATTCACAGGTTAAAAATAATATTATGTATGTAAATTGTTCAATAGAAATTATATTTAAAATAAAGTTTTTTTATTTTTTTCTTGGTATTAAACTTGTGTTTGAAACATTTCTCTCTTACGAAACTCGTAAAACGGGTAATAATTGAGGAAGTCCACTAAAATGAAATCGAAAATATTCTGCAAGATTTTTAATACGGAGTCTCCCGCACTCTAACTCCTCTATTTTTTTTTTAAATATGCATATTAACATTTAAGATAAAATTAATAAAACTGCATATATGGACAACTACAATGAAAAATTATTTTGGTTAACTTGCATTCATAAACTGAAGCGTTATAAACGATCGAATCATTACCAGTAATTGACTCCATACAAACTTCATAGTGGACTATTAGGATAATTATAATAAAAATATCGTTAGATGCAATTTAGATAGATACTTACATACGTGATTCCTACAATTGATTTAGGAATTGTCCAAATAATTTCATATGAAGCATTATTATGGTGTAGCTAAGCCGAGTTATCGTTATAATGTTATCTTTAAAATATTACCTACACGTATATAAATATAGAATTTTCACTTATAAATAACAATTAAATGAGTAAAATAAAAATGCACGCGGTCAATCGGTTAGCATACTCTTTTCTTCCTAGGCGAAACTCATTAGTGAAAAAAAAAGAAAAGTGTTGGCAAGTCATTCATTGGGATGCTATAGTCAGCAATTATTAGTAGTAACCGATTGGTATAATTAGTAATAAATGCTCCAGCAAGGTCTTAGCAAGAAAATAGTTAGGTGCCAATAAAAAGCGAAACGGACATGATGTAAATAATTCCATTTTATTTTGATGTCTTTTTAAGCTAATTGTGTCACCTTTATATGGAATTCTCAGATGTTCAAACTAAACTAGCACAGCTAGTCTGATGCTTGGAAATACTAACGAAGATTTTATTTAAATTATGATATGATGGTGCATGACTATTTGCTTATAAACATTATTTGCCCTTGTTTGTCAACCTTGTGTTGCAATCTGGGGACAATATATTCACAGTTTGTATAACATGTTCAGAAATGTTCGAAGTGCCTTCTAGTAATATTGTTATCTCCTAGAAATATTTTTAAATGTTTCTAAAATTTGAAAATAAAATTTAATTACACTCAAATGATTTTGGAAATTAACATCTTTCTTGCCTATGTAACTAAAGTACTTAGTTATTTACTAAAAGCAAAAGTATACAAAAAAAAAACTTTGTGAAATCGAGCCGGCTATGACTAGGTTAAGAAAAAGGAAAAGATCGAAAATATATTTATACTTCTATTCGTCTATAATTATCTATGTAACTATGTGTTCATTTTAAAATATACTTCTACCATAAGTTTCATTCTGAAGAAAAGAAATATTTGAAGAAGACTAATCTATTTCATATTACAAGTAGATTTTTTGTACATATAGGTTTTACGTAATACTACAATTTCTGCTATTATCCAATGATTTACCGCCAAGTTGTTTAGGCCTATATAATGTTATCCTTGCCCATCCATCTTTCGGATAATTCTTATATGTCTAGAATAGCGACACTAAACTTTTTAACATCAGTCATGGCACTTAATAAAAAATTAAAAACATTCAGTTACAAAATTACGAGAAATTTTAAAATTCAGCCACTATAATGAAACTACATTAAGAATTATCTTTTGATATCAACTTTTAGTTATTTGTATTTATACTTATATTTTCTATATAAAAGTTTACCAATTTACAATCAGTTTTACTAAAAACCCTGAATACCACTTGGATCATTAAAATTGACCCGACGGGTATATTTTTTGGTATTAATATACTAAAAATATAGCAGTTAGTTCTCATTATATTAAATCAAAACCAATGATTTCATAATTATAGAGTAGAATCTAATGTCAGAACATTGGTGTAGTGTAACATTCCTCCTGTTACATTTATGGAAATGTTTTCTACGTTGTTTACCCCGAACTCGTAATTTTTCAGGGCTATTTATATTTCAAATAGATTGAAAAATTAATTCATAAAATACATTTCAGCTAAAATATTACAAATCAAGCTTCAAACTTTGATTCCCATTGCGTATTATCATAAGTTCTGTCTTTTATTTCTGTTTACTGTGCGGAAATTATTATAGTAAAAAAGTTATATGCAAATATTGTTCGAAATTATTCTCTTCACAATTTTTAAAGTAATTATTTTTCAAATATAATTAATTAATTTTAAGTTATCTGCAGAAAATGAATGCGTAATAATTTTGAGCTCCAAAACATCAATAATATTTATTATATAGAACAACTTCTTGGGCATGACAGAACATTTAATTATCTATAAAAAGGTTATATTTTCCCCCTGACGCAGCATTTAAGAGATATATGAATAAACGCGTTTTTGAATATGGCTGCTCTCCCATATCCGCAGTCTACTCAGAGTTACATCCAAGACCGATCCCTTATCACACGGAAAAATAGACCTAATTTTGTAATGTTATTCACTTGCAAACAGGACTTTAAAATAAGGCTCTGCTTAGATCATAAATAAACCATAATGATTGAAATTATATTGGAATTGTAAATTTTAATCGAACCTAATTAAAAATAAAATTTAACCGAATATGAAAACATCAGAGTTATATAAAGGCAACAATATTTTCTAATGTTACAATACATCTATTAAGTCACTATAGTAAAATTAATTTATTTTCTAAAAAACTTTTTACTAAGACGGTTTCATCGCAGGAGGACAGCCAAATTTTCTACGATTTTTCAATAAATATCAGGGTATAAAAAACCGAAATTTTTATATTTTTGTATATTTATATTATCTTTATTTCTGACGATTTCTAAAAGACTAATTTAAGATTAAATTTCCTTCTTTTCTTCTTCTATTTCCAGGAAGAAAAAAATGACAGTGAAATAAAAGTTGCAATTGGAGTATAATAAACTAGGCAGAATAAATTTTGATGAAAGGGAATTGAGTAATATCTATCAAAGAGCAAGACTTTAGTAACTTAATAAACTCGGATAAAGCAAAAAAAGGCGTTAAAAACTGGCGAATTGAAATAACATTAAACAGTCTTGTAAAAATATATATAGTAATATAGACTACGCAAAATGTATACATCGCAATTAAACAAGCATATGTTCTGATAAAATGGAGTTAGATAGACTGAGCTAGAAATAGGTTAAGGAGTGTAAATATAAGTGAAGTCGAAAATGATTCATGAGAACAATATTATAAACTGCGCCATAAATTAATATTTTCTCGAATTTTTAATATTTTTAATGTAATCAATAACATTTACCTTTTGCAACTTATTATATAGTATTATTTTCCTTATAATTAAACAGTTTACATAATTTTTTATTTTCGTAATGAACATAATAAGGAAAATCGAAATGTAAAGTTCTCTGACTGCAAGATCGTGATGAAACTTCGACAGAAATCTGCACTTCATTCTGAATTACGAGTTGGTTTCCAAACTACGAGTTAGTTTGAAGCTCACCAGATATAACAAAGTTTTCTATCTGATATTGAATAAAAGTTTCTCTTTGACATTTGTTAATGAATGAAATATTTCTTGATTTATCTAATAGAACCGACCCGTTCATAATTTGCAAAAAAATTCGTTTCATTTATCGAATATTTTATTTCCGCAGAAATTTCATATATTCGAAATCAAAGTAAATATTCTTCAAAAATAGGTTTCATTCCATTAGATAATTAGCCATTCTAATAGCTTATAAAACTTGTATTTAATATATTACACTTTAAAACTCATATAAAACTACGAAAATTTCAAAAAGCACCACGATGATTTTTATTATCATCTTCATATTCTTAAGAATTGATTATTCGGAGAAATATACATGTACACTTCACAAACATCAAACAACATACTATGATTGCATCACTCTAAAATTTGTATTTTTTTAAAAATTTGTTTATATTATATATACTCGTCAAAAGAATTAGAAACATCGTTTTAAGGTAAATCAACCTTTGTGATAAAATAAATACTTCGTTGACCAGAGTGTATCACGGGTATTTAGATAATGCCTTTACAATGAAATGAACGATTTATTGTATGGAGTATATGCTGGATAAGATTTAAATTTCTGGAAAAAAAAGCTGGCTTAACTTTTCATGGATGTTATAAGATAACCACATAGCAATTTTCTAAACTACCTGCAAATTGTACTTTGGATTAATTAAAAAATGCACTCATTACCATTGATTTTAAAAGATCTGAAGATATATGAATGCCAGGTGTTTTTGTTGTTTTGTTTGTCTTTCGTATACCAATACGAAAGACCGACGAACAGATGCAGAAAGAAAATACCGTTATAATTTGGGTGATTTTTCTTATATATAAAACTGCGGTGATGATTTTAAAAATAAAGCTTTTACTATAGAGACGTGTCATGACATCAAAAGATGTTAATAAAAACATGTAACCTTTTTTCAGGATATGTTAAAGATAATATCATATTTTCACATGATACCGCACAGTCCGAAACCGTGACTTGGATATCTACAGAACAGTATATAATAAATAGCGTAATAAAAATGGTTTCGAATAGAATCATACATTAGTAGAAATATAATTCTGCAGTAAATGTACAGGTAATTAATTATCTTTGGGTGCCTGGTTATTATACAGTTACTTGAGTGATAATCAGAATGGTGATTCTAATAAGTCCAAATTTTAGAGATAATGTGAAGTGCTAACGACAAATGGCGTACAACTACAACAAAAATACCTTTATTATAGGTTAAAAGTTGCCATTATTAGACTAGTTTTTTTCTAACGTCACTATTTTAAAACTTGCCAGTAATAAAAATAAAGACCTACAGCCACTATTTGATCTACAGCCACTGATAATTTGAAGAAAAATAAATTAAGAAATTAAATTTCAAAACAAATTGTTAGAGCGTTTTCATTGACACATTGGCATCTTCTTAAACTGCTATGACTCGTTGATTGGACTACAGTTTTAATAGCGGAAACGCGTATTACGGGAATTAAAACAACCGGAAAACTTGAATACATTACATTTATTGAGGTTTGTAAATATCACTATTGACCGTAAGACGTTATTTAAATAATTTTTAAATACCTCCAGCAATAACAACTTTCAGCTATCTAATTCAAATTTTTTGACTCTATAAGTAACAAACAAAAAGAAATAACCTATTTTTGGCGGAAATAAGGATAAAGAAAGCATTAAATTAACTTTTCCAAAGTCGAACCAAGTCGAAACAAATTAAAAAAGTACATAATACTCTTATAATGTTTAACGACTATGAAATATGATTTTTTTTATTTTTAGCTTTTTTTTAATTTAGCACATGTCAAATTTAATTAAAATTACGTAAAGTAACAATACGATAGCAAATCTACCTCACAAAAATCAATAACAAGGGATAAGATAACATTTAAAAGATTCGGTTAAAAATAGATGGACGTCTCTAACTAGATAAATTATGAACAAGATTTTGTCTTGCTATGTAATCTCTATTAGTTTTTATAGGTTATAAATAAATACATTTTTGAACTTTTTTGCCCATGCTCGGTAGTCTGAACACTGAATCATGTCTTCTACGGAACACAAATTAAATATTTTGTAGTAATGTTGACTTGAATTTGGAGCTTTCCTCCTTAAAACTATCTAACTTATATCATCTTTCTTTGTTTTTATAGACGTTTTATTTTACGAAGTCTTCAGATCTACTTTACCCAAAAAACCCTTGTAATTCGATGAGTCTTACGACTTCTCTTTCATATTTTAGATGTTATCTTCTTTACACCTGATAATATTTTCGAGATTATAAAGTCAATCCACTGGCTTGAAAGGTTAACTATTGAGTGTCCCTGAATTGATCTATTAGAACGGAAATGTTCAATGATTGCAATAATTTTGATGCAGGTAAATATTGTGAACTTTTCATGAAACTGCTTGTAAATAAGTTTCTAAAGAAGTGATAATTGGCTCGTTTAGTAAAGTTGCAGTAGTAATCGGATCATTGTACTTTGGTCCACTTTATATAATCACAAATTCATAATCTGCAAAGGAATAACGCTTTCAACTGAATAAATCAACTTCTTAAAGCTGCGCGCTTGTATGTCTTACGAAAAATAATAGAGATCTGATATTGCATTACCCCTCAAACTGAGTTTTGTTGTAGCCATTTTTTCATCGCATCAGTATAATATAGACGAAGGAATTTAGGAAATGAACTATCGAGCGGTTGCAACTTATGCGATGTATGTGCCCGTAATGTAATAAAATCATAATCATCCCATGTCATCGCCCAAATTCAGTAGAAAGCAAATGCTTCGTATGAGCTATATGGCCACGAAGAATGAGTATTTTTTTTTTGCAAGCGATGATTTAAACATGTACAATGAAATGTTAAACCCAAACGTAGAAAATATCCTTTAACATATATTGGGGTTAAATTCAAAAATCGATCCAGGGGGAGCGCCGTTTTGCAACTCGACTTTGGCTTTTTATTTGTTTAAATATTGTCAGTGGAGATTCAAACTCTTCTTGAAAAGAACTTTGCAAAGTCTTTTTTACAAGGTAGATAGTCTGGGTTCGTTAGTACGAAAAATACTTTTACCGTCCGTTAAACCGTGGCTATTTCCATATCTACATCCAATGAAGTCGTAATGCTGTTTTACGACTTCATTGGTGAATGACTACATTGAATGAGGTCGCTTTAGATCGATGTAAGGATAATTCAGGATATGGTTTGATAGGATTATAGTACCATTTTTCCCCACTTAGTTTTTTTCGTTTTTATTAAATTTGTGTGGTAACTTAAATTTCTAAATGAATTAGTGAGGTAGAATACAGATATCTATAAATATATAACTAAATAAACGCAACTCCCTATTTAAAATATGATTCATCATTACAAACTCAACCTCAAAGTTACACTCTAAACCCTTAGTTGAATGTGAGCTTCAGCTTTTTTAGTAATGTTAAATCCAAGTTCTCTTCATAAAGTAGCTCTGGGAATATCGTAAATTTTACTAATATTTAAATTCATCTCTCTTTTGTAGAAAGCTTCCATGGCTATATAAGTCATTTCTTCTTTTTCTCTTCTGAGGCAAATCTGGTCTGAACACATTTGTTATTTTACCTTCAAGCAAAATAAAAAAAATATTATTTGTATTCGTTGGACTTATCCAATTATGGTATATTATAGGAGGTACAATGATAGCAACAAGTGGTATTATGGAAAAAACACAAATATTTACACTATTAGGTTAGCTCTAAATATCCAAATAATTTAGTCATTATAAAACATTAAAAAAAAATCAAGTAATTTAGTTAATGAACCCAAGTAAAAATCTTCGGATTATAAAACAAGGAAAATGCAATCAAATTTTAAAGTCTTTGTTTTTGCTGCGCAGACGTAAAAAAAATTTTTTTCCATTCCATAAGAACATAGAAGAATACATTACTTCGCTATGGCAGCTGTCGTCAAACAAACGCTGATGGGAGAGCAGCAATGAATTCTGCGTTTATCTTTTTTCTCATCTCGAGATAGTTTTTGGGAAACATTCCAATGACACCAACTTTTCCCGGTAAATAATCGCAAATATAATTTTAAAATACCATGAAAAAATTAATTCCGCTAATAAAAGAAATTGAACTCGACAATAACAGAAATTGACAACGTTTGATTAACCAACACGCAAATAAAATAAATTGTCAACATTTGGTTAACCAATAAATATACAAAATAATATAAACAGAATTCAACGAAAAAAAATATCCACGAACCTTAAATACTCAACGTAAAAGAAAGCGCACCAGATATCATCTCTTTTAAGGGCCACAAATCTCAAAAAATCAATGACTATCAACATACACCTCCATCAGGACACAATTTTGACACTTAATATATTTAACTCTACTACAAAATAAATTTGGTTACCAAAGAATTTGACATAAAGTTATGATTTTAATCTCAAAACCAGGCCCGACTGTGAAAACTAACGTAAGAGTAATAACAATAATATTTAAAACGTAGTTTTCCAGCTCGCTTTGGTATTCATAAACATATTTTACGAATTTATACCAAATTCAATAATCTTTTCTGGAACGCCTGTATTGTAATAAATATCATCACAATAATTTAGAAAATGATACTTTCCCAATAATGTAAATTAGTCTACTTTGTATAATTTTCACGTTAAAAGGCGACATTTCTTTCATTTTAACCTCTCTTTGAAAAACCTTAAGTAATTTATGTAACTTTTAAATAACTCGTCAAGTTCTCAGCCTATCGCCATCAATCGTGCTTTATGCTGCACCTACGAAACTATCTTCTATTAAATTAATTTATAATATTTTTTTATGTATACCGTCATAGACTTCATTACTCAACTATAAAGAAATAGAAAATATTATAGTTAAATTCTTGCACGTTTTCTCATATTTTTTTGCATCATTTCGTGCGCATTCTGAACACATAAATAATAAAGGCCATTGAAATTTAAATTCATAAAGTATTAAACAAAATGCTTCAATTGTAAAGTAAGTCAAATAAACCCAGATCACATAAAGCATTCGGAAAAGTTAAATGAAAATCCTTGAAAAACACGTAGTTATAGCGTAGTATATATATATATATATATATATATATATATATATATATATATATATATATATATAAGTACACACATATTTAAATAAGTTTCTGTACATTCCTTTATTGTGATATCTGAAAAGCTCTAGATTGAGAAACGTGGTTAACATAATATAAATACATTAAATTTTTCGTCGGTGAAAAAAATATCGTGTTCAGTCGCCGTCGAAATTAGTGATGTGATTAAATAATTGCCTAAAAAGTTAGGATTTTATGTTTAAGATGAGGAACTGAACACTTATGATAGTTGGTGCGCCAAAATTGAATACAAAGAAAAATTAATATATTTTCCTATTATTTTCGGTAAAGAGAAAAATTATTTTCCAAAACTGATTACAATTATTTTCCACCATGTACAATTTTTTTATTTAATATTGAGGGATTCGGTTATTATTAGAACACCAATCGAAATGTCCGGTACCCTTATTTAAGCAATTTTTAAAAATGAATTATTTCATTTTTATTATGAGCTTTGGGTAAATAGAGGTTTTTTGAAAAACCTTAAAGTGGTTCGTCAATTACAATTTTTAGTAAGAATAGAGGTTTAATTACAATAAAATAAACAGAATGCGTGTCGGGCATAATTAACTTATGGTTCCGCTATAATGTGTCGGTGGATAACTCAATTGTGTCTTCCTAAATGGAAAGATAACCGAATTAAATTGTTGTTTAATGCTATATGAATTGACAAACTTATTTTCTTAGTTGACTACAAAACGTTTTTGTGGCGCATGACAAAGACAATTGCTTGATTTACCATATCATTATAATTTACTGATTTAAAAAATAATCACTTCGCGTTAAATCAGTTATCACATATTTATTACCCCAACTAATTTTTTTAATCTAATATCGTTTTACATAAAAAGGAAAAAAATTAATCAAACAACTTTGTATACCACAGAGTGAGAAATATTGTAGGAACTTATCATATTAAGGAAGTTATTAATATTTTTAGTCGAAAAAGGGACTCAAATCTTTTTGTTTATTTGTGTAAAAAGTGTATATACTATTATCTGAAAATAAGCATTTCTAAATAATATTCTCTTAACTTATTTTAGATTTACCTTAAATATTCCGGTCACTTAAACAATCATATAAGCCTAAATATTAATTCCTTTCTTTACCCTTCTCTTAAATTCATTTTCCTTTGTAATATATATTAGAATAATAGGGTTTTTTCAAATGTTAATTGTAATGATTTTTGTTATACCAAATCAAGTGTATATATTGGTGATTAAGTAATAAAATTGCTTTATTGAATTGTAAATAAGAATAATGTAATAAAGTAATGCTGAAGAAAAATCACTTTAAATAAAATATTGGTTACATTTCTTTTCCTTTTAAAATTTACTGATATTAAATGAATAATTGATGTTATAACCGATATTCGCTTCGTATAATTAAATAATTCTTAGTTTCATATTTTCTTATTCAATTCAGAAAATTTCTTTCACATTAGATATTCCTTCAAATATACTAGAAATTTTCATAATTTTATTTTACCATAAATGGCAAAGTGAAAATTGATTTCGAAGTAACTTGATAAATACTCTTTCCAAATAAAAATATTCTAATTACTGATATAGCATTCAACTCATTTAAAATAATTTTGAGCAATTTTATATATTTAGTATAAAATTTATTTTAATTATATTTTAATTTTGCGACATAATTCTTACACTTTGGTTTCGTTTGTTGAAACAAAGACTAGACATTTATTTAACATCAGTTTAAATGTTTCCGTAAAACCCATTTAGTAGATTTCGTATGATGAGAAAAAAGTAAAAAATAAATTCAGCAAAGAAAGTTTAACAAAACGGATTATTTAAATAATGAACCTGTGTGGTTTATTCTTTTCCATAAAATATTTAACATGAATGTATATTTATTTTTAAAAAAATCCTTCTCATACTGATTCTTTTCATTATTTTGAATACTAAATATTTCATATTGAAGACTTCCGATGGTTTTACAATAATCGTCATAAAAGCTCGAAATTGAAAATAAATTTTTCGACAAATTTCATTGTAAAAAAATCTCTTTCAGTTCTCTAAATATCATTTCAGAAAACTTTTTTATCAATAATAAAATTAGCTAATGGGTCACGCTGTTAATAAGGCATGGAACCATAATAAAATTATTAGAGTGAAGGGAAATGGTTACCTTCAGATGTACATAAAAAGCTCCGGTATTTTCTATGTAAAGAACCTGTACTAAAAATGTCTAGATTTATTTTCGATGAATAGAATAAAAATATCGATATCATAACTAAAATTTAAATGATAAAAATAATAGTAGAGTACGTTAGGCGGTGTTAGAGCTTTTATAATTATTTCTATGTTACTGCTCATGGTAGAAGAACAGCTTTTCGTTGTTCGATTTTCAGTTAATTTTATTGTAATTCTCAATAATATTTCAATGTTGATGCGATGTAAGTAATAAGTTCATTCTTTCCTATTTGCCATACATTCTGAAATTAACGGGTGACTTGCTTGAAATATTTTAATTACTATTTTAAATTTAAAAAAAATGCTCGTTATTTTAATTTCAAAAGGATTGGCAGTAAAACAGAAATTTGTATAATATTACTTGAATTAACTTGTCAATAAAACATTCTGTAATATTGACAAGTTTTCTATTGGGAAATAAATTAATGTCAAGACTTGTAAATATTGATATAAAGTTGCATTTATATACATAAATCATCATTAAATTATGTCGAAACATTTTACGGCCCTTATCCTGAATATATGTAATTCCGTCGACTAAATTAAACGTAGACCAGAATTTTGTTCTAATTATCGGATTAACAATTCTTGCAAAAAATAATAAATCTTTCTAAAAATATCAACTATAACCATTCTTAACCCATAAGCAAATATTAATTAAAGAAAGATCCATAAGTAATACATAAGTTTCACAACGGTTTATTCGTTCGATATTCCAATTGAATCGATAACTGGGCAAAAATAGTTTCCGAACGCCCGAAAGTAAATCGTATATTCGATAAACTCCTGTTAAGTTAATGAAAAAGAAATGGCAGTTGATCTATATACCAAGATACGGTTAGAGGGTAATTTAGCAAAATAGAAATAACGACGCCGGATCATGTGCGCCTTCTATTACAAAAAAACCAAACTAGATCGCCAATCAAAATGGCTGTCTTTATGAGACGGTGAATGTGACCATATCCCGGCGTATGTCTTATTTTATTCGTTTTCCCACCGAAGTTAAAAAGACGACTATAATAAGTGCATACAATGGCTTAATATTACGTAGTTATATCACTTACAAGTTAAAATCGGTGCGATTAAACTAAGTTAATCGTTTCGATTTATTTCCGTATCCATCAGTTTGAATTTATTGCTTGTATTGGACGATTGCCTCTTAATAACAGTGCTTGGCTATTTTTTATACGACAAAAATATTAAAAGTTATACGACTAAGCCAAAATCTCATTTTGTATGATGTGAAAATGGATAAATACTATTTCTACTGCTAGAAAAAGGAAAGTATGGCATTGTGTAGTTACGTGCATTGTAATGAGTAATTTTAAAACAATTTTTGTAAAATATTGGTATATTATGTTGAGAATATTAATAAATTTATTTTTAATGTACAAGTGCGACATATCTTTTACAACGTACGAGTAACAATTATACGTAAATGTCAATAATCGTCGGTAAAATTAAACATGGCGATAAATTGAATTTTTTTATATTTTACCGACACTATTTTCATGATATACTTAAAGTTACCGACGCTGTTAGACGATTATACTGTAACCGACACATGTATCGGCGAAGATGAGAAGTCAAGATGAAAACAGCATTGATTTAAAAAAAAAAATTTAAAACTGTATATATCATAAATTCTCCCTTTGCATATTTCAAACATGTTTTTGATAGTAATTTAGCCCATCCTCATAGTTTATATTATTTCAGTTTAAAATATTTCTTAATTATTTTACTATAATAGAGGTAAAATACAATATATAGGGAAATATACGAATTCAGATATAGAGAAATATACCTAAGAAACATAATACACAAGAAAACACGAGTTTTTTTCAACAACTCTGTCAAAATACCTTTAAAAATTAATGCAAAATATTATTATCATCTTGAATTATCTGCTTTTTTATCTTTACAACTGTTCAATTTTGGAAGGAATACACTTTTTAATTGCTTTACGACAGTTTAAAAATGAATGAAACATTTGACAGAAGAAATTTTAAATTAGTTTTAGAAAGTGATAAAATAATGTCGATTGGTTTGCAAATATTTCGCGTACCGAAGATATTCAACTGGTAAAGTTTTGTTCTTTTCTTTAGTCTGCAAATTCTTTAGCACTAATTATAAAGTCATCATCCACGAAATAAGCTGAACTAATTCTTTTTAATTTCGAATTTGGTTTACAATAATTGTTACTCCACTGTTGTCTTACTATTTGATTTCTTATATCTTGTCAAATTAGAAAATATTTTAGTAAGTATCAGTACAGTAAACATTGCTGGCAATAATTAGAAACACAATTTATATGTAAGCACATGCAGGTCGAATCACCGAACAACACAAATCTATGAATAAATATTCATAGATTTGTGTTGTTCGGTGATATAATTACATTCTCAATTTTAACTTATCGGTTTAGCAGTTTTTGAGTTACTGAATTTGCAGATGGACGGATATATAATTCGCTTTGCTTGTTGAAATAATATATTTCCCTTTTTTTCCGGCATTCCACTCATTAGGAGATTTTTAGAAAACCAAAGTAAAGTGAATATTTAAAAAAAATCATGTGCGGAAACATGTCTTTGCAAAACCACAAAGTTAAAATTCATATAGTTTTTTTAATAGATGTATTTTTTTATAGATAATAATAATGAAAATATATATTAAAAACCATTATGAACCAATAGTTAGATATTTCATCCTTTTTTAAAATTCTTGAATGGTAATTTAAACATATTTTTACAACGCTATCCGTCGTTTTTTCACAGTTTTCAAGATAAATTTATTCACAAGAATCAAGATGATAAATGAATAAAACGGTGCTAATATAGTAAACAGTGTTACTATAATAATAAGTCGGCCTCTCCCTAAAAAGTAATATAAGTCCATGTTTTATCTGTTACATAAATGGAGTTCATAAATAACACTAGCATTGGCTCGAACTTATTCATATAATTTCTAAGAATTTTTTTGGATCGTTTAGTGGAAATTTCATTTTTTTCTGCATCTCTTCTTCCCTCAATAATACACGCAAGCAGATGCTAGGTTTTTGACCGTTAGTTTTGCTATCGTCAGATAGACGTCAAATTTAACGTTTTAAAATTAGCGCCAATACTCTTTATATTTTGCCTATGTAATTCAGAAAAGCTTAGTGAAAAATTCATCTTTTCCTGCTACTCGTTTTTCCTCAATAATACACCCAAGCAGATACTAGATTCTTTACCGTTAGTTTTTCTATCGTCAGATAAACGTCACATTTAACGTTTTAAAATCAGTGCCAATACTCTTTATATTCTGTCCATGTAATTCAAAATTTAAACGATTTTTAAATATATTTTGTATTGAATAATTAATATTAAGGTAGCCAAAGTCATATTTTATTTCACATACATCGTACTGATGTATTTTATTTCAAAATTATCAGTCAATTAGATGTTTTTAATTTTAATTAAGTTTAACCAAATTTTTAAAATTACAAATTTTAGTAAAATATAGGGATTTATCGTCATAAATGTGTTTATTAATTGCTTGTAAATATGTTATTAGATACCTATATTCGAACAATATATAATAGTAAAATCAATTAACAAATACTAATTAGGATATTCAAATAGGGATATATCGTAAGATCATAATATTAAAATGGGCAAGCCTTAACTTTCATTTTAACATATATAATTTTATGGTAACCTATTACGGCTACATTAAAGTGTATCAGTGCTTAGATGGACCATGTAAAGAAGCAGAATGTAAATTTCACTTTGACATGTTTCGAATATGTTGCAACCATTTTTGAGGTTACTTTGTGAATTATTGTTACGGTCAGTGATTTTGAATTAATGAAGATACAAATATTTAGTTAAAGTTTCGCGGTAAAATATCATTTCCAAACACTAATAAATATATATATATTATATATATATATATATATATATATATATATATATATATATATATATATACACACACAATAGTATACATATCACACATACATAT
The DNA here is from genome assembly GCA_039881145.1 of Druceiella hillmani. Classification (NCBI taxonomy): domain Eukaryota; kingdom Metazoa; phylum Arthropoda; class Insecta; order Lepidoptera; family Hepialidae; genus Druceiella; species Druceiella hillmani. Next base: position 8,075,691 of record JAYKKI010000070.1, read on the forward strand.
CGATAATATTATCATATTTTAAATACAACAAAAATTGGCAAGATGAAGTTGCTCACTAAACATGTATATAGTGTTTATGATAATCATATTCATGATAATTTTTGAAGTATTTGTAAACACACAATATGTGTTTTGTATACATACAAATCTAAGGTGTACCTGGGCTTTTAAACAATATTTTTTATTATTTGAAATTGCATAGTAATGCAAAGAAAAAATGTTTATTGTAAATATTCTTATGCGAATAAATAGCGCTAACAAGTTTTTGACATATATTTTAAGTGTATATCTCTAAGTAAGGTTAAGTTTCGTAAGTTTTCATTTGCATTATATATTATAAATTATTTAAAATTTTATTATTAGTTTGAATTTAGATTTTACCATTTATAATTACACTTCAGTTCTTTTATTATATAAATTCCATTAATTGTTTGCATGCTTAATAAATTTATTCTTGTATTATGCTAAAAGAACTGTAAATTTTATCGTGCGTACACGAATATACGAACAACTTTTTTGTTAAATAGAACTGAACTGGTTTCCTTTTCGTCATTGGTATCCCGAAGAAAAGGGAGGCTGTCCTGAAAAAAGTATTGGTCACTGTAAACGAAAATTGAAATACTTTCACTCGGACTTCCTGACACAAACTATTGGCTCCATCATCAGACTCTGGCAAAATTTGAGAATAATAGACACATGAAGAAAAATTAAACTACCTCAAACATTATAAATAAATCCTTTACCACTGAGGAGTTTCTGTTACCACCTTCCAGCTCTATAATTAGATTTTGGTCATAATTTGTGACCTATAGTTTCGTCACAATAAATTAAACGAGCCCAAATTCAATACAATTACTTCACACCACTATTCAATACAATTACTGCACACCATTGATCAATTCTGTTACCACTTTTTGACTTCATTATTAAAATCTAGCCTTTATTTATGACCAAAAAACACAAGCCTAATAAGCCATAAGTCAATGAATCTCCCATTCACCATCAATTAGTTCCTGCGGTCGTCTACTGGCTCTACCATCAGAATCTGGCCACTACTTGTTACCAAAAGACTCAGCAAGATCGGTAAATAAGCAATGAATCTACCCCTCACCGTTGAGGAGTTCCTATTATGATATTCCAGCATTATCACTAGCTTAGGCTATTTGTGACCAAAATACCCTTAAAGAAAAGTCAAGCGAGTCCAAACTCGATAAAAGTACTCTTCAGCGTTAAGAACTGTCACCTTGGAGGGGCACTATCACTACTTTCGGTATTCAGATATTAAATACTATTTTTCATCAAAATATTCATTAATAAAATACAAATAAATATAAACGTGATGGATCACCTCCTCCCTATTGAATAGCTCCAGACGTCAACTTCCAATTTCGTCTTAAGACCACTAAAACTATTTGTGATCAACGGAACATTCAAAAGTAGTCAGTTGAGTAAAATCTTCTCAATTCTTACCTGAAGAGCAAACAGAAAATAATAATTAAAGTTAGTTAACGCATATGCGACTTACGGCTGCACATAAAAAAAATGCAAACGCGTCGAGCGAAGTTCCCTCTTTTTTTAAATCGGCACGAAAATGCGATAATGGACGGAAGGACGGTTTGGCATGTGAGAAATCTTACATTTTTCGATTTTATTGTATTTATGATAGAGAAATGTAACAAAAGGAGCAACATGCCTTTTTGATTGATACGATTTTCGTTTAAATTACTTCAGTTACAATTAAAAATAAGGGAATTATTGAAAAAAAAGGATGGGAATAGATGAATTTGAATAAAAAATCACCCATTAACTTCCAAACTGCCTATATTGGTCGCATATATGATGGTTACGTTAATTAGGCGTGAAAAGTATTTTTGCATTTGATTGTACACACACACACATATATGCGTATGTGTATGTATATATATATATATATATATATATATATATATATATATATATATATATTATATATATATATTGCAGATTGCTGAAAAAGTACAACCCACATAAAATAACTCTGTGGTGCTCGTGACTTTTATAATAGTTGAAGGGATAAACTCTATTCAAAATTAAGTGCAAGTATTAAAATATTTAATTAGTTTCAAAATTATATATCGATGTTAATAGATCGAAGGTAGTGAAGGGGCAAAAACAGCAAAAATGTTAGTTTAAGAAGTGCCATTGAACTAGGCAAGTCGTGTTTAACACAAAGTTTTTAAGAAAATCGACTAATACAATAAGAAAATATTGCATGAAAATTTTAACGAGTAAAAAGAAAGAGCAAACGGGAAAATTATGCACACAAGATAAAAATAATAAGTCAAACACATTAAGATATATATCTGCAAATCAATGGGTGAACCATAGTTATGCTCGCACCGATACAAGGTTTCTGTTCCAGCCTGATACCGATAAAGAGTGACAGTCATTTACAAAGTACATAATCATCTTTACAGGTAAACCTTATTTTACCGGTGAACTTTATTGTTATCTCTCTCGTTATCGCCCGCTACGTGATTCCGTATACGCGCTAATCCCAAAAACGATACTAGAAGAGGCTAGAAATATTAGATATTGCCGAAAATTAATATGGAATAAATCACAGAAAGATTACCCAATGTATCAGCAGAGATGTTAAGTCAAAAGCAGAAGTTAAATGATTTGGAAAAAATATAACAGAAAATATAAACAATAACAGAAATACGAAAATTTATAGAAATGGAATAATTAATTTTTTGTCAACTCACTACACTTGAGTTGAAAAAAAAATGAAGGAGCAAAAAAAGCGAGTTACTTAAATAGAAATACAAATAGGAAGAAAAACTATTCGGCATGGAAGAAATATGAAGAATCAGAAAGAGGAGAAATCCATACTTGATAAACAGAACTTTACAAATAATACTAAATAAATCAGAAATAGGATCTCTCAGAAGGAAATTGAAAGAAAAATAAAACGACAAGACTAATAGTCCTAACTCTCAATATTCTAAACAAGAACACACAATAATTAAATTAAGTTTTACAATTTATCAAACGTATTTAATTACAAATATTTACATCGCTCAAATATAGTTAGTTTGAATTATATATATATATATATACAATGGTGAACTGAACTGGGAATTCTATCTTGATAATATTTATGAAATTATTACTGTTCGAATGTTTTCTTTTTCTTAAATTTTTAATCAAATGGTTTAGTTATATAAATATATACTTCCTGGAATTACGTTCTAATCATCAAGTTATATACATAAGAAACAAGAAGTCCAATGACAAACCTACATATTTGTAAGTTGTAAAATGTCAGTATAGGAGTAAAATGCTTATTAATATTATTTTTATTATTATCATACTCTTTTATTAATAGTTTACGGTACTGATTATAATTGAAAAATAACATTAACCAAGACCAAATATATATGTATAAATACGCAAGGAAATTTTAATAGCTAAAAATTCCATATATGTGAGGAATATCAATTGCACTGAAAGAACATTTAGTTTCCAATTATCTTCTAGATTTAACAATAAAAGTCAAATTAAGTAATAAAAAAGATCTTCATAAAAATATATACATAAAGAAACTTGGGTACATTCAAAAATAAGGTTATACATAAACAGCGACCTAAGCCGGCCTTAGGTTTGTTGAGCCAGATTATAAAGCTAAGTCGCACAAAGCTTCAAGTTAGAAATTAAATATAAACCGGACAGCAAGATTCAAATTAGAAATTAAATATAAACCGGACAGCTGAACATGAAGCAGGGAGAATTTGAAAATAGACTCGCTGTAAAATGGACATATTTGGTGCGGCGTGATAGTGCGGATATTTCGTAATCCTATACTCGCTTTAATAGTGGATTTAGGAAAAGAGGGCTTTGGTATACGCTTCAGTCTCGAGATTCCTGAAAAGTTGTTTATCGTATCTCTGATGTAACTATGTATATGTGGAAATAATATTTTGTTGTATGCTCTATTTCTTCGTAATATTTTGTTAAGATAAACTCCTTCAGATATTGGGATGTTATTACGGAAAAATCGGAATACATTACGGAAAAAAACTAATATATATTTCACGATTCTTGGTTTAAGATTATTTAAGTGTATGAAGTTAGTTTTAAAAAACGGCTTATATGAATTTGTATTATTCGATTTTTAGCTGGTTATTTTGTTGAAAGTTATATGTCAAAATGAAAATTGCGAAAAAGTTATGTAAAATAAAATTGAAGATCTTCTAGAAAAGTGTCAAAATCTAAATTTCCTTTGAAAATGAAAATAAAAGTGTTTATTAATTTACAGTTTTTTTTAAAATTACCTTTATTTTTAAGTGATTGTAATAGTTTTGACACGGGAGCATACATTAGCATGCATTACTTTTAAGCTAGTTAAGCAATTTTCGTAATTTAAAAAAAAAACAGACAAATGCAAATCGAGCCGTGGAAATATTTGCATCAAAATCAATTCCCACCTCTATAATGTTATTTAATCTCAGTAAAGCGGAACGTCAAACATATTTTTAGATAAATTGAGCAACTTTACAAAAGCAAAATAGTGTTAAATATAAAATAAAAAATAAGTACAAATAATATCAACAAAATCAAAAGAAAGCAAAGAAGAAAATTGTGTGCTAAGGAATTCTAATAAAGAGATGATCAGCTTTATCCATATTTGGAGGAAGACCGAATAAAATGGCTTCAAAAACTTCTAACCATTGCAATATACAAATTCTGCTGCTGAACGGCGTAGAATTAACTAGAAATTGTAAGACCTTAAATCCCTTGCACAAAATATTAAACAACATGGCTTTGTCTTGAATTGTCATATTGCGGTGAGACCAAAAGAACTTTACGATGTTTACTTCCAATCAGATTTTTGCCGCTACCTGTAAGAATGTTTGCTACGTTCCTACAAAAAATTATTAATAATAGTAGATCCAGACACTGACCATGGCATTTATGTCCTTTTACTTATACCACTTTTTGCGCAATTTCAGCTTAGAGCTACAGATTTTTTCAGTCACCTGTCATTAGTTTTGTTGAAAGGTACTTTATAAATAAAATCTGCAAAAATGTTGAATTTATATTCCTCCAATAAATATTATTCAAATATTTGGATGAATGATGAAGTGGGCACGAATTTCTCAGATACGACCATATCTACTATAAACCTGTATAAGGAATGTCAGAATTTATAAAAAAATCTTAACATAGAAAAAAAACGTGTCTCCTGATAATGATGGCTATTATATAGTAAATGGTATAGTAATTACCCAAAATAAAGACACGATTAAATTTTCCCGATAAAAGACTTATTTTCTTTAAAATTAATAAAACACTATTTTAAAAATTTATAATAGTAATCGCTAAAGAATAAAACACAAAACTTATTTTCTTTTAAAAAATAAAAGATAATGAATACCTATTTTAACGTCATTTAAAATTTAATGGATGGTGTCTGTGGTATTATGACGTAAATAGAGCTGGAGAGACCCCCTTGGTCTACAAAAATGTAACGAAACGTAACAAGAGGGAGGGGAGGGGTCGAAAATGTTAGGATTTTGCGTGACATAATTTATGGACCACCATTTATTCAAGAAAGCAATCAAAAAATATATATGTGTTTCACAAGATAGATACAAAACCTAAAAGAAAATTGCGTATACTTATTACATTGGTATGTGTGTTCCTAAACTTTGAAATATTAAATCTATTTTTAGTCATCAAATCACTAAAAATAGATTTAATATTTAACCGTTTTTATTTATGTGTTACATTAGATCAAAAATTTATATTTTGTACATAATAATTAGCAAGATATCTTGTTACTTATACACATACTACTTAATGATATGCATATAATTCGAACATTATATTAATTACATAAAATTTACCTCATATGTAGGCAGTATGTAGTACAATTTTCATGCGTGAACAAATAATGCTTCAGGACTTATTTACTAAATCTTGTCGCTCACGAACGGATATTTACTAGTTAAAAAAATCATAAAACACGCGTACCGATGGTGTTGGTGTACAAAGAATTTGTGACCTATACTCATTATTTTGATGGTTAATATTATAATTTAAATGAAAATATGTTTATTAAATATGTTCGGTAACCAGTTTTATTTATGTTCTGTCTTTAAAATTAAGTCCACACAATAATAATAAGTATTAGTATTATTAAAATTTTAATTGTGATTTCATCCATAGACCTGGCCAGATAAGCAAAATGGCTGTGTACAAAGATTTTATCTTTCACATACAGCTTCATTGAGACGGTAGTGGTATTCATTTACTGCGCTGATCTATTTTCAGTCATCAAATCTTCAACCACCAATAATATAAAAGATAAAAGAACAGGAGAAATATTTTTAGGCTGATTTAATTCTTTCATGACATGACAAAATTTTATCTGATTATATTTAATTTCATGTTTATAAAATCTTATGACTAACAAAATATGGTATATGATCCCATAATTTCATTGATCTCGATTGTCAGAGATATATCAATTGGAAGCCAGCAGTTTTGAAAAAAATTCACTAAATCGGATTTAATGTTATCTTTCTAGATTTTATCATATTTCGCAATAAGTTCATATTATAATTTATTCGTATCGGTCCAGACCGCAAATAGATAGGCGTTGTGGTCAATGACACCAAACTCACCTTGCATTTGAACCGATTATTTTGAAAAAGAACTTTAGTCCACTTTCTTAAAACTTTCAAAGTACAAATAACTGTGTAATTATTTTTTTTTATATAGGATCATTCAAATTCCTTTTTTCCATTTAATAAATACCTATTTAATTTATTATGTTATTGTATTAATAAGGATATTTTTCACTGGTAATGTACTCAATCTGAAACCTGGACTTATTCCCTTTTCAAAACATACATGGCTATAATAAATAAAGTGAAAAAGTTTTAATCATCAGTTCAAACATTTATTTTTCCTTCATATTATAACTTACAATAATAATCATTTGGCATCTTTTTCAGTAGTTTCTGTCATCCAATCAGAGACGAGTTTTTTATAAAAACTCATAAATTCGGAAGGAATATGCTTCATGGCATTTCGTATGTCCATAGTTTTTTGTTATTTAATATCATGTTTTTCAGAATTTTTTTCGAATAACTGTATAGCAAGGCAGTTTTTTATAAAACCTTGTCCACCGGTTTTTTAAATCTCTAACCACCTCTTTATTTAATTGTAATACTGATATTTTGCCATCGTACGCATGTGATACCATGGTATCTTTATATTCTATTGGAAGGTAAATCCTGTCAAGTCGTATAATCTTCCTTTTTTCAATACCAAATTATTGGTCGCAAGGCTAGAAGAATGGACCATTGTTGGAAAATAGTGATACATTTTTTAAAATCTGTTAGTTTGGACTGAAGCTGGAAGAAACTTTACCATTGCATTATTTTTATTTTGGCCAGCAAATCCATCTGAGGATATGTACAACTCATCAACCTCGGATGGCACAACATTTTCTATATAATATTGCAAAAATTAACAAACTTCGTTTGGACCTTTATTGGCTATGTCCTCATGATATGAGTAAGACATAGTTATATTTATTATTACATTTTAGATTGTGGATTGAAAACTGATTAACCCAGAGCTGTCTGTGTCAAGTAAAACTGCAGTAGAAACTCACTCGCAGCATCCTTTTAAGCAGATTCATACAAGAAAATACTCTTATCTTTTAAATTAATCTCCTCATATTTAAAAAAAATGTCAACTTGTTGGCTTTAAAACTCAAAGAAAAGTTCTCTATAAAATATTTCAAGTAAAAACAGTATAAAATATGTTGGGACTCTGGATATTTTTCTAAAAACATATGAAGCATTGAGATATTTTTTTACCATAATGCAATTTAGACAAATTACTTAGGCGATCAAATTGTGATGTTTTGATGAAATATAAACAGAAAACACAATTTCAAGCCATTTACTTGCCTTGTCTTTAATTCTTACATGAATATTTAAAAAAAGTTAGTTTCCACATCGCATCTTTTTAACTTTTTTGTTTCAGACCATCACAACAATTACTTTCAAACAATAATCCATGCTGTATATAGGTTTTGAAATAAAATGTCGATTTCTTATTTATCCCCACCCCCCTTCGAAAAATTTTCATGTGAATATTTTTAAGTGTAAGTTATTGAAATATGTGCGGGTTAATATGTTTCACTATTTTAACTTCCAAGATTCTACGAGAAGCGGTTTTCGAGAAAAACGAATATGAACAACAGAAGGATAAACACGTGAGTAATCTTATGAGGGTTTCGTTTTTCCTTTTGAGGTACGGGACCCTAAAAGCCTAGTAAAGGATAAGTAACTTACAATCTTGCCAAAAATTCATTTTTTTCTGGCTGCAAGCGCTTCTAAAATAAATAGAAAGGATAAGTTATAATTACAAAGTTCACAATGTAATTATTTATGTCTGATAATTCAATTAAATATTGATGTGCGTGTGTGTATATAATATATATGTACATATGCATATTTCATTAAGTACGCAACTATAAAATATAAAACTTATATTATAGATATGGTGAAACAAAATATTTCAATTATATATTTTGGTTACCTCCGCTAAAGATAGCCAATCTAATTACAATTACATTAATAGTGTAGAGGACATTTATATTTTACTTCATAATATTTTTCTTCAGTGTAGCCCCGATACGATCGATTTGGGTGCATTGAGAGATTAGTCGATGTAAAAAGTGTATGGGAAGTTGAAACTATATTTTTTTGGATTAAATAGTTTTCCTTTTTTCCTTGTTATTATGTCAATACAAATTGCTTTTCATTAAATCAAAGAAGGTGCGATGGGTAATTTAATAGTTTTTTTTGCTAATTGTTGGCTTAAAACCTTTAAACTTGCCCGATAATAATCGATATTGGTGAGGAATTAGTTGCAAAAAGTTGATTTTTAAATAAAAAGTAATTAGCTTGAATTATTGATAAAGTTTTGCCCCATTTTATAATAACACAATTATTGCACTATATATTCTCAGAGTATAAAGTAAACTGGGTTTTTTTAATTACTAGTTAAATTTAAAAATGGAGATCTATTGAGGCAAAAGTTATACTTGATGCAAGGTTGACGCCCAAAATTTTAAGTTCTTTTCTATACTACCCAACCACCTTGTAGGTGATCTTACTCTTCTCCTTGTATCTTCAATCTTCGCGAACGTCAGTTTTTTAATTGGATCCAGAGCTTCCCGTCGAAAAATGTGTCCCAACCATCTGATTCTGTAGGACTTGATTACCCTCAGAACGTTTGCTTGTCCATATTTAGTATAAATTTAATTGTTATATAAGCAAGTTTACTGGTATTTATTTCGATAAATTATTTTATCTAAAATAAAATTTAATACTGCATAAGGACAAAAACTACTTATGGTTAATAAATTGAAATAAACTTGGTCTCTTCTTTCTCTTCTATCATTAAAAAAATCGGAGTGTGTAGCTTATTAAAATTATCAATAAGCCCAATTTCCGGGATAAAGACTATAAGGGCATGAAGATTGGTTCGCCGAATTTGTATATTTTATTTATGATTAAATGGTAAATATAGTTTTTTTTCTCGTAATATATAATTTTTAATAGAAATCATCTAAATACCTGTATTAGTTTATCATTTATATGTGTATATGTATATATATATATATATATATATATATATATATGTGTGTATATATATATATATATATATATATATATGTGTGTGTATATATATATATATATATATATATATATATATATATCGCATCGTAAATTATCCATGTTTGACCAGATTTTATTTGTATTGCTCTATTTTTGCCTTGTTTATTTCAACTTTATAATTATGAACAGGTTTTGGAAGAACATTCGCGTATACATTGCGGCATTCCCTTAATTCGTGACATGACATTTTTTCATAACAAGTCGATATTGGAGTATTGCTGACAAAATTGTGGTCCCTTATGTGAAGTTTATAAGGTCTGTCAAAAGTGGAAATTATATTCGTGAAATTAATTTTCATATTTAAACATATCTACATTTTTTTAAAATATTGATTTAAATATCTACCGGTGAACGTTAACGGTGAACTAAATATATAAGTACGATAAATATACAATTAAAAAAATCTTATTATTTTCAACAATTACAAGGTTTTTAATTATCATATGACATATTGAATATAAATATCAATGATTGCTCTAAATTACTATAAATAAATATATATATATATATATATACATATATATATATATATATATATATATATATATATATAATCTATTTTTGTGATTAAAAGAAAAAAGGCAACGTTACTAAATAAACGGGAAGAGAAATCATATCGCGATAAGCGATGTTTTAAGATTCAATTTTTGTTGCTGTGTATGCATATGACTCATGGCCAGTATTTTATGTCTAGAGAATTAGCAATATATTATGTAGCAACTGTGTGATACGTACGGAAGTCAGAAAACGTGTGCAGAAATGGTTTCACTTGGACCTCATACGCAAAAGCCGTGGTCCATTGCGATTATTCAAACCACTCGACTACGACATCAAGGGAAAAGGCGATATCGAAGCTCATTGGAAAACGTTCTACGTACATTTCAATATAGCAGAAAGCTAAAGTTATGTGACGCAACTTGATAGAAAATATTTGATGGACTATTATAGTCATATTCTGCAACTCAAGCTCGTAGAAATTAAGTCTTAATTTTGTCAATGTAAAATTTATAATAATGGTTATTAAATTTTATTAAGTGACTTCATTCTAATAAACTTAATTATATACATATACAATAGCGAATAAGTGTTAGTTCGATCGTAGCAAAAATATATTCAAATTTCAAAATAATCGATTCACAGGGTCTAGTCAGAAGTAGGTGTTAAATATGTACATCAAAACTTCGGTTTATTTACCAATACGAATCACAAATAACATGATAAATCTGAAAATTTATTTATTTATAGGTTATATAACTTTGCAACCTAACAAGATAGCGACTTCCTGATACCAACACTGTGAAAAGTGTATTCGGATATTGGTTTGTCAATCACGCTTAACCGGCCAGACATATCTTTATGTGGCTATATGTATTTTAGTTTATAATTCAAATTGGCTATTATTTTATCAGAGAAATAACATAATTACTCTGTGATGAAACTTTATTTACGCTCTTATTAATATTCACTCTTATTAATATATTTCTTAATAATCGACATATTAAAACCTGCATGTCGATCGTACTGCTTTAATGTAAAATCCACAAGGGAAGCCGCGAGCACATGTGAATTTGTTAAAAGTATACGTTTTTGAGATTTTGTATTAATATAACGTAGTATTTGTTATGAAACTATAGATGGACGTATCTTAGATAAACGTACATATTTATAAAAAGACAACAAATTTGATATAAAACATATTTATAGAAGAAAAAACAAACTATTAGCTAGGTACATTTTTATTATATAATTACAAAGAACATGTTGTTGGATAAAGCATGATAATCAAATTTGTTTTGAATCTACTACATTCTATCAAGTAATATTTATCGAATCTCTCAAGTCAGAGCAGCAAGAAAGTCAAGGTCGAGCGATGCTCGCCACTCTGTATTAAACCACGTAGAAAACATAAAATGGGAATGTTACAGACTATTAGCATGATCGTATCTAGTGTGTAAACAGATAATAGCTAGAGTATACGCATATATACGCAATATGATGTTGAAAAAAATACATCCAATTCGATTAAACCATTTAAAGTATAACTAATACATGTATACATTAGTAAATGAGTTAAACTTTACACGACGTAGTAACACAGAGATGAGTGTAATGTGTTATTAAGTACTGCTCTTGGGGTAATAGATGGTATCACGTCATTATGTAAATATAGCAAGTGTTCTCTTTGCTTAGAAATTTATGAACATACGTGGCTAAATTAAATAGTGTCATCTAATGAAACTTATAAACCAGTAGTGTCATCTAATGAAACCTATAAACTATATTAAGATGGCTGCTTACTTAAAATCAAAGAATCTAATGAATTCAAAACCTATTAATTAATTGTCCAAACCCCGTGAGAAGTAAAATTATTATTTTTATTATAGCCTCTAAGATATGAAACTGCAGTTTTAGTAAAATCCATCTGGTGAGTCTTTCATGATGCGCGCATCCATACGTGTTCATTATTATTTTTATAAGTAGGGATTAAAAATTATGTATTAAGTATTGTATCGTCATCTGCTTCGGAAACTATATCTTTATTACACTTCAGGGTATATTTATATATTTACCGTTCTACCATCTTTATTTAGGGGCCAACAACTTTGAGTATAATTTTAAAATTGCGGTTGGCATTTTATTTAGAAATAATGAAAAAAAGTAATTCTCTGAGAAATCACTCTCTTGATATAATTGAAAGTTCATTATTTTAAAAATATTTCTTGTAATCGTGGCTAATATGTAGCAAATGCTTTATATGTGATAAAATAACGCAATATGTATTTAACTAAGATCCGTTAGTAATTAATTTTTACAAAACTAAACAGTTAAATTATACCGTTTTACTTAAAAAACAAGTAGCAGGAGGTAGAAGACATGTTTAGAAATTTTTAATAGCAAGCAAGGTTATTAATATTAACAAAGTAATAATGGTATTTTAATTATATGCATGTTATATATATTTTATTTTAAGTTACTAGAATCTTATTTTCGGTAACAAATTATTTTAAATAACAAACGTATAAATCGATACACAGACTTTAATTTCGTATACTTTAGGGTAGTGTATAGTTGCCTTAGCCGGTTTTCAACCAACTTTAAAGAATCTTAGGATATTTTTTGGAGTGTAAAATTTACACTCCAAAAAATTTATGAATAATTTATCGAGTAACATATTTGAGTGAATACAGATCACTATATTATAGATATTATAGCATTTGTTAACTGGTAATAATCTAGATCATTAAAAACAAAATAAATTACTTTCACTTATAAATCAGATGGTATATACAATTATTTATATTGATTTAATTTTAAAATTATCAAATGTATTATTTCACATCATAAAATAAAAATATCAACATCGTCTTTCTTTAGCAATAAAAATTAAAAAATATTTGAATAACCTAATGGATTAGATGTTACAATCAAAACTTTGTTGTATCAAGAAAGTCTAGGAAATTTTTTATAAAAAATATGACATGTTTTGGCTTAAAAACATCGTCATTCCTAGCGTTAATTAACTTTTCTTAAAAAGGATAACTATCATCCAACGGAATTATTCCAAAAACTTCCCACACCGCTATAAAAAATTAAATCCATATAAATAACTTTACACGAGGTTCCAAAGGTCAATATCATTGAACACATACTCCACTGTACATCATTTGATTAATATTTTTTTTAACGTAAATAGCAGCAAAAAAACCAAAGATTCGACAATGCCCATCATTGGTTCTTTGCAATCGTAGTTACAGACCATAGTCGTAGCGCAAAATACTTGCCGTCAAGCAATTATAAGTATACTCAGAGTACAACAAAACATAAAGCCCAAATTGTATGCCGTGCCTAGAGTTTTAGCTCTCTGGGCAAGATTCTAATTTTACACTCCAAGAAATTTTGTCAGTCGTATTGAAACTGATGTAACCATAAATCATTACCTAACCTAACTTTTTACAATATTATTTAATTTTTTTCCAAATATTAAAACAACAAACTTATGATCAAAAAGATGACAGACGCATATTTAATAAATCACATCTATCAAGATCTCAAAATTGTTATAAGGTACACTTAATTAGTAATACCTACGGTTTTGTTCTGACAGAGTAAAAACTAAATGGTAATTGATAACTAAACAAAATCTAAATCAAGGTTGGTCGAGAGGTGATGTAAAACAATATAGTCAGTTGTCAATTTCCCAGCAGATGATAACAGCGTCCTTTTCTTGTGACGCTCCCTATGGTTGGTAAATTTAAACATTTTATAATATTTATTACTAAAATAATTAGCTCATTATTTCCCATAAATAGCCTACGTAAACGTTTAGAATTTCCGCCTCTAGTATCATTCAAATTACAATTTGTTAATATACTTCCCCATGCAATCTTAGAAAATAGCATCTGTAAGAGTATTTGGATGGAACTACTAAAGAATAGGGCATATCACACAAGAGCCCAGTTACTTGATTGCGCAATAATAAACCGTGCGTAATTGAACATACCCACCAAAAGGGTGATATTGGTCAGAATAATAATAAAAATAATACTTTAATACATCTTAAGCAAGTAGACTTCTGGTAAGTTTATGACTTATTATACATATATATCCTAAGATTCATTAAAGTTGGTTGAAAACCGGCTAAGGCAACTATAGACTAACCTATAGTATACGAAATCGAAGTCTGTGTATCGATTTATACGTTTCTTAATTAAAATAATTTGTACCCAAAATAAGATTTTAGTAACTTAAAATAAAATATGCGTAACATGTATATAATTCAAATACCATTATTACTTTGTTAATATCAATAACCTTGCTTGCTATTTAAATTTTATAAACATGTCTTCTACCTCCTGCAACTTGATTTTTAGTTATTAGTTTAGTTATTAGTTAAATACATATTGCGTTCTTTTATTACATGTAAAGCTTTTGCTACATATGAGCCACGATTACAAGAAATATTTTTAAAATAATGAATTTTCAATTATATTAAGAGAGTGATTTCTCAGAGAATTACTCTTATTCATTATTTCTAAATGAAATACCAACCGTAATTTTAAAATTATACTTAAAGTTTTTGGCCCCTAAATAAAGACGGTAGAACGGTAAATATATAAATGTGCCTGAAGTGTATTGAAGCAGATGACGGCAAAATACTTAATAAATAAATTTTAATCCCTACTTATAAAAAATAAGTGCATCTCCTCTCCTCTTAGTTTCATTTTCCAGCCATATCCCCCCCCCCTCTGAATTAAAATTAAACCAGTTTCTTTATAGAGTTCGATCATCTTATTCACTGCACTTTTGGGAATGCCACATTATTCTGCGATCTGCCTTTGTATCTTGAAAGTAAACATTGACAATGAATGTGGTGAATGACCTTTCAATGTATTTCTATTTAATATTCATTACTCATACAATTTCAAACTGTCTATAAAAACTAAACATTTTAAACCAATTTTAAACAAATTCATAATGTACTTGGCCAACAATACACACAAGTGCAGTTTGAGGTATTACTGTTATAATAACATGACATTGGCAGGTTATAACAGTGTTGTATCAATAAATATAAAGTAAACTAATTACAGGTACAAATAAATGTATATATGTGTATATATATATATATATATATATATATATATATATATATATATACATATATATATATATATACATATATATATATATATATATATATATATACATATATATATATATATATATATATATATATATATATATATATATATATATATATATATTTGCAATTACATACAAGACAGCAAACATTTGAGTTATCCTATGTAAACAGAGTTATAGGGAAGTATGAAAATATTTACCCGGTTCTCGGCATTCTCATAGTAAGGAACAATGAGGTAGATGCATATACAGTTTCCTTCCTCTTTCTCTTCTCATATGGTTACTTTGGCTTTGGAATAGATTGGATTTGTTTTGGATTGTGTTGGTTTGGTTTTGTTTTGGGATAGGTTGGTTTGGGTGGGGTTTCCTTTGGATTTGGTTGGGTTGGACTTGCTTTGTTTGTCGGGTTGTATTAGATCGAGTTCGTATGAATTGGGTTTCAGTTTGTTCTGGGCTGGGTTGGGTTTGGTTTGGATTGTGTTGAGTTGTGTTTTCTGGGTTTTCTTTAGGTTGAGTTGATTTGGGTTGGGTTGGGCTGCATTTGATTTAGGTTGGGTTGGGTTGGGTTTGCCTTTGGTTAGGTTAAGTATGCTTTGGTTTGGATTGGATAAGGTTTGCGTTGGGTTGCATAGTGTGTGTGTTGGGTTGGATTGAATTTGCATTGGCTTGGTTTGGTTTTAAGTTGATTTGGGCAGGGTTCCATTGAGATGGATCGGATTTGCTTTAGATTTGGTCGAGTTGAGCTAGCTCTGGGTTGAATTTGCTTTCGATTGGGTTGGGTTGGGTTGAATTTGGTTTGGTTTGTATATTTTGGGTTGGGTTGAGTTGAGTTGGATTTGCTTTGGTTTGAGTTGGATTGGGTTTCCTTTGAGTTGGATTGGGACGACTTTTCTTTTGGTTGGGTTGGACTAAGTTTGCTTTGAATTGGATCAACTTGTGTTAGGCTTGGTCGGGTTTGCCTTGATTTGGGATGGGTTTGGGTCAATAGATTTTACATGACTACAAAAAACAATTTTTCTGTTTTATGTTCCTTTTATTATATCCCCCTCAATAATTTTTTCATGAATAACTCCAATATACAGATACACCAATTCTGCAGTTTTATTATATGTATAGACAGATATATTTGTTTCGACACAATGCAATTCGTCGCCGTGGTGTGTTGAACTGATCACAAGGTATACGGCCTTTGATGGCAAGGTGCACCGCGGGGTACTGGTTCGATTCCTGGCCGTTCGTCGAGCTGGGCTGGTTTGAGGTTCTGGTTGGTTGCAAGAGATTGCTTTCGTAGAATTATGTCCGCCATATGTATCAGTTGTATACATTATAGTACATAAATACATTTTTGATACTGTCCTCAGATACAATTTTTTAGTTGTAGCATTTAGCTTAGATCTTAAAATATACATTGATATAAAGATATTATATGTACCATTTATGAACAACCGATGATGAACCAGGTGAGTTTCGTTAAGTTATTGGACATTCTATCCAACCTGCGGGGTGAGACGTAGTTACGACAAAATATTCTAACGCGACAATACAAAAATATACGAAGTAAAGATACAGTCAATAAACGACACAAAATAACACAGAAATAAAAGTAAACTGTGAATTTTTGTGTCTCCTCTAGTACATTTCCGTTTTAAATATCTTGTATAATTTTTCTGCGAGTTAACATAGCGATTCAAGTATCTCGAGTATTACATTCTCAATAATGAAATAAGCTTACTATAATGTTTTTGCAAGGAACAATATTTATTGAAATGTTTAATTCAATATTCATTACAAAGATATTCTATTAAATTCAGTGCAGATATTCTCGCAATAATTGCTACACATTAAATACTTAATATTTACTTATATTGGCTTTAGGTTAACAACAAGACAGTGAAAGAACTTAAATATATATTTCACCAGTCAGTTATCATTGAAGATCCCAAGAAGCGAAATTCAATAGTTCAATGCCCAAGATGTCAACAATACGGGCACTCGAAAAATTATTGTATGCGCCCTTATCGCTGCGTAAATGTGGACAATCGCATAAAACATCAGATTGTCAAAAACGTGACCGTACCTCTCCCACCCAGTGTGCGCTATGCAATGGTCCACATCCGGCGAACTTCAAAGGGTGTGAAGTATATCAAGAAATTCTGCTGAGACGTTCCAAGTCAACCTACTCAACCGGAAAAAGCTATCAGCTGCGAACACCCTCTACAGAAAAAACAGGAGATAAGCCATCGCTAAACATAGCTGACAAGACTGATGCAAATTTCGAAGTTAAGAAGAAAACTTACTCAGAAGTTATGCAGGGCAAGATAGATGCAAGTAAAGAAGCAATAACCCCCCAATATCCTCTGAATTTGGTAGAAATCTTAACAAAACAGAATGAAAAATTTGAGACTATCTTACAACAGATGAGCATGCTGATGACGCTCATAACACGACTTTTTGACAAACTGACAAAATGACTGCGATTCGCATAGCAACATGGAACATAAATGGATTGACTCCCAATAAAGTTGATGCGGAAACTCTTATGACTCAGCAAAATTTGGACCTATTGTTGATATCTGAAGCTCACTGTACCACTGAAACAAATGTTAAGTTTAGGAATTATGAGTGTTACACAACCCCCCACCCTGATGGAACTGCACATGCTGGTACAGCGATTATCATCAGGAAATCATTAAAGCACCATATAATGCCTGAATATAGAACCTGCCACATCAAGGCTACTACTGTATCAGTTGAGGATAAAAATGGCTGCTTTAACATTTCCTCAGAGTACTGTCCACCTAAACATAAGATATCCCAAGAGATGTTTACGGAATTCTTTGAGACACTTGGAAACAGATTTCTAGTGGGCGGAGACTGGAACTCCAAAAACACCTACTGGGAATCCAGACTAACCACCACCAGAGGTAGGCAGCTAAAACTAAGTCTAGAGGCCAATAATCTGGCTATTGCATCCACAGGTGAACCTACACATTGGCCGCCTGTTACTTCTAAGATACCTGATCTCATTGATTTCTATATCATTAAAGGTTTCTCTTCATACTACGTTAAGTGTGAGTCCTGTTATGACAGTTCTTCGGATCATACGCCGGTGTTACTCACTCTAAGTACAAACATCATAGAGCACGAAAATCGTGAAAGACTTTATAATAAGAAAACAGATTGGTTCTCCTTTAGAGAATTTATTAACGCCAACATCAAGCTAAAAGTTGCTCTGAAGACGCCTGAGGACATTGAAATCGCTACTAAATATCTCACAAACCTCATCCAGGAGGCTTGTTGGAGAAGCACATCATTATTAGACCCTAAAGAGCGGACTTGTAACTATCCCCTTGAAATTTAAAAAAGAAATCTTAAAGAGACGCAGGCTGCAGTTGAGCAGGCTTGCATCTGACAAAAGTAATTTCAACAGGCAAGCGTCACATTTGAGGGATATGTTGAAGACTTGGCACAACAGGACTCTTGAGGCGGAACTGGCATCCCTAACACCTACTGCAGCCACGGACTACTCACTGTGGAAATTTACGAAGTCATGCAACAGACCACAAGTGGCAAAACCTCCACTTCAAAACAACAATGGTTGGGCTCGCAAGCCACAGGAAAAGGCGGACCTATTTGCAGAACATCTCTCAAATGTCTTTACTCCAAATAGCGCCAGCGACACAGACTCCGAAACAGAGGTGGAATCCGTTCTTGGCCAGCCTTTACAAATGTCGCTCCCACCAGCTCCAGTCACTGTACGAGAAGTTAAAAGGACTATTAACAACCTCAAGGATAAAAAGGCACCAGGATATGATTTAATCACGAAGGAAATACTTAGAAAACTTCCAAGAAAAGCATTGGTGTTCCTGACTATGCTCTATAATGGGATACTGAGAGTTCAAAACTTCCCCGATCTTTGGAAAGTGTCACAAATTCTCATGATACATAAAGCAGGGAAACCAGCAAACCTAGTCACCTCATACAGACCAATTAGCCTATTGCCCATTCTATCAAAGGTCTGCGAAAAATTAATTTTGCACCGCATTATGCCAATACTAGAAAGCAACTACATCATTCCTAACCATCAATTTGGCTTCAGGCAGCAACACTCAACAATAGAACAAGTGCATAGAGTAGTTGAAAAAATAAGGAAAGCTCTAGAGGAAAAAGAGTATTGTTCGTCTGCATTCTTGGACATTCAGCAGGCCTTTGATAGGGTCTGGTACGATGGTATTCTCTATAAGATAAAGACATGTCTTCCCCATAGCTACTACATCCTGCTGAAATCCTACCTCACGGAGAGGATCTTTCAGGTAAAAGAGTCCGGAACAACATCCAAATTTTTCGAAATTGAAGCTGGAGTGCCTCAGGGCTCGGTGTTGGGACCGATGCTGTACACATTATATACGTCAGATCTACCACAGGTAGATGGCGTCATGATTGCTACATACGCTGATGACACGGCCATAATGGCGAGCAACAGGCAACCTAATGTAGCCACGAAGCAACTCCAACAAGGACTTGACGCCATAGCTGAGTGGCTTACAAAATGGAGAATTAAAGTGAGCACAAGCAAGTCGGTGCAGGTCACCTTCACTCTGCGAAAAGGAAACTGCCCTCCTGTTCACCTCAAGGACTCAAAACTACCAAACCAAGATACAGTGAGATATCTGGGTCTACACCTGGATCGTCGTCTAACCTGGAATCAGCACATTAGAAGCAAGAGAGAGGAACTTAATATACGTCACAGAAAACTCTATTGGACGCTAGGCCGAAATAGTAGAGTATCCACAGATAATAAGCTATTAATCTATAGTTCAATACTACAACCAACTTGGATGTATGGCATACAATTGTGTGGAAGTGCCAGCAATTCCAATATCACAATACTACAAAGAGTGCAGAACACTATACTGAGAACAATAGCGCAAGTCCCTTGGTTTGTGGCTAATTCAGAAATCCACACGTACTTGAAGATGAGCACTGTGAAAGAAGAAATTGAGGTCTCTGTACAAAAATATCAAAAGCGGCTGGAGAATCACCCGAATGCGCTTGCGGAGAATCTAACATTGCGCAGCTATCAAAAACGTCTGAAAAGAAAGGACATAATATAGTCAAATCAGACCTTGAATATGATGAGTGACTATCCTCGCTGGAGGATGTCCTCGACCCAACAAAGCCGCCCAACCCATCTGCTTATAGTTCAAGTACTGATTGCAGATAAGCGAAAAAAAAAAAAAAAGATATACAGTTTTTTAGTTGTAGCATTTAGCTTAGATCTTAAAATATACATTGATATAAAGATATTATATGTATCACTTATGAACAACCGATGATGGACCAGGTGAGTTTCGTTAAGTTATTGGACATTCTATCCAACCTGCGGGGTGAGACGTAGTTACGACAAAATATTCTAACGCGACAATACAAAAATATACGAAGTAAAGATACAGCCAATAAACGACATAAAATAACACAGAAATAAAAGTAAACTGTGAATTTTTGTGTCTCCTCTAGTACATTTCCGTTTTAAATATCTTGTATAATTTTTCTGCGAGTTAACATAGCGATTCAAGTATCTCGAGTATTACTTTCTCAATAATGAAATAAGCTTACTATAATGTTTTGCAAGGAACAATATTTATTGAAATGTTTAATTCAATATTCATTACAAAGATATGCTAATAAATGCAGTGCAGATATTCTCGCAATAATTGCTACACATTAAAGACGAGTTTGCGTCGAAGCCAATGTAATATTTACTTACATTGGCTTCGACGCAAACTCGCACAATTAAACAATGTCCTCTCGCTCAGCGATTGTATTTCAAATAAATCACCATTGAAAAAATAACGCCAAGGGGTTGCAGCCCCACTATCTCCAGATTTGGAGCGTCCCGTTGATTCTTAATTTTTACTTTGCAAAATACTTACTCATTTGTATATATCATGTTTATTGAAATGTTTACGTTTGCATGGCGCTAGTCGCCGCCAGTAAAATCGATGCCTGTAAGCAACGCACGAACTCAAGTGATTAATAGCACCATTGAAAATGTACAAATTCCTTCAAACAGTAATATTACAATGTTAATGTTTATTACTCCGTATCAACTTAACCTTCTTATTCGCCACTGCATCAAAAAGTTTTTCACAACTATTTAATTCAATATATTGTATTTATTAATAAAAGCCAAAGTAACTTGTTGGAAAAAAACACTGTCTTTGTTTTTGATTAACAGTAAAAAGTATGGAATATAAGTTACTCAGGCTTTACGAGTATATGACTTTCATTGTTAATCTATGTTGTCTAGACCGGTAGACGCCTTAAAGATTGACATGAATGCTTTTAAAATGTATCCTGTCATATCAAGCTAACAGTGTATAAAAGCATACCCTGCATATTTAGTTTATATGTTTTTATAAAAGGTACTCATTATAGAATGTACATACGTAAAAAAAATTTAGGTTTGGAGTAAATGGATAAATTACGAAATTTATATCACTGTATTTAAGAACGACCCAGAAAAGAAACAGATTATATTGGAATAGCGAAACATTTCTTTTCACATTTTCTAACGTATTAAAATTAATATTTTATGTACAAGTATAATTAGATTCCCTACATAGTTACCTATGTAAAATCACATATAAAAGGGTATACTTATAAAGTTTAAACCTTCGGTATTTTTTTAAAATGATTAGTGCGTAATATTTCTTTGAAATTATTATTGTATTATATTTTACTATTGTCAAATAAATCTTCTACAAACACGAGACCAATTACTTATTTACAAACATTCCTTCCATTTATTAATATTCGTTGACCCAAATATGCTTGTTCATCCCCGAATTGAGCAGGGGGAATTATTAAGCTCAAGGGGTTTTATATTGAACAATTTTTGTGTTTTATTTCAGTTCCAAACTTTTTAGTCCGAGACTTTTTGGACTAATACCAATTGGCTGTGATATTACTACTACGGGAACGTCTTAATATTTAGATAAGGATACGTATTAACGTAGTAGATTGACAATAGCGGTTATAAGGTAAGCGATAAAACTTTTGTTCTAACATACTCTTATCGACGGAATCGATACCAACCTTAGGTTTCGAGGAAGCCTACAGGTTCATATAAAGGAGATTTTTGATTTTACATCGATTCAGACTAATAGTAGTAGGCATACAATAGTATACAGTAGTAGTAGGCAGACAACAGTAGTAGTAGGCCATACGGACATATTTGTAATATGTTGACCAACAAACTTTATAAAATAATGTTATTATGCTGGTTTTATTTGACACTTTTACTTTAATTTACTAACTATTTTTTTGCTTCCATTTACAACTACCTGTTATCTACGGTTTTACTCTTGTGGAATAAAAATCAAGAATAATTAAATTTAATGAAAGTCTACTGAGTATATTGAGAGAAAAAAATTGCTCAATGAAAAAAATATTTAAAAAAATTACAAATTATAAAGAAAAATATAAAATATTATAGAAATAAATTTACCTTGCCTTTTCATGTTCACTTTAAGCAATATTGGTATGTATATTTAAATTTAATGAAAGTCTACTGAGTATTTTGAGAGAAAAAAATAGAAGGTATCCAGGTAGAAGGTATCCATCACTTTCTATATTTGGACAAGCGATGAGGTTAGAAGTCTGACAAAAAGCTAGAAATGACTGTTAAATTTATTATCCTTGAGCCACTTTATGTGATCAGTATAAACAGATTTGGAGACACTTATTTTAAATTGTGTTCTAATTTTTGCCAATACATCAATATTTGTTTGTAAGTAGATTTGTTGCGAGCGTTTGTTATGGCCTACTCTTCTACTTTTCTCATTATATAAAATAAATTTGTTATTTATTTGAAGAAAACTATCGTGAGCAATGTGTATGCGGCTAGCTTTTTTGACATGGATATTTTCTTATATTAACACTGGATCGTAGGCGCATCGAAATCAATCCAAAATCATTTGAAGGTAATGAAATGAAGTTCCTTCTATAATTTTGGATACTGTGCTAGACTGCAATATGCAGGGTGGATTCAATTATTTTATGCATAAGATGTTATTTCTATTATATAGTCTAGATCACCACAATAAAATTAGACAGCTGCATATTTCTATTCGAACCCTGTTGTGGTGTATAGTTCGATTTAGTATAAATCAGCGCCCCTCATCGAGGTTTATCAATTAACCATATAATATTTAAATATTGGGGGCATAGAACAAAACTTAGATTGAAATTGACTTAATAGGAAATATTTTCAATATCTGCTTATATTTACCGAAAAGCCAACAAAAATATATTAACGACATAGGATAGGAAAAAAGAGCAGTTTTTAGGCTTTCTGATGGTTTCCCCATGTTCGAGTTGTGGCGTATGAGAAAGCATCGAAAGCGGTATCAATGTATGGATGGAGATAGTGCACGAATAGAAAAAAGGGAACCCATTATAAAATATACCTTTGTTTATTTTTTTGTTTAATTTACTATTTATACGATACATATATAACTCGCCAGTGTTGGCGTATTATTTTAAAATCGCTACGACCCTGCTCAGCATAGCAACACACGATTTTTTAGTTTTAAATATGAGAGTAATTTGAAATAAAAGTAATTGTTGATGTTTTTATAAATTTGTTGCCTTTATTATAACTTTTCATAATGAAATAAAACTGAATAAGTAATTATGGTGCGCACAACTGTAATATTCGAAAATGGTGCAGAAAGTTTGAAATAAAATGCGAAATTGGGCATGCATTAAAAAAACTATTTTAAATTTTGCAATAAATTTTTAATGATTCTATATAGATCACAATCGTGATCTCTTTAAGTAAAATATAAATATATAATTTATTAAATAATGTTTTAATAACCTAAATATAATCAAAATCTATTTTTCATTACGACGTATTTTCACAGATCTGATTTCTTTCATAATTATGGACAGAAAGTTGTTTTTATGTATGTGAAAAGTCCAACCGTCTTCCAGACAATCGTCTTCAAAATTGGGAATTTTACAAAAAAAATTTTTTTTTACAATAACTTTTACATTTACACTTAGGAAATAGAACCGCAAGAATTATCAGAATAGCCCTCTTCAAAATTAAGTATCACCTATAAGATCAATTGATTATTCCCAAAGTGTTGACATGACGTTTTCATTATACGTTTTAGTGTGGCTTAATTTTTTTTTTCAATGTTCAACTTTTTCTTTCTTTTAATCATTCAGTATAATGGACCAAACAACTCTTATGAACGTCTCTTATGCAACGTCTGTCGCAACGAATAATATATCAGTAAATGTTTCAACTATACTTACTTTAATAAAATATTACGATAAAACTTGTTTTGTACTCGTGTATTTCATTTTTAAGAGGCGGAGAGAAGCCAGAAAAAAAAAGCAGTGGGGAGGAGTGCGCCTGGCGCTTGTCGCTGATGCCTGGCATGCGAAACTATTTCATTAGAGGGCGTACAGTACAGTCTGTTTCAAAAAGGTATATACGATTATAATTCCACTATTCCCGAATGCGTATCGTACAAAGTTTTTGAAAATGCGTTTTGGAAAGGATTTTTCAAACAAAATTATCACTGTGTATGCAATTTTGAAAGCTATCCACAAAGATGCACGTGTATAATTAATAACTTATTTATTTGCGTATTTAAATTACATATTAAAAGGAATAAAATGGCACCGATTGATAAAATATGTATGTGTATTTATACGCATAAGAATATTGTAACCGAATCTTGGTGCATATCAAATATTTTTTGAAATAAGGTGGAGTCGCTTAATAAGACTTTTGCAAAATATTCATAAAATGAATAATTGATCTTTGTAAAATCACTATGTTATAAAATATTTGTAACATATGTAAAATCTATATATGTAAATGGTTTTGAAAATATCACATTTCGCACTAAAACACACTAAAAAAGTACTTTTAAAACTGAAATTGTGGGCCTCATTAAGAACATTGTTTTCTAACAAGGTAGATGACATAACTATGGGTGTTAAGTAAAATTCAAGTTTAATGTTATTGTTTGTCAAATAATCATTAAAAGTTTTTGTTTAAATTTAAATTCAAATTCTTTTCTCAATAATTTAGCCAAAATTAGTTTCTGAGCTTTCTTAGATCTGTTAAAATAGAAAATTTAAATAAAATATAAAAATCTCTTAAAATTCAAGTTATTTTCTCGGTTACAGGTGACTAATTTGTAACAAATATACAAAAAAACTAATTCTAATCAGTCGTTTATTTTAATTCACAATTTGCCGTGGGCCTTATTTGTAGCATCAGAAAAGCTCTTAAACATTGCTAAAAATGCTAAAAATTAAATCGGTTCTTTAGCCTTAAAACAAGAATCAACTTCTCTAAAAAATAAATAAAACATAAGGTATAAATAAATGAATGATATTTATCTTTCATCACAAAAATTTACGAATTATTTTTTGTCTAAATCCTTACCCATAGATTGGAATATTTATTTTCTTGAGTAGTAATGTATGTGTACTTCTTCTTCGTAACAAGAATCTAAATTCTCTAGGTTCTCTGGCCCTGAAAAAAGTATAATTTCAATAATCGTGGTGGGATATTGATATTCATTTGAGTGAGCATAAATTTTGCATGCTAAAGATATTTCCGATACTGACATAAATTAATTAAACGTAGCTGACCTTCAAACTGAAATAAAAATGTAATAGAAGAAACATCAAGAAATAATCTTAATTATTTTCACCGAAATCTTTAAACAAACTCTATGATTAGAGTTAGTAAAAAAATATCGCGTTACTTGGTAATCGACACATTGACGATTGCCGTCAAAATGGTGACGCACTAAGATAGGAGTTTGATGACACTTTTGTTTATTAATGATTTCACATGTGTGCGCGAAATTTAAATTTATTTAGAAAATTGCAAGTACGAGCTTTTAAGTATGGGATCTCTTAGAATCCGGGCCCTGTTGAGCAACAAACCCTAGTTATTTCTTATAAAGCTTATAGTACACTTTCATCAAAACATCTCAATGGGTGTCTTGGCAAAATATTTTAAAGGAGCCACGAGTGGACTTATGTACAAACTTGGCTCAGCTGGTATTATTTAGTTATAATTCTGTCGATGGATGACATTTTAAGTGACATTATTGTTATTTCAACTTGCTGTCAATATATGCAGCTTGTAGTCATGTAAATGATGAAGACAATACTTCGAAAGAGAACAAGTACCACTCTGACGACATACAATATTTTAAATATGTGCGACTTTCTACATATAGGTATTATTGTCATTTTACAGAACCTGGCAATATTTGAGATGGAATTTGAAATTTCTGGCTGAAATAGAGGCTAAGATCTAACAACATCATCATCGTCCTCATCGCGGTGATGTATTGGTTTACATATTTGACGGTGTAAGTTCTGTCCCGGCCTCGGTAGACATTTGAGTTTGCACGTGTAAGATCTGTTCAGTAAAACTGAATACAGGAACTGAAACTCGTAGGTTTTTTATTGTAATATTGACTTAAATGCAAATATTAACATCGTGGCCATAGTCGGATCTTCTATTTCGCACGTGCGAGAACTGCCCAACAAAATTTAATAGTGGTGACCAGATTCGTATCAACACTTACTTTAAAGGTATATATATATATATATATATATATATAATAACAGAATAAAACTGATAGATAAGTTCCGGAAAATAAACATAAATACGAATTCATCTGAGGTACAACCTATTATTTTGGAGTTAACTGTGCTTATATGACTTTGTTGCGTTCATATTACGTCACAAATAAACGTAAATGTTTACAATGTTTTCGATCTACATCACAACTTTCCGCCCGCAGACCTTTGACAGGGAGCGTTCTCTCCCAGTTAGGAACCGGTATTAGCGCTAGTATTTAATAACGCAAAAATATAGAAAACAAGTTTCTTTTTGATATTAATTCTTATTTTACAAAACCGACATTCGAGTCGCTATATTTTATAAACCTATTCTTTTAGTGTAGATTCTAATGACATAGGTATAAAATGATGTCAAAACTCCAAAATTTATTTTGAAAAAAAAAGAATATTTCAATATGAAACTCTATCGAGAAAAGTGTTACCTACTATATTCATGGTATTAGATTCTATTTGCACATAGTTTACTATTCATGTTACTTTTTTAGAAAAAGAAAATTATAATTAGTAAGGGTAATTTTAAAGCTAAAATGTTCAATTTTGTTATAACGGCCTCTTAATTTCGCAGACGTCATCGGGTTAACTAGTTGTTCAAAATATTGCCTTTTTTTGAGAATTTCAATGTTTTTGAATTATTTTAAATGCTAGGATTAATATTATCATTAAAGATACATTAAATAAAAGAAGTAAAAACAGCTTGTGAGATTTTATGTGGTTTGTTTAAAAAACGAATTTAAAATATAACTCGACTGGCATAAAAAATACAAGTTTCAATAAGTATCAAAAAAAAATTAATAAAATAAAACATAAAATGTATTTTTTATGTAAAATGTAAATTACTACTTTTAGACTAATTTTGTCTAAGCCTTGTTGAAATATGTGTGCGTACATAACACTTCCAAATGAGTAAACATATTTCATTTTATTTTAAATGAGTAAGGTCTGATCACAACAATATTTTATACAACAAATTAAAAGTGTTCATTTTTCATCGGAATAATCATTTCATTTCATTTTGTTTACCTCATCCTATGTCGTGTATTATGCAGATATAATAACCTGTGGAAAAATTATCAACAAAACAAAGTTTAATTTTTAAAACTTGTTTTTTTATTATTCCTTAATTTCCTTTATTTACAAAGAGTTTATGAATTAAATTTTTATTATCACCAAAAAACTCCTGTACGAATAAACAAATTGATTTAATACATATTGAACTCGAACTACGAAAGTTCCGTACACATTTATGCATATATGAACATTTGAGAGCAAACGGTATTTCTGTTAAATTGTTTCCTAATATTATTATTATTTGTCATCATGAAAATATATTGCCTAGTATGAGACAGAAATAAAATATCGTGATTTTGTCAAAAACTATGAGATTTTGAATCGTTTTCTGGTAAACTTTAGATACATTTCTAGCAATAAAATTTCTATAATTTTGACTAAACAGTTTCGCAGACAGGAGGAGAAATAAGGTACAGGATGAGCAGATTTTTGTGAACATGCTCAACAATATCCTTGCGAACAATTATATAACTAACTCGAAACAGAGAAGTTTTTTCCAATGAATGAATTTGCAAAATAGTGTTAGCTTTAGAGATTTTTAGGGACCGTGCCAAATGAAATGTATTACTCATGTGTATGTGTGGCAATGACGAAAAAAATCTCCATTGCAAATTTATTTATATCAGGAAAGTATAATTCACGGCAAAAGTTTCCGTTATATACTCGTATTTTCATTATTTTTTACTTCTCTGTGCACTTCTAAGTCAGTGGTTTTTAAGTCAAGTCTATTAACCTTTTTATTAAAGAGTTTTCATTCAAAATTATTGTCAATAGATAATAAGCAATAGTTATTTATATCAATTTGGAAACTTAAACGTGCAGAATTTCAGTTACTCACCATTATCATATTTGTTTTTCAATTTTAACCTTTTTGATATATACGCAACATACTTTTTACTGTTGTTTATTAATATTATTTCTTATTGATATAATATTGAAAAAGTCGGTGGAATAAAAATATTATGTCACATGTACTATTTTACACATATTTACTTATTAAGATCTTTGCTAATAAAACAGATTCCCATTATCTCTTTTTTAATTTTTGGAAATTATGAAATATCAAAACTTATTTGATTGAGATTTCACAATTTATTGACTAACGGAGAAATACATCAAGTGAAATTATGCCTCTCAGTCAAAGGCACATCAAAAGTCAATTTAAATTGAAATTTCATAAAGTAAGTAACGGCTTATTTTGGGGGTATTCATATTAAAGCACGGTACAAAAGCAGCAGTCTGTATGTTAAAAAATGGCATAAACAAAGAAGAGAAGTAAATTTTTTTAACCTTTTTTAAAAGAAATTGAGACATAAAATAAATTTGAGATCAGATCACTTTTTAATTTTTCCGGCCAATAATGGCCCACCTAATCTGTTATCTTTTCGAGTTAATTTTATAAGGTGTGTAGTTTGTTAGACTATTTATATTTTTGGATATTTTATATCGTAATCCATTTGTTAATCTAACATTAATTCCTGTCATATTTGCGGCAAGAATGCTATAAAATTCAGCTAATAAGCCTTCACGTTTTTTATGTTTTTACGAAAAAGTTAGTAAATTAGTGTAAATGATTACGTAAATTACACTTAAACGTTTATATTTACACTGTCTTCTACAAATATGAAGTTAAATTCCCATAAAAAATAACTGATATTATGTTATCATTTCAAAGGATTTAAAGTTAAAAAATATTTTTAAATATTATTTATTTTATGTAATTAAAATCTTTTTATCCTAAAATAAAATCCTTCCTTAATCGCGTATGTAGAATTTTCTATGATTACATACGTTGCTTTCCATTACGTAGTACATGTAATATAAAAGACGTATATAGTTTTGCCTTCATCATGACTGAATGACTGAAAAGTGGCCATGTCAAGATAAATGTTTAATATTTAAACAGCCATCTTTCTCTACTATTCATGGAGTTGTCTACCGCACTTTTATCATATATAAAAAGCCTTGATAAAAAATCCTGATAATGCTTTACGTCAAGTTTTGCCGATGCTTTGCAATTGCATCAGCACAATTCGACATCAGGATCGTTTCGGATAGCCACACTTCGTCTTCTCTTGATAGTTTCGATCTAAATGTTATTTGGGAATAAAGACGTTTTGTATACTTAAATATTGTTCAATGTTAGTTCTTTTCATCAGGCTTGGATGTCACTTGATTCAAAGAAACAAACCATAATCAACTTGAGAGCTCGCTTATAAGATGAAGGGGTCAGCTTGAATGTAGGAGAAGAGAATAAAACTTCCTTATTAGTGGCAAAACAAAGTACAAGGAAGAAAACTTTTCTATCCATGAAAACAAATAAAGAGTTAAAAGAAAAATCACATCGTTTTATATGTTACAACTGTGGGAACAACGCAGTCATTTCAAAAAAGATTGTCGTATTCCTGAACATAAACAAAACTAAGGAAAAAAAATACGTTAGCCTTTAGCGTAGCGAATGGTGATTGGAAAAACGATGATGAAAGTAATGGATGGATATTAGACAGCCGTGCCTCAGTTCACATGTCTTATAAACACAACAGTTTTGCAGAATTGTACAAGTATACAGAATCTGCACTGAAATTAGGAAACCAAGGAGCAATATAAACAAGTGTGTCAATGGATAGTAGGAGACAAGTTTTGTGAAAAAATGTTCTTTATGTATCTAAAGTAAGAATTAACTTATTTTCAGAAAGTGTTTTTGAAGGTTATAGTATTATAAAGAAACTAACTAAACTTAATTTATAAGGATAATAAAATAGTGATGTTCGCGACTTTTAAAATGACAATTTATACAAGTTAAAAGTGAAAACACTTCAACATCTAGTGTGTAATGTAGTACAAAAATTGGATTTTAAAACATGGCATGAACGTTTGAGATACTTGCAAATCAAATGAATACAGAAAAATTGCAAAAAACAATGTGATTACTGGTATGGACTTATCGGAGGGTGACAAGTTTGTATGCGAGGACTATACTTATGGCAAGCATGTTCGTCAACCATTCCATAAATCAAACACCACTGCAACTAGATATAATTTGTAGGCCATTAAATTTGCCATCTGTACAAGGTATGAAATACTTTATTTTGTTTAAAGACGCTGCTATAAGTTTTAGATATGGCTACTTTATAAAAATAACTGTGATGTATTGGACAGTTTTAAAAAATATAATGCAAGCATTATAAATTATTTTTCGCTTGGTGTACGCATATTATAAACTCATAACGGGGGAGGATATACAAGCAAAGACTTAAAAGAATGTCTAGATAGTGAAGGTACTTCTTATATGAACTTACTGCACCTTACACGCTTGAACAAAATGGTCTGGCTGAAAGAGAAATCAGGATAATATTGGAAAGTGATTGATCCATGCATTATGCCCGTAGTATATCACTCAATCTATGGGCAGAAAGAGTTAATTGTGCTGTTTATTTACTAAATCAAACATCTTCTAGCCAGAAACCAAATATGTCACCTATGGGGCTGTGGAGTGGTGTAAAACTTAGTTTGAATCAAGTCAGAGTGTTTGTTTTTGCCAGATCAGCTGAGAAAGAAGCTCGATTGTAAAAGTCGTAAGAGAATGTTATTTAGCTGTGATAATACTAACTATAAATTGTATAATCCGCACAAGAAAAGAATAACAGTAAACATGTTATTTTCAATGAATAGAAAAGTACTGAATCAAGAAGGAATGAAGCTCAACTTTTCACATATAATGAAGATAACAAAAAAGATCACGAAGATGAAGAGGTAACAGATCACGTTGAGATGAATACGTGTCATCAGAATTGTGAAAGCGATGACAGCACACACACTTCCATCAATGGGAATGACCTATAAAGCTTCGCAAGCAATTTATATTACTGACGTAAGTAGTTCAAAAATCACTGTATGATCAAGAAGAATTCGATTTTTTAACGCAAATTTAATGGAGTTAAATGTTCCTGTGACTTACGATGAGTGAGGAATGTAAATTATCAACAACTGAGGCTGAATTTATGGCTGGATGTGATGTTGCCATTTCTTTATATTTTCAAGTTTTGAAGTTGTTCGTTTTCTTTATATTTTTCTCTGAATATTTTGGATTATGATATGAAGATTTATTGATTTACTTTTCATTGGTTAACTGGAAAAAATTGCATTATGTAAACATTTATAAACAAAATTTTTGTTTGACATTAGTTTTTTCGGATGCATTTACTCAATAATTGTTGTGCACAATTATTCCTTGACCATTTCCAAATAAATATTTTTGTACATCAATGTCACTTGGTGAAGACTACTTAAATGATAAATATACGGCGTAGAGATAAAGAATTTTCTTTTTATGCTTTCCTTAGATTAATTTTCAATCTTATCTAAGTGCCAACCTAATAACCAACTGAAATATTTTAATTAAAGTCTTAAGGTGTTTTCAAAGAACTATATTTAATAACGCCACAATAAGGCGCCTGAGAAAATATTCATTTTTCAATTATACTTTTTATTTATTATTTATTATAATGTATGCGATTACTTTATTTATAATGACATCATTAAATATTTACCAAAATATTAAAAAATGGTTACTAAGAAAAAAAAAACATTGGGAGACTGACCACTGATATCACAGACATCGCAAAAATTCAGTGGCCTATACTTTTTCGAATTTGAGAGCGCTGAATTTAAAAAAAAATGTTAAAAATTTCGCCCCATTGCCTGCAACTTTGAGACTACGAGTCTAAAAACGTGAAAAGAAAATTGAAGGATGTTCGACAACCTATCAAATGAAATAATTATTTCGTATAAATAATTCCTTTGTGAGAGAAAATGATTCTTTCAGAATAATTTAATTTTTGTTGACAGTTGTCGTAAGTTATTCACTATGTTCGCTTTTCGGCATTTTCTTTTTTCCCCTGTACCTTAGTAAAAGCCGAAATTATTTTCTTCTACAAAATATATCGAATGTCACCACTCATTTATAACACTGGACCAATTTTTTTTAAATGCTGTATTATATTGAAATACTATGACTAATTAATTTTTCCCAGAAAATTATCATAGTGTACATAATTAATTTTTCCAAAAAATTATCATAAATGTTTTTGGTCTATAAATTTTTAATTTATGTTTTATACGCTTTTTCAGCATATCACATATCTTGTTCCTCTAGAATTATAAGTAAAATATTGGTCATATAAATTGAATTTTATTTTGGGTCAAGGAGTGCATATTTACAATGCCAAACGGCTTTCTGAGCTAAAATGCATTACAAAACGAAATTGTAGAAATGTCGAATGGGATTCAAATTTAAAGCTAATTTTCATCAGTCAGCTGAGATTTAAAACATCACATAGCATAATCGCTTTTTTTGAAATAAGTATAAAAGTACGGATTGAATTAGAATAGGAGACTTCCAATTAAGATCAACCTTCAAACTCGCGTATTGAAGGTTGATCAAAAGCTAAATTAATGTCGAAACATGTAAGACTGTATTCTATACATTTTGATACATCCAGTTTCCAAAAGCTTACTTATAGTATACAAGAAAACTATAGAGATGATCGTAGACTTTATAATTTTAGACAAATGCATGAATTTTTGTGTCTGTGAAACGTATGCCGGTCATTACAGTTACCTTATGGAAAATAGATTGATAGAAAATTTTTGTAAGCAGATGGAAAATATTTGTAAGTAATCCAATAAGTAATCTATTCACATATATATTTCAAAATTTTTTGTATGTGAAATTTCCTTACTCAGATAGGTACTTATAAATATTTATTTGTTAAATAATTTCCTACTGATGTCGTAACCTGAATGTATACAAAGTAATATTTATTTACACAGATGTTTATTAGTACATTATATTTTATAGAATTATATTCATAGTTTAACAGAAGTTAAATTTATTGATTAAACTTTATTTAACTTATATATAAAAATACAAAAGAATTATAAAAAAAAACGATGACAAATTTTTACAAATTTACATTCACTCATCAAAATTCAATCATATTCTGGTGCGCGGTGTACAAGTAGGAGAATTTCATGGGACATTGGAGAGTTCCAGTATAAATCAGTTCTATATGGTGGCATAAAAAAAACGATTATTGGGTACAAAGAAGGAAAGTTTACTCAAGAGTACAGAGCATAATATTTTTTCTTTTAACGGTTTGAAGGCAAATTTCACAAGCGTAATATTTCCTTCTAGTTGGAAAGAATGCAAATCTGGCATACCTACGAAGAAATCGGTAGGAAATATAAAAGGAGAGGAACTATACTGTCTCATGTCCAGATAAGGTGGGTTCATTTTTAGTACATGTTCAAGCACAAAGCTGCGCTTAGCTCGTGTGGGTTCCAAATTATGGAGTCGGAGTATAATCCAATTTACACTAATGAAGTATGCAATAAGTAAATTTATAACACGCATTAAGCGTCCTATGCAATAAGAATTCCAGGTATGGAATCGAATATTTTGCTATGTCTTTTATATACCCACGAAACGAATATCATGAATCAAATTTAAATATGTCACCACAAAAACCCATCAAATCCTAATGGTTACCATTAACAAGTATTGATAGCCTCAACAACAAATATGATATATTTGTTTTAATAAGGGCAAAGTTTAATACACTAAATGTTGAAATTTTACAATTCATATAAATATTTTACATCATGTATGTATTCATTATAATTTGTCATAATATATATATATATGGTCAATTTATTATTTTCAGTTAATTTTCATTGATATATGCCCTCCATAGCGGGTAGATTTCAAAATAACAGTTTTAGGAATGTTTCTATTTGGTTGCTTGTATATGTGTTTTTACATTTGCTAATGTTTGTTTTAATTTGCATGATATAAAAACATTTATACGTGTTTTGATGAACTTTTAAACTCGCATATTGAAGGTTGATCAAAAGCTAAATTAGCGTCGATATTATCATACCTTATACAATTGTTTTTCAATATTGGTATTATATTTGAGAAAAAAAAATTGTACATGTCAGTTATCGCTTAAAAAATTGCATGTCTCATAAACTCTCTTCCATTGGATTTATAAAACTATTTTTAAATTAATTTTTATAGTTCTTGTTAAATTTCCCCTACACTGGAAAGTACGTGATTGAAACCAAACGCTGAAGTTAATAGAAAATATAATGAATTAACTAGTAAGATGGAATATTCGGGGAGTTCTGACTTTCCACAATAAAAGTGTATTTATCAGAGATAAAACATTGTAAATACGACAAAAAAATTATGAATTCGAACTAATATAGTACAACCTTTGTATGCATTTCTTTGTTGAATAAGTGTTTTATTTTACGGTTAATAAATATAAGAATGATTGTATTTTATCCTTCTTATTGTGTACTTAGAAAAATTGATACCTTAGAGACATTAGAAATAAACAGATATGAAAAAGACCCCAAGGTTAATATATAAAATGAACAACTAAATCTAATATCATTACCCATACTTAATGTCTTCTAGACATAATATAATTAGACATCATTGATACTACAGTACTCTTCACATTGTTCCAGCCCAACTACACATACAAATGTAAATATATATGTAGAATTAGTGGTATAACCTTGTTCTAACTTTCAGAAATCCTTGCTTTTGTATAAATATATTACTGCGAATAATTTCCATTTAATTTTATTACACACACCGAGACATTTGGATTGTATAACCTCATAAAATAACATCAATTTCAATAATTGCCCTCACTAAATTACTTCTATATGGGATAACTCTCGGAAGTATAATAAAACCTACACCGCTCCCCTGCAATAAACTCAATAACATAAACAGTGCGTAAACCCACACAAACCCGGCTTCCGCTATTGTTTTGAAAAATATAAATGCTGTTGGATGTTCCTAAGAGTTAATCTTTGCTAACAGCCCACCTGACGATTTTGTAATGCAACAAAACCTAGGTCGTGGTTAAGAACTTAAAGAAAGTAGAAATAATACTACATAACGTAGTTTCATTTAATTGCGTACCTTGACAAAATTAGAGATACCTCTTCAACGAAACTAAAGTAACCTTAAACGTGGAAATTTATTGATTATTTTTTCTAATTATTAATTCTATTTGATATTGATTTTATTGTTAAACGCTTAACTAGTACCCCAACAAAATTACGTACAGAACACTATTTATTTCCATCCAGGCACATTTGGGCGACAATAGTAGTTCCTTTACAAGCTATAGCGAAATAAAATTAAGGCATAAATTAAGCGTCTCCTTGAAAGATATTAATGGCTCTATATACCTTTGTAAATATAAATATAGGTTTATATTTAGAAGACTTATTTTCTGAAGTTGATTAACAAAGATAATTATATTCATAAAAAATAAATTAAAAAAATTTAAATGAAAAAGGTGAACATTATAAAGAGGTTTCGGAGCACGAGACTCTCACTTATATAGAAAAAATGATAGTGGCACCAACAAAACTTGCTCGGGTGTTTTCATATCGCCCCAGCTATTAGAATGAAAAAGCATTTTATAGGGGAATTATCTTGTCAAAAATATGAAACATATTATTTATCGAAAGTAGTTCTGTTATATGGTCTGTTTTTTTATTTATTTTTATAGTGTGTGTCAAGCTGAGACTGCTGTTTTCAACTTAGTATTTTCTTCTCAAGCAGAGTACACCCTTTCTGCACCATGAGATTTGAAAATTTGTTATTTTTAAGTTAGTATTTGATGATCTTTATAAAGACTCCCTCTGAACTCTGAGTTTCAACTTCTCAATCTTGATGCTCTGAGATGAGTGTCTACTTAAATCACAAAACTTGAGGACTTGCTGTTTTTAAGTTAGTTTTGTGAGTATCAAGTAGTGACTTTATTACTTCAGTAAGAGGGAATTCCAATTCTTAAGTCTAATGCTGCTGTGGTACGGTTTTGTGTAAGTTAATTGGTAAATCCCACATTAATAAACTAATTTATATGATTGTTTTTGTATTTAAATGACCCCACTGTATTGAATTTGGAAATTTAAGGCATACTATATAAATATTCAACAATGATCAGCGTATGCACCGTGACCGAGTTTGTGTGATTTGGGTCTTATCATAATTTAGTAATGAAGTCTCTAAAATGTGTATACCATTAAATGCCACATAAATTTATCCATTAGCAAAATCTGGGTACAGTGATAGAACTGCGTAGAGGTGACTAGAATTTTTCACTGATGAGGAAAAATTTATCGAGTATGGGCTCGTTTCACTTGTGTTGACATAAACAAGAAAGTAATAAAATAAATAGGTAGGTAAGTATATTCATGTACATCCAAAGGCATGAAGCAATTAAAGTATTAGTTATAGGAAGATTAGTAAGTAAGTAGAGATATAAACAAATGCATGAATTGACTAATGTTTAGTCAATTCATGCACTTGTGTGAGTTGACTAAACATTGTTCTAAACATCGTAGTTATGTAGCTAAATTTATACCGACATACAAAAAGACATTTATCGACTAGAACATTATTAGGTGGATATTTAGTAAGTAAAGATACTTTTAGGGCTTGGAGCACTGACTACGGTGAAGCTAAAAGAAGGAATGTGATTTACATGTCAGTATGTATATATGTCGGTGTCTATTTACACATTAATGTCTGTATATAGATATATTTGAATATATTGGGTTGGCTAAAAAGTAATGAGCATTTTCTTGTAAATTATTTAGAAAATATAGGAACGTTCTAGAACTTCCATGATCGAAAATATATAAAAGGCCCTGCACGCTCTGATTGATTCAATAGTAGCTAAGACGCTTTATTGTTACCATGCATAAATTATGAACTATATTAAGATGCATGTAAGACACAGTCTATTTTACGAGTACCAATCTGGTCATTCTGCTGCAGAAGCTATGCATAATACATGCCAACATGGAGTTCCTGAAGCACTATCTAAAGCCACTACGAAAAGTTGGTTCCAGCAGTTTCGTAGCGGCGATTATTCCCTGAGTAATCAACCACACATTGGTCGACCGGTGGAATTGGATAGTGACAAATTAAAATTGTTAATTGAAAAAGAAAGCCGTTTAACGATACATCGGTTACCTGAGCTCGAGTGCTCCCATAGAACTAAAGAGAATCATTTAAACCGCTTGTGAAAGAGCTTGAAATACGGCGCGTAGGCACCATTTGAACTTAGCCCTGACCAGCCCTAGCCGTAGTTTGGTTCTAATATAGCCAAACAGACCCGCCTTAAAGTTTTAGTTTTAGTTGGACACAGATCTCCCACTCGCCATATTCTCCAGATCTTGCAAAACGTCTGTTCCGATTACAGTACATGAGATATTATTTTTATTGAATTCCTTTTACAAAAAAAAATCGGGGTGTGTGTCTGTTGGGAAACACCCGTGTATTTTAAGTGTATACGCATACGTCAACGGGAAATATTTTTTACTTTCCCGGCATCACTAAACTCTATCTTGTGGTATTTTATGGGTATTACTGGACTGTTTTTAAGAAGCTTTTTCCAATCGTATGCGATTTCTATATTTTGATTTGGCTTTTTTACGAGTATAGGCCGACATTATATTAAGTTCTTAATTTTGTAGCTTTAATACCTTATTAACTTAACTAATTAACTAATTCACCATAATCATTCCACACTAATGTTTTTTACATGTAATGTATAACTA
Source organism: Druceiella hillmani (assembly GCA_039881145.1). NCBI lineage: Eukaryota > Metazoa > Arthropoda > Insecta > Lepidoptera > Hepialidae > Druceiella > Druceiella hillmani. The sequence continues at coordinate 8,114,510 of JAYKKI010000070.1, forward strand.
TTGACGAGAACTATCGATTCTCGTCAATAGTTATACAAATTTATACTAAATATAAATTACAAGTGCCGTACAGACGTTCCGTTTGATGGTCCGGTAGTCCAAAAGGCTTAAATTGAAAATACCATGATACGTTTTAGGTGATTTTAAAAATAAGCTTTTTGTAATAGCGGGCATATTTTTTTTTGGAAATAATTCGTTAGTGCACACCCAAGCAGGTAATGAATCTATTGTTTACCGTTTTATTGTCTCGCTATCGGCTGGCAGTCGCTATTAAACTTGGGGGCTGTTTACAAGTAAATTTTAATATCTTTACGGTTATTAACTATGATAAGCTTAGCTCCTGGTATACATACATTCAATACAATTAAATTTCTGTTTTTGCGAAACATTTATATAAAATTTATATCTAAATTTAGTAATAAATAATTAAAATTCACATTATTTTTCAAAAATTTAAGGCCAATAAAGGCAAAGACCACAAAAGTCTATTAAAAATTCACCATATTTGATTAGATTATTCATAATCAATATTATTTATGTATAAATTATAACCAAATTTTTTTCTAGATATTTTACTTTTGGCGGCCAGTGTACGCAAATAGAGTTACGTAACGTTTGGTGGGATGAAATTGATATGTGAAGAAAAGTGAATTGTATATATAATTAAATTATTGATCAATTTTGTCGGAATTTTTGGGAACAAATATATGTGTAAGCACACTTCCAACTCTTCATTTAGTTTTTAAACGGGGTTGTGATGGAACATCAGGTCGAGTCAGTATAAGAATAGTTTCTCCCTTGTGGTAAAAGATGAATGTGACAATTCTTAGGTTTTTTAATTTCCCTTGTTCAAATAACTATAATTTCTTTAGTTAGTACTAGTAAAAATTTATAAATGGTATAAATCTGGTCTTCATCGACAAAATGATGCTGGCTAATAAAAGTGCTGTCAAAGTGAAACCGAAGTTATAAACCTCAGCTGCAAAAATTATCTCCCATTATAATAAAATTAGAAGGACGCGAAATATCAATAAAACAGAAATTTGTTCTATCCATGATTAACAGAAGTTTCAAGCGTTTTATCAAATCAAGCTTCACAGAGCTGTCATATTTGTAGTGCAACTTCAATGAAAACGAACAATTTAAACCTTGTTAGTGAAAAAGTCTGCAACGAAACTTGAAGGATGATGGAACTGTCGTGCTTTCATGCCTGTAGTTAATATTTTGAATATATTTTACAGGTTAGAAATCAAATCATGGCAAATAAAAAGAATATCACAGAAGCTGTCAATATTAGAAGATAGTACGTCCAAAATCGATTCCGAGATGGAATGGGACTTTTGGTAGATATGCTAAACCGGGATTCATCAAGAGTAATGATGGTGACAAAGTACGTGGGCCTTTCGAAAATCCGTCTTTGGTTTCAAGCATCATTGGTGGATATAAATCACTAATAATATGTTTAGGAGTTATTTTAAAAAACTGTGTGTAGTGGATTTGAAATTAATAGGGAACTATTTGAAAAATATTGCTCTGAGATTGAACATTTTTATATAAGAAAATATAAATGGTATTACGTATGTAATACATATCCATAGAATATCTATAAACTATTAATATATAGTGGAAAACTAATCCAAGAAGCCATTTTACCAATTGTGAAGAAGAAAGTAAAAATGAGGGAGACGACGAATAAATATTTTTTTAATTACGCTACGGTTTTCACTTAAATTATTACTTTTTCATCACCAAAATATTTGAAATTAACCATTGTAATTTGTTTAAACTGACTTAATATTTATGTTTTAATACAAAACAAGTTATATTATTTGCAATTTAAACTAAAATTTGCCAAGAAATATATTTTATGTTGCCATTTTAATGATTCGAATCACAGTGCACCATGCGCGCTGCTTTACAGGCCCCACTCATCGTAATGAATGTTTTTATTCTTTAACTATCGTGTGGTGTAATTTAATTCTGGATGTAGATACGTAGTTACATGCCAAACTCTATTCCCCAATTCTTTTATCGTTGTATTTTCTGAATTGCCTCCCAATATAGAAGACTATTTCAAGACGTATTCACGTTAAAAATTGTACCTACTTCAAATGAGGCTGAATAAGAAGCGCATTAAAAAGTATAAAAGGATTAAGTGCGACATTCAACTGTGATTTTTTCCGTACGATATTATTTCTTAAGCAAAATTCATTTGCAAAATACCGTTACTGCCAAGATTTTAAGTCAGTGCATAGTGAAACATATCAATCATTTGTGTGTGTGTGTGTGTGAGTGTGAATGTACTTGAAAGAGGAGGAAAACGTTAACTTTGTACCATTAAAGAGGTCATAAATAAACAAAACAAGGCTCAAAATCATTCGATATTTTCGTCAGAAAATGGAATGTTTGGTAAACGGAAATTAAATACGACAATTTTACCAAATAATGCGGCGTTAGTTTTAATATATAAAAAATATAACTTTTTAAATAAAAACAATTTATTATAGGTCGGTATAATTTAAAAATAACCGATAGTACTGACAAGTATACTTCATTGAAATGGAGGTGCCATAATGTTTTTTTTTAATGATTGTAAGTTATTTAAGTATTTCGTAACTATTTGCTAAAGTTTGGCGTGGCTGTACGGCAGATAACAATACATATTGCCTCATATGCTCAGCTACAATCATTAGTACTATGACAAATTAAATTAATGATGACTAATACTAATTTGCGATAACTTGTGAAGGGAAATACCGATAGGCATGATGTACATTGAACTAATTAATTATTCTATTAGTTTATAAATAAAAATTAATTTTACATTGTTGATTTAGTCAATATTACTGCCTAGGTCATATTTTTACACCAAGACATTAAGGAGTTCCAATATTCCCAAGGTGAAAATTATGATGAAAACATATCACTCTCTGGTCGTTCGAGTAATATTCATATGTTAAAATTAGATGTGTTTTTAATTAACTCTTTATGAGTTTCTTTAGCCTATAATAAAGGTTTCTCGAAAAAAAATTAAAAACAGTTTCAATAAAATATTTGTGGACATGTACATTTTACTACGATGAAACATTTTGTCCATGCTCAATCCGAATAAAACTACACTGCAAATTTATTTATAAAATCCGTCCAGTGAGAGTTCTTATAAGAAAAATAATTTTCAATTTGTTTTTTCCTATTTGTATATAAGTATCAGATGGTCTTCAAATCCGATATTTTCCAAACAATGTATTTTATCATCAGATGGCAAAAAATATTACCCAGTAATAAAAAAATATCGGACGTAATTAAGAAAGTCTTAATAATACATAAATGTTACGTACTAAGACTAAGCAAAGTTGCATATATTTCTCTTTATACTAAGATTTAAAAAATAAAAAAAAGGATTTGCTAGAAAGCGAATCGAGTTTTCAACATTGTCCAATAGACTTCATCACTCGTTTTAAAAATTATTCTTGAAAACTAGATTCCCACGTAATTTGATTAATTTGAAAGGTTCACGGTATAATTGTTCAATTAAAATGTTTTTTTTAATGGGAATAAACCTGATTTAAAATACTTTATGAAATCAAGAAATATTAGTGCAAGATTTTATGACCAGATAGAGCAAGATCGTTACAAAAATTGCGCGACATAAATTTATAAAAAATAGGTAATTTTAATTAACACGCACATCCATGGGGGTTATAAAAAGCAAATTATATGATAGTCTCTATGTAACACTATCTTATAAGCGCCGACGTGTCATCATTAACTGATAAACTCATGGTTCTAGAAATAATGATATAATGTTCTTCTTTAACTTACAAACCTGCTAACATAAGATTTTTAGGATCTTAGGCTCTGATAAAAAATAAAGCAGAAAAAAACCTTTAAGAAATTAAGCAGAAAAATAAACTGTGCGTCACTATGTCTTAGATTTTTGTAAATTACTATATATTTTAATACAATTTATCTAATTTATGGACACGAAATTTGATATTACTTCATCTGGTGACACCATTTTCGTGTCACTTAAAAATTAACTGACAAATACTACCAAAAGTTTTAAAAAATTTCTAGTAAATAATTGATAATCTTCCAACCACGAATAGATATTATCATATTTTGTAAAATAATGGAATTTCCCCTTTGGAATAGGGATTTCCTTCACCAAGTTTAAATTTTTAGTAAGATATATTTATTTCTAATTTATTGAACTAGCTTGCTTCATCCTTGAGTATTGCGTTTTTTTTTATTAATTTTAATGTACATGGAATAAACAAAAGAATAAAGCGGTAGTACAGATATATTAATAAACATTAAAAAAATAAGAAAATAAAATGACCAAAAGCAAAATTTTTAATAAAATTCTTCGTAACGAATCATGCCATTTAGGTCCCGATATAATCCACGAGCTAGGTTTCGTTGTATTATAACATCTTCAGGTGCTCTATTAGCAAAGAACTTAAAGAAAGTAGAAATAATACTGCATCACAATTAAATGAAACTACGTGATGTAGTATTATTTCTACTTTTTTTAATTTCTTTACCACGACCTAGAAGATTCTTGCTAGATCTTTGCTAATATCCCACCTGAAGATGTTGTAATACAACGAAACCTAGGTCGTGGTAAATAAATTTAAAAAAGTAGAAATAATACTATATCACATAGTTCATTTAATTGTGAATAATGAATTTGTACAAAATTATCGCCAAATATATTCAATACTACATCACGTAGTTTCATTTAATTGTGAATAAGGAATTTCTACAAAATTAACGCCAAATATATTCCACATCCCGGTATAATGTTGATGAATTTTAAATCGGCACTTGATAGAATAGTACGATGTGTCGACGATTGTTATCCCGACAACCGTGTTTTTGTCAGAGTATATGCCTCGTATATTAAGAGATAGATGTCGTGTCGTTGTGTAGATACGTGATGGAGTCGAGAAAATTATATAGCAAGACTATACTTTCCGCGCATACTATATCAAGAGGTGGCGAAACCTCAAAGACAACTGTGTCCTGTATTTTAAACAGGCACCGACTACACTCCTATCATTTGCAATATGTACTTATGGATTTTTCCTGAAAGATAATTTTTTGTCAGCGGAGGTTGTGGGTTAAAAATGAAAAAACTCATAATTTTTGTTGGTTGCATGAATCGTCAGCTGACAATTTTAAAATCCTTACTTATTGAGAGGAACTAGGTGTCGATGCCCATACAAAATTAATTTTCAAAACTGGTATCCTAAATGAATTAATAATCAGCCCATCTGGAAAACCAACCTTATCTTAATATACAAAATTATTTGACTTTCTGCTTGAAGACGTGTTATTCACATTAAGGCAATCCATATGTCTACAAGACTATCGATATCACACAATTAGTTTGGAGAGGGAATTCTTACATCATACCTTTATTGGCAGAATATTAGATCCCACTCTATGGTCACCGCAGCCACCAAATTCCAACCCTGTGGAATTTGTTTTTATGTTGTAATTAGAACCGAATGAAAAAAAACGTGAGAAAGTGTCCGACTGCAAATCAACCTTTCCCAGCTATTATGGCCTTTCTCAATGACGTAAACACTTCTGTGCTCTATCCTGAGAAATTGGTGTTTCCATTTTCATAAGATTTGTCAGAGGATCTTTTTAACGACGGCACTATGTTTGCGTTAGAGCCAGCAGGTATCTGTTGAGCATTATACCAATGGTCATGATAGGCGATAAGATTTGTACGAGACCTACCGACACCCGATAAAAGAATCTTGGTCACAAGAATGGACGAGAAAGAACTAAAATAAATTTTAATTTTTTTTTATTTGTTAAAGATATTTGTCCTCACCTCTGCCAGCTTAATTGTTATTTATAATATCTGAAAATTTTTCGCAACAGTATGTAACATAATATAATAAAAATTATTAGTAGAATTTACTGGATTAGGTGTAATAATTGACCAATTTATGACATGTAGTTGTGACCGTAAATTAAATGTTTGTGTCGAAATAATTATGGAATCCTCGTAATACGAGTTCTACTCGTACTCGGCCGGTTTTTGCTTTGCTAGAATAATGCGCAAGTACTTCCAATGTGAAATTACTGTGGAATGAAAAATAAGTTTTGAAGAAAATCGACAGAGCCTCTTGTTTGTTTAACAAATTTTTTTATTTTAATTGTATTTAAATTGGATTTTTTTACATCTTCTTGTTATCATCCTCACCGTAAAAGAGCGCGCATCGCGTGCACAAATATTTATACGATATAATATGGAGCCAAATATACATTTTATAAATAGCACAACGGAGCCGCCCGCCCCATTCATTGCATTTGAGATTATTTATCTTACCGAAGCGTGTACGTTTATGGTTACTTACTTAATAATACTGAATGCTTCAAAATAAAAGCAGTATTATTCAGATGACTACTAAAATTGTTTATTTTTGTTTTTCTTTTATTATACCTATATTAACGTATTTTATAAAAAGTTGTCTTTGTATTTTGGTGTTCTGTTGCAGAAGCAAGGATTATTTATAACTTCGTCGTGTTAGTCCGTCTCTCCGCCCTTCTGTCTGTTGTATCCTCACAGCTGTTTTTGTAGTTTTAAATTTCTGCAGAAGATTGCACATTATTACGTAGTAAAGAGATTTCAATTAATTTTGTGTAAGAAAAAAGTCGTTTCCTTTTTTATGTAAAATAAATATTATTGTGTACTTTCATCGAAATCGATGTTGTTAGTTCAGCAATTAAAATAAAGTTGGGATTTCATTACAAAATTGGATTTTTTCAGTTCTCTTTGCAAAATATTAGACTTTAAAAAATGTATAAAACAGTATTTCCGCCCCCAATTTGAAAAATAATGAAAAAAATAACATTTTCAATTTAAGTTACACTTTCATACTTTACATTAAGAATGCTATATCTCTTACTACGGAATTCTATTTTAGGCATGTTTCGACGCAAGCAGAAAGAGGGAAAGACGCATTCTGATGTTAGCTCCGTCGTGATAAATTTTGAAAACTTTAGTACAATTAGTGCAGATAAAATTGTTTAACGTCCAGTGAGATTTTTCAAAATCCTTAGAACTCCTAGTCTTTTGGTTCAGTAGTTCTTCCTTAAAATTACTTTCAATAGTCATTAGGTGTTAGGGATAAAAATCGATCTAATTTGGTTCGAAAGAGAATTGATGCTTAAATTGAAAATTTTTAATTTCAGCTTGAATTAAACTAATTTATTTTAGATTTAACAAATTTTTTGTAATTTTATGTTTCCTTGCCTAAAAATGAATAACCGAAACTCTTGAAAGACTATTTACCTCCACGTCGTTCTCTCTGCCTATAATTTATTTAATTATTTATTATCTATGGGTAAAAACAGACACAAGTCATAGTGAGAGTTTTTCAAAAAATGAGAGTTTTTCAAAAAATACGTTAACTTGTATTCTAACATTCCCACATCGAAATAATATTTAAATTAATCCTTAAATAAATATTTCTATAACATTAAATATTCATAAATTTTATAAAATATTAAATTAAATTATAAATCAAGTAATATTGGTATATAAACAAATAATAAATATTAAAGTTATTGAAATCAGCCTTTCATTTAAAGTTCACTATAATAGTTATCAGTAATAGAATTAATAGTAATAACCATTCCATTTATAATAATATCGATTGGAATAAAAAGAAAATGTAGTGTTAATGCTTTTAAGGGCGTGTATGTGTGTGTATCTGTGTATATGATTCGGGCAGTTGTGTAAATATCTATTATTTTAAAATCTCAAATTCTGACAATTATAATTTTATCGTACGGAATATTTCATTGTATATTTTCAATATGTGAATAACCACTTTATACCAAGTGAAGGTCTAAATGGCTATAGAAAAATTAGAGTTATCTTCTGAAATAAGCTATGTTTGTTTAGAAACTATTTCATACTACGTTATAGTTGTTGTAGTCGTCTCAGAGCATAATTACCATGTCTATAGTTATATAAAATATGAGGTAATTATCTTGCACCAGAAGGTACAAGATATCCATTTTATATTTTGGTGTAGAAGGGAAATAGTTCTTTTCATAAGTCATAATATTTTACATACATAAGATATATAGATTATATCACTGCTATTCTTGCAGAAAAGTTTCTGTTCTGCAGCGGAGTTAAATATTTCCACTGTAATTCGAATTTCCTCCATCATCTAACAATTACTGTTGTATCGAATTTAGTTTTAATTATTATAGCTTGAGTTTTACTTCCATTTATTCTTGTTATGGTCCTTCGTGACATGTCAAAATAGAAGACAATATTATTTATATCGAATCAGTGCACTTTAACCCGCTTGGCTCGGATCCGATAAAATTTGTCTCCATTTCATTTACGTGAGCATGGTTTAAATTAGATTTTATTTACATCGGTTTCGTATTGGATCCGAGGCCAAACCGGTAAAAGAGCACTGATTGGACGTAAATTATATGATCTACCATTTTAACAAGTGACAAGGTACCATAGCAACTACAAACAGAAGGGAAACTCAGGCCACTATATTTGAAACTTAATTCGATTTAGCAGTACTGACTAGGTGACGAGGAAAGCTAGATATTAAAAAAGGAATATTTAATTCTGCAGAGTTTCTACCGGTGGAGTAATGATATAATCTGTTGTCAAATTTATAAAAGCTTTTGTGCCTTATATAAATAATTATTATCATTCTACACCGAACCATTATCCTTATAGGTTTAAGTTAGACACAAATTCTTTGGAATATTCTACCTTAGATGAAAGCTATCTTGGAAATAGCGCAATAAATCAGAAAATAATACTAGTTTAGGAATATCACTTTGTGTTTGACTTTAGTATAGACATATTTATTACGCCATAAGACAGAGCGTCGCATGAAATATTTCGAGAAAAGTCTCAGCTTAGTATAAAAGAGAACACTCATTTTTCTGTAGCCATTTAGACCTTCACTTAAAATGAAAATGGTCATCCACATATTAAAAATATATGATTCGTGCACGTGGATATCATAATGTTGGAAATATTTTGTACGATATAACCGGAATTGTAAGAATTAGAGATTTAAAAAATAATTGATCTTTTTTTTCTTTCACTGGTTAGTATATTAGTCCGCACGTCTGCGGTCCAGGTAATACGTGACTATACAATTCACATGGATATAAATATTTTCTTCAATCTATGTGCCTTAAAATAGCAAACTTTTGGGTTTAGTGTGGAAATAAGTTAAATTATCTACGACTAGTTTCAAAAAAGGACTGGTGTAGCATGAAACTATTTTCACTCAAATAAAATCTGTCCAGCACGAGTAGAATTCTTTCTGGATCTCGATCTAAGATAATCGCCATTATTTTCGTGCAACTTTTACATAAGCTTCTAAAAACCCTAATTTTGTCTTTGAAATTTTGATTGAGTGATTTTGGAAATATGAGGGAACGAATTTTATTTAGCAAATTGTTAAATATATCTCTGAACCTATATCACTGAAAGTTACGAAAAATATTTTTGTGGCCCTTGTTATCAGCCCTTTCAGACAATATAGCACACTGCATGGAATTAAGTTTTTTTTCGAGTACTTAATTTGCCTTCATCCCCACAATTTCCATCTAAATAGTTTTGAGTCTTGGCTATTGAGATATATGGAGGTCAATCTATTTTATTATTGTGGGAAGTCTCTACGTCAAGGGGTTTTTGAGAAAAAACGGTTAAGGCAAAGATATAGAAATACACGTGAGTGGCCTTATATGGATTTCAATTTTATGTTCGAAGCCAGAAGTATAACAACCTACTCATTTATTTCTGACAAAATGACATATTTTTCATGATACCTCTCAGTTTCCCTTATATCACGAAGAAAATATACTATATACTCTTCTATTAGGTTATAATCTACTATTTGCATCCGATATATTGGAAATACTAATACAAGGCGAAAATATATAAGATAAAGCCATCATCTGGAAAGACTAATGATAGTATCGACTAATACCAGCGTCATGATCCGTGCGAATAATAAATCTTAAAACTATTCAATTAAATATTGCATGTTTCATTTAAAGCACGTCGTCGCTATTAGAACTACATCAAATAGCTACGACGAGAACCAGAAAACTTACATCTCTAGCAATCTTTCACTTGACAAGTTTAATTTTGAAATCAAAGCCTAGCTACAAATATTTCCACCTATCAAGTTTAAGTCTTGTGTATTCATCGAAATATTCATATTTAAAAACAATTTTGCAGCTAACTAACACATAGACCATAAAACTTTAAACTTTCTGTAAGTACAGTATATATTTAAAACGTATAAAAAAGTAAAAATAAAAAGATTTGCATTTTACACTTTGAATTCGGTCCTGTCAATTAGATTTCATTACGATAAGATGTTCACGATGAGATATTGCTTTACTTTCTTTGAACGTCTAATCGTTAAAGCTGTTCAATAATTGAAAAAGTTCAAAGTGCCGATTTCAAAGTTATTATGGCTATGTTTAGTATTCTGATTGTAAAACTTTGACTTACTCATCGATTTAACTTTCCCGGAAAACTTTTTTCTTTGGCCACTGATTACTGGTATCAATTTTAAATTTGGAATTTACCTTTTTATCTGTATTTTTAAAGCTTTGTAAATACACAAGTAAATGTCCAAGTCAAGTTTGTGTTTCTTCAAGGGCTCTTGTGCATTTCGACAACCATTATCAGTCTCTGCTTTTCTTGTAAACATATAAAATGTATGTTTCCTACATGAAATTTTCGCAAGGAAATGTTGTCCGTGTCTGTATTAATATTAAGTCGATTCTAAAATTTTCACTAATCAGTATGACTGACCAAAAAAATAACTGTCCAATTTTAATTTGTTGTTTAATATATTTTTTGTCAGTTTTGAATAATGTACACGCGTTTCGAAATTAGCTTAATCAAAAAATAAAAGACAATTAAAATTTACTTCGATATAATTGCCAGACCAAACAGATTTGTACTTTCTAATATTAATATTATTGAGTTATTATTTTTGTGTAAATCTTGACCTGCCTTGATTTTGTCTGGTTTCGTTACTGTTACTCTCGAATGGAAATTACTGATTTCTGTAGGAAAAGTAGTTTCTAAAATGTTGGGGGTGGAAATATGAGCCATTTTCACAAATGTTTAGACTATCTTTTTAAGATATTAAATATTTCTCATAACGTGCCCATCTGACACACACATACATATATATATATATATATATATATATATATATATATATATATATACATATATATAATAAATTTAATTTTTTTTTTGTTTAGATTATAATTTTAATAGTGTAATACATGCGAGTTAATTACTATGCCAGATTTGAAATTTCTACATCTCATTATTTCAGAAAAATCGGCTATGTCAGACAAGGAATATACATCGCTTATTTTAACTAAACTGTAAGGTTTTTTTTCAATTTGAGGTATGGGATACTAAAAACAAATTTCACTCATGTCCTAAATGTCATTAGTTCTTTGATGAAATTCCACGTAACAATAAATAATTTTTGTGATTATGAGACGTAAAATATGTATACATTGCAATAAATAAAGATATAATTAAAAATGTAATAATCTTGGAAAGAATAGTCTTATAGCCGTCATATATACATCTAGATAGTATCTATTGTGATAAATTAATTATGTCGAAAAAAACTTTATGGATCCTGTTTAGAATTTTTACAAATAATATTTAATAAGATACTTCAAAATAAATTGTGAATCCATAAAAGAAAATGAAATAGTTAGATCTGTTCTGTAAAATTGCATAAGAATATTACAATTCAAGTTAACGTCATCTGCTGATATATTTTAATATCAGTTTGATTACTATTTTTTTATAGATAATTTTTAGTTTGAAAATAATTTTGTAGAGGTAAACACTTTTTAGTCATGACAGGACGAGTGATATTTCCTAATCATTCATGTTGTTTAATATTTGCCAAGTATTTAAACTCTAGGCATATGTAATATAACAATATAATAATGTGGAAAAATAGATCAAACCTTCATCTATAATTTCAGCAGATTACTTTTTATTGGTTTCATATATTCATTTCATGAAAATCGGCTTTTCGCAACAAAATCCATTCCAAAATTCCTAAAAAGCGGTAAATTTAGAGGATCAATTCTAAACAATTATATTTTAATTGGAAATGTGAGAAAGAGTAATAAAATGCTCATTTCCTTTTCCTTCTCAGTTTTCAATAAAACAATTTAAATTCACGCAATGGCAAAACATAAAAAGAAAAAAAGTATCCAAAAAAGTATCGTCAATACATTTTTAACACTATCTTGTCATTCTGCCCCGTGATGCGCGTCAAGTCGATGTGTTGTTCTTTAATAAAAAAATCCACGATATCTTTTTCCACTGTCGGTGTAAAAGTCAAAAATATTTTATTTCATAGTGTCTATTACTTTAAGATTTACATTATATATATACATATGTGTGTATGTATATATATATATATATATATATATATATATATGTATATATATATTTATATGTATATATTATTTACGGTATGTTAATAAACTAAAGTTCACTGCTTTTTATGCTTATCTCTTTAACGACGTGTATTCCGTTGATGATTATAAATTAACATCCTGTGAAAGTAATGCGAGATATCAGTATCAGGCAAAGGGGCAAGTTCCTAGTATTTTAAATTGTCACATATCAAAATGAAATGTCATTTATTCCTTTGAAAAAAGAAATTAGAACGCGTGCATACATCGTAAATAAAATTTAAATTATTTTGTTTTAGAATGTGTTTATACTTAGATTTTATGGTCAGAGTTGCTTCATATTTCAACGCACTTTCGCAGCGAACGACAATTATTGGCGTGATATTTCTTATTAACTCTGGGTCCTCTCGAATGCGCCATCGTATTTTGTTGAATACAACCAATGGTAACATCGCATTGATTCCGCATTAAGTTTCTTGTAATTTAACTTTCATCAAACAAATAATATTTTCGATTCATATTTCATTAATATTTTCGATGTACATTTATTTTGAAATCGCATTTAAATTGTAGTTATAATATTAATAAGAAACAAATAATAATTTATCTAAATGACACATGAAAAAAAACCTTATTAATAGCTATTCCGATAAGTTTATTGGAACAGTCGATGATAGTATTTTTATAATCTTAAATATTTGGACGAAGTATGGATGAATGTTAAAGATTTTTAAATGGCAATAAATTTAATTTACAAATTTGAACGAGCTTGACCTTGAAATTGAATTAATTTTTCATTTTCTTTTTTTAACCTTTTTCAAAACGATACAATTGAAAAGAATAGTTAGAAAAGTCAAATTCATCATCTATCGCTAAGAAGGGTAATTATGCAATGTTGCCATATTTCTCATATTTATCGTAATAAAAGATAAAGCTTGATGTATTTTCATGTTAATGACTCACGAGGCACTATTGCCATTTTGAAGTGAAGAATTTATTTATATATTATGTGTATATATATATATATACATATATATATATATATATATATACATATATATATATATATATATATATATATATATATATATATATTTGAATATATTACATTATCAGACATAATTAATAATACTGAGATACTCAGTATTATTAATTATGTCTATTTATCGCTCGATAGTTAAAACTAGTAATTTAGCATGGAGGTAAAACATGTCAATCCGCACATACTTCAATTGCTTATACTTAAAAAGATTTGATATCCAAATTTTCGGGGAGAGGAAATAAGACCTCTGTTTTTTTTAATTCCACGTAAAGTGTGAGGTACCGTTTGAAAATAATGGTTAAAAGGATATTTTTTTATTTTAATAATGTATTTTATCAGTGTACGGATAATCATGCATATGAGACTGCAGAACCCAAAAATAGGAAATAATAGATGTCTTTAGAAACCAATTTGTACTTAGAGGACAACTATTGCAATGATTCTGGATGTCATAATTTTTTTAATAAACGCTTTATCGTTACGCCTGTGGACATATAGTATGCAAAACATTTATATTTTTCTGTATTCTCAACCGATTTAGTTAGGAACCATGCGATGTACAACCTGGAAATTGACATAGTAATGCATTTTGTTAACCCATATATTTTTTATTAAATTTGCCAATTTTAAATATTTTATTTAAACACTTTTAATGTTTCGTGCACTTATTTAATATATATATATATATATATATATATATATATATATATATATATATATATATACATAGAACATAGCCAGGAGTTATGTTTTTATGTAGACGTAAATAATAAATATATAAATAAGATAATCAATAAAACTAATAATGTACTGCATAAAGTCTATGTCTCTCGTACTATGTTTGTGACGTTATAAATAACTAATCTCTTGTGATAAATAAGCCTATTCTAAGAACAAAATGACGGGGAAATCACGATGGACGAAGTCGAATAAATAGATAGAATAAATACCTTATATACGAGTGTTAATATGATAATTATACTTATAACAAATACTCGGTAACTATTTAGAATACGACACATTCGGTCACGTTTTTAATATATAGTCGAACAATAACACTTCATTTGAAAATTTGGGTGTTTGGTATTAAGTTAATTATATTGTTGATTTAATCATTTATTAGTACTAACGTAATTTATTGTAACTCTTAATTATTTAATTAATATTACAGAATATTAGCAAACATGTTATTTTTTCTGCATTACCAGCAAGTCAATTTCTGTTTTCCAAATCGGATGTTAATTTCGGAGAAGCGTTTTTTCTTTTAAAAACATTACTTCCAGGTGCAGACAAATATTTTGCTGCATGTTTTATCAGACATTGTAAAAATTAAACTTAATTTACAGCCTACTAAACAAATAGATTTTTATTTTTTGTCTTTTTAAAAACGTTATTTTCCACGTAAAACCCAAACGATGTTATTTTAACCTTTGTCCCGCTCTTAGCATCGAAGACTTTAATGTGTGTTTAGGAACTTTTATGTTGATCTTGTCATTGTATTACTGTATGCTGATAGTATGCGGAGTACTTTTAGATAGGTATATAAGTACCAAATGCGCACGAATAGTTTAGTCGAATACTGAATATTCGGTTTATGACCGAATATATTATTCGTTGTGTTTTAATAATAACACCTTTCAATGTACCTATTTGTGAGTTATAAATTATAGTTAAATAGACAGTAGTAGGTTGAAGAAATAGACCACAGATAATGAGACTGACTTTGAAAGTTAGTCTATCTAAAATATTCAGTTATTAATACATTAACTCGGATATAGGAATGTCGATTTCGATATTTTGGGATTTGTTAGTATTGATCCCGATTTTGCAACTGGTATTTTATCGGAATTGTCATAAGTAAGCACAAAATATGAATATTTTTATCTGCGTATGAAAAAGGACTGTTTTTACCAATTTTACAGTCATTATATTGATTCAATCAATGTTTTTATATTGAATCTCCAAAAAATGGAGAGTTAAATAGAGCATCTACGTAAAAGAGATAGTTGTACCGAAGACTAGATATCATATCTTTTGGGAATCATTTTAATGAAACGGCTATCTAGTCACAATTCTCCGAAAGAACAAATGCATTCAAATTGAGTCGGGAAAATCCTACCTGGCAATGCCTTGACATAAAGATCTTGACATAAAGCAAGAAAAATAAAACCGTAAATAGAATGCCGAATTTTAATAAAGAACGATCATTTCTATGGAATTTATTAATTCCTGCACCAATCCCAAATGAAAGTTTTAGGATTATAACAATACAATGCTGATCCCGGAACTATATAAAACTAAGTCGAAATTCCGTTTTTTGAGATCTAGTTGCCTATTAGTAACACATTTGAGTAACAAAGTTATGTATATTGAAATTATAAATGTATTTCTTCAATATACTAAAACTATTACGGATATGTACTCGGATATTTATATTTTCCATGTAATATGCTCTATGCCAATGTGGTACACGGCACAATCAATGGAAGATATATGCATCCGAGAAATGGTCGTCATTCAATACGTAAATATGTACTCCCCTATCTTTGCTGCCATTATTGGAGATAAGAGTAAAAGTATAAATGACGTTATAAGAAGGCAATACAAACTATTGTTAATTGAAACAATTACCTTAATATCAGACTATTTTACCAATACAGAATATTATTTATTTCTTAATATTAATTATTTGAGAGTGCAACATTACATACATAGAACAAATAAAGGAATTGTACGATCATCTGTCTCATTTTTATATTAAGTATACCTACATATACGTACTGTGCTGTACTGTGCTCCTCTATTCTACAGAAAAGTTTATCAGTATTATTCGAAGACGAGTTTACCTACAAAACTACGAGTTATTTTAGTAGCTTCATTATTGATAAAAAAGATGACTTTTAATCCGTTTTTGAACTATGTCATCAATCAAGCAAGCCAATGTCATTCAGAGAGGAGGCGTTATTCGACATTTTTCATGTCATCTACATTTCGCTGTAGATATAATATTTGTATAATATTTCACTGCATATATAACATATCATGTTTAAAATATTAAATAAAACTGGAATTACGAAACGAAAAGTAAAATACTGCATTAACAAACAAATTGGAAAAGAAAGGAAAAGGGTTGAGGAAGGGATCAAGAGTACTCTATCGAATTAGTTAAGAGATGGCAGTGGTCATAATAAAATTGTTAAAAGTTCATGAAACTATATAAACATTTGTTATAAATTTCAGTCGACAAAATCATCTCTTGACAAACCAACTATTTTGTCAAGAGAAGATTAAATTTTGCGATGGATAAAAAATTTGAGTTTAAGTTCATCAATCGATCCAATAATTCAAAGTTAATTATATCCAAAATTACCTTGAAATAATACCTTCGTCGTTATTATAATGAATAAGTATTATGTGAAATGGTTTAATGTAATTCCGTAACCAGCAAGTTGTGGAATAGTGCAATTGAAAAAGGTCCTATTAGATAAGAAAAAAAAATAAAGAGAGAAAGCATTTAAAAGAACACACGAATTTCTCTAACTCAGATCTAAATCAATACAAAAAATATTATTTCAGTAAAATATATTTTTTAAATTGTGGATAAAATATTTTTAACAGTTTAATTAAACGATATTGAATTAAAGTTTCTTACAAGTAAAATAATAGTTATAGCCTTAGCTTCAACGTCCTGAGAAATAATAAGGTTCACCTTAATTTAGGTTACGAAAACATAAAAGGTGTATTTTATTTGAAATTTGTATAAATTTATATATTTTATATTATATATTTGAGAATTTTTTTTCCATGAATTCAATGTTTTACAGCTATCTATGGATTATTTAATTTTATTGTAGATAAGCGAATGCAAAAATATGGTGTAGTAATGTCTTGTTTTATTATTAAAAATATTAAAATAACTATTGTGATTTTATGAATATCAACCACGAGAGTGTGGAACTATGTTTCAAGAAAACAGTTAATAAAATAGCTTTTAATGTGTGGTTAGGAAAAAATTTGTGGCTTAAAGGTTTAATCTATTGGATAAATAGCAGCAGTCAGTAGTAAATAGCAAAATTTTGTATGCTTATTGATATTTTAACGGTAAATGGCCAAAAGAAATCGTTTATAAAAAATTGTACTTGGAATATTGAATCATATCTACTTGTCATCAAGTTTTATTTTTTTTTTTTATTGAGTTTTGCTACTCCTATAATTATTTAAATTCATTTACACAATGAATAAGATATCTTCTGACTAAAAAAAAATTATCTTCGACAAGGTAGGTTTTTGATCTCATACTGCAGGCTCGAAAACAGCTTACTTATGGCAAACACGATATGTTCGATATTCATATACCGTTAGGTAACTCAACGCCTTAACTATCTTAAACAGCAATGAATTTGATATGATAAAACAATCTTTCCGTGGGGTCTGCGCCTTCAACGCTTATTATATACTTACGGCATTTCTAAACATTGTAGCGAGTAAACATTGAATTTGTTCTATTTGCAAATAGATGGGTAAAAGCGAAAGTGACATATGATAAATATAAAAACAGTTTATGAAGCGAAAGTGACATATCTTCTTATATATATAAAACAAAGTCGTGTTAGTTACACCGTTTATAATTCAAGAACGGCTGAAACAATTTTTTTTTATTTTTGTGTTTTTGGATTTGTCTTCGTCGGAAATAGGACAAGTACTAAAACATCAAAAACAAAAAATTTTATCAAGAAAATTCATTTTCCCCTACAATTTGTATGGAACGGCTCTTTTTATTATATATCGAGAATGGATTGACTGATAGTTTTTTATTGAATATTTATATGATTATTATGTATTTATTGAATTTTTTTCATCTCGACTTCGAAAAGTTTCCTTCCGCATTGGAAAAGTAAGAAAATCACAAATGATTTAATGGTATATAAAACGTAATATGTGATAAATCACAGAAAAGAAAGAAAAAAGAATGTCATAAATGACAGACACGGAAAACAATTATAATTGGTATTCAACAATTTTTATTCAGTTTTCGACCGTTATTATATTTTCAATTCCATTAATTAATTCTCTTCAAACGATTTTTTCTGAAATTCATCAGCGAAAAGTGATTTCAAATAGTTGAGTTAAGTTTGGTGAGGTGCACATTGTGAAAGGTTATAACTTCGAAGACGTTCACATTGTGAGGTTATGACATTTGTGATTGTGCGCACGTCGATAATTTCTTCATTATGCAACAAATCACTAGGCCAATTTTTCAGTCTTTGTGGCCTGAATCTAGAAAATAAGGGTTTCTTTCATGATCAATTGTATGTAACATGTTCACGTGTAGGCAATCCATCTGCTTTGTTTGCTCCTGACAACAAAACGAAAAATGTTATATATCAACAGGTGTTTCAATGAAGGGAATGAACCCGAGTGCAACCCGTTCAGAAAATAACTTAACAGAAAGCAGTGCAACATACTACAATAAAATAAAATAGTTTAACAGAAACTAATGCATTACTACGTGAAACATTTCGATTTGCTTTAATAAAGCAAATGCCTTGCTGCCACGTGAATTACATTTATTTCGATATGATTAGAATGCTCTTCATTTTAATTTTTGTACATTTACACAAAAACTGAATTTAATTTAGCTAATAAGTTAACACCATATTTTTTGATTCTGAGGCGATATGAAGTTCGCCGGGTCAGCTAGTAATAAATATAAAAACAGTTTAAATGAGTGACTGTGACCAATGAAAATTTGAATCAAAACTTTTTTCAAGTTTTTGGGAAGACAGCAAAATGTAGATGAGAAAATAGAATAAGGTGAGAATATAAACAATACAATGAAAGAAGCGAGAAGATATTTTCGTTAGATTGAAATTATGTGGCAATTAAGTTAGCAGTGGTACGATAAGTCAATACAACGATTCTAATGCATTATTTTCCCACTTAAAGCCACGAAAGGTCACTGAAACACAATGATTGTATATGATCCTCAATAGAAAGAAAAGCATAGCAAAGTTGCATGGGAAGGGAAAGTGCACGGCGCAAAAAATTTAAAAAAAATTATTAATGGGATGATTTAGAGGGTTTTGTGTCACCACAAGACCTTCCGAAGAATTCTTCAGTCGCGATCAGACGTAGTCACGCAAAAAATACTTGCATTAATGTAAACGAATTTTACTCTAATAGTTTTAATAAAATGTCATCTTTACATGTCACAATTGTTGAATTATTGAAGTCAAATTGTTGATGTAGGTAAATAGTTTATCTCAGCACCACCTCAGCTAATATTTTAAATATGAGAGACTAAATAGTCGTCGCCGTGGTGTGTTGTGTTGATCACAAGGCATGCGGCCTTTGACGATGTGGCGCATCGCGGGGACACGGGTTCGACTCCCGGCCGTTCGTCGAACGGGGCTGGACTGATGTTATGGTTGGCTGTAAGAGATTGCTCTTATAGCAATGATCCGCCAAACATTAAAGTAGATGAATAAATAAATAAATTTTCTTTCGTTTAGATATTTGTTATTTAATCACGTCCTAATGACTAAATTAATTTAAATGAAATTGGATACCCTCTGTATCCATTGAAATATTGTTGTTTTTTAAATTATCTTTAATTTTTATATTTTTCTCTTTAATCGTAAACTTTATGTTTTTGTACACAAATCTTTTTTGGTGCGGTTCTTTTATCCAGTCCATACATTATAGTGAACGATATGGTGTCGACTCTGATTACATCGTATTCTTTTATTATATTTCCTTGGCCTATAGCTAATAGTTAGACATTATATGTTCGTAGTTCTAATTAGTTTGCAACAAATTAGAGCAAAGTTATCATTTCCACGTGCTTCTTTTAACGGCAAAATAACTTAATGATGGCACACCTAACAGTAGTCCTGATTTTAAGGTTTTCGTAATATTATTTATTACAACATTGTTTGCATATTTATCTTAACAGACAGCATAAATTATATCACTTTTTGACTTCTCCGAAATTATTCCTCGCCTTAATTAGCAGAATATAAATTATTAACGAGGACAACCTGGAAATAGTTAGTGACGAAACAACGAAACATTTTAATTAGGTCGTTTGTATGCCGTCCCGTTGCATTAGCTGGACAACGCCATACGCTAAATATGGTACATTCGAGATATAAAATTTTATTTCTTTTCTGTCTCTAGTTATGTTTTAATATTTGTTAATATTCCTGAATATAATAAAATAGGTGAATTAATTTTTCCTCACAAGATACAATGAAAGTTCGTAGATAATATATTTTTTAGATTTTGTACCATAACTTTGAGGTATTCTTCTAGGAGCGCAATTTATAATTGATTTAATTTCAATTACGTTAATGATGAATATTCGAAAACAGAATTAAGTTACAAGCTTTCAAGTTTCAAAAGCGCAGTTCAGATTCTATATTGAAGTCTTATCAAAATAAAATCTATTAAACACAAATAGAATTCATGCTATGAGGATTCCTCCTACCTTTATGGGCCGATAAAAGTTTAAACGTTTAAGGGAATTTGGTATTTCTATTACACTATTTCGAAATATTAATTGTTATTTTTCACCGCTTAAATATGTATACCTAGTAACGTCCCAGGAATAAAAATATCGAAAATTTCTTAAAAACTATCAGATCTAAAATCGTAGTTATGGTTTTCCAAGAAATATTAAGGATATTTCCAAAAATTATATTATTTACTTAATTCCTAGTTTCTTGGTTTCAATATACTATTATGTTTTTCAATGTAACGCTGGATATATGTATATTTCCTCACAACTAGTGTTTTAATTTCTAAACTTTCCTTTTAAATATTTTTGAATAATATTTTATATTTAGGCGGGTTGATAAGTTTTGTCGCTATGTCATAACTCAAGTACCTATTTAAAACGGTTTCTGGGCAAACGTCTTGACATGTACACGGCCAGAGATGTGAATGATGTTATAAGCATTTTCTTTTTCTTTCCAGACATTCAATTCTAAAAAAAATGTAAGATAGCGAACGATAAGTTGGCTATACTTATGAAGTGGAGAAAATGAGAAATTTATTTAGCTCAGCACTCGTTCAAACGCGTAACTTTATTTATTTCTCTTTTTGCATTTTTATTTTAAGGTATGTGCTTTTCGAGTAAAATTTTGAAGTCTTCCCTTAAAACGGTTTCTAAGAGAAAGCTCTTTTAACAGAAGACAGGCTTACGAGAATTATATTTTTTTCATTTAAGATACGGAATTCTAAACATATATATGTTAATATATGTTATATAGTAATTGGAAAAAGTATTTATATTTCGCAATTTCGTTTTATTTATATTTTATTTTTCCTATTTTGCGGATGTTATTGACCTATAACGGGATAAAAATATTTGTATATAATGTAAATATGTAAATTCAAATTAGTCTTTCGTTAAATGCCTAAAATAAGTTCTAAGCGTCGAATCGAAAACTATTTGATGTCATCAAAATAATGATTTTGATGGCTATTTTCAAGTATTTATACCACTTAATTTATATTGTAACTCCAAGGGTAGATGACGCTTTTGTCTTTAAAATTTAAAATAATAAAATTTTTTAAACTGATAAAAAAAAAGAAAATAGCTGTGGAAAACATTTTTTTGCAGCACAGACATGGCAAACAGGAAAATTATTTAACCACTCTAAATTTTTTGTGTTCAGCCATTTTATTTTTTCTCACATATCAAATATTTATTTGTGGACTATCAAAAAAAGTTTCAGCAAAGTCGAGGAAGAAAATATTTTTAATTTAAAGTATAGGCATAAATTATCCTTGCGTCAAAATCACGTATACTACCTAAACTAATTTACAAGGAATGTCGTAGGAATGCAGAATACAGAGATATTAATTATATATTTCGGGAAGGTGTGTTGATAACAAAATAATCAAACCTATAACATGTTTATAAAAAGATGAATTCAACAAATAGCAATGAAAAGGCAAAACTAATCTTTATTTCTTTTTTCTACGCCGTATATTAACATTTTCCTCGTTATCATTACCGACTTTAATTTGATTTGCTAAAAGGGATTCCCGCATTTTCAAAAGTAACATAATATCTAATACGGAGATAACGAGGCACAACAGATATTTTTATCCCGTCTGCATCTGTATTGATGAGGAAAACTTATAATTACAACATGATTTTTAGCTTTTAGTATGGTGCAGAAAGGACTCTAATGATTGATATATTTTTTTACTGACTCTAATGATAGATTGATTTATATATTTTGTGCGGAATTGAAGAAGAAAAGAAAAACTGAAGATATGAAACAGAACTACTTTTAAACACCAATAGGTAGTAACAATTATACAACTCTTCATATTCCTTACATTTTTTATAATTTTATGTTATATTTTGCGTGTGTATTCAAGATTTCCAAAAAGTCTTCTACTATATGGTCAAACATGTTATAAAAAATATTTTTCACTGTAGTATATTTGAACGACTTTACTCACTTTATTGAGAATGCTTTTGGCTTCCGCATATATCCTATAGCTACTGCCTAACTTATTTTTTCTTCCGAGATGCGTGTTCTAAAACCTTGTTTGGTAGCTATATGTAAATCAAACACTGCGAATTATTCAGTCATTGCGGTATATCATCATCTGCATTATATTGCTGACATTCCACCATCAAATGATATAAGTTCCCTCTTTGCTCCTTCTGTCTTGATTTGTGTTCAATACATACTTGTGAAACATATTATAATTGCAAGGTATATGTATTTCTAACGTTTCTGGTAGTAATATTTTATCGGGAAAGGAAATAAAACTAACGGATCATTATTAAGTAAAATTACATACTACTAAATTAAAATGTTATTATCGACAATTTATATCGCAGTTTTCTCCCAATCGTTTTATTTAATTAAGTGGACCAATTTCTGAAAATAAATACGAATTAATTTCTTATTCATATAGAAACATGACCGTTGAACTAATGACTTGCTATCCAAGACCAGATGTCGTAGAAAATACATTACGGGGAGAGAATAACCTTTGGAAGTGCGACCTTTAAGAGATAGCAGCCGCGCTAAACCCACACTTGAAATTTAAGTTAACTTATAGACTCGTATACTCCGCGCCCATTGATTCAACTTTTATTTGTTAGTGACCTCACTTATCTGTGAGTGGATATACTTGATCAAAAAGGTCAGATCTACGGAGAGCAAATACGAGAAAGTTTCCTTTTTTATCCTACCTTGCCTAGTGGATATTAAGACCATTCGAAGTGATGTTTAACGTAAGAGAAAAAGTCGCAAATAATACACGAAGCAATGTGTTTTTGTGATTATAAAATCACTTCTTAAACTTGTGATTTTTACCACATTAGGAATCCATTATTGAGTTCGTTGTGGTTTTTTCAGGAACACGAGGACGATTAAGTTCATTTGTTAAAATTATATCAAGTTGATTTAAATTTATTGTTTTTAAATAAAGTTTATCTTATTTGAAACTTACTCTAATAATGTTTAAGTTGTTTTATTTAAACTGTGTTATGTTATTACGTTAAGTTAGCAGCTTTGCCAATATTTTTAACGATTTTTTCAAAGGAGAGGTTGACCTTGGTATATAATGAATATTTAAATTATTGGTTATAAAATTAGCTATATAAATAAATTTTATTTTTACAAATTTTTTAACGTCCATCTGCAAGTAAACGGTTGGTGAATGGTAGAACAGTCACAGACATTTCTTAAATACTATAATTTCCATAATACTCCCTAATTTACATTTATGGCTTTAAATAAACTAAACGTTTGATCACATCTCAGATATTTTATTCCCTTAATGGATTATTTGGAAAAAAAATAAAGGTTTTTGTTACTGATTTCAAATAAATAGAAGAAAAGTACATAATAATTTTGACAATTATGGATATAGGATTTGTGAGATACGAGCAATATTATATGCATGTGGGGCTAAATTAAATATTTTTTAAAATATTGACTGATTCTCTTTCTTCGTCTTTGTAATTCGTATGAAGTACACTATCCAATATTTCATATTTATGCAAAAAGTACAGGCAGGTAATAAAATTCATGCCACGTCAAAGTGACGAAAACATTATCAGAAATTAATGACTTATTATTATGTAATGACTCGTATATGGACAAATGTTATCCCTATCAAATATTAGTCGTATTATATATAATTCTTTAGTTATATGCCACTTTAATATGTCCTTGATAACGTACGTGGTTACAGGAGCAATCTCTTCCAATAAAATAAATTTCAACAATTCGTAGCAAGTATTTTTCAAATTTAAGTATATGGATGAATCCAATGAAATAGTTTTCTTACTGAGATTCGTCGTTGCATAAGTACTGGTTATTATAATTAAAAATGAAGAGCAATGGAACATGGCAGAAGGTTTCATTTCCGTTGTAAAAAACTATGCCCTTTTCTAATGTTCTATTTTCAGTTTGGTCTAATGAAGTTAGTATTAATTTAAAGTCTAAGTTTCAGAGCAATAATTTTAATCCATCTAAAGTGCACTTAAAGTAGGCTAATAAATTTCAACTTACTTCATTCGATTTGAAATTTAATGTTCATTTGGGATGTCAAATATTGTTTTCCAAATGTACTAAATAAACTAATGTGTGTACATTAAACGACATCATTTGTTGTTGAACATAATATGGTCAGTTTTTAATACTTATGTAAAAATAACTAAAGTATAATAAAATACGTAGTTTTAAAATTAAAGTTTCAACTCACAATTAAAAACGTTTATGACCACAAATATAAAAATATTGAAAAAATTAGGATAATAAATTAATTGGTAAATTAAAAGAAATAGGGTCAATATAGGCTCGAAATATTCTTTCGGATGGAATAAATATGAATCTTTTGAAAATTGGCAAACTTGTTTATCAATTGATTATTATTTCAAAAATTCCTGGGAATCCGAGTTGAGCTCTCACCGTCACTTGAAAAGGTTTTATTTTTAATTTATTGAACAAAATGTAAGCCCATCAAATTTAATAAAAAATATTATATTATTTTTATTGGATCTCTAATATGTTTTTGAGATAATCGGGTCTGTATAAGTTGTTCAAGCTTGACTATTGTCCATGACTTTAGATATAGTTTTATATTACGTGTGTTATGTGGCTATTAAGGGCATCTATTGCATCACAGTCTTAAAAACCTATCTTTAAAAACCTAAATAAAAGTAAATGTGGAAAATACTAAAACTTTATTTAAAAGAAAATCTAATTAATTCCGTCACAGGTTCAGTGATTTTTATTTACTCAGTTTACTATCTTTTCCTTGGATGGATGCTTTCCTAACTAGCACTGTACCTGGTAGTATAGGTGAAAAGAGTACTATTCGGCGGACGTTTCTTTATCGAACAGAAATATTCGATTTAATGTTGGATACTTATTTTCTTAAGCAACGAGGGTTGAGAGAGGTTAGATAGCAATGAGAGAGAATTTCCTTGCAAATTTTTCATCCAGTTTTCTCTCCAGCCCAAACAAGATAATTTTCTAAATTTCAAAAAGTTCTTACAGTAATTTAAATTAAAAAAATTATATTTTACACATGTACGACTTATGCTTTGTGAGTTACGATTTTTTCGTTTAAAATAATTTTATTAATTGCTACATTTGTTCAATGACATATTATGAATTCTTACGAGAAATAAAATTATTGGAGTACAAAATATAACATTTTTTCATCCATAGACAAAGTAAAGGAAAAGTAAACTATAAATATAACAGACGCAGTGAAAGTTATCAGCTGAGTTTCCATGGTTCACATTAATTCATAACACATTTTTTTCGAAAGCATAATAAAATACAATAAAATTCAGGCATCTGCTTTTAATAGCAAAAAGTTCCTTCATTTGGAAAATTCCATGAACATCAATTTCATTTTTTTAAAAATGCTTAGATTAATTACTTCAATATTTGAAAATAAAGAAGCTATTACTTTCATTTTTTTTCCAGAAATCTTACTTCATGTCAAATTTGGGGATAACGTTTTTCGCGGATCTCGTAAAGTGGAATATGAAAAGGTCCTTTAAAATAAAATAGGAAATGCCGAACACATTTTATTTGGTTTTCGCGATATATGAGTTTCCAGAGTGTCAATTAGTGTAGCCTTCCCTCAAAATGTTTGAAGTTGCAGGTAAAAAATCTAAAAAAATCATAGCAGTGCTATTTAGTAACCACTTCAATGGAAAATATTTTTCGTTATCTCATAATGCTAAACAGAAGAAATATAAGCAACCAAGATATTATTCTTAATCGTGTTGAAAGTAACGTGAGATTCCATTTAGAATTCACATACACCGTATGTAAAACTGATATTAAAAAATATTTAAATACACAATGTATTTATTTGTATTACATTTTTTTATTTACTTTTTATTATTGTGCAGTGTTGAATTGTGAAACGTTTTAGGTAAACATGAGAACTTACTAATTTATTACAAAGAAATTAATAAAAAAAATAAAATTTATATTTCCATGCATTATAGTCAATTACATCATATTAATAAATTAGGATATAAATGTTCTATTTTTTTTTTACAAAAAATATGAATTGAAATATTTTGTTCCTGAATGATTGTAGCAACGACGAATGTAACAATTTAGTGCTTAGCTTTGGCTAATTTGCCAAAGCTATTAATTCAATTTAAATTTGTCCTCTGAATGCCAGATCCACCATATTTAAAAAAATGGTGTTTTCCTTTTTAAACTAGTTATAACTAAACGCCATTGACATTACCGTGATCACTTTTTCATCGCTTTATGATTACCAATTTGATAAGGTTACCCATAGACAAAAAATGAACAGAAAAAGACGTAGCGAAAACATTCATAATTTCATGCAAAAGTATAATGAAAGAAATCACAGTATACACACATACGACTAAAAAGATAAAATTTAACTTTTGATAATATATAGATTTACTACGAATTTAAATTAATTCAAATGACATTGGAATTTAAGTCGGTGACAAAAGGGTTCCCCTTGCAGAGCGTTTTTTATGATAACAAAATTATGTACTGTTGATCGGGATATAAGGCAGTGTGTCAGTGAAGTGCGGAAAATAAAAAAAGACGTGTATTTTTGTTCAAACCGCTTTTGAACCGCCTTTAATATGAAATCTCTTCGACCTGAAAACTTACCATTTTGTTTGTGTATTAAAATAAATATTAAACTAATTTGCAACTTTTCACACGTGTCAATTATTTATAGTTTACAATATAAATTATTAAAAATTGGACATTTAAAGTTTAAGTAGAAAGCGAGTAACATTTTTCTATTCAAAAATTTACTATTTTCGTGCACATTTCAAGAAATTTTAACAGAACTTTAGTACACAAAACTATTTGGTCTTATCTCCAAGATTTGTCACTTTTTCATATGTTTCCACAATTTTATGTTCTTGGTGGAATAATTGCTTGCAGTCGTAATTCTGTCATATCTCCCTAAGTTTTCTTACATTTTTTTGCTATAATTTCAGAGTCTAGATAAAGTCTTTTGCTGCTTTTTTCCGTTCGAAATTTTTTTTTAATAAATTAGAATAATATTTTTAAATTACCAACAGAAAAGAATATTCAATACCAATTTATTATAAAACTTAAAATTAATTTTCTTGCATAACATTTAAGTAGTCCTTCCTTTTAGTACGGCTTGTGTTCTTATTTATATTAGTACAGTTTGTGTTCATACTAATAGTCATTTTTGGAAAATAATCATAAAGAAGTAGTCATTCACTTGACTAGAAATTATTCCATTGTCATTTCTAAAAAACAAGTTTTTCTGTGAAATTAATGGGAAGACTATCATAATCAAAAACATTTTTTATCTTATTAGTATCCAAACATAATGTTAGGTGAATAAATTTGTATAAATGAAATAAGTTTATTTTTCCTTAATATACATATTCTATATATATTCTATAGGCTACTTAGTAAATCCGTATCATTTCTCCAAAATTACTACACCGACAGATTTGTAGGAAAGTAATAAAAATAAAAGATTGTGAATTTTTGGGAAAGTACCTTTTTAATATAAAAATCGCATAGGTGTCAAAGTAATAATCATTACACCTTAATTACAATGGTAATATCACATTTAAATGACAAAAGAAGCATCAATAAGGGAGTAATATTTTAAGGGAAATCTTCACTCAATTCACAAATATAGTTAAAATTAAATTACAAATAAAACAGCACCAAACAAATTAAAAAAAACAAACATATATGGATATAACTTTCGAGATTTTCTTAAAAAAATTATCGATATTGTTGTTCCCATGCACCTTGTTGGAATTTATGGATTTCGTAATAAAATAAGAATTCACAATTAAATGAAACTACGTGTTGTAGTATTATTTGTATTTTCTTTAAGTTCTTTACCGCCACCTAGGTTTCGTTGTATTACAACATCTTCAGATGGGCTATTAGCAAAGATTCGTTTTGCTAATATCAATACCAATCTTTGCTAATAGCCTGCTTGAAGATGTTGTAATACAACAAATTTTAGGTCGTGGTAAAGAACTTTAAGAGAGTAGAAATAATATTACATCACGTAGTTTCACTTAATTGTGAATAATGAATTTTTACAAAATTAACGCCAAATATATTCAACAATAAGAATTATAATTTGTTTACATTTGTAATTTTGTTTTAAAAGAAAAAGCTACAAAAAGTTAATAAAAATGTAAACAAAACTTCTTCCATTTTTTATTGGTAGTATTTCACAAATTGTTTTGGTTTCTCACCTAATATTTATTTGTATAAAAGGCAAACTATTTTAACCATTTAATTATAGGTAGTTTATTTGTAAGCAGATCAAAGTCTCATAAATCTATAACAATATAGTATCAGGGGGTACCCAATAATTTTAGTCGGGGATTGGTGGGTAAAGTGAGTATTAAATATGATTGAAATGTAATTTAGGTTAGAATTGAACTTAAAACTTGTTTCGACTGACTCCTGTCATTATATGTATGTTGGGATTGACTTTATTAATAATAACAGAAAAGATTCGAAAAAATTCTGATTATTTAAACTTATGCACGAGACATGATATGCGATTGAAGAGCTTTATTTTTACTTATTCTAGTTATTTTGCCCACCTTTGCGTAGTTTATTATAATATATATTTTATTAAGAGTAAAAGAGTAAATATATATTATAAATATATATTTATAATATATATATTTACTCTTTTACCTGGCTGTAAAATGGCCGTGTGATTATTATAATTATTTGTTAATATTATAAGTTCAGCCGTCTGCTTCTAATCGTGAAAAACATTTTCTAATTTAACTCCTTAAGGGTACATTATTGCATGATAATGACTATTACTGATTCAAATGTCATGAATACATTAACTTTATTTTTTTAATTACTCAAGATCACATAAAATGTTTATATGAAATAATACCAGATTGTCAGGAAAGAATAAAAAGCAATCGTAAAATCAAACAACAGATAGATACCATAAAATAATTTAATAATAATCAATAAAAGCTCATACATTTCATCGTTATCCTAAAGTGTTTCCATGAAAAATGTTAGTGGAATCATATATCGAAATATAAGAAATTGAAAACAAATAGATATCGTATCCTACTTATATATGATTACACGTACAAAGCAACTATGTATACGAACTTGATATTATAATTTTATTGTCAATATTTATGCAAACATGCTCGATCTGTTTAGAAATATTTTAATTTCTCTGTTTACAAATACATCGAAATTTAACAATAACTATATGGGTTCGTTAGTATTTGATTTGGGAGATTAAGAAAAAAACAAAAGTTGCGAGTTTCATGACGTGCTATTGTGATATCTCATTATTAACATTTCTCTGGCGCTTTGGTCTATATGACTGTACCAACACGTGTGTCGTTTTTGTTCGTGTTCCATGTGTGTCGTTTTTGTTAGAATATAAACGTATGTCATCTGACATATAATACTTTTAATAAACATATTGGTAGTTTTATATATTGTTCTTGTTCGTTTTGGAGCGTCGTTTGCATGACTGATCGTTGTACGGGTTCCAATTCAGCTCAAGATATTGTTAATGTTTTATTATTTATGTAAAGATATTGATAATGTTATTTGCAGCATTTATATTGATATTCATTTACATTTATTGTTTTTTACATTCATTTATATAAGTTAAATTACTCCCAGGCCTTTTATATATTGCCTTTCTTTTATATATATAAATATAAATATATAATATTTAGTAGCATGAAAACTACCAGCATTCTTTTAATATAAATAACTGATAAATCTATTTTATTAAAAAAAATTAATATTTAAAATTTAAAAATATTTTTATTAGTTTGAAACCAAATATGTCCATTTATATTATTTGTGTATTATAATGTCCCAAAGTTCTTTTTTAAATTATATTTTTTTCTTTATTCAAGATGGAATATAGATTGTATCAATACAATGATTAATGATATACATAATACACAAGATTTCGTTGTTTTAGATAATACATAATGCAGATACCCAATAAACCCTTGTCGTAGAAACTTATAATTTGTCAAGAAATTATTAATTTGAACTTACTTATTGGCAGTAGAGAACTCGACATAGATGGAATAGCTACAAATCCTTCCATATATTAACCTTTGAACAATTATAGAAATATATATGCATCCACATTGTTATGAATAATATACAAGATTACGGCCGCGGCAACTGAAGAAAGAAATATGTCAGTATATATCGCCTCATAATTAATATTCAACTAGTATATTTCCTATAGTTTGCAACTCGATATTAATTAGTCAAACTTGTCCACTGTGTCCATATTTTTATTATATTCAATAATCGAGGTTGGACAGTTAACCGATATAATAGCTTCGCCCTTCTTTCTCCTTTTCAGAGAAAACAAATGTTGGTGGAATCAAAGATAATTTTGTCATCTGATGATTTATTTTCATACACTGCCCCCAAAATTTTAATATCATCAACCTTGCTTAATTAATATGATGTATATATAAATATATATATATATCAGCTTTCAAGGCCTAAAGTGAAAAAAAATTTGTAAATTATTTAAAATTATGTCTAAAAATTTAGAATAAAATTTAAAAAAATCTGCTGTTAAATTATCTAAAGCAAAACACTGGTGATTAAATTGACACAAGATATTTAATGTAATTATGGGGATAATTTTATATTTTTGAAAGTATGGAAAACATTTTAGTAAAATTTTTATACCCATTTACCCACTAAAATGTTAATAATTTGTAACTGGCCTGCAAAATTAAATTAGTTTCTGTGCTAATAACGTTATATATTTATTTATTTTCAAATATACAATGAGCCTCGAAAGAAATAATATGTCTGCCCTATTAAATTCAATTCTACAATAGACAAATAAGAACACAAAAACTTCAAGCAATGAGTTACAAATTTGCACTGACGTTAACTTTTTAAAACTAAGGATATATTGTTCTACCGACTGGTGGTTAGACAAACAAGTAGCGGATGCCGCCTGCACCTTCATAACAACGTCCCACCGTGCGACTTGTGTTTAAAAAAAGGTAAATCATTATTCTTGCAGGCATGCATCAAAAACATATTTAATAATGTACATTTTCATATTTCGCTTAAATATAGGAATAAGTAAGATATTTTTAAGCAAATTTCCTTTTCTGGAAAATTGGTTGACTTTCGCTATGTTTTTATCTTAGGCGAGAACCTTGTTAATTGGTTTGATTTTGATATATAGATTAAAATACATATAAAAATGACTACTTCCTGAACATCTTTACGAATTCCATGACATAGTTATCCAATAAATGTTTTAGAAATTAACTCAAATGCATATTTCGCCGATGTTAATTTTGAATATGACGTAAATATATTAAGATATCGATGGCATAGTTGTGTGAATAGTGACCTATTAAGTATTTTACTTTACCTTTAAGACTGAATTATTTCGCTTTTAAGCATCGACATACTTAAAACTTTCTTTCCACTAATTTTACATAATACATAAAAATATAAAAAGTAAAATAAATTAAAAAATAGAACTAAGAATAGATAAAGCTGTAATATTTCCACACGTAAAAGTAACATGGAGTTTCGCATCGATACGTACTTATCTCGTCTCAGGCCGATAGCGTGAAGGTGTAACGTAACAAAAAAAAAGAAAGGGTAAAATATTTCCTCGTTAACCGCCAAAGCCACTATCCGTATTACATCTGCAGTAAATAATCTTCTTTCTCCTTCACAATTGGCACACTTTACGACTATACAAGCGCTTACCGTAAATGTTCTTTCACACGCGATTCAACGTTTGCCTGGTTTAGTTTTCATGGTCTAGGTCACGTTGGCGATCATAAAGCTCGATTTCGACCCCTACAGCCACTGACTAGTTCCAACAACGCTAATTGTTTCATGGACCCTCTAATTGTTTTACGAGCAATCAGATATTTACTAATAAATATTGTGGTATTTTAGACTTAGATACGACGGATGTAAGATAAGAGACGATATGGAAATGTTTTATGAACGACGTTTTTAATTAGATTAATTAAATATTTATATCCGTATACGCCATCCAAACGCTTATTTTTTTAGTTTCGGCGGGTAATAAACCTTCTTTAAATAGATATTTAATTATGCTTTGATACTCGATTTTCGACATTTTAGAAAAAAAACATGATACTTATAATTCAATCCACTGTTGAACTGCGATTAATGTTAGTAGGTTAATGTTTTTATATAGTTTATATGTCAATAGTAGGAAAGATGCACTATATGTTGCAGTATAACAAGTGAGAACATATCGCGAAGAAATATGACAGGCCAAGATATTTTGGGACTGTCTATTTATATATATCTAAGAAGGTCTATAATAGTATAAATTTAATTCGGAATTTTAGGAGTAATTTTGTTTAGTACGGTGATAAGGCAAATCTTAGGTTGCGAAAGGAGTTCGTGTGAATATCAAGAAAAGTCATATTATATATATGCACAAAGAAATCGTTATACAGTGATATGGATAAATAGATGCGTTATTTCTTCATCACTTTAATGTCTCACGAACTATTTATTAACTTCAAAAAGGTACAATTTAAAAAATGATCCGAATAGAAATAAAAATATTTTGTTACATTTGATTTTCAAGATTTTTATATATATTGAAAATTTTTTCATAATGATTTATAATAATATTGTGATACTTTCAACAAAATTAATGTTAAGGTTAAATTGTGAAGGCAGCAATTTATTTGAAAAGAGGTCATCTTTATAACTGAATTTAACTCCCACAATTAACTGAAAATCATTCATAAATTAATTTCTCTCTCCTTTTACTTACTTTTACAATGGATAATCAAAGTTTTTAAAGTTAAAGTTGCTGTAACTCATATATCTCCGTAAGTGTACTAATATATTATAAATTACGCCTATTATCTAATTCTTTGCAATGCAACACATTTGATACAATTTTTGAAAGTAATTGGTTTTCTAAGTAAACTTAAATAAAAATTACGGACCAAATGACAAAATTGCAACAAGTTTCTATAAACAATCTTAAATATTTTGCTGTTTTCAACATAAAATGCAGGTTTTGTATTTTATATATATTTGTCATCGGTTGAAATGGTGTAAAACTAAATTTTTTCAAACAAGCGTTATAACTTTTTAAATAAAAAGGTCAACTATTTCCATACTAAATTAAATATATTCCTCTTAAATAAAACGTCTTCGCTTCTTGCACTCTAAAAAATACATAACTTAAAGTTTTTAGCTAATACTTTTAAAATTTAACTCTTTTTTATTAACAACTACTTCATATAAATATTTATGAGACGATAATATGACAAGGGTTGCTAGATAAAGTGCATATTCACACATTTATAATTCCTTATTACTGGAAAATTCGTTCCAAATATTTCAGCCACGGTAAAATTATAACAATGAATAGGTTAGGTTTTATTTAAACGTAAAGTCCTATATATATTTAGTCGAGCTGTAGGGAGCAGGTGATATATTTATACGGCAGGATGTTAAATTCTTGACCACACGTCTAGTATAGGTAGAAAATACGACCGCAGTTTAGACGAAACCGCCTCGCTTTGCATCAGGTCTAACCGGCATTCTAAATTCCAAATAGAATTCTCGTACTTTATGGTATTTCACTCTGTTTAGCTGGGTCATTATATTTTCTATGCTTCAAGTCTGCCCTTTACGTTCTCAGCTTTCAAGATGATAAGATCGGATATTATTTGGGAATTTTGATGTTGTTTGTGGAGAAAATATAATCGTGCGTAATTCTACAATGTGGAAAGCTTTCAGTAAAAAAAATATAAAAGATGAATAAAAAAATATAACATTATTATTTTGTTTTAAATATGAAACACATGAAAACGACGTTGTGTTTTGCTAAACATCTGCTATAAATTTTTCTGAGTTCTTTTACTGACTTATTTTTTAATAGGTTAAGTTTAAGTACGTTGATACTTGCGTAAGAAAATGAAAATGAAAATGCAGGCATTTAATACGTTATTTAATCGTAAATATTTGCTAGTCTTGACGGAAATTATGTGAAGATGTGTAATAACACATTCAAAAGCCTACATGTGAAAAAAATGATAAAGAGTAAAAGGTATGCTGAAGTCACATCTGAGCAATGAAACCTGATTGTAATTTGCAAATGTTATTCATTTTTTAATCAAAATGCAACATTTAACAGCAACGTATATTTATAAAATTTAGTGTCGTTTATTTAAAATATGTTTCGAGAAAGATTTATAAAAAAAACTTCAATAAGCACGGAACGGTAGTTGTCGAAAGAATCGCTTTTAATTCTTTCAACAACTATCCATTGTGTTAAGTAAAATTGGATGCGTTTGTTTATCTAGTAAATTCAGTGTCGATGAATAGAAATAAGAAGATTACGTGAAAACTTGGCCTTGACTGGTAGATGGAAAAAGAACATCAAAAAAGACTACATGACGATATAACGGTATACTTATAGCAAGCATTATTTATAGAAGTTAAGTAACCAAAAAAATAAATCGTAAACATGAAATGAATACTGGAAAAATGTAATCATTATATGCGGACACAGTTAGCAGCAGAGCGCGTTGCTATGATGGAATTGAGAAGGAATATATTGATCAACATGTAATATGTCGAAGAAAGTCGACCGTTAAGCGTGAAATTTTTGTTCTTAAAATTATTTAGTAATTTCAAACGACATAAGGAATTAACAAACAATTTTTCAATTTTTTAATTTCCTTCTTTACAATTTTCAAATAACATTTTTTAGTATTACTCATAATTTCAAGCTTATACGTCAAGCATTTCTAAAAATAAACGGCTATGATGCATAGATAAACAGACACGTGCCTTTCCATTGAAGTACGGAACATTAAAAATTGAAGGAAAATAAAATAAAGAAATTTTTATGACGAATCCTTGCAGTATTGCTACGTTTAATTTGGAAATCCCGAGTAACGCTAATTTTGGAAAAGAAATATTTAAGACATATTTGAATAATCATCAGAAAATGCAAACATTAACTATATTCGCATTTTCTCATGTTATTTTTATACTTGATTAATAAGTGAAATAATTCGAACTAATCGTAAACCTTTGACAATATATTTATTGCAAAAACTGCAAGAGGGTGGATACTATAAAAATATATGCAATGACAAAAATATTTTGTCGTGAATTTTCATTAAATATTAAATATGATGCATTTAATTTATTTATAATTTTGTAAATAATTGCAGTATTAGTCGAATTACATATTAGCTTTAAAAACGATGACAAATTGTATTAAATTTCCTTTTACTTTAACTTTTGCTAATTTAATATATTTTTCTTTATTTTATACACCATTAAAATACGTTCTTAATTTGTTGTACTATTGTACTTTGATGCTTTTTATTTATTTAATTTTTTTAAATTAATTTTTTATTTCATATATAATGCAAATCTACGTCATATATTTTTAAGACAAGAGTAGGCTTTAATGAAAACAAAAATAAAAACAAATCATTTTGAACAATAAATTATGGGCTAATTATTAAATTGAAATTTGTTGAAGAAAATATTAGAACAAAATTTACCATGTTAATGGAAAGTTGAAAAATTGGCAGCTTTGAAAGAAATTTATATTTAAAATAGGGTATTGGATAAAAATTTATTTAATTTTAGCACCAAGATTTAAAACTCAAATAAGACGTTAAATATTTTCAAATTAACCAAAGAATATCTAAAGCGGTCATGCTCAAGTACAAGATTTTCAAACGATACTTTGCAACATGAAATAAGAATATATGTAAGATACACGTAAGAAATGAACAAAATAGGTTTCTTACTTCTTTATGTAAATTTTATAAATAGATTTATCTGATATGAAATTTGAAGGGGCTAGTACCTCGATGCCGAATGTCGCGAAGTTCAGTGCGCGCCCAACCGCCCTCTAGAACGCACACGCGCCGCGCGCGGTGAGACACTGGCTCCTACTAAACTTTTACGATATTAGTTATGTCTCCTATAGCTTTTAAATGCATAAATATTAAATTAAAATTATCATGCGTTATATTTAAGTGATAAATACGTGTAAATCAAAATATTTAAATATGAATAATTCAAATATTTCTTTAAAAATATTAATTTATTTGAAAATTGTAAGTATAGTAGTTAAATTTGTTATTGATTTATTTTTGTAAATTCAATTAAAAAGCAGGTTTATTTAAATTAAAATAATTAGTTTAGTATGTGGTTAAAACTTATTCAAAATGTGTGTATATGATTGCTAGTTTACTTTGTTCGTTGGAAAGTTTAAGCAAGAATATAATATGTTTTTTTTATTACTGTGGACGAAGATTTTTTAAGGTAAGTCAATTTTTTTAAGTTTACGGAATTTTTAAGATTTCTAAATACCTAGTATTAAAATAGAATGACGCTAAAAATTAATTATTAAAAAATACCTCCTAACGATTTCCTCTATTGAACTGTAACTTTATTTTTACATAAAAAGTAATAAATAAAAAAAGACGGCAATCAAAATGCAAAAAAGCTGACCCGCTTGTAACTTGACCGACTTTATCCACATTACCCAAATCAAATTTACGACATTCTTTATAATTTTGTCTACAAATTTTTTTTTTTATTTTGAGTGTATAAATGCAGATGAGTGCCAATGAAAGTTATACATAAAAAAACAAACAATAATATAGTTACGTAAAGAAAAGAAAAGATAAAGAAAAAAGAGCTTATTTCAATGAAAAAAAATCAGTTTCAAAATTGCTTTCATTACTAGCAAACGGCCGTCAAATATGAAATCTCAAATGCCTCTACGCAAACCTTATATTACTTATTATATTTTATTTTTTATTGCCAATTTGTATTTGTATTCGCACATTCTGTGTTTAGTAAAAAAATAATGGCAATTGAGTTATAAACATTTGAATTGTAAAAAACAAATATTTGCAGATTCTACAAGCAACATTCGAATAAATATATTTGTTTGAAATCAAAAAATTAAATATTCATCAGGGCTAAACTGCGTTTGTACCGTGTCCAGTAAATTGAAAATATTCTGAACTTAATTAAACATAATTTCAATTAAATTAAACCTAGTTTAGCTATGGCTAACTAGCCTATTTACAAATTTCTTATCAATATTTCAATAAAAATACCAGTTTTTACTTATCAATTATCATAATATTTTTGAAATTTATATTAATATTTCAAAAATATTATGAAAACCGATATTAAAAACTGGTATTTTATACAAATTTGACGGGTACGTATTTCGTTTAATCAAATTAAAATTAATAAATATTCAGATATTATATTATAATACGGAGTATTAGGTGAGTTAAAATGTAGTAAATCAGTTCAAATTATTGTATCAAGAAAGTGTTTTTTTTATTAGACGTAGTGTAAAAAATTATTTTAAAGTTTCGTGATAAGAATTCAACATCAAGTCGTGAGGATTCCTAATTTTAGTATTAGATACGAAAATCATTGTGCTTTTACATATGTCCTATATTCAGAAAATCAATTTATATTTTTAATATAATAAACACTCCGTGATATAAAAATTGTGTTTTTCAACAAATCCAATAAAGCTAATCCAAACGATATCATGTTTGCAGTCACTACTATTGTTCAAGAAATTATATTGTATCCATGGGCGAAAGTATGTGAATTTTTCAGGTATGTGGCTGACTTAAATTGATAAACCAGCGATTAAATCGACCCCGGGATCAGAAATTGCGGCTTCCAATTATAAAATTAATTGAATTTGGACCGATATAATCGGAATGTAGTTTAATATATTCCGTGATACGTTTCCGAAATTTATATAGTACATTATCTTTTGTATCTTCCATGTGGACCGATTACACAGAAAATAATGTTTAATATACAAATTTACGCAACGTTATTTGGAGAGTCTATTGTATGAAATATTTCACTATCGGACGGTAAATGAAATTGAGTCATAAGTCAAGCATATATAAAACATTATTTGAAGTTTACTCCGAGTTCAAAGCTAGAAATATTCTTTAACCCTAGTTTCTGCTAAAGAAATGTAAATAAATGGATCATTTATTCATCCATCGAGGTGAAAATTAAAACAATATATATTTTCACTAACAAATCTTAAAATTACCGCGAGAATATAAGTTATTTAATAATATAAATGAATTTGTTTACCAATCTGATTACTAATATAGATTTATAAGTCTATTTGAATAAGTAGGTCAAATGCGTGTTGGAAAACGCATAAAGTAAGATTCGTTAGTTAAATATATTTTTAGAAACTGTTGTTTCAAGTTAATAGAAATAATATTAACCCTAATTTCCAATCTAATGGTAATGAATAGAAATCTTTCAATACTCGGTTTGACAATTTGAGATAGGGATGAGGACAAATTATATTCCATTTTGAACTTTAATATTTCCCAAAATAGAGCATACAAATTAAAAATCGTAAATAAAATGTCAATTTAACTTTAAATAAAATATATCCATCAATATCACATACTATATATAGGGAATGTTGGAAAAAATATATTTAATAATATTAATATTTGCTTCCACTTTCTTTGAACATTTTTACATGCAAAGTAGAAAAGATCTTTTCAATGTAATAATATATTTATGTATATACATATATATATATATATATATATATATATATATATATATATATATGTATGTACGAGTTAAACTAAAAATGTAATTCTGTTTCTTAAGTTAATAAATAAAACTTCACGTCACGTGGAAATCCAAAATTATTTAATATACATACGAAAACAGTTTACAATCCCTAATATGGTACATTATATTATGCTTTCACTAGATTTATTTATTAAAAATGAGAAACAAGGTTAAACCGAGAAAAGTACACATTAAAACAAATGATATATTACAAATGTATACTTTATTCATTTCATATTCCCAATAGTGTTCTTCTTCATCATTTGACATATCACAGAATGTAGCAAGAGAATAAGAAAGAAATTCACAAGACTTTTTGCTTCAATTAATCTAAATAAATTAATTAAGATGAAATTAAATAGAATAGTTGACAAAATACGTACGTATATTTTCAATATTTAAGCAATTTTTTAGGTAAGTAAACTTTCTGAAGAGTCGTTTCTTAGTTATAGTAATCTGGTCCTCTTTTAATACACAATCTTGTCTTATATTATTACTTCTCAGTTTAGAGCTCAGTTTTCTCACAAAAAAACCGCCGACTTATTTCCCATTACGTGATCGTCACGAGTACTTTTTTTGTGCGGACTACGTCTACAAATTTTTATCTGAACACTTCTAATAAACAATATATTTATTGTTTTTTAGAAGTGTTCAGATAAAAATTAAAGTATCTTTAAATAAACGAGAAAATTGATTAAAATATTTTTACAATTTTCTTTAGGGGTTGCTTAAATAACATATCAAATAAATGTATTATGAACGTATTATAAAAAGCGTTTGCAGTTAGGCTTTATATAAATATTTGCAATATATTAACGACAGCCCTTGAATTTGCACTACCTTTTTGCCTAAAAATATACCTGCCTTTTTACGCAGCTTAGATAAAAACTAGTCAGAAACAACTGTGGATTTATTGATTAGGGCTCGTTTAGATATTTACAAAATCACCCGTTTAAGTTCCCGAAGTAACTAAGTTATATATGCTGAACGAAATGTATATAATATTGTATTTAGAAAACTTCCAGTAACCTGAATAGTATGGAATGCACAAAACTTTCCTCTCAATATTGGCCTAAATCAAGGCAAAGTTTTGGCGTAAACATGAGCATATTGTGGATTTGCCTCAAGTAAAGCTTCGTTCAATATCTAGTGGATAATTGGATGTAAACAAATAAAGACGTAGAAGCGAATTTCGAGCGTGTATCTTTTTGTGAGGTAAATACCTATTGAATTAACTTGAAACTGGAACTCTAACGCGGCGTAATATCGTATTTTTCTAGAACTTGAAAATATTACTAAGGGTAAACTCTGAGAATAAGTGAGCGAAGAGAATTAGAAACGAAGTGGCAAACTTAATATTATTACCTGTCATAATGATGTAATTGTGCTTGAACTTGAAAACGGAAATAATACAGGCGAAATTTTAGTAGTTTTTATACGTAAACAGGGGATACAAAGGGTAATTGCTAAACATAATATGTATATATCAATATTTATAAATCTTGAGACTCATATCCAGCTTTGCATGAATTCTGAAAGAATAATGAGGGTATAATTAATTTATTAGTATAATAAAATAAATTAAGCAAAACACAGTGTGAGCATCGCTTTTGCGATAGTAATGTTCATTCGTGATTTTTGAAAACGTATCTTTTGATATTTAAACATCAATATTGGAATTCACTGGATAATTTTTAATATAACTCACATATTCATTCTCAGGTTTCCATAAGAATTCATAATTTTAGCATGTTATTACAGTATATAAAAAAGGAGGGCATAAAAAAGTTTATGTGAAAAAGGGGAATGTAGAAAAGGGTATTTGACTACGTCATTCATTTAAAAAAATCATAATTTTTGAAAACTTGCAGTTTTTTTAAAAATCCTGATAATTTAACAAATTATAAATACTAACTTTAATGCTTGGACAAGAAGGGCAATATTATGATTATGGTATAATTTTTATTATATCATTTCTCTTAATGCTCATTTTATATTGCAAGGGGCACGCTACCCACCAGAATTAGAGGGTTATTATTTTTTAATCAATTATTAAATTTTTTCTTAGCTACATGTTTTTGATTACATTAACATTTTAATAATAAGAACAAGTTAAGGAGTAGTTAATTATATCATTGATTGTATTAACATATGTATCATTATTTACATATTATGAATCCATCAAAATTTAAAAAGGCTATTTTATGTAATTTATGGGACGAATTGAAAAATTTTACAAAACAACAATCTTAGAAAACATCTGCCTTGTAACATAAATTCATTACTGTTTATAAAAAGTACAAACGAATTTATATGACAACGATTTCAATATCTTGATGTAATACCATTAGCGCACAACACATTTGTATCATACACATTCTAAATTTTAAAACCATATTTGCATATAGACCGCAAATTTAAAAATTTTCGGGTTTTGGCGTCATTGGACATAGTTAAAATAAAATCAAACGAGTATCTGCCTGCCTTGAGGTTATTGTCAAATGGTAATTCAAGTTCTTACAAATTTTAAGCAGTAACGTTTGGTATTAAATTTCAGTTACTTTCTTGAGAGAATATTTTTTATTCAATTTATATTTTGAGTACACGAATTATTGAAGTATATAAATTTTGGTGATTTTTATTTGAAATATTATGTATATATCGTTGATCGTGCTATTCAAAATCGTAGTTGACGAGATTTTAAAGAGAAAAATTTGTATTATCTTTTCAATTTTTAATATACACATGTGGAAAAATAAATTAAAATAGAAATAATATCATAAAAAAAGAATAGCTCATTAAAAATTGACTATAAAGCTCCATATCCACCTATATAAATTAGCCGTAAAAACTAATAACATAAAAATATCCAATATATCTGTCAGAGTTTCGTTAGATATGTGTGAGTGTGCGAGCTCGAGTTTTGCGTCAAGATTTGTGGAATATTATATTTATCAACACATCGAGATTTACCATGGTGAATATTTTCAGATAAAATACAAAGTTATGAAAAAGAATCAGTTTGTAGATACAGTCAAACAAAAAATGTTAAAGATATAAGAATATTGTCAGCAAGTTCAATGTTTTCATAGATATCATATTCTCTAACTTACTCAGTTATACTTGTCTAGCAGAGCTCTAAAAGAAATTAGTTGCCCTTATCTTACAATCTTTAAAAATAAAATTGGACCTTTACACAGTAAAGTTTTTGACGAGGTTGCATTTTTTTTGACGAGTTTCCTTAAAGTCTCACGACTGACACAGATTAGACAATACTAATATTTTATTTAGATTTTAACTCTGTTTCTGTGTTTACTGTTTTCCTTTTTTCACAGGATTTCAGTGTACAGAATTTTAGCAATATTTTGTTGCATTAAACATGCAAGGTCCTCAATTTTTCGAAAAAGTTTCTACTACTTTCGTCGTAATTGTAAACCAAAAGTTCTTACTAATGA
This sequence comes from Druceiella hillmani, assembly GCA_039881145.1. NCBI lineage: Eukaryota > Metazoa > Arthropoda > Insecta > Lepidoptera > Hepialidae > Druceiella > Druceiella hillmani. Next base: position 8,157,742 of record JAYKKI010000070.1, read on the forward strand.
TCACATATGTTACACAGAGATTGGTTTGACTCTTTAAATGTACTTAGTATTTTCGTTTAAAAATAAAAGGGTACCTATTTTATAGACACACATCTAATGTTACACCAAGGCTTAAAAACTTAATTTCTTTCTCGATTAAATGCTTTAGTTTCTTTATTGTATAAAATATGCACCAATTGCTTTCATAAAGACAAAATTTTGTTGTGAAGTAAAAGCAGTTTTTCTTTAAATATTTCATACCAAACAATATAATATAATCAATCACAAAACAAAATCCTTCTATACGATGAAATCGTCGACATGAAGAAATATAAATAGCACTATAGGCAGTTTAAGAAATGAGTCAGCGCTTTCTATGCCAAATGGCAGCATTATGCTAATCTATGATTCAAAATAAACGTTGTTACAGGATAAAATAGAGATGTAAAATAAACCGCAAAATGTCCTCATCTACCTCGTTAACCGCTGCTGATCGCACAAATGCCGCATTACATCGTATATGTGTCAAGCTGAGTGAAAACCGTTTGAAAAGAGCCGAATTTAAAATTTTGAAAAAGGGGACAAAGTGATTCGGAAGGGACAAAGTGATTCTGTTACAAAACTTTTTCTCTAAAGCCAATTTTTCAGCAGCTATAAGAAAATAAATAATTCAATTGATTATTAAAATGAATCCCGTTACGTAATTGTTCGATGCCAATTTTCGTTAAATCTGCGTCTAATTCCCAATGTTCGTGATTTTTTTGAGCCATCCTTTCTCTCACAAGAATTTATTTAGAATTAATTTCTTCTTAAGCGTTTTACCGGACAAAAGGTTTATACAAACAAATAGTATTGAATTTGTGCTTTAATAAAGTTTCAATCCACACCCCACACGATAACCTTGACAGAAATATTTTTTATTTCTCAATTTACTCCTGGAATTAATCACCAGAATAAAATTAAGTGTGTAATTGGACATCCATAATCTACCTCTACGCTAAATTTCAAATTTTTCTATCCGTTAATTTTAAAGAAAATTGCTGTGATATAGCGACACATACTGAAATGATTCCATTTAGATTTCGTTGCGGCAATTTTTCGCTACTTTAACATTAAAATTTATAATACAGGAGTCAAATATGAAAAGTAAACATTTTATTGTGAAGTCAAGATTTCTGACACGATGAATTGTGACTGACAATTCTGAATTCCAGATAAATTAATGCGAACTGATTTCCTGGAAAATATTATTCCTGTATCATTAAACTTTAATAATAACTTTAATTATAGAATAAAAAAAATCGCAAAACAATTTGAAAAAGCATGTAATTATAGAAAATATCACTGACATATATACAAAAATTATGACTTCGAATTGAACGAGTTAAATTGCGATCATTAAAGCATTCGGCTATCTTTAATGAAATGAGAGATCGTAGAATGCCAGATAAGGTGAAATATAAAATGAAAAAATACTGAAACATCTGTCACATCTATTACTGAACAACTATTAATAAAATGATGTTAGTATAAAAATGCATCGAAGACATTATAGTAGTGGAGTCGGCGGTATCGATTTAATATGAATAAAATACATGACAAATTTAGTATTCGTGAGTAAATGCTATAACAGCAACTTAGACAGAGCCACCTTCATTGTTCATCGATTTTAGTCCTATCGTGGAATTTCGTTACAACTTCCAGTTATTAATTTGACTGCCTTCACATGTCATGAACCACCTAAGTAAAATATGAATAAAAATATAGGTTTAAATGTATTATACTAGGCTGCTATACTTGATGTGGCCGCAACCAAGTATACGTTGGACTCTTAATTAAAAAAAATGTTTATTTCTTAACCTATAGAATATGTCAATTAAACTTATGAGAAATTAAAATACGCGCTCTATAATGCCAAAAAGGGCAGCTTCTTCTTATTTAATTTCACCCTCTTGGCTTCTTCTCGTTACTAAATATTTTTAAATTTGTTTGAAATTCTTTTATGTTGCATCATGTGAATATATTTGAAATTATTCATTATCAACATATTTCCTCCAAAAAATGTATTATCACCACGACCAGTCAGTTCTGAAATCATAATTTTTACAATTTCAATTAAAAAATTTAACCGTGTTTAATAGTAATGAAGCAGAAGTAAGTGAAAGCTAATAGGATACGCATTTAAGTTATAGTTTAATTCTTATTCCAAAATGACTAGGTAAAAACAGGTTTGTAAAAGTGAAAACTAATTAATATTGCATGGAATTAAAACAACGATTTTTTTAAACCGATTAAATTATGCATGAAAGTTGAAAATATTATCCATTTCCTTCAGTTTACCGGTAATGATTATAACAGTTTCTCCTAGCTACTACAGAATATGAAAAAAAATTTCAAAATAATTTTTTTTGTATCAATTTTATATTTTTATAAAATTGATACAAAAAAAAATATTTTGATAAATATTTTTTTGTATACATTTTTATTTAAAAGAAATAAAATTAAGAAATATTAAATATTACTTATACTTATTGTAGGTATTATATAAAATCAATAGAAAATACAAGGTTCTTTTGCATCATGAGACAGGACGCAGCAGATCTTTTTTATCTTCCATTTGGAGAGGAGACATTGAGTAGGTTTTTATAAAATTATTGTTACATATTTTTCCATATGATGAAAACCACGCCCTAAAAAATGAATTAAGAAAAAATTGATAATAGTGAATGAGAACGCCTGGACAGGATCCAGAATGTGTAGACTATTTTTGTGGTTAAACTACGCAATACCGAGGTTGGTCATAAGTCCGAAGGTCAAGGAGGATTTCACGACTTGTTTACCCAGAGACATTCAAGTAATTTGTTGGGCTTTGAAAATTGTCTGGCATTTGCGTTGATTACACAATGTAAACGATAATTAAACTTGCCGCTTTGATTTTGTTATGAGGCTGATAAAACAGAATTTAGTTTATAAAAAGAATAAGTAGTTCACAGTTCAAGAACAGACTAAAGGCGTAAACAAATTAAGAATTCGAGTATCAGGCATATGAAGGTACTAATAAATATTATAATCATACTATAATATAAGGGTTAACTATTTATCTTTGACGAGTTTATTAAATCCTAATTAATAATATCATGAATGAGAAAGGAAGATTGTTTGCTTGTTAATTTTTGTCGTTTTCTCGCCTTAATCATTCAATCGACATTATAATTTTTTTAAAATAAAATCTGTGTCTTTTGGTTGATTTTGGTGGCTAAAAAATCGCCCCGTTAAACATCAGAGCACAAATATATTTAAAAGCATGAATATAAGGATCATACCATAGATGTTATTTTCTGTAGACCATGAGTTTCTTTTTTCATATAATTTTTTTTATTTCGTGCATCTCAAAAAATCTAGCCATTTCCAGTATGAAAATATAATTTTTCACAAGAATTTTGTTTTTAAATTACACCACCATTTTCTCCATTTTCAAAATCGTAGTTTAAAATATGGTATAATTGTGATATTAAAGGAGAGAAATTTTCTGAACATAGTGTTGGAAATATTTATAACTATTTTTTGTATTATAAAACTTCCTATTTTCCAAGTTTCGGACAAGAAAAAAGGCTATTCGGGACTAAATGGAAAAGTCATGATATATATATTCGCTAAGCATTTTGACAACTACTAAATAAAATTAAATTTTGAATATTCTTTTCATAACGAAATGGTTGAATTATTATTATATATAAGGAGAAACAATTGTTCAAAAGAGAGTAAGGTCGGTCTGTTTAGAAATCTCAAAAATAGTATTCTTGGTAGACATACAATTTTCAAGCCACAAGCGATGACCAACTTATCCAATCTTAAATAATGAATTTAGAAATAATATTGAGAAAAATGTCTAAAAAGTGAATGGATAAAAGCTATTTTTAATTTATAACGCAAATACCATCGGTCTATAATAATGAAATATTACTGATATTTTGGAGCAGAATATCAATTAAAATTAGAGGTATTTAGGTTTATTTGTTTAGCTTGCATATTCCAGTACATATTTCATTCACAGTGAAATTTACCAAAATATGAAATCGAACAGTATCAAAACAATATAAATGGATTATGCAAAATTTGCGTATAAGTCATTATGGAGGTGTTATAAATCTAAAGTAATGAAATATAATGTTAGTTAATTATTTCTAACGGTACCTCTGTGCTTTAATTAATCAGAAAAAAAAATTTTCATCGAATTGAACATTATTTTATTAATTAAAAAAATAGTGGATTTAATAAAAAGTAATACATTTTTAATTTTAGAAAACTATTTTCTGATTTTTTTAAAGTTACAATTTTTTCTCATTTAAGCTATATTTTCATAGACAAATCACATGTGCAGGTTTTATTTTCACTTTTATTTGATCATTACTAAGATAATATTATAAAGGACGTCATAGGTAATGTACATTTTTCTAGTATTACGAGATTTTACACTGTCACCATAGTCACCATGTAGGCGAACATCTTAGGGCAGTCAAATAATTATACTTTATGTACCTATTTTATATCTTCGTATGGAAGTATTCTGAAGTTTAAACTTTGGTAATTTTAAATGCATCATGACTACCTCAACATACAATATTATGAAACGATCTAAGATAAGCTCATATTAACAATTACGAATACTTAGTTTTTACTATCGAGTGTAAGACATGATATAAATATATTCGAAGAATACGAAAGACGTCCCCTTTTATATGACTAATTAGAAAGTTAATTACTGAAAGGCGAGAATATGAGGCCAAATTACAAGCAAAAAGGTCTATACACTTTTACAACCCTCTTTATTGGCACTTAAATGAGGTCTCCGTTTACCTTTAGCAAAATATTTAGCCCAGTTCTCTTGCCTGTTGAACTAATAGCTACGTGTATGTAGCATACGAGTATATACGTGTCTTGATATAAGTGAGAAATATTAAGAAACAATGGAAAAGACCACTGTTATTTGGAAAATATTGTTTTATTGACTGATTACCAGATGTGCAAAAATGATATGAAGTGATATAATCTATAAACCATTTATCCAATTTTCTTTATGAACATTTTGACAAATCATCCAAGAATTTGTTGCGTTTTATATACAAAGCAAAATAGAAAACATAATTTCTTTTTTTTCAGTTTTTTATTCAAACTAAGAAAAAGAATATTATTAAATTAAAAGGCCTTTACTTGTTCGCTTGTCTGTCACATACTTTTTAGAGAAAAAGCTGATATTTAATTTAAATAGAATTTATTTTAGGGATAATTTAACGATTGGAGGGACCAAACGATGTATAAATATCTTATTTTCATTAGTATATTACAAGGAAGTATCCAAAAAATTAAATGTTTATGTTGATGATACACATATGTTCACAATCTGGAATCCTCAAAAATCTTTGACTAGCATTTGACCGTTCTATTTCTTTGCTAAATAAAAAAGTTATTTGTGTGAAGTTACGTATGATCGAAGGGATTTTAAGTGTTTAACTTATGTAATATTTCATTAAATACTTGGTGTCTCCTGGATATAACTGAATTGTGCGTGTTTGTGTGTGTGTGTGTGTGTGCATCTTTGTGTGATCTTTATACATATATATATATATATATATATATATATATATATATATATACATATATATATATATATATATATATATATATATATATATATATATATATATATATATATATATATATATATATATATATATATATTTATATATGAAACTTTAAGGTAAAAGCAAGAAAAATGTGGATATGATGTTGCCTTTTAATTTTAAAATTAGATGATTAGAAAAACGTAGCATATTTTAGAATACTGCAGTAACTTTTTGTTATTTTTAGCTACTTCATTTTGGATTATGCTGTTAACTTCATTTAATTCTTGAGTATCTGGTTAATTTGGTTTAATTCTGGAGTCTTACAATGATATTATCTATGTAAGTTAAGTGTAATCTCAACACTGGTTTCGCTTTATACACCGTCATTATTTTCATTTCTTGTATTTAACTCGATTCCCTTGACTTTGTGCGATGAATACTCTCAAAAAGAAGATTATGACGTTTGAGTAGTCTCAGTCAGTTTATTTAATAGCTGATGTAGTTTTCATTTGGTTCTATATTTTATAACATGTGAATAATTCGTCCATAGTTTTGGTTAATGCTCTCCATTGAATAAACAGATAAAAACAAATATTTAAAAAACGGATAAAAATAAATATTTCAAAATGTTTAAAATTGGTCTGTATATGGCCTTGGAAACTATTTTCAAATTAAAAGTTGTTTTTTTCTTTTGTACTGAAAAGGAAGGAATCTATTAATGAATTTTAAAATATAGGTTTACTTGTGAAAGTTAAAATAGTATGTATGTAAGCGAAAAGTAAAGTATTTTCTGGTCTTTTTTTAACCTTTATATTAAGGGGATTGGTCGTTAAACAAGTTACGCTTACGACCTTGACGTATTCGCCCGTCCGTTCGTCTGTCCACCTGTCATATCTTTATGGTTTTCACGGTTTAAAATCTTCATCTCTAGTCGTTTCCTCATTCTTGTAGATCGTGACTTCTTCTTGCAAAGCCAGTGAACCATTTTCACAGGTCATGTTATATACTACATTAATTTGCATATCCAGTTATTTTGATACGTGATCTGTTCATCATTTTGGGTTTCGGTATTTTGCCCAAGATATGGCAATCAATATGAATCCTTCCTGATTGTCAGCACTTCTATAATATATCTGTATATTCCAAAATATATATGTATAGGATATTAGTAAACTGTATTTACTTAGGTTGGGGATAAAAATCATTTAAAAATGGGATGTTGGTGCTTGTGCTACACAAAGGATTTCTAACATTCCTCGTTAATGTGACACCTTAAGCAAGTTAATTGTCTTTCGATATGCTTTTTGCGAACCACGATTATTTAAGTGGCTCCGATTTAAATATAATTTTAAATTATTTTAGAAATTAACAAAATTAACTTCACTTAAATAACGGTTACAGATTTTTCAGCATAAATAATCGCCATGATATTATTATAAATATAAGGAAATAAAAAATTAACGGATGAAAATAAAATTAATCTTGAAATTGTTAATGCAACTCATCCAATTTTTTTGTTCAAAATGAGGTTAAATGTGCGAGTGCTAAAATATAACAGAAACGGGAGACGGAGGCGAGGCACTTCAGAGGGAGGTGGCGTCAAGTATTCTTGTGGATATCTCTAAAATTATTTCACATAACAATTTGAAAAACAAATCGTTTGTAATCCTTTTAATTAACCCTTTGAATCAATATGACTTCTAATCGATAGAGATACATAAAAAAATCGAATAATTAATTTGATCTTTTTCATATATATTTTCATATAAATATTTTTAAATGTTTACCATAGGGATATGGTTATTTTTGATGTTTATTATACACTATGGCTGATTATTTTATAGTCATGTTAAATTTCAAATTTTTAAGTTTAACTGTTCCTGAAGAAAGTAGCCACGGCATATAGACGGACAGACCCGCGAGTGATTTCCTAAGGATTCCATTCTTTTTCTTTTCAGGGTACGGAAGCCTAATAATTAATTTTTTAAGGAAACACAACATAGATCTTTTTTAAATTTTTAATGAAAAGTTTACTAACTTTAGATCTTCTCAATATTTTTTAATTAGATAATTTCTCCTCGAAACAATGTTTCTACGTGTTTAGGCAGGAAGAGATCTTATGCAATTAGTATTAAAACTATTTTTTACTTAATTTATGCTGACGACATACAATAATAGATTAGATAATAAGCAAGAAAACAGAACATAGAATATTCAACATTTGAATTATGTCCAATCTTAAGCTTAAAATCGGAAAGTCTGACCGAGAGAGTTTGGAGAGATTCTCTCTCAAAATTAACTTTATGAGTTGAAACACGCTAAAGAATAAAAGGATTCCATCCATTTCATCCATTCGGCAAAACATGTGCTAATGGGGATGACAGACATTTAGATGGTCGACTTTTTACAGAGTCAATGTATTTCATGAGTCTGGACATTTAGACATATGTATCGAATCCATGGGAAATTGGCCACCAACAAAAGTTGGTAGTCCTAGGCCAGGTCCATTGGCCATCTTTAATGATAATAATTGTAATTTAATTGACTTTAGTTTCAAGTAAGTGTATTAAATAAGAATTACTCGCACACGGCGAAGTTCAAATATTTTATGAAAAATCGTAAAAAATTATAATTGCTTTACACTCGTATATAATTTATATAACAGTATTTTTGAATAATATATGACCACAAAATATAAACAGACCGTTTATTTCAATATTTTCTTGCTTTAGACTTCGCAGTATTATGAGAAATACCCAATCTAGATTTATTTGTGAAACTCACAGCGAATTTAAGTTTAGTTAGATGTAAAGTATTATCCCATTATATTAGGTCTCAACGATTGTGTTTGTAAAAGCTTAAATCTGAAAGGCACTTCATTTATCTTTTAGTAATTGATATAAAAGACAACAAACAAAGCAACCGCCGTCAAATAGCATTTCGAAATCAATTTCTCAACGAGACCTCCCGACTCTTAAGCAATATGCCGTGTACGTGCCGCGCGAGTTTCTTATACCCGTATGTCTCATTTATCTGCAGACCATTTCATCTGGCGCCAGGATCCGCTCTCTTTCATCCACACGGTTTTCGCGTCGTTTACTTTTTATCATTCTCAAAAGTCCACACAGTTTTTGTCAGTCGTACAAATTGTGTTTCTCTTTTTCCTGCTGTGCTTTGTAAGTGTTGACTGATGGTGATTATGTAGCGATCGCCTTATTTTTTTTGTTACGAAATTCAATGTTAAGACGAAAGATAATAAATCCTGGGAAACAACAAACAACTTTGGTCCTAATATATGTAATAAGTCTAATGGCGAAATTAGATAATCTTATTAGTTGAAATAAAAAAAATTAAATTTAGTGTGTGTCTTCTTAATTTAACGAAACAATTGCCTAAAATATTGTTTACAACATTCTCACTTAACTAGCTTTATTTAAGTTTCGTGAAACTCTATACTCAGAACCTCATGCTTAACCTAGTTTCCATGATTTTGCAAATAATGAAATTAATAGGATAATGATTGGAATCACTTATCGCTGTTTGATAATCTGCGTTTGTTTTGCTTTTTTATTATCATTATAATATTTTTCTATATCGTCAAAGCATACTTTCAGCAAATAGTATTTCTAAGTTTCGTTCGTATCTTTCTTAGATTTTCAATAATTTTTTATCTATGAATTCTTCTTCTTGTATATATATGTATATATATATATATATATATATATATATATATATATATATATATATTTGCAAATTTCTATCTAGAAAGACATTCGACTAAAGTCTTGAAAATTGGAAAGCACGTAATTCAACACGTTAAAGGAAACATTTAATTTACATATAATTTTGTTAGTTACTGTGAATTATATATTTGATGAAAGGCACAGAATTTTTTTACTTATCTATCATGGAATCCTAGTATCTAACTGTTTCAATCGATATCATAGGTGATGGGTGAAATAAAAAAAATTGAAAACTTAGTTTGGCCCTTTAATATGTACTTTTCTGTAAATATTTTTAAACGTTTATCCTTGGGACTTGGTTGTTTTACTTTTTATATTTATTATATTCCATTTTTTTCTTTTCGAAGTATGGAAGTCGTATAAGTAACATTTTAAGGAAACGCGCAAATTTTTTTTTTTATTTTTACTAAAAAATTATTAACAGGTTACTAAAGATATGAATTTTCTCAAAAATTTTAATTTTCATAATTTCTACTTTACATAATTGATTTTGGCTCCATATTTACGCATTTATTAATGAAAAAAAAAGATATTTCTTTTTTTTTCATTTACGCCGAAGACCGATAATAATAGATCCAACAATAATTCACATTTTTTTCAATATTTCGAAACTAAGTAAAAGTCTTTGAAAAAGACATTCAGCTTCAAAATGTTAAAGAATAATTATATGATAATCTTGAAAATGGACCTTTTAGGTTTGTTATTATTTGTATTATAATTTTGTTGATCATTAAACATTTTACATTTTCATTAAAGTAAATTTATTGTAATAACTTTTTTATATTAAGAAAAACTTCAGGAGGAACTATGAATAGAATTTGATGTATAATTGAATGTATGAATTCAAGCGTGGTCTTACTAACCTTAGTGGCAATATTCTTGCAAAATGTCCATGACTACGATTAATAATATCAATTCGATTTTTGTGAAAATGATATACCATTTTTTTTCAAAATATGCTCAGGTGACAAGAAACCTAAATATGAGACTCTACATGCATTAAAAAACCGTTTTATAAACATAAAATAATAACGAATAAGACAAAATGTACAATAAGTAATAATTAAAATTGACGTCATGTTAAATAATGATCGATCTAGAGCTTTCAAATAACTCTTTAAAGATATTCCTTAAGCAATCAAGGAATCAGAAAAAAATGCTAAGCATGGATGGGTTTCGCGAAACAGCATTGATCAATGTGAGTGCAAAAAATCTTCATATTTACAAGTAACTTATTTAAAATCATTACTTTTTAAACAGAAAAGTTATCATGGAAATTGATCAACATATCTATATTAATTAATTAAGCAATTATAAATGCATACGTGAGCTAAATTAAGAACCCATTACATTTTTAAAGTAAGTTTAAAATAGATGATCGCTGCAAAATATTCATGCACATTCTAGACAAGTGAAATAAATTATGACGTCTTCCTCACATATAATAGCCAGGAGTACAAAAAGTTAAGAAATTCCAAGACTGAGAGAGTGTTTATAAATATAAGTACTAAGTAATTTAAGAAATGAACGACCAAAGCAATTTGTATCAGAATTGAAAGAAATTATATCCAATCATTTATGTTGTACACTAAAGACGAACAAAAAAGTTGAGTATGCATTCTTATAAAAATATCTGTATGTGTTATTTGTTTATATTACTTCCAAGATTGAAACGTAAATATCTTCATATATGGACAACATGAGTGAACTCATTTCAAAAATGCTATGGATTGAACATTCGTGTAAAGTTATAAAACACTATACCGTGAAAACTATGTGAATCGTGTGTCATATCTCGTTGAGTGATGTTTCATCTTACTTGTACACAAAAAAGTCTCGTTTACGGGAGTAAGTCATCACTGCATTTTCCGATGTCGAAATATAGCTTATTGCTCGGATTTTATTGGTGTACTGTATCAATATAATATTAAAATATCTCACTGTCAGTTTGGTTATCTACACCTAAAAGTTTCAAATCATTGGTAAATAGAAGGCAACAAACCGTTATGCTTAAACAAAAGAAACACTTATATAAGTGATAACATGGCTTATTTTTGATATGGTGTGAGGCCGGTATAAAAAATCTGACGTGAATGTTTTTGGCATATTTTTTTCCCTTTATTTCGGCCAACCTCTTTGGCGTTGCCAAGTAATAAAACCATTAAACGAAAGATAGTGAAATACTCTATTTAACATTGTAACAGGTGCCAAAATATTGATATACTTTTACCAATCACAAGTAGAAAAGCTAAGGGGCAAGTATTTTCTTTAAATATTTACCGAAAAGAGTAAAGAAAGAAGCGCCAGGAAATTAATGTTAGCTATTTTCTTAATACCACAGAGTAAATGTGCTCACTTACCTTTTGCTTCGAAGGAAATCTATAATAAAAGCCCACGGAATGAAAACATCTTTTGTCATGGCAAACCTCTATCTACGAGAAAAGCCTTAAACGAAAAAAATATAAGTAACCATAACGAAGTAAAAGTCTGAAAATATTTATTTGATTTTATTAAAATTTTAATAGTGGCATATAAGGAGCATGTTTCTTTTCTCCCTTACTTTTGCTGTCTAGTAAAAATGACAGGAAATTTTCTTTCTCTAATTTAATTCCCCAAAGTATATCATGATATCTAAAGATTTTTAAAGAAATTCTCGTCTCTTCCGAATCTATTGTTATGACAGTGTTATATTAATAAAATCAGAATTAATTCTGGAAATTTATATGTGTATTTATATATATATATATATATATATATATATATATATATATATATATATATATATATATATATATATATACATATATATATATATATATATATATATGTGTCTCTGTGTGTGTGTGTGTGTGTGCGTATACACACATAGAGAAGAGTATACTAAAAGAACTCAAGTTAAAGAAAATTCAGAAATTTTCAAAAAGAAAATTAAAAAACAAAAACACGTGTAATATATTAAATTATACTCTTCGACATAAACGTGTATAAACACGTGTATTGTATTAAATTATACTATTCTAATATTATTCACATTGAGTTGATCATATTTAAAAATTTTCTAATTTGGAACTTGCTTGGCCGATGCCAAGGAAAGCCGCGTTTACCCGATTCAGCGTCGCGGTCACAGAGTGTGACGGCTCAGTTTCGTTCACTGCTCAGAGAAAGTACGCAGGTGCGCCTAAAAAACTTTTTACTTCAAAAAATACAGCATTAATATAGTGAGCGTTTTTAAGCATTGTTTTTTAGCGATATTTAAAGTTATCTGTCGTAATTTTGATGCAAAAAACTTTTGATAATTAAAAAAAATACTCTAACTAAATATTTTTCTTGTTACTACATATATTTTTCTTGCAACTACATTAAGATTTATGATACAATATTTATGAATTTCGGTGCTAGGAGGTAGTGCGCTAATTGGTTAACAACGCATTCTTTAATTGATTTAAACAAACCAGTGTCGAGAATTCGTCGAGCGTTACACAATATAGAAAATAATATATGTACAATTTAATTTAAAATATAATTTTTTTAATCTCCTTAAATTGGTATCCTTGCCATGATTGAGTCACAAGCAAAATAGATCGTATGTAAAAGCGATGCCGTCTAATGAAATCGTTTCAAAGAACAATATTGACGAACGATATCGGGGTTTATTCATTACAAGTTTGACTTAATGTAAATAGTCTTTGTGGATTATGCTCGTGTAAAACTTTGTGTACACAATGGCGAGGGAACGATAAACTTTTCCAACTTTCTGAATGACACTAAGGCCCATCTGTTGAGAGGCGGTCTACGAACGAAGCGCGCTTGAAATTTAACAACTGCTGATGTTGAAAATTGGAATTATGTATTTTCCAATGGTTTTAAGAGGAAACTTGTGTCCATAAAATAATGAAAAGTTTAATTTTCCGGTCCATAATGTCTTAGGATATTTTATTATGTTTTGGTGGATTCATGATATATAACATAGTAATTTCTTTATTTTATAGTAACATTAAATAAATTAATTGTTTTCATATTACATTTCCTTGACATTTAAGAATTTGGAAACATGCGTCATGATTTCTTTTTTAGTAAAATTATTAAAAATATGAAAAATTTAATAATCACACTTAAGTATGTGTTTTGGATTAAGATTAGTACTTTTTATAGTTTTTCATTTGTTTCTGTTTGTAAATTTTGAATTCTATGGAAATTGTAAAAAATATTGATGACATCATGCGAGATTAATGTAGTCATTGGTTATTTCCGCAGCCTAAAAACGAATAGTATGTCCCAAATTGTTTTTCAGTAGATATTTTACAATAGAAATGAAAATTAGTTGAAATAAAACTAAAAAACACACTGGTCACTTAATAAATATGTAATAATATGTGTCATTATGTCTTAATAATATGTGTCATTTTAATAAATATCTTTAATATCTTAATTTATTTTGAATTCATTTATTATTCAATAAAATAGATATATAAATTATATTATATTGTTTACAATAGATTTATTTTTAAACCACTGTAATAAATTGTTTTAATGATATATTTAAACTGAGTTTATTTTAATATAACTACTAACGTGGATACCGAAGAAATTAAAGTCTACAAACAATATATTTTTCTTTCTAGGTAAAGATAAAGCCTCGTAATATACACTGTAATAAAACTTAACAAATAAAAATTTCCTTTCCAAACGTAAATCAAAAATATTTGATATTTCCAATTCGAATATAAACTTCAATTCCAATAAGACCCTAACATAAATAAAATACGGTTTCATATTAATCAAAGTAGTGAAGTTGACCAAGTCTAGTGAATAAGAATAATTTCGATATAAATCTGGGATGAATGAAATTTTAGAAATATCGATATGGAAGTGGCATTTATATTTTATTTCTTTTCCACACCCTCTGGTACAGAAAATATTTAATAAAACTTTGATGATCCTTAATCAGTTCGGTATTTTCCTTTCAAATTTTTTCGCAGCATTTGGTATTTTTTGTTTAGTTTAGGTTTTAATATGGAATTAAATATACAAAAATACAGTGCATTTACTTCGAAGAAATTAATATCTTCTGATTTTATTTTGAATAATGTTAAATACCCCAGAAATTATAAAATTAATATAACTATAAAAAAAGAAAAGGTTTCGGAAAAAAGATTTAATTTAGGATAGCGAAATGTAACTAACGAACTTCTCTTGTTTGATAACATGATGAAGAACCTATTAAAAGAAACTTGAAAATATTAGGTTGGCGACTTTTTCCTCCAATTTCTGGGTATAAGTGATATAAATATCTCATATACCTCTGTTAGGGTATACAAAGGGCAGGGCTTTATTCTTTATTTTAGTTACCAATTGAGTTTCAACCAGTAAAGTAGAAACACAATACGAAAATTTCACGTTTAGAACACATAAAGATTTTATTCATGAATCTCTTTAGGGGAAAAACACGCAGTATTTGTTAAATCCGCCTCATCATAATGTGGCTGGGTGCTTCGCAAAAAAGTGCTATTTTGTAAAACGTTTAGCCGGATTGTCAATATGTTGCATTTGACATTATGGTGGCCTATGTTAAACCCAATTCTAAATGGATAGTGTTATAGGGTGACTAGGATACGTGTCAGAAAGTGAACGGATATTGTCATTTATATTATGGAATCATAATAGGAATGCTTAAAAACAAGGTGCATAAAACAGAGCGAACAAAGCTTTGACTTAAAAAACTTTGTGGCCGATTACAAATTATTGTTGCGTATAAGTAATCGGTTTTTAGTAAACTAGCTTACTATATTTATAAATTTATAAAAACTAATTTTGCTGACTTTTAAAATATCATTAATTATGCTCAGTCCTTTGTCATTTGAATTATAAAAAAAACTTATCAATAATATAAATGGATAAAATATCGGTGTAGAATAGCTCCTTATTTTAAAATTAGGGGTTATACGTATTATACGTACGAGTACATGCACATAATTACCAAATACTACATATTATACTATCATATAAAGAAACATGCCACTTCGATATTCCTGGCAAATATTTGAGTACTTGAATCTCGAGATCTTGCTCATTCCTATTAAGCTAACGTATTTTAAAGTTTTATTAACTTTGCTTTGTATTTGTCTAATTTAGAAAAATATTCAAATATAGTTTTATCTGGATAGGAGTTAAATAAATTTTCACATATAAAGCATAAAAATTCAATTAACTTTTTGGCTTCCTTTTGTATCTCAAATATATTTTTTGTGCTACATACGAGTATAAGTTTGTTGTGATCCGAAACGAAAGCTGAAGAATAGCATTCGATTGTATGTCACTCTGAAAAATAACTAGACGTCGTTCTGTGCAACCTGAAACGTCCATTTATTTGGCGTACATTGGTTTAACCGTCTTATAATTTGACTAAATGTTGACCATCCGTTTTACAAAACAGTATTGTTTTGTAAAGTGCCGAGCTGCATTGTAAAGCGGCGCATCGTACAATCCGCTCATCACTAATGCATAGTGGTGTACTCTTCTACGAATATGACGCTGCCAAGCATTGGTTTCAAAGACTTTTAGGCGGAAATATTGATGTATTTCATAATCCTGATTCAGGACCCCCCACACATTAAATTTAAAAAAAATCAAAATCATTGAAATATTTATAACGTTAAGTTTGCAATTTTTGACACTGGTATCATCATGTCATGCTTATGGTCATGCTTTTATACTTCAATAGAAAAAAAAATTGCATGCTTTGTAAAAAGTGGCAATATTCTATTTGATATCATATGAGCTAATACTCTCTTAATCATATATCTAGTTTACTAGTTGCCAATCTAATGTTAAATACATATAAGTTATCGAGATTAGGATGTAACTAGTTTAATAATAATTTAAACAAAAAATATTCTATAGACTGTGTTATATATTTAGCGATAAGGAGACTGTACAAATATTTAAAGTATAAACCAAAATCATGAGCTGCATTACATTTAAAACGTTTTAAAACAATTTGGTATGTGATGGTTATTAAAAATATTAAAATGGAATGTAAATATGCATAAATAGTAACGATTAAGTTTTTGTAATATTTAAAAAATTTAGTCACATTCTTGGAATAGGAAAATGTGATGAATTGTTGAGTATTTTATTCTCGACACTAGTTAGACTTTCTAAATATAAAGTAAAAATAATTATGCTTGTATTAATTTATGACAACCAGGAAAATCCGGATACGTAAATAGTGTGGATTTGTCCGTCACAAGTCCGTAGTTGTTTGCTTTGAAAATAACTCAGGCTTTAAGTGATATTTAATTTTGAGCATGAATAAGCATTCTCTTTTTAATTGCCTAGGGTTTTTTAAAAAAATAAGCAGTATCTGTAGATTAATGTTTATGGCGAGTGAAATTGATAATTTTAGGATCGCATTTTACGTTTCCTGTACATGTAGTACAGGAAAAGTAAAATATACACAAAGGTAAAATAATTTCTAAATTTCAATCTAATCGTTTTTTTAGATTTCGTACCTCGGCTTTTGATGAACTTGGAGAAGCTTTACTATTTGTATTCTACACTCTTATTTATATTATATACTAGAGAATATATTGTCAATTTAAATTTTGTAAAAGCTCTTTTACTCTATTTTCTCTATTCATCTTCATTGACATAAAGTTTGCATTTATCGTCAACTTCTGAATACCCATCCCTATAAATATAACTGTTCAATTTTAATGTCAAATCATTTTAAGAATATTAGTGGTAAATATTTTACTACTTTTCAATAACATTTTGAGAAATTACTTCATTAATCCCATATTTATCGAAGCAATATAATATGGTATACGGAAATAATAATGGTGTCTCAGCAAGCAATGAGGCTAGCGGTAGGGGAGAAATGGCATTCAATATCTCATTGGCACGTATTTTTCAATCCCCATGTCAAAGTGGTCCGACGCACACCGCGCTTACGCTGTGGAAGCGTATCTCTGCAACGGTTTTCCTGTTAGCGTGGCGCACCGCAAGATTTGTAATCATTTTGAAATCCAGCGTTTTAATGATGGGCCCAGTATTCAGTTAATCAAATTGTGGGTGGCAAAGTTCAAAGCGTCTGAATGTGCACTAAATCATTTAAGTGGACCTCGAAATAGACTTGTGCGATCAATTGAAAGCATTAACCGCGTTGCTGCTGTGGTCAAAGAGCATCCAAGAAGATCAATAAGAAAATATACTGCCTCTTTTAATATCTATCGTTCAAGTCTTCATAGAATTTTGGCTTTTGACTTTAAATTATATCCCTATAAAATAAAGATCGTTCAAAAAATCAAACCTGAATACTACAAGAAGCGGAAAATTTACTGTCGGATAATGTCAAAGATTTTTCAAGTAGAAAATGGGATGGAAAATGTTAATTTTAACTTTCATCTTGAAGATTACGTAAATCGTCAAAATTGTCATTACTGGTCAAACAGCAATCCAAAAGCAATACAAAAAAAACATTACATAGCCCTAAAGTTACTGTATGTTGCGCAATATCGTCTAAATAAATAATCAGGCCATTTTTCTTCAAGAATGACCGCGGTACAATGGTTACAGTGACGAGCGAGCGGTGTATCGAAATGATTAACAATTTGTTTGTACCGCAGCTAAGATAGGAAGATATTGACGAGTCATATGTGTGGTTTCAGCAAGATAGATCCACTGCACATACACGTCTCCATAGATACAATCAGAGAGATATTTTCGGGGAAAGGCAAAAGTTGACTTGGAGACAAAATTTGGCCACCCAGATCACTCGACTTAACCCTGACTTTTTTCTATGCGATTATCTCAAAGCAAAAGTTTTTGATACTCCTTTGGAGCAACTGGAGGTTAAAATAACGGAAGAAGTGAGAGCCATCTCAATCGACGTTCTGCGGCGTATATTGCAAATTTACGTTTAATATTTCAAAAGTGCGTTCGTCATGATGGGAGATATCTTGATGGTGTAATATTCCGTACATGAAATCCGCACAAATGTACATAATTTACTGTAATTAGAATATTATAAATACAATAATTGACTTTTTATTTTTATTTAAACTTTGAATTCCGCGCTGATACACTTTTTGTTTAGTTACATATTTCATATGAATAATGTGGAATAACGTTTCCTTTATTTTCCTTTATTTTGAGAATCGAGAAGCATATAAAACCATTAAAACGACTTTTTTTTGCGTAACTGCTAAAAGTTGTACCTACCTTTTTTCAAATATCGTGTCTCTCTTTTCCTTTCTTCTGTATCCTTTAATATACTAATACTTTAAAAAAATATATTATTGGCAAACTAAGTAAAAGAAAAATTAAAAACTTTATTTATATTAATTTCAAGTCTATGTTAATATTACAATATTTTTTAAATACCCCAATGGTATTCGTATTTCACTTCATATTATGTATATATATAGTGAGAGATTTAAATGTTATTTTTTCATTAATAAAAAAATATTAATTATTACATTTATTTTAAAAGACAGAAAGCGATTAATTCATATATTACAATTTTAATATTTATCAAAAAATGGCCGGAACTAGGTGTTTGACGACTTTCAGATCTATAAATTCGTGTTTATAAAATTTAATATTAGATATATATTTAATTATAATGACATGAACTATTTGTCATTAAATAAAATCGTCTTAATGTATCCTGAAGCCACGAATGTATAAGTTAATAAAGATAGCTATTATATAATTAAATATAATCTCGAAATGAAGAAGGATTAAACAGGGATAAAAGAAGATTCCTGATATTTACTTGACATTATAGGCTCCGTTACTATTATCAACTGTTACCTCATGTCACGCTAAACATACATACTCCTATTGCAACAGTGATGTACTTACAAATAGATAAGTAAATAAACATATCTAGCATAGTTAAAGATTAAAATCGATTTTACTACCATTAATGATATACAAATTTCATTACGAAATAATTGTTTACAAAAACGCGAACTCTCCGTAAAATATTAAGCAATATGTACATAAGTCGTCATATAACCGCCATATACATAAACATTATGGATTGATACGATTGAATTCATAAACACAAATCGAAGATAAGTAAACCATTGTACATCTGTTGTTCTTTGTTGAGTGATAAATTTGATATTTATGACTTGGAAATATGCGGAAACAAAACGTTAGTAAATTTTTCATCTAACATGTTATATCGCAGTGAAATTTAAAAACGTTGAGGAAACATAGAATTTAAATAACAATAAGGGAAGTGACAAGCTATATATATATATATATTATAAACATAAAATATTTTCTTTTAATAATCTTCACATATAAATACATTTTGAATACGTCGACTGGTGGAGAAATGTATTTTGAGTGATATCTTGAAGTCAAGACTTTTTCATTAACTGACATCAAAGAAGATTGAAAACCTCTTCCTTTTTTAAAGCTTTGATTGTACTTTCTTGTATCTAACTTCATAAATCCCATATTTTTTACCCGATTTGGATATTATTTTTTTTCATTTAGAAGGATATATTTTCAATATAGACCTATACATTTTGGTTGATATCTGACTATGGAAATTAAAAGTACAACATAAACTTTTTCAACAATAAATAGCACAGGTACCGTTATCAAGTTTGAGTGCCATAGGCCTAATAAAAAATTAATAAAACCCAACTGAGAGAGACATAAATTTGCTCTTTAGCTGGTCAGCGTGCTCTGATGGAGCCGGACGATGTTGACAAGAACACTTAATTCATGAAGAGGAAACTCATTTAGTTAGATATATCTTGATTTAGGCTAGAAAGTAATTAGGTAAACATATGCAGGTAAAATCAATTGAATTCTCAACACGGCTCTAATTTTTGTGTGTTTGTTAACCTCATATCTCCGGTTTTTATAAACTTATTTGAATGATTCCTTCTTTACTTCGAAGGAAATATCCACAATATTGTCCCGTAAAATTTGGTTAAAATCCAGCTAAGAAAATTGAAGGAATACCTTAAAATTCCTCAACATTGAACATCTGAGACAGGAGATAACAAAGGGTTAACGAAAAGAACGAGTTAACGAACTCAAAAATGGTGACGGGAACTCTTCATTGATTAAAAGTAAATCCATCGAATTTGAAATCGCTTGATTTGTCTCGGCATAAGCAAGAAAATGAGAAAGTAAATAGGTAAGGAAATATATGCAGGTACATAAAGGCGTGAAACACTGACTAAAATGGAGCGAAAATATGGATAATTTATATGTCCGTATGTATATATGTACGCATGTATGTATGCACGTGTGTATAAATGCATTGATGTGTGTATGAATATATGCAATTTTATTAAACGCTGCAAAGGTCCGTTTCAGTTTCAATAAATGAGGTTTTATTGATACGGAATTCTTCGTAAGTTCTTGATATTTTGGGAAACATAGGGACTCATAGATACTATGGGAAAATAAAACTATTTTATAAAAAAATGGAACCGACTTCAAATAACCACCCAATATGAAGTGTATGGAAAGGTATAAAATAATAATAATATGTGACTGAGTTGGATCTTTTGAGTTTTTTCAAGTCGACCCTCTTAATCCTTTCCTACACTACTCGCAAAGTTAATCGAAGTTAGGCGAAAAGAATACTGTAGAGATGTACTTTGATTCGCTTTGTGTGACCTAGGGTCCGACTTCAGACAGTACTTCAGACGTATTTCAGACTGTGATCAAGTTCGACGAGCATTTCGCTCAGGTACACTACGTGAGTAGTGTAGAGGGCCTTTTACGAACATGCGTACCCACACACAGATGTAAGTACTACATTTTATATGACACCTACTCCAAAAATGTTTAAAAGCAGTAGTAGTGAACAATTTATATAATGAAACCTATGGAAACAACGTGTCTTTTACTTCCTCGTTCGCATAATTTTTTATTTATCCGAATACAATATAAATTTCTATTTATTTCATGGGAATCTCAACTATCAAATGGAGCATAAGGCTCTGGACGCCCAGTACGCGATAAATACTTTTCCCTTTATCAACAACGTTATCGATTATGTCAAAGAGTAAACATATATTAAACAGTAAACAATATTTTAATACAAACGATTAAAATTATCTGAAGTAGGAAGAAATCGAAAAAAGTTAGATGAAACATTTTAATTTTACTATTCGTAAAGAAACATAAGTATCACTGTGGTTAAATTCACATCTCAAAATAACTAATTGTAGCTAAAATAATGTAGCACTTAGTTTTGCCGTTTCCAATGTTTCCGACGTCGAGAGTTGTTTAAACGATCCGTTTTCTTCTTATTTTGACATTTCTCACTCTTCGTTTTCTCGACACGATGATAAGAGTGTTTCAGAAGAAACTTAACGTTGTCTTCATTGTCACATTTTCTTAGAAATGTTGAGACTAGAATTTTTGCGGAATATAAATATAGCAATATCACAGAAGTTTTTAAGACAGGGACTTTGCTAGAGCGAGTTGGTTTTTCCATTAGAATATTTGTAAAACATTTTCACTATAATCAAAAAATGGATTACAACATCAGTTAACATAAATGGATTACAACATCAGTTAACGTAGCTGAATATGGTAATGAATCTTCCCATATTCAAGTGAGAAAATCAAGTAAAATATGAGATTAAAATACTCATTAATCTTTTATTTAAGTACAAAAAGGTTAAGTGGAAAAATTGTATACCTCGTCACATGTATGAAGAATATTGTTTATTACACAAATAAAAGTTAAAACAGTATTTATCAGTGTGTGCACTTTCACTATGTCTAATCTCTTTATGTTTTTTCTTTCAATAAGCGGAATTGCGAAATACTTTGATATGTGTCGAAATATACAAACATTTTGCTCGTATAAAAGAATTAGAAAAATAAACAAACCAGGATTTTGATTTTAAAATCTTGGAATACAAAATTTGACGATAAAAATTTTTTGAAATACGATAAAAAACTGTAATAGAGTTGAAATGAGAAAACTTTTGACAATATTTAAACAAATATTGATTTAAAATAATAACTATAAATAATGACTTTCTCTGTATATTCCATATCGGAAGAAAAATAACTTTTCTTTTACTTATATATTTTTCTAGTTTCCCTTTCTATGAGGGAAACTTGTAGTTATGTATGTAAAAAAGTAAGATAAAATTATTTAGTCCTTAGAATAAGGTATTAAATTATTAGTCTATTTACAATAGGTAATATTTAAGTGAAATAAAAAAAAACAATAGTTTCCTAAAAACTTCATTAAACTTTAGTTTTAGCACCAAGCTTCCTTGTCTTTGTGTTCCAATCAGTAAACACCAACCTTTTAATAAAAAAATATAAGCGATTGTCCACAATCTTATCTCATTTTAGGGTCACAATTTATATATATATATATATATATATATATATATATATATATATATATATATTAAGAAAAATCAATAGGTGATTTTTATAATCTCAAATATGTTTACGTCAACTTATTAAATATTTATTTTCACACTTTGGAACTTGCAAAACGAAATTAAAAAGTATGGTTTATTTCCGATAACTTCAAGAAATGGTTTGATCTTTTAAATATTCCAAACTTTTACATTCATTATATAAATAGTAGAGGAAAACAATTTTCATTAATTAAAATACCAGAAAACTAAAACATCAGCTCTTTTGCTTTTTCTGAATTCCCAAATATCAAGAAATTTCTCTTTATCTTCCCTTCTAGCTATCGTTACAGATACATAAAATCGTAACGATTTAGATATATTAATAACATTTTAAATTGATCTCTAGCATTGAAATTTCACACATCGAAAACGTTGGACATTTTACAAGAATAACGATAATGATATTTACGATTTAAAAAAAATGAATTTAAAATAGTAAATTTTATATGTACTATGTTTTTATCAAAACATATGTTGTTGCTCTCATAAAGCATAAAATAATTCTCAAGACATTTCAAATTTTCTTTCCCTAAGTTTGGAGTTATTTTAATTATTGTTTTTATGTTTGGTATAAGATATTTTATTATTAAAATATATATCTAGTATAGAACACAAGAAATTAAAAATGTTTTTAATTCGCTTCAAGATACTTAAATATCCCAACAAAGAACACAACAAATTACAGTTTTTAGTCGAAATCTTTTGAATGATAAAATTATCTGGGAAAATATAAAAATGTAAAATCAGTTTAAATAAAAAAATTCTCTTTTAATAGTTTTCGAATCTAAAATGAATAACATTTTGCATAATGAATAACATTGCTCTTTTAATAGTTTCCGAGTCACAAAATGAATAACATGCATAAAACTTAAAATTAGTATTATAATATAAAAATTAAACAATAAATACTTTTCAATGAACTAATATTATAATCGAATTCAAGTTTTACATTTTACGTCGCAGCAATATTAAATAATTATAGGGAAATGAAAGAACTGGCATTTTATTCGTAAACAGCTATATTTTATATTTATGTGTGTCACGGTTAATTGGCGACGCCTACCATAACGCTTTCTAACCGGATAATTTGCAAATCAACCAGGGACATTGATAAATATGTTGCAAAATGACCGCAAAAACAGCAGTTAATATGCTACAAAATGAATGTATTCGAAATGTGTTCGTTAATTAATATATCCACTCGAATATTTGAATCACGTTGAAATGTACTAGTGAATTTGTCCACCGTTATATAAACTAGTAATATTTGCTAAATACTAAGTATTTTAAATTAATATTTTTCCCAATTACAATTACAATATCTATTAAAATTTGTGATTACAAAAATCGTTGTTTTATAAATTTAAGTACTAATTTTATTTTTAAAGTTATACGCAATTAAAAACAACTATACTGGTTTAATGACAATTTATAAAATATATAATTTTCTTTTAGTCAAGTCAGTTCCAAACATTGCTTTTTAGGATGATCGTTTAATTTCAGCGTGATATGCGTGATTTTCCATTATTTGCACAAATTTTAAGCCTTATGCCCACTTTATCGTTTAATTACCTTAGCCAAATTGCAAGAATTTTTTCAATATCCTGGTTGCATCTTTCAAAGCTCCCTTGCCTTGGCTGTGACGAGGTTTTGCAGGGACTAGTTTAAGCCGGGCTATATTAATGACAGTTCTTCGAATAGATGATTGATAAATTCTTGATGCTTATTCGAGTGCAAAATTGTAAAATCGTAGGAGCACCAAATATTTAGAAAATATCCAAGTTCATTGAAACCATTTCAGCTGCGGTTATTGTTTTCAATGATTTTAGTTTTACCAATTTTGCTCACGATATGAATTTCTTACACCAATATGAATTTCTATTGTCTAGCTGGATTTAACTGCATGTCTATGAAATCTACCGGACACCTACTTTTCATTTTAGAATCGATAACGGGTTTTATATTTTAACTTGACTAGCTTGAAAAATTCCTCACAAAATTTATTCACTCTTCAGTGTTAGCCAGCATAGTCACATTTACTTCAGAGACGATTAAATAATGAGCACACAAAGCTTAATAACTATGACATGTAGATAATTCACGTTCTAACTGGTTATCACGCGTAATGAACAATTGTGCATTAATTGTTGAAACAGAAAAAAATTGTCGACAACATGTATAAAGGAATTGTTCCTTTGTTTACAACACTTTTACTGAAATACTACATTTCCAGGCGAGATGAAAAATTTAGTTTCAAGGATTAGGCGTAACACAAAGCTATACTGAAATGAAAGAGAATACGGTTTCGTTGTTTTTACTATGTATGCTGTATATACTTCTGGAAGAATTATTGGCTGTGAAACACCTTTTATATTGCTGTTAGAAAATAAATGTTGATATTTTAAACGATGTCTTAACCTTGTATCTGTGTAGATGTATATCTGTCTGTTTGTTTGATCACTTATAACTTGCGTTCTAGTAGATATCTTTCGATGCGATTTTGACTGTAATGGGAGTAATTATCTTAGTAAAATATTATTGTAAATGATCAAGTTAAAGAACTTTGCTAATACTGGAGAAACGTGTTCTTGAATGTGAATAGGCACGAACGATCCCGTGGAGCGTGGGCGTCATTTTGTCAGATAGATGTACAAATTCAAAAGTCGTAGTGGAATTGTGAATGTGTGAACATCATAACTTCTACATTAGCAAAGCGACGGGATATAGTGAGTCTAAGATAAAAAATAAATATCCTTTAGAAGATGCATAATATACTACCATACGAGCATGTGTAATATACTATAGTGAGCTTTACTACACTACTTAATTGTACTTTAAGCAATTACTTAACTGTGTTAGCAAAAATTAGGCCTCGCGTACATAGCTTTACGTAATGATAGTAAAAAAGTTGATAGTATCTAAATAACATGAATGGAATGAAATTATATATTGAAATGGATATTCGTATTTACCTTTATTATTGGAGAATTATATTTACATAATTTGTCACTAGAAATTATATTATTTAAAAAATATTTATTTTAGCACCTCATACGTTGAAAAATCCATTGATTCATATGCTGAGGAATCCACCAACAAATTTCAATGTAAAATGACTTTAACAGGATTTTTATACGATCAAATAAAAAAAATATGTTAAACACGGGTAGACCTCTTAATAGGAGTGTACGGAATATTCATTACATTTAGGTTTTTATAAACATTTATGGATATGCAGTGTTTCTGATTATACTATTTACAAATCACAATTTTTCACAACGTAAATATATTTCCTGTTACATTCTTCACAAGTTTTAAAAGAAAGTTATTATAAAAATGTATAATTCTACATAGAATATGAAATAATTGCTTTTTAATTTTTTCCTTTTTGAGACATTATGCTGATTTTCAAGATGCAATGTTTATCATCTTTAAATGCAATAATATAAATAGTTAAACACTAAGGAACACTTGTATCACCATCAATTCCAAACTATTTTTAGACGTGAATCAATAAAAAATAGAGGAAACAAACGAAGTAGAAGTAGTTTAATACAAATAAAATAAAAATAATTTAAAAGGAAGGAAAAAAATATACGCTGTAAGGGTTTTCTAGAAAATGACTCATCGAAGAGGCTTTATCGTCAATTTATGAAAGCTATTGTAGAGTGTAAAAGTGTTTTTTTTAAATCCCTTAATGTTTTTTTCTTTACCGTTTTATGTAATGACCTTGTACAGGGTATGTATTTTACAGTATTTTAATTTCATTTTTCTTTCTATAAAGTTAGTTAAACTTTTACTAAAATGTTCAACGGATAGTATCAATCTTTGAAAAGTATATAAAATTATAGTTGTGAATATGTTGAAGAGTCAAAAAGAGGGAAGGAAGGAAGAAGTTAAACCTAAAGTGGCATTTATTTACTTTCTTCTCTAATCCCACTTTTAAGCTATTAGGTGTATTTTAAGGATTTATTTTTATTTGATAACTTTAAAGCCCAATTTTATCACAGTTTAATTATTTTCGCATACAAGTTGTTTTGCATACGTGTTGTAGGTTAATATATATAATATAAAATACTATTAGTTTATTGCAGATAAAGGAAATAGCAAATTATGTACTAGAATTTCTAGGATCGTGAAATTTAAATTATTTATTTTTTATAAATCTGACTTTATTGAACCGGAAAGTTAAGTTATTTTCCGGAGTAAACGAATATTTTGAATCTGGAATTTTATGTACTTTGGCATTGTATAGCTGGTAAAAAATTCTAAGCGCCTTACGCTTCCAATCGACTAAAATCTGAAAGAAGTTTTCATGATCATTGAGTACGACTATCGTATGTATAAAAATATGCTTTAAAGGGTTTAGGTTCTCGCAATAAAAAGATAATAATATGCTTTATCTTTTTATTGCGAGAACCTAAAAACTCTTACTTATCTCAAGCTGTCTTGGCTGAATATCCTAAGCTGTTTCTGAGAAAATAGCCTTTGACAGATAGATGGTCGGACAACTAAGTGGTTCTCTAAAGTTTCCGTTTTTTTAACGCAACCCCAATGAAAGAAATTGGCATGTTAAATCTAACGGTAAAAGTAATAAAAAATCGATTAAATTGACAGAGACAAGATGCAACATAACTTGCATTGTGTGTATTATTTAAGATATTGAAGACACGGGCAATTTTGAATAGATATATTGAGTCTTTATTTTTTCGTTGAGTCAAAATTTGTACTCAGAAATATGTATATCTTCATTTAAATTGTGTAATTGTGTATTATATTTATTTCAAAAATTAAAATTAATTCAGTTCCAATATATAAACATGATCTTACTATATATATACATATATATATATATATATATATATATATATATATAAATATATATATATATCCATTTCATCGGTTGTGTAGTTCATATATGGGTATAAATGCGAGACAAATAAAGAAACAGACCCACTTTCGCATTTATGATATCATTTAGAATTAGTACGAGGAGACATTCATGACAAAAGAGATGCTCAGCAGTATTTTTCCAGATAAAAAACAAAAACGTGTGAAAACAGATTTTGCGCATATTTTTTCAAAATTGGGCAAAATATGTTTTGTAATGAAGAATTAATAAGCTATTTTCTACCACATTGATTTTTCACATTGTTTATATAATTAACTTATTTTTTTTTAAAACTTTGGGTGGATTTATAATGTTAAGTACTTCTCATGAAGTAAATTTAATTCCATTAATTGAAAATATGTACATGATAATATGAGTATTTTCTTTGCGTTCATCGGTTGTGCGGATTAACCGGTTTGGAAATACAGTTAAGAAACTTTTTTCCACACCCTTAACTTGTAAGATTTTTCTTATGATTTAGGCATATAATTTCGCAAACTTTTTTGTAATAGTCGGTGGGTACGTAATCAATACATTATTTTATTATGTATGTAACAGTTTACGCAGCGTTAGCTAAGAAAGCAGTAAGTTTTGTAATTTTTCTCAAATTTGTATTAAAAGTATTGCTTAACGTTTTTACTAAATAATACATAACTAATTTTTAGAAAATAATACATAGCCAGTATCTATTTGGTATAATGAAAAAAAATTATATAAGTCAAGTAGTTTTCACGTTTACTTTTACAAATAAACAAAAAACTAACTCACCCAATTTTTTTATAATGTAAATCATTATTTGATAGAATACGAGTCAGCAAGAAAGTCTATTTTAGAAAAATACCTTAAACTGTACTAAACACTTGAACAGGTATGATTAAGTTTTTTTTTTATCTTAGATCTTAAGCTTTTTAATTCGACGCATACATTCTTTCATGATTCGTTTTTTATAAATTTTAATTTTGAAAGAAATTTAATGCCTTGTGTTTTCCGCCAGGCAACTAGTTTCAATTGCATAATAATAAAGGATTTGCAAAAAGCAATGGATACTTTTGAGGATTTTTTTTGTAATGATTCTGCAATATTTAACAGTTTGAAATATTAATGACCTTAATTACTTTGAAACATTTATCAAAAAAACTTATTGCAATAATTTCACTGTACCTCTGCCTATATTGAAGAGAAAATAAATAAATAAGTACACTCCTTACCCTTGCCTGAAGTCGCCGTGAAAGTTTTAGATGTATAAACTTCCTCCCAATTTCTTAAAGGGATGTTATGACTCAGGGGGTTAAACCTGTATTATATGTAGATACATATTTTATAAGCTTACATATATACGGTAATTTATATCATTCTTTGGTTTATAACAAGAGTATGGTTGGTTATATACACATTTGCGTCGCCACAAAGAAAAGCTATTACTGAACGGCCGGAGCGAGCAAATACTGCCGGTATTTTAATAACTTACTTATATTTAAGTTGAGTATTTATCTCTCCGACCGTTTCCCCTTATTTCTATGTTGGGAATCATTCATTATTGTTATTAATATTATATGTCTTGATTTGTAGCAATTTTGGTTTGTGGTAAGTGTTTTGAAGTGGAATTTCATTGTATTATAATATTAATGACGTTGAAGATAATAAAATGTTGTGAAAGGTAGCGCTATTATCATAATTAATGGAACCATTTTGGGTTAAGTTTAATTAGTTCTATTTTATTGTGGTTTATTATTAAAATATTGGACCTAAAAAAGAACCTACTGCAGGGTTTTCCCTACAGTAAGACCGATCTTGTCCAGTTTTTATGTTTTTTGTTAATATTTCAGTTTTCATCATACACTTTTTAAAAAGAAATTTAAAAGTAAAGAAAAAGATATGATCAGAGTTATAGATGGAAAATTATTCGTTTATAAATGTATTTACTTCTAATATAACTATTACGTTTACATTAAAATCTACATATGGTACCTTTATTACTATGAGAGCAATCTCTAAACCAGTCAAGTAAAGATAAGTTAATGAATACAGTCAACCAGGATACATAAAAAAAAGTGATTAATTTTAATAACAATTAGTGATAGGGCGGACTGCAAGAAAGAAAGAAGGCAGAGGTATAAATTTGGAAATAAGAAAAGAGGAAATATGTCGACTATTTGAGATATTAAAAGATATTAAAGGAAAAATTGGAAGAAATTTTGCGTTTGGCGTCATTCGCTAATTCTATTTGTTTTAATAGCGCGTGTGTCTTAACTATGATAAATATAATTTACACGACTAGAAATATAAATTATTTATAAATATTGTAGGTGACGATTTAAAATTACTGGAAGAAAAAAATATTTTTAAACCAGAAACGATACATCTTTTTAAGTTTTTTCATATCAATATCTTAAAGTCTCTGGATTTATTTAGCTTATGTGTAGTAAAACATTAAATGCATATTTGTAAGTTATTTATTATATTGTAAAATAATCCTCAAAAATTATAATTTACAATACAATAATTGTAGAATAACACATTTAGAAATATTAGAATCAATGCATTAGTTTCGAGTAAATTTGATTTTATTGGCACAAGCAAATACTCTTTCGAAGAAAATAAAAATTGTACTTAAAATTTTGGTTTTGTTCAGTTATTTTACCGAAAAAAGCACGCCATCTCTTAATATAAAATATGTCAATTACGTACATCGATAAACCTATAATTAAAAGTGTAATAATGAAGCAGGTTATTGATTTGAAGCCAGAAACTGTAACAGAAAATATAGCCAGTAGTATAATATTAAGGCTAGAAAGTTGGCAAGAACATGAAAAACCTTATGATCATTTTAATAATTTCATCGTTACGTTGGTGAACTTTTTCCTTTGAAGCAATTTTGTGGAGTGTTAATAACTTTTTAATATACTCTTGAATTTTTAACTGAATTAAAAAATTTAAAGGTTAAGTTTGAAGGCTAAATATTTTTGGATTCATTCACCATTGTTTCCCTCGAATGTATTTATTGTCTCTGTGGATATTTTGCATTACGAATAAAGTTATTATAGATACTGGTTATCAAAGTTTATTATCCCTGTCATTTATGTTACCAAAGTAGAGCGATTCCTGATAGTTTTAAGTATTTTCATTTTTACATTGAAAGAGCGTTACGCACGACAGAATTACATATAAACACTTCAGAGGCGTTAAAACGTGTTATTGAGAGAATGTTGTGAAAGTGGAAATAACGAGAAGGTACCAAGCTTATCGTTATCGTAAAGATTTTAATGGATTGAATCTATTAAAATATGTAACGATTTCGTGTGTAGTAATCCCTTGGAAGAGAGGCTACAGATTGTTCATTTACTTAACATAATATACCTTAGAATTTGACTAAAATGGCCTATTTGTAGTGTTTTAATATTGTTATATCAATATAATAGGTTCAACTACACAACACAGGAAACGTTATTTACTACTTTTATAATTGATCCGGAAAAATAATGAATTATTTAATGTCGTAAAATGGAATTTATGTTAATTTTGTATTAAACATAATTAATTTTCATATTGCAATCATGTATATAAATAATGTTTGTAACGAAAATTAGTATAAAATAATAAATATACGTAGAGTAATTAGTACTTAAATTTTAATTCATTTTCAATATATAATTAATATATATTCAGAAAATACAAATTTCACTTCCAACTGTGGCTTTGTTCTGTGGACTATAGATTTCATCTATACTTTTTAACCTCATTATATATCTAATTTTAGAAAAGTAAGCGGTATGTTTATGTATCTTGTAGCGTACTGTAGCAAGAAATAACTGAATAATATTTTTAGGCATATCTTTGATTTACTAAGAACTACAATTCATTAATGAATACTGTCCATATTTAATATTAATACCGTAACACGCGTCTAATTTTAATCGTATTGTAGAACGAATATTGTGAATGATAGAAAGTATAAATATTACATTAAGATATAATTCCCAATAAAAGAGAAAAACGGATGAAAATTATGGAAAATCTAGATTATTATTTGAAGTTTAAATTAATATTAGAATTAGTGAAATAATTTGAGAAAACTAATTTTTGCAAATTGGTGTATTTTTTTAAACTCTTAACTTCCAAAAATGATTAACATGCATTTATTTTTACCACGGTGTATTTCACTGCTGTCCCAATATGCATCAAACCTGATAAACGTTTAATAGAGCTCTATAACCAGTATAAGGGACTGAGCATAAGCACAGAGTTACGGAAAGGACAGCTATAGTAGTCCACCATCATCGAGATCGCGTATCCGAAACCAATGCTAAGTTGCAGGTTTTCAGAAATTAAACAAAGGGGATAAGACTTAGAAAACCTCTTCGGAAACATCGTCTTGACGACGTGCGGGAGTGTATCTGAAATTTGGGGCTGAATGCGCCATAATTTAAATTGACTCAAGTGATGGCTAATTATAGAGCATGCCTAGGCACTCGGAGCCTGTAACTCTACGGAATAGTAATAGTGGTATTTTTGATACTTATCGATGTAAAATAAAGGAACATTGCAATAAAAATGAAATGTGAGGAGAATCAAGATTGATATTCTAACGGGTAGAGAATTAATTGAATAAAAAGTTATCTATGATCGATGCGCTACCCAAACACTCCACAATTATTTACTGAATCGTGAATAGTCCACAATAAACCAAAAATAGCATTGCCCAAAATAAATTATATGAATTTTAGAGGACCGTAATGGGATGGTGTATGTGTACATATATGTAAAAATGGTGACTGTTCTCCTGCTCGCGCAAAACAGTTTAATATTTAAAAAAAATTATGATTCCTACGTTGATGTGATTTGAAATACAATCGAGTAAAATGTTAAGTAGATACATGACCAGGTGCAACTGACCATTTGCAGAGAGTTACGTGCATTCTGCCGTGCATGAAATGAAAGAGATCGGAAACATGTGTGAAGTTTATTAGTACTTTTTTCAACCTAAGAATATAGATAATCTCACAAGGATATAAAATAACTTTTTGTTTCCTGTTTTAATAGTAACGAGAAAACTAAGGAAAATATAAATTAGAAGACTAAGGGTTAGCGTCAGAGTTACAAATGTTCATAACAGAGTTACAAATGTTGAGAATCCGATAAAAAGTGCGTACTGTTCTATTCACGTATGATCCACAAATCAGTCTGAAGTATGAACGGTGTTGAAAATTCTTTTCTCTGAAGCCATTTTTTGACAGTTGTTTAATTTACATTCATTACATTATAAATAATTAAATTTTTTAATTTCAAATGGTGAATAGTTACATCAAATTTTACACTACCGACCCTGTATCATTAAATTACCAACATTGGAATTATTGTTCCTCTTTTTTCCATCATTTTATAAACTAGACGTCTCTTAATTATTACACTGCAATGACGTCATTTTGAAGTGTATCAATATTTTGAAATTTTTGCTTATGATGCATTCAAAATAATTACTTAACAGATATTCATCTCACTTCAAAGTATTTTGTTTGTTTTAATCAATGGCATTGTTCGCAAATATATATATATATATATATATATATATATATATGTATATATATATATATATATATATATATATATATATGTATACATATATATATATATACATATATATGTGGTATTTATAGTATTATAGTCTTAGTAATATTTGTAGTAACTTAAGGTATACATATATTTTATGTAATAATTTAGAACAAAAATATTTGCAAAAGTGAAGTAATAAAAAAGTGCTCTCTACTGGCGATTTGTCTATTTTTATTTGTTTTATATTTCCACCCTGACAAATCAGAAAAAATTAATCTATTCTGCAACATCATGACAGTCACTTCAATTAATCTACTTTCTTGATTAGACGTTGGACGTTTTAAAGTTATACTTTTTTAACGAAAAACGCATATTTCTTTACAATTTGAATTGCTTCGGCGTATTTTATGTTACAGTATAAAATTAACTCAAATTCTATAATGTAATAATAAGCTGTGTTATACACAGTGAGTTAATGAATAAAATGATTACTGTGTAAGATTAAAGATGAGCATCTCTTCACCGACTAAACACACATGAGTTTAGTCATTTGCTAGCACAAACGACTTGTTCTGTGTTGATTTAATACGATAAATTAAAGTTTGAAACAAATATTAAAACGAATTAAGTAGTAGTTTTTATATATTTTATACATAAAACATTAATAAAATTTGTTACCTTATTTATGTAAAAAGTTTTTATGCCGCAAATGTTTTTTTTTTAAAATAGCCTTCCTATTATTATTTACAATAACTGCCATGGTGTAATCATAAATTTTGTCTTAATAAAATAATATATGAAAATTTTACAGTAACAATTCAGGGAAAACGATTTATTCTTAAGTAATTCTTTTAACAAACAAATTGTCTGGTTTAACTAGTAAATTTAAGTAGATTTTTAATAAACAAAGGAAATAGACCTACGCCTGAGTCACGTAAAAATTACAGCGAGCAGTAAGATATTCCTCATGACGTATATTTGAATAGATCCTACACAACGAATAATCATGGAACCTAATTTCGCCCTCGGCAAGTCGTTCGTGATCAAATATTCCTCGTATTTCTCTACTGTATTTTGCGTACTACAATTTTAATAAAAAAAAGTCGATGATTATTTAAAGCAATATTTCTTTATCTACGTATGGTTTAATGCTAAATAATACTTTAGATATCAGTAAAAATTTGATTTTGAAAAGAACTTTGTAACATTTAAATATAAGCGCGAATAGGATTTAATGTAGTAATGAAACTAGCTTATATAGTCAGTAGTAATAACAATTTATAATAACTGCTTATATATACAATTGAGCACAATGAGCCAAAAAAAAATCAAAAACCGCGGAACACAGCATTTTGTCAACTTTTTTGGCGACATTTTAACATCACACACTAAAAAGTTTAATTTTTAAAAATGATCTCAACGTAAAAATTCAAATAATTCAAGTATTTATTTTATACGTAATAATTACTACAATTCAAGTTTTATTTTTTGAGAAAAATCAGAGTCTAATCGCTTTCGAGATTGCTAATTATGAATTTGTCTCTAAAACTACCAATGAAAATGGTGACCGCCACTAAACAACAATTAGATAAATTATTTTAAGAACACGTGAAACCATTGAAGGTAACAAAATATTATCATTTTAAAAACGTAATATATTTTTCTTTATAGTCTCAAAACAAAATAAATCATAATTATTAAATAAATAAGAAAATAAAACAGGACCACTATTTTCTTCAACGCCTTGATTAATTTCATCTGTGGTCATTGTTGGCGGCGACTCCAAGCAATTTACTCCTCTGAATTTTATGTAAGCTACAGAGTCACTTAAATTCGCAAGCTGATATGCATCCAGTCTTACATGCGCAAACGCAGGTAGCTGATTTATTGTAGTAGGTCTTAATGAATCACCTTTAATATTTCCGGTATCTTATTGTGCCCTAACCATAACAGATCTTTTAAGGATACTCTTTATACATTATGAAGGGGCATCGAGTGTAAGTGCGAATATCGACAAAATTAGATTTATCAGGACATTTTATTAGCAGTTGTAATAAACGATCGATACCTACATTTATTAATATTTTTGAAATTTTTCACGGATCATAATTGTATGATGCCTAAATACTTAAAATTTCGAATTCCTAAATATTTGTTTTCTCAGCATATGGGTATATAAAAATCTTAATAGCATTTTGTAAACTAGTGGTTCTTTAAATATTTCGTTAAATATATTTTTATTCCGGTTCACAAAATTAAATGTCGAAGTTGTGGCACGTCTCTAAACGAGTATTAAAAAGTATGTTCTTGGCACTTTTGTAATATTAGTTTCTTAACTCAAAATAAATTTATTTCGCCGGTTTATAACAATTTGAAATTAATATAGATTGTTTATGTTATGTTGTGAATAAAGATAGTTAAAATTTTATAATCCTCAAATTTCAAGAACGAAAAGTTCCTGCCTTCTTTTTCTTTAATAATGGGATTTAAAATCGTAGATATTTATTTAGCTTCAATATTTGTACACAAAAATAATTTTATTCTAATTATTTTTTTTCGTAACTTCAAATAAAAATAAACTGTAAAAATAGAAAGGATCGTCAAAAATAATGTTCCATGTGAACTCTGCAACAAAACTAAACTGATGCATGACCTGACAAAAATCAGCCACACCCTCTTTGCTTTCTACCTTCCTGACCCTTCACCATAATCACGATAATTATAATTCTACTTTCCAAGGATTTATGCTGTCCCTTCAGATACTGTAAAAGTTTATGTAACTTTCTAGATAAAAAAGCAAAATAGCATATAAAACATATAATTTCCTCTGCAAGATATCGCTCACGTGAATTCATATAAAGAAAAAATCATTAGTCGCAATTTTTAACAGTAAAATTTTTATGTATAACCTCAGAAATTCAATGGGAATTAATTGAAAACCCAATTAATACAATTCTATTTTCAGGTATGAACATAATTGAACTCGACTAATAGACCTTTATGAATAAATTTGTGAATATTGATTTACAAATTTATTATAAATATTTATTTTGACCACCATTTATATCAACGATCACTTAGCATCACGTAAAAAGGCATTCTGTCAGTCTAAGTTATTAACCCTTGATTGAGTTTACTAATTCAGACTAATCAATTTTTACAACTTAGTAGTTCTTACGCAGTAAATTCTAATCTATTTAGATTGCCTTGTTTACATTTTGTCGGTATTTATGGCTAACTGAAGCATTTAAATCGCTATCCATTTACGTTATATTTTTTAAGGCACCAATATCATGGAAGATTTAAACAGCACTTATATATAATAATGGCTGCTATATAATTGTCAATAAATCATGGCAGCGTCTAACTCTGAAACGGACCAGAAATATTCTTACAAGTTGTGTGCAATGTCGGCGTTTTGAATGTTAAATCAATGCTCGCTAGTACCTGTCAATATATTAATTTGTTTCAATTTTGAATACAAGAAATTAAACTATCAAATACAAACATTATTCTTCCATAAATTTCAATTAATCGATGTAATTTACGAAAGAATTCTGTTTTCACTAATGCCTATTATTAAGTATTAACTTATACTATTAGATAGGGAGTTTTTTGCATTATTTCGTGCATGAAGCTATTCATTCTGTCGCCGTTATTAAATTGTCGTCTTCCCAATGCTTTTATTTTTCTTCACATCTCCTCCAGAGAGCTAGTGAATATATAGCAACTAGTCCGAGTGTTCAATGAAAAAGGTTAACGAAATTACAATGCAGTTGCGACAATTAATTTTAAATTTTAGTCATTATTCCGAGGTTGTCATCGTGCAGGTAAAATCTACAACGAATCGGGACATTATTCATTATAGACTAACAGCTGGTTTGATCTTTCCTAATAATGGGCAATGATGTATAGTATTAATTTTTATAGGCTCAAAGAGATAATTTTTTAACCAACAAATCATCTTATGCTCAGATATATCGGTTTCATTTACGTAGGTCTTGTTTTATGTTTGCGGGAGTTGTAGGGAGTTTTCTCGTCCCTACTATGCCCTATATACCTATTTTAGATGTATTAAATTTAGATAAAGAGACACACCTACGACGTCGCAATGCAATAAAATGTCACGTTCATTAATTTCGATATTATACGTGTGCTTATTATTACGCTAGAAATTTACGAAATTAATCTAAAGAAATATATGTTATCTATGTCTGATTATTGTTGAAAATCTGGACAGTTTCAATAATTATTCCACACGATTCTCTACAGTAATTACAAAAGGTTTATGTAACTTTCTCGTTAATAAGTAGTGTGAATAATAACATATTTGTAAAAATTTTCTAAGTATCCAATCACTATAAGCTTAGTCATGCGTATTCATATATGTTTATATAGAGATCGCGGTGTTACACAGCTGAATCTATTATATCGGTCTGTGTGTAACCTTTCCTAAAAGAAGTGAATGCTCGGCAATAGGTCACCATCGCGCGTTTGTCCACATTACGGTGTTATCGAGGTCAGTGATAATTCACGTGGCACACGGCGGCGTGCGGCACCTATGGCATGATATAATTTGATGCCATAACTACAGAGATTTAAGGCTTACATAATATTTACATTAGTAAGTTTTTACTGAAAATACCAGTATTTCAATGCTGTTTATAACGCTTACACGAATTAAAAATATATTATAATAGAACAAGCTACTTTAATGATGTTTTTCACAATAAACGAACATCAGTAAACTTATCTGGACGTACGAATAATTAGTTACCGATTATGGTTGAAATTTAGAGAATAATAAGTAAAAGTTACCATACTTTCAAATTTATTTGGATGTATTTTTTAATTGAATATAATGGGAAGTCAACATCTGCTGTCATCGTGATATGTTGGGTTGATCACAAGGTTTATGACCTTTGTCCGCTCGGCGCATCGCGGGGATCCGAGTTCGATTCCCGGCCGCTCAGCGAGCGGAGCTACTAGTGTTCTGGATGGCTGTAAGAAATTACTTGCGTAGTTATACGTTTCTCAGATGTATTAATTTTATATAATGAAGTATGTAAATAAATATATAAATAATTATAATTAAAATATAGTGAATAGGTCTAAGTTAATTATTATACTGACATCTATAATAGTTTATAAAATTATATGGTTTTTTGGCTTCAAAACTGTTAAATAACAATCTATTTAGTGCCATATGTACATATATTTACCAATAAAAGCTGTAAAAATGTATATTAATGCACACTTTCAACTCAGTGCCCAAAAAATTTGCATTCACATTTTGAGTCTTGCACTTAGGACATTAAACAAAATTAAATACGTATTACTACCATTGGCTAACCAGTATGAGGCTGTGATCTCAAATATTATATACTTTCTCAATACTGCCTGGAGAGTAAAACTCGAGGCTGCAATTTAATAGATAGAATGGAGGCTAAAGGATAAACTTACCGAAAGCGATATTTTCTCGCGCTTACTTCGAGGGGAGGAAAATGTTTAAAAGCTAGGATTTGTTTACGTATTTCCGAGTTTTCTTTTCGCTTTTGTTGTTTCGAAATTCTCTCATCGTTTTCGATTAAATCGAATAAATACATCAATAAATAACTTTTGTATATTGTATGATATGGATATGGAGGAATGTGGTGAGAAATATTCATTTCCGGCTTTGCAATTTTAATCAGATTATTTAATATTAATGGTGTCAATTTCAGACCTACATCGTGGGAAATGTTTCATTATTGCTTACACTAACAAGAAGCTAATAAAAAATAGGAATTGTTAAATTTGTTATGAGTTTTTAAATTTATGTGTATCAACTTAAAACAAAATTCTGGATTACTCAAATCAATGCTTCTAGTTGTTAATGTTTTGAAATATTCAAATCGCACAAATTTTATCTGGAAAGGTACGTACGTACATCTCCTATTCTACGTATTATAGACCGACGGAGGTGACGTGAGTTTTGACGCAATCAATTTCTATTTATTTTTACGAATTCTCCATTGCTTGCTTAATAATCATGCATACGTCTAAATGAGGAAAAAAGTCTTGCCAAATTTCTAAGGGACCCTAGAGCGATTTTCTCCAAATATCCCAATTAACTTGATATTATTTGCAAACGTATATTTTTTGACTTGGGAAAAAATTCTTCTGTATACCAAGCAACCGTGA
Organism: Druceiella hillmani; assembly: GCA_039881145.1. NCBI lineage: Eukaryota > Metazoa > Arthropoda > Insecta > Lepidoptera > Hepialidae > Druceiella > Druceiella hillmani. The sequence continues at coordinate 8,197,148 of JAYKKI010000070.1, forward strand.
TAGTCTTTTGTTGGTCTAGAACAGCAATAGCCGATAAAATAATAATGGACTTTTTATAAAGGTACGTAAATTCGGCAAAAACTACTTGTCACAAAATTGTAATTAAGAACGCAATGATAGTCACACACCCAAAACTATACTAATAATAATATAATGTAATGTAAAACTACTTTATCTATTTGCCCTAATCCAATTTTATTTTGTAATAAAATTTATTAACGCATGCGATAAAATTTATATAGTGGCAATAGTATATATTAAACTCCTTATAATAGCAATATTTTACTGAAAGGATAATAAAACTGATAAATTTTAACTCGTGGGAAGAAATAAAATAAAATTATAAATTTTAGTATTTCTTTATCGTTAATTCATAGTTATGTTAAAAGATATTTATATCTAAAATATATTTTATATCTAAAAGTTTAAGTACTTCACAATTAATAATCACTTAATGTTGTGGTTGATTTGATTAAGAAGACTCCAGAGCAGTAAATATTTTGGTTAATAGTTTCGTGGGCCCGATTGATTATTTTCTTATTCTAAATTAATATTTTATTATATTGCTCTCTTCTCTTCTTAATCTTTCGATTATTTTTTTATTTCTCCAATATAATTGTTATTATCTGAAAGGCATAGAAAAAAAATCGTATTACGGCTTGAGTGATAAAAAGTGTAATTAGAATATAGTTTGAATCTATATATTTGAGTGCGTTATTGGATTAAAACTTTCCTAAATCTTAGCTTACACTTTAACCTAAGTCTCAATAACTTCTCGGTTTTAATTTCAGGCGTTCGTTTTTACTACCAGTTCTAATAAACAAATTGCAAGTTCCTTAAAGTATTTTGGTCAAAAAAGTTCTTTACTTTTTGTTCAGTATCTATAAAACTACCTCAGTGAATTTTACTAAAATTGGTTTAGTAGTTTTCTACTATGCTCAAATAAACAGTTAAATGAAAAACAGACAAACAGATAAAACATGCCTTAAAAACATTAGAAAGAGACAAAAGGTAGACTCATGTTGCTTCATGACAAAAGGTAGCCACAACAAGAAGATAAAAATTTCAATTATTTTTATTTTCTTCAAGTCATGCAACGCAAGGGACGAAAATGTAAATTTTCAGGAAATGTAAACGCGGCTTAGAACGTAAGGTAAAATCGTAAGGGTAGAAACTGTAGAATAAGTTGAAGTTGTTTTTAAGCGATCTGTAACTAGTTCTACTACTTTTGCTATTTCAACATATCACTGTAAACTTCTACAGTTTACGCTTTATTCAGTAACTCTATGTTTTAAATATACACCTGTTTTATAGTAACTGACTGTTGATCAAATTGCAGATTGAGATGTTAGAATTCAGGTTCTTGTATCCTTTGTAAAGATATAAAATTGGTAATAATACGTATATTTACCAACATTTCCTCTCGGGACTATTTGTAACGATACCGGCCGAAGATTGTGCATGAAACAATATAATATTTAATAGGTGTATTTTAAAATACACGCTTATAGTAATCAGCATTGGGTTGTTGATTTTATCACAATAAAAAATTAAACGGACATGTAAATTATTACAGTTGGCAAAAGATTGCTCATATAATTGGCCATTCATATTATGGGTATAAGAAATTGACGAAAATTAAATATAATTTTTTTTAAAACCTAATTTTATAGCATTTGTGATTAATTAGAATGGCGTGTAATATGCATAGCTTAATTTAAGGAGCTTACTTACGTTATTTTATTTGTTTATAAATTAACATCTTGCCTTCTTTGTTCTACTTTATGTTATGTTATGACAATAAGAATATATGTGTCCGTTTATATTGATTCAAAAACCGTCATAATTTAAGTGTTACTAACACAGGCAAAATCCGAACATAAAATTACTCTTGTTAATCTTAATTACAAACTTAATATTAAAAAAAAACTATGCAAGTTCAAATTGCACTAGGATATCAATTCCGTACCATGAAATATGGTTGATCAATATAACATTGATGTTAACCAGCAATCAATTAATACGATACATAATAGTTTACCTTTATTTAAAATTTGTTAAGATCTTTGTACAATTCTCGAAAACTATCAGTTTCAGGCACTTTTAATGGAATTTTAGATAAGTTTCTGTCGTCAATAATAAAATATAATAATTTTTTTTTAATCTTACATGCCCGTCCCCCTTCTTTCTTGTTAACTTGGAGAAAAGGACGTACAGGGTGACTGCATATTTTTTGCGGCGTTTTTGACAATATATAGAAAAATACGTAAAATAATACAAAAAATATTGTTTTAGAAAACTTTAAAAAGCATAAAATTTTTGTCTCCCTATTTTTGACTCCCTAAAATTGGCAAACATTTTTTTTGAGATTTCCATTGCAGCCTATGTGTACAAGGAATAATTATAACTATGTCAATTTTGAAATAAAATAATTTCAGAGAAAAATAGCCGTGACGACGTCTCGTTATTAGGACAAGGTCGACGACACGCCTTTTTGTCATTTTGGTACAAAATCTTAAAACAATCCGAAAAAGGTGGGCAATAAATGAATTCGGAAACAGACAGCTAGATACTATATTATTTATGAAACAAGGTGATGTTTTTAAGGAAAATATTTAAAATATACCTAAGGAAAAACTCTTTTTAATTGAAAACTTATGTGATATAAATAATAATTTAGGAACTATGGTAGGGAAATCCCTTTCCAAATTATTTCCCCACATTGGGATAGTAGTTACTTTCTGTATTTTGCAAGTCTGGTAAAATATTTTCTTTTACCTATTCCGTATTGCTATAATTCATATAAACAGTAATATGTTTCTTACTTGGGCTCATACTTAAAGATGTGGGGCTGACAGGTTATAAAGGTGACCTTTCAATGTAAGTCAATGACACGGGGTTGATTATTTTTTTTCGTTTCTGTCATTGATAACAGCCTATTTAATGTCTGCTAGAACTCTGTTTTTGTTGATTTAGGCATATCATCTACGTCGGTAGACTTAAACATTTACTTTTTTCGTTTTTACTCAGTTATAATTTGGCTTCGACTTGGAGTTTAAGTGCTTTTTATTTACTAGGTTGTCTCGGTTGGTATAAGGTATTTCATTTAGAGTTTGTGAAAATCAAATAGAATTTTATTGGTGTTTTTAAGATAGAAGTATTATATAACACAATGTATTACCGATATGTATATTTAAACCAGAAGTACTGCAAATCGTTTTGAACCAGGGGTTTAATAAATATGTGTTAAAATAAATTTTTCTCCAGAAAATTATATTATCATTTTCTGAATATAATGAATATATTATAGCTATAGATTTAAAATAAGACATCGTTAAGTAATTTGTTAATAAGCTTTTTCTCCATGATATTTGTTATAAAATTAGTATCTTCTTTAATATGCGACAAAATAAAAATCTGAGGTTCTATTCCATGAGAAATCACATAAGATTACGAACTGTTACATATGGAAGTCTTTGCCTTGCAGGTGATGTTTTGTTGTCGTATCAGAATAGGGTTTTGCTGGTGAATGGAAATTTTGAACGGTTAAAAAGTAGTCAGAGGTCACCAGTTACAGATAGAATGCCATTGAGATGGCTAAGAAAGAGAAAAAGCTGCATATATGGTTAGGATAGATAAAAGGTGGTTAAATAAAGCAAATACTGAGAGAGAGTTTCTTATGGATTCCCCGTCTTTTCCCCTTACATAATATATATATAGAAGTTAGTTGACTACTAAAATGCTAATCGCTAAAAAAGTTATCGCTATGAAAGCTCTAAAAGCAACACAGGTCGACCAGATGTACGTAACAATGATAAAAAATATTTAGTCTAGTTATAAAAGCAGAATTAGGCTAGAAAATATCTGAATATTTGTAAATATTGAAAGAAGAGTCAGATAAGCAAACTTGCTCTCACCGACTTTATTTATAGTAGTTCCGCACCATAACCACACTATATCATAAAGGATCTCTACTAGAATAAGAAAGGAATTTTCAAAAATGTAAAACCTGTCATTCATCTTGCATTTATGGACACACATGAAAACATAACATATGTTTCTATCAGGAATCTCATAAGATACTCTTGGCATGGCTGACACATACTAGCAAAGATATGAAAAACAAACTAAACGAGAAAGATTACAAGGATTAAACAAAAAAAATTCAACCATTAAAACCACAGCTATTATTACAAAAATTTTAATCCCAAACAAATAAAATATGAATATTTAAAAAAATAGGAACATTGGAGAATACGAGATTACGGCATCTCATGAATGATATAGTCAATAAAACATCATTTTGAGTCTCGTGGCTGGTGCGCTAAAAATGTAATTTTTTTTGGGTTTTTCAAATAATATTTGGACCTGATGAGTATCGAATATCTGGTAAAAATAAATAGTTGAAATTGCTAAAATTGACAATTATATTTGATTAGTGTCTAATACCGACTTTTTTTGAAACTACTCAACTTTAATTTAATTTGAAACTACTCAACAAGATATACTACTTGTACACTCATTTGTCATTATTTCGAGTAGAGGAACACTGTTTAAGAATAAATATAGAAAAGTCAGACAAACAAATATTGTCGAGTAAAATATCTTCATATATCTACAATATGTAAAACAATATAAATAGACGTAAAGTTGAATAAAAAAATAGCTGCGCAGAGGTAATTTTTATCGATATCTTGGAAAGATTAAAAAAAATAGTTTTTCATTTGGGATTTAATTAAATAATAGTCAACCGATTTATGAAGTAGACAAGGATATACGTTCAGTTTTAATCTAACGCGACATATCTATTGCCTACATTTTGTAAAACGATATTAACTGTAATGTGTTTTAATAAAAATCGTTTTTTAAAGCCACTAAATATAAAAAAAATATGATTATGAAGTAAAACTATAATTTGGGATAATATCGTTAAATATAATTTTTAAAAGCATATCTCAAATTGTTTAATATATTTCTTAATATCCACCTTCCACCTGATGCACTGTTGAACTCGTTTAAAATAGAAATAGGCACATTTTGTAAAATCCTCAAAAGGTTTCTCAAGAGATTTGCACTCAGCTTTGCATACTTTATTTTTCATGTAACTCCAAAGAAATAAAATAATGGTGGTTAAATCTAAAGATCGAGTCGACCAAGAATTTGGGCAATGACAACCTATGTAGATTCTATATCCTTGAACGATTTATGAGAAAAGTAAATTAATTAGTTTTCGAGGAGTTTGTGGACAAATTGTGATAATAAATGAAGAAGCTCTGCTCTCATACGATTTGGAGGAAAAAGGCATGCATACCTAATGTACTTCACACATTAAGCGTACACCTATGCTGGAAAGTAGTTTATGAGGATAAATGAGTATTCTATTGAGCCCACAAATATCTATTTATTTGATTCCACATTTCGTAAGAAGGTAATTTAATCGATCTAAAGCACTTTTTTAAAATCCAAGGTAATGATCATATTGTTAAACAAACCATTCGCAAAGTCTTCCATAAAAGATGGAAAGAGGGTACTGAAGGTGATGGAAGAAGGTATGTAGGTCCTCTGATGGAAGAAGGTACTGAAGGTTATCTCCTGTTTAAGCAATTTGTGAACCGTTGCTTGTCTAACTAGTTAGAGTCAATTGAAAATTCGAGTACTTGTGGTTAACAAATTGACTAGAAAAGTACCAGATCATCGCAACCTTTGTACAGCACTTATGATAATCCAAAAATTTGCAATTGACGTTAGTATGAGAAATGCTACCTATATAAATGTAAGGCAGCATTTGTATCACAGTCACATACCCCATTAAACAAAATTATATCAAAATATTTACAATTTTAAATTTAATAAACATATTTGAAAACAAAATACAATTTAACATAATCAAATTTAACAATGAAAATAAAACACGACCGAATTTGTGGCACTAATGATAAACTCAAGTCCAATTAATAAATCCAATAAAGATTTCGTAAGTTTGTCCATAAATGATGTGGCGAAGAGAGCCGTTTGCATACGTAATGAAGAATAGCAAGCACCAAAATATGAAATTGCTGCTCCGAACGTGGTTTTATAAACCATTGTGTGCGACTTATATGTAAACAATGTTCCATCACCGATGACAGCGGTGCACTGATACATATTTTTGTAAGGAAAATGTCTCGCCGTAAAGCGTAATTGGCTTTTCGTCCTTGACCCCGACCAAAGGTTTGATAGTCATTCAATTAAATGTCACTTATTTGTTGTTATGCGGTTTTAACAACTATTAGTTCTTTTACTGTCACCATTTAGTAAATGGCTATTTAGCAAATAGCTGTTTAAACTTTTCCACATTTTGTTGCTTGAGGTTTTTCTTATCTTGTGTTGCGATGTAATTATTTATGTAAATATTTAAGAAAACTAAAGGTCCCACGCTACTTGCAAAGTTTCACATTATTAATAGAGCATCAATTTTAGTAGATTACATTTAAGAAATAAACAATTTGAATAAAAAAAACACTTTTAGAAGATCAGAACATTTAAAGAAATGAAATCATGACGTCATATATATGTCGAATGTCTATAAGCACTAAGTAATCAGAATTGCTACAATTTACAGTTAATTTTTTTTTAGTATTAAATATCAAACTCTAAATATTTTACGTAATGTGTTACTAATACATGTAAACACTTGCCTTTATTTTGTGAAGATAAACACAGTTTACGAATTCGTTTTTCTGAAACCTGAAATTGCGTGACACAATTTCATTCAAAATAGTTTTGCGAGTAATTTAGGGTTTCTATTGGTTTCTGATTTTATGGAAAAGACTTTTTATCAGTTATATTGAAGTAGTGAGTAATATTATTTAATAAAGAAATGAAAAATGTTGGAAACAATTTTAATAAATTTGCAACAAAATTTCAGACATAAACTGGAATAACCATTGTTTTAATTTTTCAATTTATAAAATTAAGAATTACTTCACTTTTTCATATTCAATATATTTTTAAAACTTTGGATATATTGGCAAACAACTATCTACTAGATTAAGCAACGATATTAAAGAGGTTGACAGAAAAGGTGATAAAACTTGAATTTAAAAACAAAATATTTATTTTTTCGGAATCTAACATTTAGATCTGATATCAAGATAACCAAAAGGCGCAAAGAAGCAAAGTTATCATATAATATATAGCCATGGGGAGAAGTATTCTCAAGGTAAAAATTTTGGATAAGGCAAGACATACAAAAATGAGAGAGATGACAAAAGTAGTGGTATATTATGATACTCAACGAAACATAAATTACCATTCGTTTCATGAATGCAAAAAGCTAAGTGGTAAAATATAGGGAAGTAATGGAAGGGACCAACAAATAAAAGTAGACAAGGCAGGCCAAACACAAGTTGGGCGGGCAGATAGAAAAGGACCGAAAACAAAAAAACTGGATAATTCTTGCGATAGACCTTGAGTACTGGAAGAAGCTTGGGAAGGTCTTTACCTAAATGGCGTTGTATACAAATTTATAAGTTAATTTAACACTATGCTTTAAGGTTTTTTTTGTGATCATGGAATAAAGACACCTTCTTATTTTTAATTTACTTATTTAAATCTAGATAATTTATTGAAAGTTATCATGAAACCATGTTTTACATTTCCGAAATGGCTAATTTAAAAATTCTGAAGAAAGATAGCTAATAGAATTTTTTTCATGGACAAGGAGAACAGGAGAACTGAACATTTAGTAAAGTCACGACCCTAAATCTCATAATTTTTGAGTGCACGATATTTTAACGCCTGAATAATATATTAATACGATTAAAAATAATATTAATGTTTGTGAATTGTTTAATAAATATACCCTTAATTGTAAAATATTTTTTAAAGTTTGCAATATTAAATAGTATCTTTCATAAATGTTTGACACGCTTAACATAACTGCAATTTTAAAGACCCGAAAGTGTCAGAATTATAGAAGTTGACAGAGTTTGAGTTTGCAGTTAGTTACCGGGTTGAAATTTAGTTTAAAAAACATTATGCCGTCCACTATATGAGTATAACCGATCTATAATACATTTACATATCTATAATATATCATTGAGGGATAAAGCCCCGTTATACGCCATTAGAATTGAAACATCCCACTTTTAACTTTATTCACACTGCCCACCGTTTTTGTCAAACTAGTAAAAGATAATGGCGATTTGCTCAAGGAACGTATATTAAAACAAACAAATATGATTTATAAAATCTCGTTTTGAAAATATACGGACGTATACAGGCGATGAAGACTTATCAAATGTGATGAGTTATTATGTATATAGCCTTGATAATGTAAAACTGCTGAAAATTAACACTTTAACGTACCATTACATTTGTATTTCTCTTTCCGCGACCTTCATTACGTACGTAGCGGCTAAGCTGCTGATTGAGTCTTACCTGTTGCGCAACGTGTACTGCCATCCATCTCACCGGAACGAGTATTTTTTTGATCGCTTGAATTATCGTGAAAGGTAAAATGGATAACCTCTCTGAATGAAATATTGGAGGATTAACTAGGGATATGTTTAATAGTTTAGCATTTTAATCATGATGATATTTTAAATTAGAAATGTATTGGTTGGCAATAAACGTGGTAGTATCAGAGTGCTTGAGAATATTATTCCGTATATTCTATATCTTTCCTTTATGCATTTATGTATGCTGCATCTCATGTTTAGCCTAGTCTATAATACTATAGATTACACATTTATGACTTAGTTTTTGAAAAAATAATTTGAAATTAAATTTAAACTCGATATGTATTCGTATGTAACTCGATATGTACTCGATAGTCTGATTATGAATTTCGCAAAAAGTAAGCTATATTGTAAATAAAGTTTACGGGTTTTATTTCATTGATGGCTTTTTGTCTATAATTTGTCTGGCCAAATTTGTTTTATTTTAAAAGCTATCTTTATTGATATATCTGATATAAACCTTTAAGATCATCTTTGATTTTGTATCTTTGGACTATGATGAGTGAAGATGTAATAAAATCACCGCGGAAGTCCCAAGTTAAGATATCTACTAAAGATGTATTTCCGACAAAATTAATCTAAAATAATAGAAGAAATACAACTGTATACGTATATATATCAATTATTTATATTCATAAGCAACGTATCCAGTGTATAATTATTAATTTAACGTATCCAGCGTAGTATTAATTTACAAAAACTTAGTAGAGTAATTAATAAATGTATAATTTTTGTTGCAAATCTTTAAATAAGTAAATTGTACTAATAGCTTAATACGAAAAATTTTATTTTAACTTACGAAATAATTTTGTCGGAGATATGACATATAATTTATACATATAATTGACATATAATTTCGTCGAAGATATTTATTTTTTAAAAGTATATTTTGAATAAAAAACCCCACTTCCCAATATAACTAATAACACTAACATTTGTTGCAAAATTTATCAAATCATACATGAAATTTGTTTCTTATTCTACTATGTGAAATTTAAACATTCCGCTAATTAAATTTTTTAAAATTATATATATCACTACGTCTGGTTTTATATATATTATATATGAATGATAAAAAACACAATTTATATTAAAAATGGTCGTAAATTATAATCAGCAAAGTTAAAGAATAGTTTGATGAATTGCAATGATGCTGAGAAAAAAATCTTGGTAACGCCTGACCTGACTGGTCGTAAATCTCGAGTGTAACGTTATCACATGACGTAATACCGAAGATACTGCTTCCGTTACATTAAATAACTCGTGGCATATATTGGTACTCCTGGTACATGTCGATGCTAATATATGGTTGCAATAAAGCAAAGACGAGCTTTTACATTCTTTTATAGGCGATACCAACGGTTCTATTTTCGCTTTTTGTTGCTGTGTAAGAATTTCCACCTGGCAATGTTAAGCGCGGGTTCGGTATTAATTTCTTTAGTATGAGTTTTTTAATTTTTTAAGCTAAGGAACGAAACATTAACGTACGATTTTTCTTTTTGATATCAAAGTAATTTAAAAAAGGGAACCTTTAGAGAAGCTTATAGGGCTTACTACATATATTTTCCTTTATTTCTTAAATTTGTTTTCGCAGTATCGTATTTTTAATAAAAAAATCTTATTATATTTAATAAAAAAAAACAGAATAAGGCAAAATTATAGTTATAAATTTATTCTTTAATTAGCTAATAATTTTATATTTTCCATCCATCTTGAAAGAATAGATAGCCGTAATAACAATCTGAAAAATGTCAGAAATAATCCTTTATAGATTTATATAATATTTATGACAAACACGGTTTTAATATTTTCCTCAATTTTAGAACTTTTTAAGAAAAATCAACTTTCCGTTTAAATGATATAGTAGTATGCATCGACATAAAATAGAAAATCAGAAAAAAACATATTTTCCGAACAGTAAGAATAGTTTATTTAACAAAAAAAATCGCTGCGAATTTATATATTTTCCTTTAGCACTATGCAATCTTCATTTTTAAGTGTGAAAAGATATTGAAATAAATAAAACTAAGTAAAAGAACGTTGTTTACAAATATTTAATGAAGAAGCCTTTCCAATGTCACTCACATACTTTGATGTCACAAATATTACTACCATATCTGCTACAGAATGTACGAAGAGGTATTGCATTCATTTGGTATATCTATTAATCTGTAATGTGCGAACATATGACATATTAGCAATTATACCCATTGAATTCAAAATATATATACGGATAAAATATGCTCCTGATGTCAATAAGAAATCGAATAAATTTAGCTCACCAACTTGATGTCGGGTCTACTAATACAATAATATATTCAATTTTATAAAATTATTCATACTTTTTTATCTCTTATTTCTATATTAGAATTTTTTCCCTCACAAAATTTCCTCGAACATGATTGTAAACTTTAAATGGTCGGAATAAGCCACAACGGATAAAAGCTTCCAACTTGAAAGTCTGTGTAAACTGCCGAGATTCACAGTTAACACCCATCTGCTGCAAAAAAAACTCCGGTACAAAGAATGTTTGCACCTTCATTTTTATTTATTACCTTCATTTTTCTTGTCAGTGTGGCTTCTCACAATGTATTAAATAAATAAAAGCAGCTTAAGTAAAAGAACCATAAAAAAGTCATTTCGGAGGGAAGAAACGATCGCTGTTTTTAAATGAATAACAAAGTAAGTTTTCAATGACCTTGAGACATCAATTTATGTAAACATTCGTTCCTTTTGAAACAGTTTATATTTTTTTGAGCGTCGTGATTGCTCGAATAAATTGCATATTCAATTCTTAGCAAGTTTAAAGTTATATATTGAAATATAAACGCCTGAATGATCCTTAATCAATAGCTTAATAAGTTCTTGAAGTAAAATTAATAGATTTACTCTTCGAAAATACACGCACAACTTAATTTTTATATAAGTGCGTTACTTGTAAATAACATACTTAACTATGTTTATTACGGTAAACATAGTTACGTAAAATTATATATTCACTTAATCTAAAAATGAAACGGATCAAAAATTTAAATTTCAAATTAGCGTTTTTTGAATCAGAAATAATCGTTACTAAATATAATAAAGTCATTGTAAAAACTTTTGTAATTTCTATGTTCATGCCTTTTATTTTTTTAAATTATTTTGATATTACGAATATCTAAGTAACACCCATTTTTGGGTCACCTTTTTTTAAGTATTATTTTGGTTCAAGTAGTGCGTATACGTGTTGAAAGTAAAGATTGTTTATAAAAAAAAGTTAGAAAACTAGAACTTCCCTTCCATTTTTCATTGAAATATAATAAGAAAAAAGGGCATGGGTTCAATTAAAAATCTGGGACGGTTCATTGTTGAATCGGCGTTTAAATCTTTACGAACGTTAACTACGTTCAACTATCATTTCGTTAGCCCTTGGTTATTTACTAGATACGTATATTTACTAGCTATTTCTTCTTTAATAATATGGACATGAATATTTTATAATGATAAATTAGATATCTTGTGTTTAAATATAAGTTTTCTTTGTCAATTGTGAAAAAATACCGAATTTATTCAAACATGCTGAATAAACTTGACAAATGTTAAACCAGACAAAGTACTATATATTATTTTAAATTTTAATTTTACATTTCGCTTTTTAGGAATATTTCTTTACGTAAATAATATTAACATTAGAAATATTTGAAATAACTCTTAAGCATTTCTTTGATCATTGATAAAGTTTTGATAAAACAGTCATCTAAGTGATGTAATGTGAAATTTCGCTTTGTGTAACAAGACAGTTTAGGAAGTGCCCTGTTTCTACCGCATTAATTATTCTTCTTTGATAGAATTCAGAGAAATTCACAAAGGTTGTGAGTATCGTGCAAGTTGTGAAATTACAGTAGGATTAACAGGTGACCTAGATTTTTTTTTGTCAAATGAAAGTCAAATGTCAGATTTTTATTTTATCCTTTTGGTAAATTAAAATGCAGAAAGTATATAATGAAAATATGTTAAAATATAATATGCATTGATTATTTTTTAAAATAGTATTTGTATTCTTTTTGAATTTTGACATACATCTCTACAAAAATATTTTCAATGAAAAATACCAAATTTCCGATATTTTTGGTAAAAAAAAAATAAAATTCCTTTTCAATTCAACTCTCATTCGATAACAATATTTTGTTGAACATAATTCTTGAATATGATTCTTCGAAAACTGCATACTATGCCATTTATGTCTTTCGTACCATCCCTGTATTTATATACTAACATTAATTTTTAGTGTGACAGTTTTAACAGTGGTAATTTTTATTAATAATATCCCGACCATCTGTTATGAATTACCAAATTGTGAGCAGTTTTACAGAGCAAAATACATAAAGAAAATATAAGAAAAAAAATTACGATTTATTTATCAGAAAAATTTACGATTTTTATTCGAAGTTATAAAACGTAATATAACATTTTATAACCGTGCTATTAAATTTTAGGAAATGGCATTTCTCTGTAGATACCCGCCCTGTGCAATTTTAAATATAGATAAACTGAAAAGCGCTATTGTCCAGAGGAAACTTATCTATGTCGTAAATCTCGTACCACGTGACGATGACGCGCAACGTTGTCTTCGATTTCATCACGTGAAATATACGTGTAGCTATACTGGCGGACGGCACAGGGTCATGTTGATATATAGTTGCAATAAAATGCTGGTGGAATTTTTATATTGTTTATGTTGATAAGCGGAAAGTAACCTCGCATTTTGTATTTTCTTCAAATTGCAATCCTTTCGGTGGTTAGTGCAGTTATTTGATCGTTATATGGGAAATAATTGTAAACAGGATGTATTCTTAATTTTTTTTTTCTTTATCGCGTACGTATAATATTTTTGAATCAACGAAAGAAATTTTAAAAAGGTTTTTTGGCAATTTTATTATGAATAATTATATAAGGGATCACAACATTCAAAATTTGGAAATTTAATATTTCTGATCCAATTTTAAAATCCTAATTTTAAAATGATTGAACTCCTTAGCGTGAAAATATTAGTATAAAACTATTTGAGGAAATAAATTAGAAGATTAACAAAAGCAAAACATCACAATTAAAAATAAAACAAAAAACCAAAATTCATTTATTTAAGTAACCTCTAACTATGAAGCTTGACGTTGAAAGTATGTATTCAAAATTATACGAATTATAATTTTGCCAATTTTTTAATTAAATTATTCATAATTTGTATGGTTTGATACACATTTTCAGTGGTACTATCTTTAGTTTTTTAATAAGTATAATTAGCGTGATTTGAAAAAGTTAGTTACGTTTTATAAAACTTTTATAAAATATAAAATTTCCATTTCATTAAACACAAAATCGTTATTAATATTTCCAGAGTTGTGGCATTTATATTGAACGGTCGTGGTCGGATAAAGACTATTTCCAGAAAACATAACTTCTACTTTAACAATATATGTATCCATGTTGCAATCACGTGTATATAATTTACGGAATGCTTATAATTTACGGAATGCTTATAATGTACAATATAATGTTCTATTATGGCAACGCATATAAACTAGCTGAGAGTGGGCATCAAAGAACAAATTGTTAAATTAATAAATTAAAGTTGTTAATAGTAAAAAGTATTGATTATCGTGAGCATAAAATAATTAACTTCAATTTTTAGCAGTGAATTTCAAACTTTTATTAACAAATTAACAAAAGAAGTACTTATTTTACAATCTGCAATATTATGTCTCAAAATTATGTATTATAAAAATGGTAAATTTACCGAAAGATGAAAGCCGGAACTAGGCAAACTCGTATCTTAATATTTCAGGGCAAAAAAAAATTAGATGTGAATACAAAGTATTGGAGGAAATTGCGCTTAGATGAATTTTTTGGTCCAATTGAGTGATTTCAATTATTTCCTCCTGTCTTTAATATGTAACATTGATGATTGATGATGATGAAAATTAAAAAAAAAAATATTAATCCAAATCGATTCAGTGGTTTCGAAATAAATTTAAACATAAATATTTATACGTATATAATACGTATATGTATGTACATTTCACCAATCATGAGTATAATTCAAATATCCACGAAATTCTAAACAAGCTATTCACAAATACTGTGAGACCCTCTTAGCAAACACGTTTCTTAGATTGAAATTTGTCGAAAATTTAAATTTGTTCGTAAAACCTTTTTATCTTCTAAACCAATTTATTAGTGACTTATAATTTATAGCAAAAGTTAGAGGCGCAAAATGAAGGCCGCATTAAATACCACAATTTTTCTTTTGACCGCAGTTTTCTGCGTCTCACAGATTAAACACACCCAGCTGATTTAAAAATATATTTAAAATATGTGGAGAGCAATAATCGTTGCTATGTAGTAATGATGAGTTCATAATGATTATTAAAAAAATATTAATATTTATAATATAATGAAATAAAAAAAATGGTTATATATGTAAATGTTATCGTTATGAGTAGACTGGAAGAGAGCTAGTAGTCGTACCACGTACAAGTTATTTTTAATGTCACGTTAACTGCCTGTGGTAAAGGTACTTTTACCACTTGGTTACTGATCATTTCAACTTCTCTTAATACAATTTGGTCGCAAGTAAAATACTGATTTTCTGAAATACGCGCTAACGTTTAGTAAACTTGTCATTAAAATTTACCGATAAAATTTATACTATAATTATAGTAGTAATAACATGCATATATGCGATAATTAAATGGGGTTATATTTTATTATTAATGTGAATTAGGATGCATTCTAAAATGCATTCTAGCATTTTTATTAGCTCTAGTTTCTTAGTTTTAGAAGTCACAAACATTAATAATTGTACAATTTAAATATTTCAAACGCAGCTCACATAATTTGATTTTCAATTATAAAAATTGTTACATGTTTGGAGAGAACTTTACAATTTTATTCCGCCTCTAACTAAGAAAACGCTGATTATGTTCTTGATTTTGTCACATTCACAATATCTCATGGTAATTAAACATGTCAAGTTGCCTTTTCCTTCCTTTAAGTTCTAGTTTCATACACCTTATTTTTTTTCCAAGTTGCACGAGCATAATAACAGTAATCTTATTCAGTCAAGCGTAAAAAATATTTTGATAACCTGCCTTCTCCCAAAAATACTTGTGTTTATGCACTTTTTTCAGCTCCATTTTCACAAGACTGTTAAGTTTACGATAGAACATAATTCTTAATTGTAGATTTATGGTTAGCAATAAATTTCCTAAACTATTGCGCCATTTTAGTGTGATAGAGAATAAAAATAAGAGACTAGCTCTTAAAAAATTGCAGAACGTACATTTTGTTATGCACAGCGGCCACTAATTTTACCGTTCATTTCTTTTAATGACTTATCATTTATTAATAGTTAAAAATCATTGTTGCAAGTTACCACGTGTTAGTGTGTTATTACCACCCTGTACTAATAACTAGGAAATGCGCGATATCTAATGAGTGACTTCTAACCCTACATTTTGAATTGAGAGCTATGATGTCATCTGTTTATAATATGTTAATAAAATGTAGTAATAGGTTTTACGTCAAATTAAACTCCAATATATAACTGGAAAGTATACTAAACCCTATTTCAAAGTTTTTTTAACATCCTGAAAAAATGCTTATTTAAGAAATAAAGTAATAGCATTTTTCTATTGACTTTGACTATATTTTATTTCAAATAATATCTACTTATCGTCTCAGATAAATATATAAACGAGTGTTTTTTTTAGTAGTCACTTCATTTCAATGGCAAAATAAATATGACTCAGTGTGGAAACTCATCTTTAATTCTTTTACAGAAATTACTATTCTCCCTTGATTTCCTTTCTGTGTTTGTTAATTCTTTTAAAATTTTAGTAGAATGTACCATTATTTTGAAAGTATTCTTTTCCAGGTTAATCTCTTAAAGTGTAACTCCATCAAAAATGTAAAATTGAAAAAGAAACCAAATTTAGTAACATGAACCGTCGAGTTCCTTGGATTTGCCGGTTAGAGAATTAAGATCTATATGAATGTCAAGTTTTTTTAAAGATTCTTAAAATGTAAAAAAAATAATATGGTTTAAAAAAATATTACTTGCTTATTGCTTCATTTTTAACTTTGCGAAGTTAAATTTTTTATGACGTAAATTGTAAATTAATGAAAAGTGTGTGAAACTTTACTCATCTATTTTAATTGTTTAATTATTTCCGTATCTTCTAGGGCTTTCAATAACAAAACAGCAAACAAACAAAACACAAAACAGTCATTGTTATTTCAATATCTGTGTAAATCAAAAATATAGCTGGTCTTATCAACATACACGGAACGTAACATTTGATTATATTATATATGCGTTCGCTAGTTAGTCGTTTTGGAATTTTATCTTTATTTTTGCCTTTGCGATATGTACGTAAATAATAATAATACAAATGTAAGTAAAAGGAAATGCGCTGAATAATATAGTCGTATTTAAGTGAAACATATACGAAATTATTTGAACTCTTTGCTTCGTATTTTTTTTATTTTATAAATCGTTATTCTTTCTTTTGATTCGTATTTTCTGCAATCTTTTTGACTATTCAGTGTTATTTTTTCAAAATAACACTTTTTATTTAAATACAATGTGAGATTATACTTCCTTAGATATTTAGAATAAATTTTTTTAAGGGACTAATTTGAAGAATTATTTTTTTTAAATAAACGTAATGCTTATAAATGACGTATACGCATACGTATTGTTAGTACGTCCCAAGTTATTATTGTGTTTTCTGTAATAAGAACTGGATTTCATAATATTAAAGTATATATATATATATATATATATATATATATATATATATATATATATATATATATATATATATATAATATACGTACAAATATAAATTTCGGGTTAGAAAATTTTAATTCGTAATAGGAGCAAATTTATATCTTGTTTCTATCAAAAAAATTATTTTTATATAACATTTCTTGCGAAAAACTTACCAAAAATTTTTAATTTCAATCTAATTTTCCATAATTATCTAAATAAATTACTATCCAAATTAAATAATTATTATTACTATCTAAACTATTTTTTGTGATTATATTTCGTTTTTGAAAATTGCCATTTGGTAAATTATATGTTATGCCTCGTATCGTTCCTATTGTGAACAACAGTATAAGATCAGGTATTTACTTATCACATTGTGTTACTTATACCTATTCAATGACTAAGTTATATCCGTTATGAAGGCCAGTGGAGCCTGATGTTATATAAATAAAAAGACCAAATTAAACCACTTATAAAGACAAAGGGGTTACCACAATTTCTCTTACCATATTTCGTTTTTGAAGATTGCGTTTAGATAAATTAGATGTTATGCCTTTTTCGGTTACTATTTTAAGCAACCGTAACCGTAGAAGTCAAGTATTTACGTATCGCAGTTTATTAGTTATTGACAAGTTATATCCACACTTAAGGCCAGTTGTTTCAATAAAAAACCGTATGAAATATTTATAAAAATACATGTAGATAGCGAGTATTTAATTTAATTCAATTTTCAGTTTAGTTTAGTGTAACAAGATATTAAACGTATACACAGTTTGTTGGTTAATTTGTATTGCAAGTTTTTTTTTATTCTTCTCTCAAACATCAAAAAAAAATTCTGTAGTATTCTATTCATCTGGGCTTAAATATTTTATATATAAATTTAAAATTTTTTTTAAGGAACGTTTTCTTGTCCTTTTTAAAAATATTTTATTTCCTTATAAAATTGTCTAATTGAAAAGATGATATTTTTAGTCTCTAATTATATTTACAAAAATGAATTACCAATTTAATCGATTTTACATCATGTGAGATAATATTTGCATCGCTTAGTATTCAGGGTCATATCAAGGGGTTGCCGCGTCGCGTCGCATCGTTTTGTTGAAATTGTGTGGAGTTATATTGTGTGATTTTCTGCACAAATATTTAGCCTTATTTAGATTCAAATACATCTAGAATATATATATATCTAGAATAAAATGAAATACAAGAAAGTATTATTTATTAAATAGGTCTTATTTTATATTCAGATGTCCATAGATATTCTTTTTATACTACCGATCTATCTCGATGTCCACAGGTCGTTCATTATTGTACTCAATCTGTACAAATATACAACATTTTATACAAATCCATTGCGATATAAATATTCTGAAGTTAAGTAACATTTACTCGTCGTCGTTTTAAGCACTGAACCGTGGTATTACTGTAAGCTCTTCGACCATCACCAATTGGACAAATATTATTTAATTATTTATTCTTTTATCTACTTTAACACATCACGGCGACGACGATTATTTCCAAGTCATTAATATTTTATGATTTTCAACCATTATTACGCAAATACTGAAGGGCGATTTTAGGAAAGTTGATTTCTAATCCAATGGAATGGATAATTTTACAGGAAAATTACTACAATAGATCGAACTTTATCTAACAGAACCTTTGAGACATAAATTTACTTAGGTGATGATTAAATAAAAAAAACTTTAAATGTAAAATTTTAGATTAGACATCGTCTTCATTTTTCAGTAAAAAAATTTATATTTTATTTCTAATATGTTCTGACAGCAAAAATTAATTTCTAATAGTTTTGGTACACAATTCTTTTTATGCCATTAACTGATAACAAATTTCCTTTTGTAAATATGTTGAAATAATTTTCTTCAATTTTCTTGGAAGTAATTTCAGAAAAAATATGGTGGTAAATTTTATTGCATTTCTTTTTTAAAGCGTTGATAAATGATTTTATCAAGTTAACTTATTACTTAAATAATGTGTTTCTTAACTTTCTGGATATTATTCGATACCCTTCTTATGATATATTTAAATAAAATAACGAAATGATATATTTTTGATTTGTATGACAAAATAAAAGCATAATTATACGAACCAAGACGCCAAAGTTCACTGTTTATTTACAATACAGAAACGGTGAACATAGAGAAAGAGATACAGCTATCCCGTTTTATTGTCATTTGTTATAAATTAAAATTACGGTGTTGAAATACTTGAGGTATTTAAACACCATAATCATTATCAATCATTAGAACAAAAATATTTAAGGAATTTCCCATCTCATTTTTAATGGTGAATTTTCGATACTATTAAATACAATACAAGTTTTTTACTACATTTAAATTTAAGTTTAAAAATTGGATATCAATCTATAATTATAATAGTCACCAATAAACGTAGTAAAAAAATATATATAATAAAAACGTAGTATACGTTTTAACACAAAAAAAATAGTTTTAATTAAACTATCAATAAATAATTTTACAATATAGTTTTTTACTGAATCTACTTGAATTGCATGCATATATTTAACGCACTTTATATTTTTAATACGAATATTTTTGAAGGGCCACAATTTAACTTTTTTTACCGCAGGCGTTTCTAACTTGAGATACTCTTTGAATCATTAAATTTGAAATATTCCGTCGACAATAAATAATTTATTAAATAATAGGGGATTATTTTAAAAAAATATGTTTCCTACAAATCAAAACATACATACATATATATATATGTATATATATATATATATATATATATATATATATATATATATATATATATATTATATATATATATATTTATATATATATATATATATATATATATATATATATATATATATATATGTGTGTGTGTGTGTGTGTGTGTGCGCGCGCGCGCGTGTGTGTGCGTGTGTGTGTGTGTGCCATGATGAATTTTTTTGCAATATAGTATAATTATTGTTAATGAAGGGTTTTTTCATAAAAGATCTGCTAATTATTCCAATTACAAACCTTTATCACTATTTGATATTTCTTATTATAATAATAAATGTTTGCTTCTTTAAAGATACGTAGAATAAATGCCCTAAAAACTTTGGCTCATTAGAATTACCAAATCGTATTTTTACTACTTTAAAAATATATTTAAAGAAGGAAAAAGAAGGATAAATAGTTAAAAGAAGGAAAGTTTGAGCACAAAGTATTTAATGCAGGCGTAATAGGCTATTTGACAACATCAAAAATATAACACACTTCGGGGTCATCCTATTAGATTATGACTAAGCGTATTGCTTTTCATTTTTGAAAGAATAAGTTTATACTTTATAAAAAACAAAACGTAACGAAATCACAATATTTCTTGAAATTCAATCAGCGTCGTTAACGCCCTATTTTAATTGTCACAGGATAATATCAGAGGCGAGTAAAACGCATTCATAACAAAATTACATTTTTTTATTCTCTTTGTTTATAGGCATTAATATCGATAGTATATTTAAAATACAAATATTACTTCATTAAAATGATCTTCACACATTGAATGAACTATAATGCTGTTTGGATCACTTTTTGTAGACGTATTTGTACATTGTGGCCATTTATACATCATTTTAATATTAACATAAATAATAATGCCCTTCAGCTAACCCGATCACGCCAGCCGCCATTATAGAAATTGCATTTTTAGGGCGAGTTCGAAAATTCCAACTTGAAAAGTGATTTACATGAAAAATACGGCATGGAAATCAGGAACAATTAAAAAAATGGACAGAGAACAATTTAAAAAATCAAGTCAAATAGCCTATTATATAATTTTTCCTGAAAATAAGCAATTTTAAAATTAAATTATTTCTGCCCTGTGTTTATCTAATTATTTCTGCTTCATTTATGTAATTTCTTTCAGAAAACGAAAAACATTAATCGAAATTTATTGGTATTAATAGTAAACGTGAATATAAATGCATTCACGTAAATAAAATACACATTTTTTGGCAGCATTTAACAATAGCCGATGAGGTTCAAAATACCCTCGATATTGCTAGATTGAGATTCTATTGTGAGAGATTCAAAAACTGTGTGAGCCGAGTGAGAGATTCAAAAACCGCGTGAGCCCAACTTGAACAACTTGAATAATTTCTTGAAGTAGACTATTATAACAGACTAGTTTAACTTTAATCTAGACTAGTATAACTTTGATCTTTTGGTTATTGACTATTTATTAGTGAATTCTAATTTATAGCAAAGCTTGGGGAGTCAACAAATGTGAATTCTGTATCCCGAATTGATGTTAAAATCGACATAAGAAAGCAATTACAACATTCTATCTTAACATTCCTCTTCATTATAATAAATTGCATGAAGTTCCCTTAAACACTCAACGGTTCACAGACGCGCCATTAAAATAATTTGCCGTTTAAAACTTAGGCATAATGATGGCCGCATTAAATACCGCAATTTTTCTTTTAACCGTAGTTTTTTGCGTCTCGCTGGTTAAACACACGCAGCCGAATTAAAAAGCGAGTTGAAAGGATATGTCGACTAATTATTATTGCTCTGTAATAATGATCAGGTCTTAATGAACATAAAAAAATATAAAGTAATTTGAGTTATTCCGTGTGCAAATTATTTTTAATATTACGTTAACTACTTGTATATTTTTTGATTTTATAACTTTGATCTTTTGGTTATTGACTATTTTAACGTCTCTTGACACAATGTGATAATACTAACGGTATGTAAACCTTTCATTATATTTTGCGTAAATAGTTTTATTAAAAAATTATGTGCCTTTCAATACTTATAAGTTATCATATGTGCAAGGAACACTCGTAGACCGAGTTTTACTCGTACTTAAAAATTTTTCATTATTGAATTGTTTTTACAAGTTTCGTATATGAGTTGCAAGCTTCATGTCACATTAAAACAACATTCTGTGCAGTTGTGAGTGAATTATGTCGGAACTAATATATATATATATATATATATATATATATATATATATATATATATATACATACATATATATATATATATATATATATTTACATATATATATATATATATATATATATATATATATATATATATATGTCGGACTTTTTGCTACGAGAACAATCTCTTACAGTCAACCAGAATACTAGTTCAGCCCGGCTCGACGAGCTGTCAGCAACCGTACCGGGGTCCTCGCAGTGCACGGCGAACCAAAAATTTGGCCACGTTGCAATTCCTGAATTCATGGAATTCTCAATTGATCAAATTTTTGGAGCTCCTATTTTGGGTGCTTCTTCAACCAAGATAGCAAGTTTTTTTGTGTATCATGTGCCACAATTTCCGAAATCATTACTGTATACGCTAAAACAGAAAAAATCGCACTCGACAATCACCTAGATGGTAATGTTGAGGCTAATAGGTAGACAGCAATTGTATACGGCTGTGATGGAAAATAAGAAGCATGCACTGTAAAAGTTACAGCTGAGCTGAATATCACTCACATAAACCCTACAAACATGAAAGCAGTTTACAGACAACTCTACAAGTAAGATTTATATGGACTTATTAGTCAAGGTTGTGTATTTCTTGATGTGTTTTCGACATATTTTTTTAATTCTCTGTAAATATTATAAACAAGCTCTAAGAACTGGACTTCAAATTAAGAAAATCATAGCCTGTACAGACAGAACTTCCTTCCAAAATCACGGACTACTTATATACCTTGTGATATTTTAACGTGTTTGGATTGACTTTTTCTTTCTAAAAATTCTAGCTTGGTGTTACCTTACTTATTTCTTTTGTTCCTAAATTGCCTGCGTATAATAATAGTAATCTTATTTATTCGAGTATTATATCAATTTGAATGACGAGAATTTTCCAAAAACTATTTTTTTTCGGCTAGCTATTTACAATGTGCGAAATTTATTATGGAAAATTTACATTACTGCATAATTCCTAATTCTAAACTACTTAATGGCTAGT
The DNA here is from genome assembly GCA_039881145.1 of Druceiella hillmani. NCBI lineage: Eukaryota > Metazoa > Arthropoda > Insecta > Lepidoptera > Hepialidae > Druceiella > Druceiella hillmani. The sequence goes on from JAYKKI010000070.1 coordinate 8,220,433, forward strand.
AAACAAGTTGTCCACATATTTACTAATTTTTGTATACTTAAAAACAAAAATAAGAACAGTCCTTTCTTGACATATTACAGACCAGACATATTATTGCTAACCAGACACTGCGGCTAAACATTTTTCAGTTAAATATTTTTAAATGACTTATCATTTATTAATGTTTAAAAATAATTGGCGCATGTTCCCAGTTGTTACTGTATTATAACCACCTTTTACTTATAACTGGTAAATGTAAGATATCTTGTAAACAAACCCTACCTGTACCGTGTAAATTGGGAGATATCTCGTCATCCATTCATAATGTGTTAACAAAACGTGCAATTTATTTCACGTTAAATTAAACTACATTATATGAATCGGTAGAAATTTGCTAAATCTCGTCAGTTTAAAAATGCACATATAAGAAATAAAAAGAAGTATTTTTCTGCTTAATATTATTCAAATAAACTTTTGAATAAATTTGCATTAATAATTAATAGTAAAATTATTTCTAGGGCCTATATTATTTAACTAGCCTCAGTTATCTCAATTAACTATTTTGCATTTCAGTTAGTATCCACTGACCGTCATCAGATAAATATATGAAGTAATGGGTTTATCTTAGTAGCCACTTAATTTCATTTGCAATTGCAATAAATTTAACTTAAAGTAAAACTCATCATTAATTCATTTTAAGAAATTATTATTGTACCTTGACGTTTTCTTCTTCGAAGTGTAATTAAATGTAGCATTATTTTGAAAGATTAATCTACTAAAGTAGAATCCAATTGTGACAAATTTGCATGAGTTTTTGAATCTTTAGAAAAAAAAACAAAATTTGTATCGATTTTAATTTTTTTATTTCCATGTCTACTACGAGTAAGTCTTTCAAAAATGATACATAATTTTTATTATTTAACATATTGTTATTTCAGTAACCTGCGTAAAGCAGGAACACATACGTATAATTAATCTTAATCGAGTTAAAACCTTTCAGCGATTATCTAAACCACTGGGTTATAAAACCAATTACGTATCGTTGGCAACTTTCACTCCGCAAGGCTGTCCATCACCTCGTTCCAAACTTAATGGACTCAACCAACCCACCCTCGTTGAGTCCGAGCCGCCACCCTGAGTAATCCTCAAGTATTTGTTTTATCTCCAAAACTAAGAGTAAAGTCCCACCTCGGGGACGTAAAAGCTTGATCCATTCATGCCCTCCATTACTCTACGTCAGTGGTTCTACGCACAGCATTTGCCCCGTCACACCAATTAACCTGATTGCTCACGTTTGATGTCGAGACAGCGGTTTGAAACAGGGGTGAAGGCAATTGGGTTTTCATTTCGCAAATATATGAAGCTAGTCTTCTCAATATACATGGGGCGTAACTTTTATTTACATTATATCCGTGTTCGCAAGTGAGTCGTTTTAGAATTTTATTTTTATTTTTGTGTTTGGGAAATATCTAAATTTCCGGTGGAGCTTAATGTTGTATACATAAAAAGACCAGATTAAGACATTATAAGAGAAAAATACATAATCACAATTTCTCTGATCACATTTAGTTTATGAAGATTGTCTTTCGATAAATTATATGTTATGCCGTTTTTGGTAACTATTTTAAGCAACCGTATAAGAAATGAGGTACTCATTTTGCAAATTATATCCACAATTAAGGTTAGTTGATTCAATAAAAGACCGTCTCAAATACTTATAAAAGTATAAGTAGGTAGCGAGTTCTTAATTTAATTAACTTTTCGGTTTAGTTTAGTGTAGTAAAAATTAAACGTGTACAAAGTTTGTTGGTTAATTGGTATTGAAAGTTTTTTTCTGATTCTTCTCTCAAGTATAATGAAAAATATTCTATAACATTGTTTTAATGAGGGCCTTCATTACTTCGAAATATTTTTTGTCATTAAAAATATTTTATTTATTTCTAAAATTTTCTTATTGAAACGTCGGTTTTACTTTCTTTCATCATAATTACAAGACTGAATCACCAGTTTAATCGAGTGTATGTGTTGTGTGTCGTTATGTGGGATAATATTCGTATCGCTTAATATTCAGGGCCAAATAAAGTGGTTGCCGCGTCGCATTGCATTGCTTTGAGGGATTGGGGTTTGAAGGTGTATTGTATGATTTTCTGCACAAATCTTTAACCCTATTATTATCGAAGTAGTATATCTCTAGAATGAGATGAAATACAAGAAAGTATCATTTTTTAAATAGGCCCTACCGGTTTACCATGTCCACAGTTTGCTCATGATTTTATTCGAATGGGCAACTTGTATAAATACAATTTTATACTAAACCTTTGTCGTATAAATATTCTGAAATTATACAACATTTACCCGTCTTCGATTGGATGCACTGAATCGTAGTATTATTGCAAGACCTTCGACTATTAAGAAAAATTATTTATTGCGGTGCCACTAAAATTTTCTGAATTTCTGGCATTACTATTTTAATTCCGAAGTCATTTTAGGAAAAGTCGATATCTAATCCAATTAAACGAATCACTTTATTGGGAAATTACAACCATAGGTCAAAATATAATTTTACTTATGACAATGGTCAGCTATACTTTAAATATAATTTTTTAATGAACATCGTTTTCAACAGCATTATTTCTAACATATTTATCAATAAAAATATATTTTATTTCTAAAATTGTTTCATTCCAAAGGTGATTTTTACTAGTCCTATGAAACTATTTATATTATGCCATTTGGTGCTAACAGACATTGTACTGTAAGTATGTTGAAATAATTTCCGAAAATTTTCTTCGAGGCAATTTAAAAAAAAATTTTGGGGGTCAATTTTGTATTGCATTCCTTTTTTTTAAGCATTGATAAATTATTTTGTTAAGGTAAGATTATTACTTTAGTAATATGTTTCTTAACTCTATGTACATTATTCGGTACTCTTTTCCATGATATATTTAAATAAAATTATAAAATGTTACTATATGTATGACAGAATAAAAGCATAGATCTAAGAGTCAAGATGCTAAAGTCCACCTTTTACTTGGGATAAAGAAACGGTGGACTTAGGGACAGAAAAAGCCGTCCCATTTTTTTCAATTGTTGTAAATTAAAATTATGGTGTTTAAATACCTCAATTAGAACAAAAATATTTAACATAAATATGGAAGAATTTGAAAATTCATTAATAAAGGTGAATTTCCAATATTATCATTTTTCTATAATCATTAATTTATGCTCTTATATTTACATATACTTTTAAAAGTTGGATATTAATCCAAACTCGTAATAGTCGGCAATAATACTGTCTTTTAATTTAAAATAATTTGCACTTAGCTTTAATTAAACTATCGAAAAATAATTTTACGATATGAGGATAGTGAATTTCTTTCAATAATTTATTCAAAGTGGGTGTTTTTCTGGAAAGAATCTAACTCGATGATTATTGAACACATTGTGATGAAAACATATTATCGACAAAGTCCTTTCCAGCCTTTTATTTTATTTGGCCTAATTTAACTGAAGATAGTATTATATTTTAACATTTAAGTGTGGATAAATAGTTAAAATAAGTAAAATGTGAACGCAAAGTATTTGATGAAGGCGTAATTATCCAGTTTCCTATTTACAAAGTGCAAAATTTCCTATGGGAAAGGATATTGGGCATTTTTGACTCGGTTTTTGAAGTGGCGGACAAAAACCAAAATACTTTTAAATTATAGAGGTTTATTCCAGTTTTCATTATCTGTCATCATTTTATCGCTTTGTAACGGGAATATTAAAATATTTAATAAAATATGTGTCATAATTATTAGGTGGACATTTTTTTTTATTTAATAAAAATACCACTCAGTAAGTTAAATACCACACTGTAACACTTGCATAGACTACGTCATAAGTGGCATGTATAGACAGTCTTTTTCTCGCATGTTATTACCTAAAACTAGTTTTGTTGCCCTCGCGCGCCGATCGCCACTTTTCACTTCGCACTCCTCGCAGTTCTACGTCATCCGTCGTTGTGATATGTGCATTTACTGAATTCTCATTATTGTGTTTATATAGACTACATTTCCTTTTCACACAATCCTTTTTCAAAAATATCATGAATACATAAGATTATTGTTACAAGAAATAATGCCACGAGATATAAGTTCTTAGCATTATTGTACATATATTAAAATAAAATATATATCAATGCTTTTGTGCGTCATCTTAATGAATGGTTTTTAATTTTATATTTGTATTGCTGGTATGGCAGCCACAATATGATATTTTTATGATACATGGGTCAGAAGTGTGAACAAAATGTTACAAATTCTTTGGATGATACACAATCAATATCCCACCAATGCTGGCAGAGATTTAATCGCTCATTCCAAAATCAGCAACAACGAGACCCGTTTCCCTTGCAAGTGTAAGTCTCGTTACTCCAGCAAGTATAACATCCATTGCCCCAACAAGCATTAAATTCACTACCCCAACAAGTACAGGAAAAGGCAGTCCAAGAAATAGCGATTGTGGGTCAATTGTGAGCAACAGAGCTTTAGTCTTTTTGTTATTTTTACTATATTTGCGTACACCCAATACAGCGCAACGCTGTATATTTAAAAAATGTAGGAATGTGACTTCATATATTATACTACAATATTACAGGTTACATTTATTTCGTAATAATTATCTCTTCATACCAAAACTTTCTCAAGTTTGCCAAATCCATTTCATGAAAAAAGATTCGGAACAACTTATTAATATTTAGATATCAGTACACGAAAACTTTAATAGCGCTCATTTTCTTGACATATTCAATATTTATGAATAGAGTTTGGAAATGGGAACTCAATTGAAGTTTGACAATATTGATGTGATTGATGATAACGAACTGCATTTTCGTACTGCTATGAATAAACATTAGTTCAATGCTATTTTAGATCAAACACCATCTCTCCGTGGGAGATCCAACTATCTCTCTGCTGTTTTAGGAGTTTACCTTACAAAAATAAGAACTGGTAAATCAGACGAGCCCTTGGCTTTATGTTTAATATGTTAAGAAAAACGGTATAAAAGGTAATAGTTATAAATAGCTCGAGAATGTGTGTTATAAAAGTTTGTTTCGGGTCACTTAAACCTGGATCATATGACGAGAGAAAATGTGGAGGCTCGAAACTTATCTATCCTGAGTAATATTTTCGTACGGTAACCAAAACGGGCCAGCGGCTTATGTGTGACGGAACATATATACTCGTATACTTGTAAAAAAGTGCCAATTTCTTTTTCCAGATGAAAATATATAGCATGCATAACTTCCTCAACTTGTTGAAACCATTTTTGTTTGTTTGCACAGATCCTTTATAATAGAAGTGATACTACAATCAGCCACAGTTTCGGATACTATAATAATGAGCCACATAATTCAGGATGAAGACTTTGCATAGCATTGATTTCTTAAAGCCGACGATGTTTTCATATAAGACAACAGCTTTAGAGACTCCCTCTCTGATATCGAAGAGCATGGATATAATCTGCATATGTCACCATCAAAGACAAGAGATGAGTAATTGAGCATTGCAGATGCTAATAGATGGAGATTAGTGACATTGTGCCGTTGATACTATTAAGGGTTGCTTCAAAAAGACTTTAAAATATTTCCCATGTATATTTCAATGAAGCAATTAGAAGTATCGACTATATGTAGATAACGCTTGTGCTGCACAGTTTATTATTATAATAAATGAAAATATAAATAGAGAAAATTAATTGGCGCAAAACGTCGTCGCGAATAACCTGAACAGACAGAGTTGCATTTGTGCCGCTAAAGGTAAACAATTTCGAGTTTGGAGACTTCACAGAGCTTACATATGAGAATTTTATTTTATTTACTTTGCAAACCATTTGAACTAACAAAGTCATATTGTACCCATGTGACCAAATGGTGTTCATTTGATATAATTATATTACTACATATAATTGGTACATTATAAAATATTAATTAGAGGCCGAATCTAGTCCTGTCATATACGAAGAAAATAGTATTACACAAAGAAAAGGAGTCTAGAAGATCATTACTGTTCCTATATCCACGGTCACATATATATATATATATATATATATATATATATGTGTGTGTGTGTGTGTGTGTGTGTGTGTGTGTGTGTGTGTATGTGTGTGTGTGGGTGTGGGTGTGGGTATATACGTGGGTATGTACGCATATTGCCAGCGTAATTTATTTTTTATTTTGGGTCTGATATCCGGAAACATTTAACGAACCTGCGGCTTATTTAGATGGACTGCCTATAGCAATCTATAGGCAGTCCATATAAATAAGCCGCAGGTTCGTTTATATAAGCCGAATAAAAGTAAGATAGAAATAAGTTTTAATTCTCATTTGTTGTTCCCTTCTATCTTTTTTATTTTTACACAAGTCTGTAACATAAACAAAAATTCTTTACGATACCTACTGCGTAATTCCTAATTCTAAACAATTTAATGGCTAGTAACAAGTTTCTTGAGATAATGAGCCATTTTTCTGTAATTAATAACAAAAATAAGAACAACCTTTTCTTAACTTCTTACGGACCAGACATCTGATTGCTAACTTTACCCTGCGACCAAAAATATTTCAGTCAAATATTTTTAAATGACTTATCACTTATTAAAGGTTACGTGATATCAGTTGTTACTGTGTTACGACCATTTTTACTAGTGGCTGAATACTTTGCAAATGACGCCTAAATATATCATGTAAATGGCAAGTTATCTCGCCATCCACCCATAATATGTTAACAGAATGTACAATGTATTTTACGTTAAATTAAACTCCGATATATAAATTGGTACAAATTTACTTAATCTCATTTCAAAATTATTTAATATTCTGAAAAAAATGCACATTTAGGAAATTAAGAAACAAGTATTTTTAGCTCAAAATTATTTAAACGAAACTTCCGAATAAATTTGTAATAATAATTAATAACAAAATGCTTTCTACTGCATATATTATTTAACTAGTCTAAATTATTGCAATTAACTATTTTGCAATTCAGGTAGTATCCACTTATGATCATTAGACAAATATATGATGTAATGGGTTTTTCTTAGTAGTCACTTAATTTCAATTGCAAGTGCAATTAATTTGACTTAAAAAAGAAAGTATCATTAGTTTATTTTAAGAAATTATCGTTATCCTCTGAGGCTTTTCTCTGCACATACTTCACTTTTAAGTATAACTAAATATACCGTGGTCTTGAAAGATCAATTTCCTAAAGTAGAATCCAACCAAAAATATAAATTTGAAAACGAGGCCAAGTTTGGGGGCATGAACAATTTAGAGTTTATTGGTCCCACAGGGGAAAGAGTTGAGATCTAAACAGATGTCAACTTTCATTAAATATCCTTAAAATAAAAAAAATCTGTTATCAAAAAGTACATACTACTAAACTTTTATATTTGTGAATTTCAATGTATACTAATTGTAAATAGATAACGTGTGTGAAAATTTCACTGTAGAAAATTTCTATCTCGTTAACTACCTAAACCACATTTATTAAATTGAAAATTTACAGTTCTTAGTAATTAACAAAATTACTAATCATTAGGTAAAATGGCTTGAAATGGTCGATGTAAATCACAGTCAATATGCATTCTTTTACCCGGCTGCAATACGAAAAGAAGGTCATTTCGTTAATTGGTCTTTGTGGTCCAAATGTTGGTCATTAGAGCTGGAATGGATAAATTTTTCCATTTTTTACAAATTAGGTATCGTTGGAATATTTTTAATGTTCCGAGTGCCTTTAGGGAGAATACGTTACGATCCATGCAATACAAATTACGTCATGATCCATGCAATACAGATTACGTCACGATGCATGTGATTTGCTCACCAGGCATTTTGTGCGAGCATTTTTGAAAATTGCGAGACATTTAATTTTAGGACGTATCTCGAAAGTAATAGCAGTTGTGAAAAATTCAAATGAATTTTTGAATCTTTTAAATGAAATTAAATTTATATTGATTTTTGTATTTTTTTATTTCCATGTCTACTAAGTCTCTCAAATATGAAACAGTCTTTTTAGTATTTAACATATTGTTGTTTCATTAACCTGCGTACAGCATATATATATATATATATATATATATATATATATATATATATATATATATATACATATATATATATATATATATATATATATATATATATATATAATTAATCTCAATCGAGTTAAAACCTTTCAGCGATTGTCTAAATCACTGAGTTATAAAACCAATTGCATATCGTTGGCAACTTTCACTCCGCAAGGCAGTTCATCATATCATTGCGAATTTAATGGATTCAACCGACTCGTTGAGTCCGAGCCGTCATACTGAGTAATCCTTAAGTGTTTTATCTCTAAAAATAAGAGTGAAAGTCCACCTCGGGAACTAAAAGGTTGATCTGGTCATGCCCTCCATTATTCTACGTCAGTGTTTCTACGCACAGAATTTGCCTCGTCATACCAATTAACCTGTTTGCTAGCTTGCTTGCCTCTGATGTCGAGACAATGGTTTGCATCTTTATTGTAGGTGATTGGATATTAATTTCGCATATTTATGGGATTGACCTTATCAATATAGTCTGATGTAACTTTTTATTATATTATGTCCGCGTTCGCAAGTGAATCGTTAGATTTTTACTTTATTTTTGTAGTTGTAGCAGGTACATAAATAATAACACAAATATAAGTAAAATGAAATACGTCGCATAATATATTCTTATTTAAATGAAAACATATACGAATTCTTCGCAGACTTTTGTATTTCGTATTACCTAGTCGACTATTCAAATTGCAGTTACAATAGTTTTATTTATTTTGACAATTTTTAATATTAGATCTAACTTCGAAAATTTGAATTATGATTTTGAGAAACTTTAGGTACAGGGTTGCCATCTATAGTGGTCCAAAATTTGTATTTTTGTATTGGACGTCTTAAGAAATCATTTGAAAACAACATTAGTTCCACGAAAATAAATAGTTTAGAAGTTACGATTTTTTCAGTTTATTTTTTTGAAAATTTTCCGATTTAGTCACATAAACCTGTCTAGTTGGTTTACTAATCCACTAAATCGAATGAAATTTAGTACAGAAGTAGAAAATACATGTAACTAGCATATAATGGAAGAGAACACAGTTTTTTAAGTATATGTCTAAATTGTACCGTTGTTTTAAAATGTTTTGTTTAGTTTAGTTTAATTTACGTAAAAACTATTTCATCTTTAAAAAATTACCATGAAATAAGAATGTTCTGCCGGCAAGTTTTAAAATAGATCTAAAAACTACTTAAAGTAGTCATAATTGTGCGAAAATAAAATTGTAATGATGAAGCAGTTACAATACATTCAGAAATTAAAATTATTTGCACTAAGTCGCTAAAAACACAATTGTACCATAAGTGTTAATTTGAAAATCTTTAAAAAGTTATTTTAATGTTAATAAAAGTTGATTACCATTAAAATAAATTTATTCTGGCTTCCATTTACCCAAGTATTCTTAAATCGTAAACCTAAAAAGTGCTTTTGTTAAGTATACATGTAAGTTGGGATCGAAATTAGACATAACATAAACGAATGTTATAAAAATTAAAAACAACAGTTTACAATAAATTTTCGGAGTGCCTTCCTTGGTTTGCAATGCACAAGCGACTCGACGTAAAAATTTATTTTCAACCTGTTAAATGGCCGTTGACTTTGTCTCACTTTTTATTGCCACTTGGATTTTTTGGCATAACCCTCGTTATGAAGTACTTTCCCGCGTGTCGATTGGATTGAGATCTGGTGATTGTGGCGGCCAAAGGATTGTATCTCCATGGCCGATCCGTCTCTCCGGATGTGACGCATTCAGATGCTTCCTCACTCTTAACGCAAAGTGACACGTTGCGCCGTCGTGCTGTAGCCACATATACTCTCGAACGTTTGGTGCGATATTGCGGAGAAAATAGGACAACTCATTTAGTTCATAGGGCGGATCCACAAACTGTTTATTAATGATACCGCTCCACAAATTCACGCGGTATCGTACTTGGAAACTTTTCTAATCAAATGCGGCTTAACTAACTACCGAATGGTAATAAGTATTATGCGTGTTGAATAGGTCAAACCGCTCAAATCGGCTTTCATCCGTCCACGAAATGTTATCAGAAAAATTTGGATCTTTCTGATTTCTAGCTGACGTTGCTTTAAAATCTCGGGTAATCCTCGGATTTTATCGGTTGTACTTTTTCATAGTGATAGAGCGAATAATATGCTAGCTATGTGTATTCTCTACTTCCATACCCAATTTCATTTAATTTAGTGGAATAGTAAATCAACTAGGCTGGTTTATGTGACTAAATCGGAAAATTTCCAGAAAAAAACTAAAAAAATCATAATTTCTAAACTATTTCGCGAAACTACTGTTGTTTTCAAATGATTTTTCTTGAGACTTCCAATACAAAAATAACAATTTTGGACTACTACAGATGGATAACCTGTATATAAAGTTTCTCAAAGTGAAAATTAAAATTTTCGAAGTATATATCTAATTTAACCAGTTTTCAAATTAAATAAAACTATTCTAACTGCAATGTCAACAGTCAACTAGGTAGTAGGAAATACAAGTCTGCGAAGAATTCAAATAATTTCGTATATGTTTTATTTAAATACGAGTATATTATGCAACGTATTTCATTTTACTTATATTTGTATTAATATTTATGTACCTGCTACAACTACAAAAATAAAATAAAAATCTAGAACGATTCACTTGCGAGCGCGGACATAATATAATAAAAAGTTACATCACACTATATTGATAAGACAGCCCCATAAATATGCGAAATGAATAGCCAATCACCTTCACCCCAGTTAGAAATAAACTTTAATAATGGTGTATTATATGCTGGCCTCACATGTGGCCAGCAATCCAACTAGAGTGATTTACATGACTAAATCGAGAAATTTCCAGAAAAAAAACTAAAAAATCATAACTTAATCATTGTCGCGGAACAAATGTTGTTTTCGTATGATTTGTTACGACGTCCCCTACAAGAAATTTTTGGGCCGCTACAAATGGGCAACCTATATTTAATTTAAAACTAACATTTAATTCGCAAGTTAATCTTTTTTGCTATTTACAGTATAATTATATATGTATATATATATATATATATATATATATATATATATATATATATATATACATATATATAAATATATATATATACATATATATATATATATATATATATATATATATATATACATATATATATATATATATATACATGGGTAAAACAAATATACACATAAATTCACCCATACCATATTTTATATATTTCTAAACCTAATTTTCATTACATTCTGAGAATAGCGGTATTCGTTCTGCTTGTGATTTCTTATTGCATTAAAATGATTTCTTACATATTTGTGTGACATAAATATTAAAGTCGATTATCACGAGACAGACAAGTAAGCCATTTACGCTTACTTTTTTCGATAAATTACAGGATATAGAGGGTAAACTACTTTATGTGTTTCTCTAGAGATTTATCTCCTCCAATATAAGCATTGATAATTTAGTTTGGAGTGTTACTAGCAATGATGGGAAGGGTTTTCAATATTAGACTTTCGAAAATAGTTTTCTTTGTCCTCAATCTGGAGATATATTTTAGAAGTGGTTTTGACTAATACTTCTCTACAGTACGCACTAAAAGGCAAATTGAAAACTTTTAGTTTCTGTCAAAACCTATTTAAGTTCGTTTATTGTTGTTACCTAGCAAGTTATCAAAGTGTTTAAGTTATTCACTACGTTTATCACACCTCTTTCTTAACAATTATCATGAGAATTACAACTAATCATTCAATTGGAAAATCAGTTCCTCTTTGAATTAAAACAATTAATTTTAATTAAAGTAGTCACTTGAAAAGAGAGCTCTTTGAAAGTAATTTTCCCAATTTTGAACACGTTTGTCATTCGACGTAGACTTAATTCCACGGAATATTACAAAATAAAATGGGAAACCATTAAAGTTTAAAAAAAAATGTTTAACATGCAGATTGGTGTGGGTGCTTGCAAAATATTAATTGGTGTTCAAAACTTGTCTCTAAAATATTTAGAAGTAGGTAAGTCTCGCTTGGATCTGGAAAATATTTTTTGTACAATGATTCTACTAAAAATTCTAATGATAATTTATAATTGAAATTTAATATTCAAATGAGATATTTATACCTTTCAACCATTTTGTGTCTAAACTAAGAATTTGATGATCATATTTCGTTAACGAAAATTGCCTTTCTCTAAATTATGCGGTATGACTTGTTCGGTTATTATAAACAACCGTATAAGAAGCCAGATATTTACTTATAACGGTATGCTTGCATAAAATTATATAGACATAAAAGACTATAAATATATAAAAATACCATATCAAAATACTTATCAAGAGGTAGCAGAAATAATTTTTGTCAATAAAAAATTTTTATTTTTTCAAAATACTTTTCATTTTATTGATTTTTCTTTAATTTCTCATCATCAAGGTTAAATTGCCAGTACCATCCATTTTGCTTTCTGTATAATCAATATTCATAGCGAAATAAGGGACTTTTGCGTTGCATCCCTTTGATGGTGTCATATAGAAGTATATCGTCTATCTAAGAGGTCTAACTAATAATAATGATACAAGAAAAATATTTCTTCTTAATATAATTTTTAGGCATCCATAGAAACCGGTTCGCAGTACCGATTTATGAAAATATATTCAGGTTGCTCGTTATCGTACTCGAATAAGCAATCTAAATTAACATGCACAATTTTATATAGTCATTGTGTTATAAATTTTGTGAAGTACCCACATTTGATTACTTACCCACATTTGATTACAAAGAAAGTATCGTGACATTATGGTAAGCTTTACGGCTATAAGTTATTGGACAAACATTTCTTGTTGCGGTACAAAATTCTGAGAGAATATTTTAGAGAAAGTCGATTTTTAACAAATTATTTTTCAGGAAAATCGCTATATTAGATCGAAATTAATCGAATAGAATTTTACAAACACTAATTTTCTTTAGATGATGATTATTAAACATAAAAATCTTAAACATAAAATTGCATATTGGGCATAGAGAGCTTTCTTAGCATTGTTATTACACTAAAAGTTTTATGAAATTATTAAATCAATGCTGTCATCATGTTATATTCAACTAAATAATAAAATGTTACTATTTATGTGATAAAATCAAAGAACATTAGTGAAGATATGCCTTTTTGAGACAGTAAAGGCCTGTATTACAAAAAAAACCATTTTGTACGAGTATGAAGAAATTTGCAATCCGCCATCAAATTTTAATGCATTATGTTAATTTTTATGTGCTTTTGTTCTTTCATTTACATGTATCAAAAAATTACAGTAATACCTCTATTTCTTTTTCGTAATGAAATAATGACCACCGAGACCTATTTTCTTAAAATGCTTCATTTCTATGTATGTTAATCATCAGTGAAATTCGCATTCTTGCTAAGCTGCATTGATTCCAGAAGTAAACATAACAAAATACGTAAGTAAATTATATTATCTATGACAATATTTAACAAGCGCCTTTAGACATTTCCATTTCTGTTACAGCGAGCGCTGCAGTCGATTTTGTTACCCCTACTCTGTGGTTCGCACCAGGCCAATATGAAAACTTTTTGCACCACGCATATTAACTTGACCAATTGTTTGGATAGTTAAATATAAATTATTATGCCAATAAATAATTTCGTTAGTTTTTTTTCGAAAAACACTTTCGGCAAATTTATGCTTTTATTATTTTTTTTGTATTTATGTAATTTCGCCAGTATATCGAATATGAATTTCTTTAAACTAAAAAAATATTTATGTAATATACAACTGTTTAAATTTCATATGAGAAATTTTTCGGTTTAATATATGATTATATATGTATAAATAAGCATATCTCTATACTTATTTAAACTAATTCTAATAATGTAATATAATTAATGACTATGTAGTGTTTTAACATTATTTGTGACAAAAAATTTTGCTTAGCTACAATGTATTATTTTTGGAGGATAGTATAAATAGAGTTTATGTAAGCATTCTTACGAAAAAACTGTCAAATCCGGAAAAAAAACAGCTGATACATCACAAAACTTAATCTCTGTTTTTTTTCTATACTCCAATTGTCTTTATAATACTAAGTTGCTACTTCTTTGAAGGAAAATATTACCATTAAAATTTTGCACTTATCGGTACCGCCCAATATTATTTTATTACTTAAAAAATATATTTATAATAATTTGATATTACAATTTAACTAAAAATATCATTAATATTATCAAATTGCGACTAGTGTTTTAGAACTTATATGTTACCACCCAGTAACCGATAGATCGTAGATATTTAGGTCAGTTAAACAAAATGTGATATTCCCAGAATGGACATAGCGAATGTTGACACGCGCTGCGGCGAGCAAACTCGGCGCCCTAATTAAATGGTTATGGATTCGTCAAACAAAATATCAAAGGGAGGCGTGTAGCAAAAACCTTCGATTAGTTGATACAGAATTAGCGTTGAGACCGGCTAATACGAGCAGATATAACGAATTTACTTATAATACTTACTATTATAACCGAATTGACGTCCGGTACCGTAAACCAATATTTGTACACAGTAACCAATATTTGATATATTTAATGAATATACGTTTGGAAATCACAATCATACTCCATTGGTATTTATAAGAAAGTACAGTTATTTTTCAAGTAATGACATTAAAAACCCTTGTTTCAATGTAATCAATCGACGACGAGACGCGGATAGCGTTTCTTTCTAGAAATTAGTTTAATAAATATTCCAAAAATTAGTTTTCTTAGAAATCCTGTAACCAGTTTCAGGTAATTCATTTTGAAATCGAAAAAAATCACTTGCGCTGCTTAATTTATTTAAAAACAGGCGAACGTATGTAAAAAAAAAGTACTTTTTTAAATTGATATAGCAAACTGATTTTTGGGTTCTTGAGCAGGAGATAACGCGACTGTGATCAAAAATTTTTTTTTGTACATTATCCAATATAAGAAATATGTTATTTCAACTTTAACGCGAGGGCTTAAGCGTCCTGCAGAGTATACACACCGAGAGCCATGCGGCATCATCAAAACGACGCAGCGAACACCTTATCGGGCTTTGAATGTTTAGCGGTGCGATTAATATTTAACCATAAAAAATATTGATGTTACTGGTAATTCAATACTTTTCTTAACTATTTCCATAAAGGTTTTGTTTATGGTAGTGAAGTGTTTAAGTGTAACTATAGATTAATTATTAATAATGAAAATAAGAATAATAATTTAATTATAGCTTTCATGGTAATTGTAGGGGAATTTTGAGGTAAGTTTTTTTATTTTGAGGTACGTTTTTTCATTATTTTGATTAGCATCTTAAGAGATGGGGGGGGGGGGACATTTTCAACAATGTCTCTGTAACTATTCTCTTTATAATGTTTTTTTAAGTATATTACAGTTTCACTTTCTCATTTCTTTTACAAAAATTTGTAAAAATGTCATATCATATTTCTTTTACAGACCGCGTTTTTTTAACTGCCATCAAAATGAATTTGATAAATACCATGAAGTTTATAAAGTTTTTTTGTTCTCTTGGGCTTCTGTTGAAGGTAGATTTATATAAATGATATTCCGTTTTTCAGAGTCAAATTGAACAAATGCAATATGCCATCGTGAGGTATATGACTATTTCAAATAAAGTATGAAAAACTCTTAATTATTTTTCTTTACATAGTTTTTCTGTGGAATTATTACAAAGGATTTTCTCGTGACTACATATTTTTTTTTAATTTTACTAACTCATTTCACAGAAACTAGTTTTCAAAATACTAGTTTCTTAAAAAAAGAGCTACTTTCGAAAATACATTTCTTTGGACTCATTAATTTAATAACGTAATTGATGATGTTTCAATGATAAAGTTGTCCACCCATATTAAAAATCGTTACGTAAAAATTTATAAAAAAATCCAAAATTGTGATCAAATCTGACCAAGCACTGTTGGATTGATGGAAAAGTGCTGCATGATTTTTTAACGCGATTCTAATTTTTTATTAAGTTTATGGCTCCGATTTCAATTAAATAATGAGATTCATAAGCACAGATATATTTCTTGGTCTGCTGTTTTATAACATTTTTAAGAATATCTAATTTATTTATATATTGAAAAACCTAATTCAGTTTAAAAGTAATTACAATTTTGTTTATACATAGATACGTAAGTTGTTAAGTAAAATGTTGTAATACTTAAGGTTTGTTTAGTATACTAGATTAACGCATAAGAAAAAATATAAAGTGCAATGGAGTGAAATATTAGTAAAATGTATGCATTAAGGTGAAAAACATCGAACGCAGTCACAATTCAGGCCAACGTCCGCTTTAAAAAAACGGTATTCTGTTTATTTCCATGTATGAAATTTAACAAATAAGAAATTTTAATTCCGTTTCACAAATATTCCGGTGTCATGTAAATTCAATAATTTTTCATATAATTCTGAATTCTGTTATCTATATGGAAATATGGTTATCCAGTTAAATATTTCTGAAAATACGTATCATAGCTATTAAATCAATGCTTTTTTTTTAAGAAAAAATAAAATGAATAACCGATTCGGCAAATAATATATTTACATGAACTAATAAATTAAATCGGGTGAGTTTCAAAGCACACATACTTTTTACCTCTGGCAGCAACACCCACAAGAAAATAATCGTTTGTCTTTTCATTATCATATAAAATATTATGTATACTAATGGTTTAACATTGAAATTTATTTTAGGCGAAAATGTGACGCTTATCCATGCCTTGGTAGCATGATAATAAGCACGATGTAATTCATCAGAAAAAAAGGACGACAGTCGTTTCATCACATTTTTTTTGTAAAACGAAGTAGCCTGCCTTATCAACGTTATTGTAAAATTTAATAAAACCATCTGATTAAAGGAGACGAATTTTCTTCGCTTTGATTGTTAATGTTTCTTTTGTTGTGATATAAATCTTGTTATTTTTTTGGGAGTTGAAATTATGTTATCCTCTGATAAGTTTGTGAAATATTATGTAAATATATTTAATTTACTTACTTTCCGTTTTTTTACACATTTCAAAAGGGTAGATAATCGTAAAAAAGATAAGGCAAATTTTGTATTTTATGACTTACAATAAAAATAAAAGTGGTTAAAAATTACTTGACTAACTAAAAGTATGTATTTTAGAATATTCAAGTCCATTACAATTTTAGTGAAATCAATAACTTCTGTTTCTTTAAAATGTTAACTTACATGAAAGAATAACTCTATATAGCAATTTGTTCGTTATAAATATATGAAATACTTAAAAGAGTGTGGTTAAGTCATCTCAAAATTAATAAATTATGCCCTATTTTAATTACCTATATTGGATATAATTTCCAAGAACAACCCTTAAGAATTTGCTAAATGATTGCACTACGTGTACACAAATTTGATAATCGGAGAGATCGGCGTATAATTAATTCTAAATGTAGCAATATTGCGGATCGGATATTGAGTTACAATTATTACATTTAAGTTTTAAATACCATATATATATGAACTTCCCCACACGCAATGTGATTGTATAACTATAAAAGTGCGATACACGAAATCTGTTAGAAAATGTAATTCTCGGTATTTTATATCTGATTATCAATAAGCTAATATAAAAGATCAAATTAAGGTAAATACAAAGTTCATGAAAACGAAAGTAGTAATTTTTTTAATAAATATTTACATTAATATTTTGATATTCCCAGGGTGTGACTAAGCCTTTTTTCTAACATATATATACAGTGCATATATACAAAAGTATATACACACCTGCCAGTGCGCCGTCCAGTAGGTCTCACTTAGGTCCTATTGTTTGCTGTCGACCTTTTTCAAGAGATACCAAGATATGGTATACCATAAAAATGTCAATACTTTTTAATCTTACCTTTCCCCCAATTTCGCATTAAAATAATCAATAAAATAATTTTTTTTTATTATCATGGGATATTACTTGCATTTTCCGTAAATTTCACCTGAGATCAATATGATTTTATAGACATTTGTCCGGTTTTGACGTGATGTCGACAGTGTCACGGTTTGATGAAGTACTAAGTAAAATTAAAGATATTATCGGACTAAATCAATAATTGTCAACGCTATACGTTTTTATATTACTACTGCTTAATTAAAATATACAATCAAGTAAACGTCTAACTTATTTGTGTATTGTTTTGTACAAAAGCCAAATGAATGTAATTGAGGTAATGATAATGATTGAATTATACAAATTATGATTTTCAATACTAAAAAACGAAATATTCTAAGTCGATGGATTGCTGATAGTACTTCTTTAGTTTGACTAGTCATGGAGACATTTTTTCACATTAAGAACTTTTAGAAATATGAATAGGATATAACAAATTTTAAAACTCGATTGAAAGTCATTATCTTGATCATTCCTTTGATTGTCACTAAATTGTCCTCTCCACCCCGTCATAATAATCGCACATAACATTATTTTTATTCTTTACTGTGTTTTGGTTCTAAATACGAAGTACCAAAAATATTTTTTTTTACAGCAAGTCATTACTTTATGCACAATTGTTTGCCAAAGTCATCAAAGACTTGTTTAATATTAGACCACACCTAAACCGTTTTATTAACGAATGTCACATACTAATTGAAATCCCTACCTGTCATAATTAATACCACGACAGAGTTAAAATGGAAGCTCGTTTAATGGCGAGGTTAAAATTCCTCAAACGAACTTATTAACATAGTGACGTCGTTTAACATGACTCAGGCCACACCTCTGCCCATTTTTACTGTACAAATGCGGTTGATATCATGTCACCGCCCCTGACGAAGCACCTTTAATACACTTTGCTTCAACCATCCGCAACATTTTCGACTAATTAGTGAGTAGGATGAGAAATATTAAATTTCATTTCGATCGCGTGCTTTCAATGGCGACTGTGTACGCGGAGGTGTATACACACATATTAGTGTAGTCAGTTATTTAGTGGGGTGGTATTGTTTGGGGGTAGTAATGTGGCGTATTGTTTTTAAAGCGTCTGTGGTTTCTTTATCGATTGATCTGACGTTCGCGCGGCACGAGTACGTTCAAGTGATGGATGATGGAATTTCCTGGCGTTTTCAACACATAGTATATATATGTCGATAATATCGTAACTTACAAAGACTTAATCGAATAATAACTACTGACACTACACACTTATAACTTCATATCGATCATGAAAGTTCAGCTGTACAGACTGCCTTCACATCCTTTGTTTTTATAGTACGGTTTGATGATTAATTTACCTTCATGTATTATAAATGTGCTTTAGTCAACTGTAGGTGAGCTTATTCAAAGAAAAGATTTGGCATTTAATTGTTATTAGTGAAGTAGTCTTTAATATTTACAGAGTTTTGTAAATATTTCCGGAACTCTTCTTGATATCCGCAGACGGGTCATGATTAATAAATTATTTACTACACAAAATTTCAAAAATTTGCTGTAGAAAACAATTTTTAAATATGTTTTTCTTTGCTGTCAATGTCCAATATTTCCATTTACAAACATTTTTGCGGTACTTCACAGTCTATTCTGTAATAGAATACGCTTTATATATTTACACAGAAAAACTTATGGAAAACGAAAAGCTGAAGAATCCTATCTTAATTTATAAAAAATTGTAGCTTTCCATTTTACATAGCAACTTATAAAACGTTTGTGTATATTGTAAGATGAAAAGGGATATTATAGAGCAACGGAAGAAAATCTTTTAATTATTTTTATTTTATAGGGTTACGTAATGA
Source organism: Druceiella hillmani (assembly GCA_039881145.1). Lineage (NCBI taxonomy): Eukaryota > Metazoa > Arthropoda > Insecta > Lepidoptera > Hepialidae > Druceiella > Druceiella hillmani. The sequence continues at coordinate 8,240,299 of JAYKKI010000070.1, forward strand.
AACAAGCCAATTCTTCAGGTCTGTTCATCTGTCCGTCAGTCCCTTTATCGCAACCTCATATTTAATACTATTTCAAGCCCATGTATGTGCATAACATTATAGATGCTTGTAGGGAGATCACAATGACGATGCAGCAAAACATTAAAAATACATGGATATATATTTTTAAACGAAATTGAGACTCCGTGTGTTATTTCTCTGTTTCAAGCCCCGTTTAGAAAATATGAATTTAAAATTAACATAGAAAGCGTTATCTCCCCGCTAATTTTCCAATCTGAATTGAATCTAAAAAAAACTGCAAAACATTTTTAGAAAATTTTAAACACAACTATTTTGGTTAATTTGCACAGACAATTAGAGCAGATATAGACAACTGCGGAACGCTGTTATGGATGAATTCCGATACGTATTTGTTCCTTGGTTAGCTAAAATAAAAAATATTGACAAATAACTCCATTAGTAATATCGGTAAAGTACATTTCATTCATCTTCATACTAATATTTAGGATATCTTAAATCAAAATTTTTCACAGATTTATGTATTTTATTGGTGTTATAAGAGACGAGTTCATAAACAATTCATATACATGAATTCGTCATAGAGACGAAATCGTTACTCAACCAAACTAACCTAATTAAACTGTTCGTTTATGTGCTATCGACATGGTATGGTGTCTATGCTGAAATTAAATTGACATACAAAAATATGGAAGATATTGATGCATTTGTTTATAAATAGTACGTATGTTTGGTTTGGGTTGTCATAAGAAAATAAAATATAAATACGGTATTAAGGTAATCGATAATAATTGAATGAAAAATCATATTTTCAAAGGATTATAGGATTTTACTTTCGGAAAGATAATATATTTTAATATATTATCTTTCCGAAACACGATCAGCACTCAAAAATTATAAAGTGATAAAAATTATCGTCTTAATGGGTAAATTTTCAATTTCACGTCAAATGACGAAGCGACTAAGGCCCGTATGCACCACACACGGTTAGGATTCTCAGTCAGATGTGCTGACAGTGAAAAACATATTTTGTCGGCATACTTTACGGATTGGACCATACAATAGGGCACAGTCGGTAGAGTAGACTCTTGTTGCGACTCCACTGGCAGTTAATGAGAATGAGAAATACGTTTCTAACTATCAATAAGTCTTGGCCATGTGTGATGCATTTGGGCGTAAGACATTAATTGCATATCTATTTATAAGAAAATATTCTTTGCTTCGTACTAGCGATTGAGCATTTTATATTTTTAACTGACTTCAATGAAGGAGTTGGATTCTATTTTTATAAATATTTTAAAGCACATCTTTGGTACTTGTAAATCGATTTAAATGATAATTTGGAATTCAAGGTTAGACCCACATAAATTTGGTCATGATCTGATGATACTTTTTGACGCGTGGTGGCTAATGGACTCTAAACAATATATTATCTAATTGATTTAACAAGGGGAATGTAAAAAAATACATTCTAATTATTAGATGGGTAGGTATATACTGTCAAAACAATTAAAATCACGTCAATATTTCATAATATGACTAAAATGGTTAAGTCCAGTTTCTAGGATTTTCATGAAAGCTATTGGTACCATTAGGAGGTATTTATAGGTATTTTTGTATAAACCTTTTCTAAGTTTTCCCAGAAAAAATATTAAATGTAGAAATCAATTTGTCTGTTAAATTTCGTGGCTCAATTTTTCAATAAATTTTTGTAAAATTTTGCTTACAAATTATGTGTTTCATGGCGATAATCATGAAGTTGAAAATACCTTTTATTTCTAGTAAGAATAATTCTACACGAGCGAAGCTGGTGGACAATTTATAATTGGCATGTATTTCTATTAATATGTTTTATTACTATATAAATTTCAAGTCCTTATGTCTGTAAAAGAAAGTAGTCTTATATCAAACCCGTTTTTTTGAAGAACGACGCCCTAATAATTTATATTCTTTCCATGTGTTTTGAAGCAATTTAATTACAGTAAACGAAATAGAATAAAGATAAATATGTTGATTTTTAGTTATTACATTAATTTGTCTGCGGCGAACGAATTAATAATTTTCTATACTTTAACCCTGGCTTCCTTAAAATTTTCGTATTTTAATCTACTATAAATCGGAAACTACTGATTTTCTTATATCCGAGAAGTTCGCATTTAAATTTTAAATTTCTTTGGATTTCCGTTTCTGCCTCCACTTGTCGTAAAAAAGAAAATATTTAATATAACTTTAAATATGCCCTTAGTAAAAGATGAAAATAATGCACAATTTCTGGCAAAATAACTATTTACAAATTACTTAACTCAAGGATGGGTAAATATTTTTACGTCCAGTAAAATACGTGTATTCCACATTAATTGAATGATAAGGATATTAAATTTACTCAAATTAATTACAATTTTTTAAAGCATACTATGTTTATGAATTATAGTTCAGTATTTATTTAATTTTCTCATATTTTGTCAATATTATATTTTCAGTTTCTTAACTGAAATATTACATTTTTAACGCGGATGAAAACAGGAAGTGAAATCTACTTGCGAGTCGGAATATATACCGCTAAACATTTTTAAAATTATTGTTTTATATAAACAAAAATACAATTATTATCGACAAGAAACAAAGAGGCAATTATTATCGACAAGAAAACAGCGTCAGAAGCGATTCTATTTTGGATTCTAAAAAATTGACTTTAAACTATTTAAAAATTAACGTTCTTATATATAATAATATCGCATTAAAATTTTATATTAAATAAAATGAAAATATCCCATTCAACAATAAGTAACTTCTCCATAGTAAACCATAACATAAAACTACGTGTCCGTATACATATTCATAACTTTTGACGCGGAAATTATTACAAACATTTTTACCTAGAAATAACTATAGCTTTGCGCCGGTATCCATGAGCGCTGTCAGATTTCTGTCAAGATACTATTACATTTATACAACCGGCGAGACTGTAATTAGACTAGTTGCTGAAAATGTATATCGGGAAATTTATGAATGAGCAACTCAATATAAGTACTAGTAGGGATTTTCTCGTATAATAATTTATCAATAGCGTTAATAAATAGAACAATGGAAACTACAACGTATTATTTTGCAGTGCTTTTTCTACATCCTTATGTGTTTACATGACTTATATTTCCTTCTATTGAAAATCAGACATTTTTATTAAAAATATATTGGTGTGAAGTTTCATCTTATATTAAAACGTTCCATGGAGAAATTTCAAGGGTGAAAAAGTAATTTTTATTGGTAGGGTAATTAATATTACTCTTCAATGGCAATTACTTTTTGTATTATGAAAATTTTAAACGAGTTGCAAACAATTTTTTCTACTATTTATTGTTAAACGACACACGTGGATACTAAAATCATCACATAAAATGTATATTTAGAAGAATATGAAAAACAAAATCTTCAGTCAAACCAAAAATAACATTTATTTTACTATTACATTTTTCACCTTATATTATGGTACGACGTTTCATTTCTAAAATTAAGAATGATTTGAAAAAGCCATTTTTTCCGGTTGGTTATTTATAAATCCATCCGAAAATACGAGAAAATTTAGAAATGTTTTCAAGAATAAGAGAAATTCTGACAAGCTTAATAGGAGAATACTCTGAAAATTGCAGGTGGTGAAAACTTCTACGTCAGTTAGGAATATATTTAGACAAGTTTATCAATATTATCAATATTAGAAGTTCCTAACCAACCCATCATGGGTTCATCTAAGGTATACAGCTAAGACGATATACTGCTGTTCTTGACATCGGTCTCATAATATGCTTCAAATACTGAAGTGCTGATGTTCCGTAACGAACTCATAATGAACTTTCACTTTGGATCTCTATCAAAATCTGTTTCAGGATATGACATTTCCAATTGTACCTAGAATGCTTAAAAACATTTTCTCAGTATCGAGTTATGAAATACAGCAGTATTTATTATAAGAAACATACTTTGTATTTAAAAAATGTCGATAATAAAAGAAATTTATGATAATACCACCTGTGCATAGGACTTCGTTGGCGTGTAATTAGGAAAAACAATTTTTTTAAATGTTTTCTCTTATATGTGGCTCCTGTGTATATACTATTAACATACTAAATTTCATCAAAATTCGTCCAGTAGATTTTTCGTTATATCCGCTGAAATTAGCACACGGACAGGCAAAAAGTCTAAAAAATGTTTCTGGCTTCTATTATCATTCTACACGCTAAATTAATAAGTTTATTTTAAATATTTCCTATGTACAGAATTCAGGCTGTATAATTTCTTCATATGAATTGATTGTTAGTCTTGCAAAAAACTAGGAAAATATAACATTATAGGATATTACTTCTATATATTTATAAAATTTATTATGAAATCGCTTCAAACTAAAAACTGAAATAGGTATTTTCATTAATTTTTGAAAATTGCTTTACAATTTCTCAGATATTCCGCAAACAATTGTCCTATTAAACCCATTTAGACAACTATCAAAGTCATTTAACTAGAAAAATTCTGATATTTATTATAAAACTTAGCTTAGATGAAAATACTGGAATATATCATTAGATTCAATTTACTGAAATATATGAAAAATATGTATGACATCAGTCTATTGTATTGTATTATTTACGATTACTACTATTACGATTATGACGATTTGAGTTTAGTGATATAATCGTCAGATAAATATTGATAATCTAAAAAATTAGAAAGGAAAACGTCTGCGGCTAATATGACATATTAAATCTTGTAAGTATCAACTATCTCTCTGCCGGTATATTTATTTTCATATAGTTTTTTTTCCATAGGAAAAAAAACTATACCCTCCCAAAGTCTTTTAGTTACTTACACTCTGAATGTTATCGTTTAGCTTTCTTATTAAACGAACTTTAAAATTAGTCCTGGCTTATTTTTAAATTGTTCACTGTGAAGACGATGGCTTTTCATAAATTATTAATTAAAATAATGAAAATATTTCTCTGTTAAACGATAACTTGTTTGAACTGACCTTGTGTGAAAGTTTTATAACAAACATATTTCATCTATGTAACCTTTTGTCAAAGGTAAAATTGAGTACACGAAAATAAATTTTCATAATGAATGATATCTATCCTGTTATACAATTTTTTGAAAGGTGCGTCTGTATATCGACGACATTTAAAAACAATTCAAGAATATCGTCATATTCTCGAATTTTTATAATAATTTGGCTTCTATGAACGCAAGACGCATTTTTTTTAGAACTATTGTCCGTAAGTTTTTCTATCCGTTTATTCGATTATCACGCTTGAACTATATTTATTTGAATGAAACTTTCAAAAGATAATCCTTGGAATTTAAATAAAATTTTGAAATAACGTCCCAAATATTTATTTACGTTTTGTACATCTATTTACCTTCACCTGTTTGTCTATTTGAGCATCACATAAAACTATTAAACCGATTTGCGATATACTTTCATTGAGATTATGTCTAATATGCCGAATATAATTTTAACATATTTTTTGTTTAAATGCTACCTAAAAACCTTAAAATTTCTGACTAAATGCGCACATACGTGAGTAAAATTGAGCATTTAGTCTTAAAACAGAGTTTTGGATATTTCGAGACTATTGTGTATTTGGCTTAAAATTCATACTGAGATATAAAGTACTGTTAATCCGATCTAGTATAGTTTAGAATGCAAACTTTAATCAAATTTAGGTGTAAATAATTTTGCGTCGGTTTTAAAAACTTGCTAAGTTCAGGGATTGGAGTTTATTGCGTCCTTCTAACGGCAACAATTACACTCGAGGAATTGTGTAGTTTTTAAGAAAATCAATGTGAACATTAAACACTTCATAGTGTGTGCTTGGTAATGACACGTAAACACTTTTTGGGAACTGATAGGAAACTGGAGGTGAGATGGGGATAGATTGGGTTGGTAAAAGGTTAGGTTAGATTGGGGTCATAATAGGTTAGCTTGGGTTAAGTGATATTGTTTTAGATTAGGGTGAGCAATTTTGAGTAAAGTTAGGCTAGGTTTTGGATGATATTTGATTAGGATGGGTTATATTGGATTAGGTATTGGGTTATGTATTATTACCGGGGAGAAAATATTGTTATGACATGTAGATTATTTATTCAGTTAATTATGCAAATTTAAAAACTTATCCTTTTCAGTAAAGCACGCATCTCCGCAGGGAGTATTATGTCAGAAAGAAGAGCAATCTCATAATTATTCCTTCACCGCTGCTTTCGTTTAAATCAAGTGGCACCTCTTTAGATTTTATCTTTATTTTAAATCGGAGCAAGGTTATCTTTGAGATGAAAATATTATCATTGGAGAAAACTCTATCACAAAATAAAAAAAAAACGGAAGCCAGTTGCATGCAAAATCGCAAACGACTGTCTGCATTTATGTTTGTTCCCTTGTAACTTGACGTATTCGTCATCGTATAGGTTTTTTACATTGGAATGATTGTATTCTGGAAGGATAGAAGATCAGTGTAAGTATTAAAGTGTTATGTTAATATTTACGAGGCGTATTTTAGAGTGCGGACAAATAGTAAGCGCTATGAATGGCGAAAATGGCGGCGGCGCTGGGTTACGAGAGGGAATTAAAAAGTGAATTGTCATTTCAGTTATTGAATACATTTGGCGTCAATTTTTAGAAATTCATTATTCACAATTAAATGAAACTACGTGATGTAGTATTATTTTTACTTTCTTTAAGTTCTTTACCGGTAAAGAAATAATAAAAAAGAAAGCAGAAATAATACCACATCATGTAGTTTCATGTAATTGTGTTATTTCTGTGTGAAAATGTCCAGGTAGCAATCTAACTGAATTTTTTTTGTAGATTTCGTAGTTTTATGTATTTGGGTGACGAGTATATTTATATTTAAATACTTATTGACTTTTAAGAATTAATTGATATACCTATAATAACATTATAACTTTATGGGCTTCTACATTGAAAATATTTACAAATAAACTTAATAAATGGATTAAGGGTAAGTAATATAGTGTATTCAAATTTTGATAAAGTTTCGGAAAAGGATAGTGACCAATTTGAAGTAACATTTCATTTTATTCATCGCAATCGGTTCAGTCAATCACAATACATGACAATTTAACATTTTTAAAATTAATTTATATGGTATTAGTACAAGAGTAACAAAGAAGTAATTACACAAAAGTGTAGTATACTTATAAACACCCAATATATGAGGTGAAGTACATTTTAAATCTCTTCATAAAGTTTTTCACCCAGACATAATCCGTATTTTAGAACGAACAAAGTATGTGGTGAATAGGTACGAATCATATGGGAGTCTATGCGTATTTATATATGTACATAAGTATAAAGACACATACCTATGTAGTTAATTTTCGTGCCATTTTAATGCTTACCAAAATTGAATAGATTGTCCTATCGCATTCTGAGTTATGTCTTTCTTTACAGTGCTTTATGGCACATATGAACTAATAAATTCTAGGTATTGAAAACTGTATGCATTTGAGATATGAATCCTTAAAATTTAAACCTAGGTTCGCCTTGAAGGGGAAAATTTATTTCATTTCGATAAACTGTACGCTCTTTGTATTAGGTATATAGATGGTACCTATGACTTTGCTTAAATTAGTTCTCTTTTCACATCTGCCCAAAAAACAGTATTTTATACCTTTGAATTTCAGTAATTGATTTGCAGCCAAAAAATAAAGAAGTTATGCGTATGCAATAGGAATTATATTGCTTTTTTACCATGCCATACTTTGATTTACGAATCGGAAAATTTCCTTTTGAGGAAAATTTGTATTGGTGGGTTTCAAGCTCGACCGCCCATTTTCTAATAATTTTTTTTCGTGTATCTGCTGGCACTGAAAGTTTTCGTTCTTAGGCTTAGCTCGTTGGTACTGTCGCTAAAAGATTCACAATACAATTATTAACCTGGGGATTAAGTTATAGAACAGTGGAAATAAGATTTAAGAAATCCATTAAAACACGTTTAATAATTTTTTGGCGAGTATTTTATGAACGTATACCATTTAAATTCTTCTATAAAACTTATTATTACTTTACTTATTAATTCACTTTACCTCATTAATTCACTTTTGAATAGAATCCTGTAACTAATAGTGTTCATTTTATTAACTTTTATTTTATTGTACAACTGTTTTAGTTAATTTCTGTAAATGTTATATGCAGGGCTTTATTAAAAGCAATTAATTACATAGTTTTTACCTCAAGCACAATACTTTGAAGAGTTATACATAAGTAGTTTACAAATTTAAAGAAATTGAGAAACATCACGAACGTACTAAATTCATCACGAAAACAAGAATATTTAAAAATGGTGTTAATATCAATTTAACTACTTCAAAAACCTTTCATCAACATGCATCACGTTGAACAAAATGAATGGAAACTTACTAAAATTAAAATGTTTACAAAGTTTAAATAACTAATATTGAATTAAACTTGATTAGTAATCAATATGTACATATATTAGGTACGTTACTTTTTTCGAATTAAATGTTTTTGTATAATTTGCAACAAATTATTAAAAATGTTATCATAACTTTTGTCTACATAAACGTTTGATAAATCTATGTTTTTGCGTCTATATATTTGAATATTTTATGAAATAATGATTTATGAATATAAATGTATATATATATATATATATATATATATATATATATATATGTGTGTGTATATATATATATATATATATATATATATATATATATATATATATATATTTATATATATATACATATAAAAGTAACGGAACAAATATAGCTTTCATTGTGCAGCAATCGAGCTTTTAGAAAAGAAAAAAAATGTAACTGAAAATTTCAACACGAAGTGCATTTATCTAAAAAGATTTAACATTTATAACTGCATAACAGCATGCTTTGCGTGTATTCGAAATATATTCAATTGTAGTGCCGGATGCACAAAATTGTAAATATGGAAAAAATAACCTCTTTATATTAATTCATTATAAAATTCAATAAAACTAATTTTCAAACACAAACGAATATGTACTACTAAAATACTTGGAGATGCGATTTCGGTATACTTGTTTATTGGATGCGATTCATTTACATATGTAAATGTAATTAGTTCGTTTTGAAAATTAGTAGATGACATTATCCGCTTTTAAAACATACAAGAAAATTGTACTTGCAAAAGTTAGTTAAGTAACATCGTTTTTCAAAATAGCTTTCTTTATTCTACCACTCGATATTTTTAAAGCGAAGTGTTTGCGGTTTAGATTTAATAACCGAAGCATTTTTATAATACGCTTATGACGTCGTATGGAAAGAAGCTTTGCAGTTACAAAGGTCAATGTGATCAAGGTTGCGAACCCAACTTGCATTATAAATAAATTTGGATGACATATGTCTTTTATAATACTAGATTATACTATAGATCAAGTATTCATTCTATACTAAGTATTATTCATTCATAGACTTATAATATAGATTAAGTATTCATTCATTATTAAATAAATAGTCATGCGAAACAGTTGCTTGATAATGCTTATAAGAGAAGTCAAAAATACATTAAATATTAAAGAAATGAATTGTTTCGAAATGAAATACTTGTTAGAACTAAAAATAAGACAATCCTCTTCGGGATGCTGTACTTATTTAAAGGGATCACAATATTTTTCTATTTATTACCTAACAATTTTATTAAATATTACTTATTTCTGGATCTAAAAAGTTATTCTTTAAAATTTTATTTTTTCGGAGTGAAAGGGATATTTTCAATTTTAAACATATTTAGTATTTCCTTCTTCTCATCTTGTGACATGCGAGTTCTCAGACTTTTACCTGAGTTATGAGACCATTCCGCAACTCGATTATTCTGACACTTATATATATATATATATATATATATATATATATATATATATATATATATATACGGATTATATAATGGCTGCGACCCTTTTTCAAAATCCCAGGCGTATGAACTGAAACGCAACGGTTAGTTCAAATATATACATATGTTTCAGTATAATATTCGTATGCATAATACATGTTTAAATAAGGTTTCAAAGATTAATTCAACTATTCAACGTCATTTATTTTAATTTGACCAGTAATTGAATGAAATATTATTCGCTATTAAAATAGGACCCAAAGATTACGTCAGCTAACGTGACCGGAAGCCGTAGACGCCGGCTTCGTTAACCTTCATTGCCAGTTCGGACAGCTTTTAATGTTTGCTAATCGGAAGTGGATAAAGTCTTATTAGTTGATTCAATCGGGTGGGTCAGAGGTAATATAATTAAAATCAACCTTGCATTCGATTTCGAGGCTTTATTAACTTAAGCGTAATAGAAAATGTTTACGAGAGATAAAACGGAACGGGTAAACATCCTCACTTTTACATTTCGAGTTTGTTCCTGTTTATTTGCTTGTTTCCTTGTAAATTTGAAACAATTTATACTGTAAACATTAGATAACATTTTGTATATATTTCTGAGATATTATAAATATTTTTTTGCGTATTTCAACATTTTATAAGTAAAATTTTAAATTTGATAATTTATAGTATTTAAAAATATAACATAGAATGAGAATATGTTTTTTTCATTCATGAGAAAAAGTTTCATGAATCATTTATGAGAAAAGTCGGTTAAGCAAGCATAATAAGGTTTTTTAGAACACCTTATTAAATAAATCGCTTGATTAAAAAAACAGTAAACCAAAAAAGATAATATTACTGTAATCAATTACAATTTTCATAACTGAAAATCGATATGATCAGTTGGGATTGGTGAGAATTTGTATGTAATAAGGAGGCACGTTACTCTCTTAATGAGATATGGCGTGAATGTCACATTAATATTTTAAATGTGATAATTTGTTATTTAATCACATCAATACAGCTTAACAATTTTTTATGAGACTTCATACCGATACACTAATTAATTAAAATTAATATATGTTTAGGTTATATTATAACTCGAGAAGCCACGTAATTCCCATATCATGAAATTGGTTATTTATATTCAGTAATAAAAATTAAGTATATGTCACAAACAAATAGTTCAATTCGTTTAATATAACTGTTGTTTAGAGCTCAAAATCTCTTTCCGCTACCATAATCAAACAAAATATAATATTTTTTTTACTTTTCATTATTCATGTTTATGCCGAATCTCCTTGTAAAAATACGTCATAAAGAATAATACATTTGTATAAAGTTATGATATATCAATCACTAATACGTAGTTGTAAGTGAATTATTAAATTGAATATATTTATTTTATTACAAAAATTACCATCATCAACTAGTAACGCATTTTAAAACTACTTTTTAACAAGCTTAGATCGTGATAGTTTGTTCTAATATAAATATATAACATGTAGTTTGGTGCAAATTAAAAACAAAAATAATAAATATTTATAAAATGTAAAATTTTGTAACAATACAAAGCACGATCTTATTACCAAATTCTAAAAAAGGAGGCATCTAAATTAATCTACAATGATTATTACTCATCGAACGACGAATAATTTAATACGAATCCTAGTTTTTGACTGGACTACTTATGTATACTGTATATTACTTATATAAATTATATATTACTTATGTTAACTATATATTACTTTCTAAACATGAATGTCTCGATTGTACAGGAGTTTTTTTAGAGCAGTGAGTAGTGTCACATCGAAATACTCTGTAACTATATTTTCCTCAAGTGGAAATAACGACAAGATTCCCGTAGCTGTAGAATAGAAAATTGTAGTGTGATAAATAGTGATATTGTTGCTGGTTACTGAGACTAAAAAGAAATACGTTGTACATTAATTTGTTAAAAATAAAATAAATACCGTCATCTAGTGATGACTTGTGGGACTATATTTTATGATAATTGCTTATATAGATGACGCTTCTATTTAATTTACCTAAACACTTGTGTGCGTTATCATTTCATCTGCTCAGAAATAACGTCATAATTAGCATAATAATGTCGTATATGTATATATCAGCAACGGAAGCTCAAAATAAACTGGAATTAAATTGTTTGACATTAAAAGTTTTCATATATTTTTAGAATAAAGGTAAAACCTGATAAAATATCAAAGGTATGGTTGGGACGGCCGAAGAATATAAAAAAGACATTACTAAGTAGAATTATATTGCTAAAATTTCTTCTTAAAAAAACACCACTGCACAGGAAATTATAAATGTAATTTTACATTTACAAGAAAAAAGTACAATTTTTATTTAAATTATATGTAATATGATTTCAGCTCAAAGTTTAGTACATATCTATTTACGAAATTTGGAGAAATTTATAAATTTCCTAACTCATATATTATGAAATTGTGACAGACACTGACCTGATCTGGCAATTATATACATTTCTAGGAACTATTTTATTAAAATGAGTGCATTAATTTCTTGTGTATAATGTATTTAAAATAATTAAAATAATATTCTTATTATAATCAGTGTCCTAAAAATCACAGGCGAATCTCGTCAAGATTCCAAATGTATGGAGATCAATTTTATTTTTATTACTATCATGCATAAAATATACATCCAAAGAATGATAGTCACATGGAGCTGATAACCAAATTTTCAGCAAAACTGAATTGTTAACGGTTTTAATTGAAAGGAGACTAATACAAAAACTTGTTTATACAACTAAAAGGGTTTCTAACCGTTTATTTTGTAAATTCATTACTTTTGTATAGAGTCAACATTGTTAAAATCTAATAAACTAATTCAACTAGGTGAGAATTGTTTGGCGAATTGTATCAGATCTTCTTGTCGCCGATTCCGCAACCTTTAAAGACGAAACTGTGTAGTCAGTGCGACCTCTCTTTAATGATCCACGATATTTTAAAATTCAAATAAATATTAATGTGATCTTTTTCAGCGTATCACTACAATTTTTTTCCAATAATTTTTCTTATGCACCTATTTAACATAAGTAAATATTATGAAAATTGGGCAAAGAATTTAAGAAAAAACTATTTATTGCCAAATTTTGATTTCATATTTTACTCAAAATCCTGGTGTTTTTTGAAGTAGACACATCGCAGTGAAAGTCAACTTAAACAAAACGGATTTTGGACCAAAAGCGTATTAAGTTTAGAAAAAAATAAGATTTAAGATTTTAGAGTCGTTTTTCGTTGTCGTGACCTTTAAGATTTTGCCGTCGCATTTCAACAGTAAAATCATTTTAAACCATTTTTTGGCTAAATTAATCATGATTGCCTCTTATGATTTGTACATTTTTATTTGTTATGATTTTTTTTATTTATATAAAATAATAGTTGTGAAGAATTTACTTCGGTTAAAATTAATAAATAAATAAGCAGATATCACAGAATGGAGAAAAGGTGTTAACTTTTTTTCCGTATATTTGTGCAATTATGTACCTACGAAAGCAAAACTATTAGATTCAATCGATATATAGTTCAACGAGCCGAGAGTTAAAAGCCGGTTAAAGCCATAAAAGGTTTCGTTATTAAATGGTGTGGAAAAAGGATGTTAAATACCAATTACATAAGTGCAGCCCGCTCACATCCTACCCGTAAGACTTCAGTTTGTTTACCGAAATCAATAATTTACAAATACGTTTGAATTTCAATATTTTAATTCTTTACACATTTGAACCATTAGGGTCGATTGAGAATAAATTCTTCATATTCATATTTTTTGTTCTTGCCTAATTTATAAAATTCTCTATTTTGAGCAGTTGTCATTTAAATTAAAATGCTGTAAATGCAATGAAATTTTAATTATCATTTATAAAATCATAGGTAATAGTCACTTATTTCAATGATAAGTTTATCTCTTCACTGTGGATTACTCTAAACAGAATGTTCAATGGACAAATTATTAGACCATGCAAGTTGAATTTAATTATTAACTAGCTGAGTACTCGTGGTTGTTCGGTTATTTTCTCACCAGAACCTTTAGATAGAGGTATAAAGATCGTGATTTTGTTGCAAATAATACAGGACTTTATTAAAAAAAAAGTAATAATCGAATACGATGAAGTGAAGATAGAAAATCGTGCTTAAGATTGGTGATAACCCAATGGCGTAAAAAAAAATCAAGTAGTCAAACTAATAGAAAAAAATGAAACGATTTGATGAATAAAATAAAAAGAATAAAGAATGTGAAACATATTATTGAACCATTCAAAAACTATTTTTTTTATTTCACCCTGGGAGCAGCCTCGTACCTTCAAAGTAAAATTGTCCAGGTGAGAAACACGATGTGCTAAAGTCTACCTCGGAGCAACAAATGAACTGCCCCTGTGACTTATTTACTGTAATGGTAGTCTAACTAGAGTTTATTTTTTTTTAAATTTCAGTCTTTAAGTAACATGGAATAACCATTTTCAAATTTATTTAAGAAAATACCGTCTTTTCCTTCAATATAGTGGAGCCAGGTTAAGTTTCTGCTAATTTACCAAATTTAATTTCAAAAGTATCGATTCTTCACCCCCGTTTTGTTTGATGGGATCGCTTAAGATTGTTTTAATCCTATTATATTATTAGTTCATAGGTAAGGAGTATGTGTACCAAGTTGCATTATTGTTTTGTATCGTTCGGAAGTAATTGAGTATAATTCAAGTATATAGATAGCTTAATCATCATTTTGCTGGTGAGACAATGATATTGAGAGGCCGGACAATTTTTTGTGGGTTGGGGCAGTCATCGAGTCCATAGTAATTATTCTTAGAAGTAAAGAGTAAGAACGTCATTTTTTCGTGGAAAAATATAAATTTAGTGGAAGTCTAAATTGGTTGTACGTATTATATTGTTAAGAAATTCTACCCTGTATGCTGGTTAAAAATGTGGATATCTTTATTCTCTTTAATTCGTTGGTAGGAGAGATTATATCTGTAAATTTGAAGAAAATTGGCTGTAAATTATAAAGACTATGAACATAATAAAAAGTACACGTACCTATAAACATGAACACTCATATTGAATTTTACAACGAAAAACAAAATAATACTAAATAAACTACAAAATTTTAGGTACAAGGAAAAGTGTCAAAAAATACTAAGCAAAATGAACCTAACTGGGTTTAAAATCGATAGCAGGTGCTTGAAAATGTTTTACGAAGATCTTGCCTAGTCGAGGAAACGTATGTACGTATTGTGGAAGACCGGGTAGTTAACAACCCTCCTTGATTCCAGACCTTGACCTACAAACGGCATAACGTAATTTTGTTTCGGATAATCAGGAATTTAGAAGTCGAATGAATGTTGTGTTGTTTTCCTGTAATGAACAAAAAAGTCTAACCATATATATGATTTGGAGAACATGTGGAAAAGTAACAAAATTTTGCAATATTTCTATATCATCATAAAGAATTTGTTTTAATGATTTATACAGATCTAGTAACTTAATACAAAGTAATCTGCTAGACGTTTAATTTTAATCATTACCTCTTTAAAAAAAAGACCACCAGAAGTATACTAGTAGATATATACTAGTGATCATGGCAAGTAATCTAGGTAAGTAGAATAATTTAAGCGTAACGTGAATTTAAGAATCAATAATATTTACACAAGCTACAAGCGAAGCGGAAGGGAAGCAGTTTCGCTCATCGGAAATTTCGTAGGCAATTCCATTATAGATGACCCTCCTGCCAAAAACATAAAATATATGTTGAATATATTTAATTTTGTAGAAATTCATTATTCACAATTAAATGAAACTACTTGATGTAGTATTATTTCTACTTTCTTTATGTTCTTTACCACGACCTAGGTTTCGTTGTATTACAACATCTTCAGGTGGGCTATTAGCTAATAGTTTTTAATAATAATTTCGTTGTATTACAAATTGTTTAACAACTAATAATTTCGTTGTACTACAACATCTTCAAGTGCGCTATTAGTTATTAGATATCAGTAATCTTTGTTAATAGCCCACCTGAAGATGTTGTAATACAGCGAAACCTAGGTCGTGGTAAAGAATATAAAGAAAGTAGAAATAATACTACATCACGTAGTTTCATTTAATTGTGAATAAAATATATGATTAAGAACCAAGAAAAAGGAAATTTTATTATGTTTCTATGATGGAAAACTGGGGATATTAGATGGTTTTGAATTGGAGCAACATTAGATGGTTTTGAATATATAAAAAAATAAGTAACTACATAGCCACATATATACACGCACATATGATCACTCACTAGATACATACTTGAAGAACTTTATGTGATCGAGAGGAATAATATAAATTCGATTTTTCTTAGGTTGTGAATGACCTAAATAAATTGGGAGTGTTTGTTTTTGACGATTATTTACCTCGAAATCGAACATGTAAGTATTTATAAAAGCATACATCATGAGATTAAATATATCTTAAAGAGTATGCTTATTTCCATATTCATATATTGCATAAAACAGTTATGCTGCGATATGACGGATATGAAAATTTTATTTTAAATGAAACTCAAGTACTTACATTTCAACAGAGCCCAGGACGCTTAAATGATAATTAATTTTCATTAATTTTAAGACTCAGGTCAATATTGAACGAAGTAAATGTTGCTTGCACCGAATTTTATCACAAATATAAAAAATTTTTTTTCGGTTAAGTTAAGAAATTAAGATGAGAATTTTAATGGAGAAAAGAGATGTCCAGAAATTTTAGATTCCAAATTATATTTAAAAAATGACAAAAAAAATTTACCAAGAAGCCTTCTCAACATCCCGCAGGAATCCTTCATTAGATATGTATATGCAAATTTTGAACTTTGCATAATCTCGGTGACAAGACCGTTTTCGATTTCGCTCGCAAGAAAACGATTTGGTCCAAATCAATTCTTTTTCATACTTCATTTGAATACTGACGCAGTTAAAGATATAAACGTTGTGCGTATAGGTTTTTATAGAGAAAATTCAGGTGAAAGTTCATGCAAAACAAACCGCTCGATCTTGAGTTATAGCGGCCCCAATGTCCAAATTGCATAGCAGAATAATGGAATCCATAGATAAATGTATAAAGACGCTACTTAATTTGTTAAAAATACGTTCTAACAGTACTCTGGAGAGAGAAAAATATTTTCAATTATTATAAGTTAACGGTTATAAATTAAATTGTGATGGGGTTATTGCTGAGCTATGGAATTATAATTTGCAATATGTATATATGGATTGAAGTGATGGTTCAAAACTCTGCAAAAATACGAATCTTTTTATGGTGTACAATTTTTCAGGAACATCATCTGTTTGTTCTACGAAATAATATTGTGTGTGTTTATTCAACATATCTATATTTTGTGTCCTATTTATTCAATAACGACAATTTTTAACTCGTCAAACGTTCCTCAGACAGTTAAAACCAAAGTTAATCAAATCCAAAATTCAGACTTATCCATTATATAATTTAACGAAAGCTTTTATGGAATTTAAATTGATTAATAAAATATGGAAGATAGTTTTATTCGACATGTACGCATTAAAATATTATTATTCGTCTATATTTTGGTTTTAAGTATCGGAGAAAACAATTTGGGTCTTTCATATTCACTGATAATATCATTTTATCTTCTGAGTCTTGGCTGTATACTTATGAAAATTTTAGGAGAGTACCAGAAGGTGTTTTATCATTGATTAGCTAGTTTCTTTCTCGATTGCCGTGATTCTTAAATACTTTTATTAAATTTCACTCTTCTTACCGGCTTGGTGTTTCCGTTTTCCATAAACAATTCTGTCATCTATCCCATCTGTCGCTTTTCTGTTTAAAAATCAAAGCCACTGAGATTGAATACATTCTTTCTCATCTTTTCACCTTATAAAGTAGCGCCAAACCATTCTACCACATAACTGTATCCACGGTATATGCCGGTATATACATATCGGCATGTATTTTCTTGAGGCTGACATCATCTACTAGATAATATGATGTGGAATATTTATTAAAGCACTGAATGGATTACTAGTCTCCTTGTGGATCTTTTCTGAGCATAAAACCATATCATTTAGTGTCACATAGTCACACCCATTATTTTGAGTTTGATCGCCGATCTTTGAAACTCTTCTTTATGTCTTCCTTCTAATAATAAATAAGTTGTTCTTTTCTTTAATTTTGTCTCTTTCTCCTCTTTTGTTTCAAATAGATGTTTCTTTTTCACAATTTTGGCTTTGCAGTTCAATGATATCTTACTGTTTGTAGTTTCTGAAGGATGAGTGATTTTCTCGTTATAATATCATTACCGATATAAATTTTCTTACTTAGATTCAACTCTTATACTTACATATACTTAACTTATACTCAATTTTTTGTTTGTGTTAAGTTTATTCATCCAGAAAGGTTCTTTTATTCTGTTATATTGTCTCTTTCATATAGGGTCTCAAATGTTGGATCTTCTGTCTTCATTGCTTTACACGTGTCACTGTAGCTTCGTGGGTTTAATCATACTTATTTTTAATTGTAATACATGGCAAATTCATGTGAATTTACTTATCAATATTGCTTCCATTACATTTTATAAACTTCGTTAGAACTTTTCTCCATCTGTCAATGAATCTAATTGGATCTAATATTACGTGCTCTTTGAGCAATATCTTTTTAAATTTTTACTGAGATTCATCGAATTTTTACTTTTGGGAATTATCCGTTATGATAGAATACGATTACAATATTTTTACATTTGTTTCTTTATCATAGTTTTGTAATGGTAGATTAAAAAATAACTTTGAAATTTCAGTTTGTTCATCTTAAGACCAGTTAACAGAGACTAAAAGAAAATGAGCAAATTTCGGGATTTTGGGGTTTCAATAAATCAATACAATCGGTATAATCAAAAATTAGTTTTAATATCTTGAAACCCGTTGTAAGAAATTAATAAAATAAGGACTCCTGATTTGTAATTGGATAAGTTTTAGGTTATGCAATAAAAACATAACAGCTTGCGAAATATATATTTAAACTCTGTTGATCATTGAAAAATTACCAAAATCAGAACTATAAGACAAAATTTTTTATTACTGATAATTATTCCATTTATTTAAAACTTAAAAAGAGGTACACAGATATATGGATGAGTTTTTATATCACGATTTTTATATATCAAACACATATAGAGAAAGTTATGAAAACAATGTAATAAAAACAAAATAATGTATATGGAATCTTAATGAAAAGAATCTGCATTCAAACATTGAAAGAGCACACCTTCAAGACAAATTTAAATCTAAAACTTCACCATATAATGTTGAGAAAAACTGGTCAATTTACCTTAAATTTTTCATGAGAGCATTGCAACTCAGTGGAAATGTTATGACCTTTACAATAGCGAATAGGAGTGAATGCTGAAAGCAGATCTTAGGTAAGCTCAGTCACTCGCGTACTTTCTGTTTAATTTTTTCGAAATTATGACTACTACTGACGTAAGTAAAATGACTTAGTTAAAATGACTACTACTGACGTAATAGCGTCCTCCTATTTCTTGCTCCCTCGACCTATCTATTAAGAAAGCATGAAAAGTAGCGGACAAAATTCCAAATAAAATTAAATGGCCAATTTTAATGCATTCATTTTCATATTAACTAATCACTTTGTATTATTAAGTTATTACGTATGATTTTAAATTTTCAGGGAAGATGTCATTTATATTATTTATTATGAACGGACTTCGCAGTATATGAGAGAAAAATTATTATAAATAAATTTATCTGCTAAAATATTACTGCGTCCAATATAATCAAAATTGCCTCGGAATTGATAAAGAATTTTTCTCAACCCCAGGCAAAAAGATTTGACACTTGTTAAAAAGTTCTAATCGGCAGAATCTTTCATTCACATCAGGGCACCGAAGTGGAATCTATCCATTATAGACAACTGCTTGTAGAGGTTGAAGTTCTTAGGTTACTTACAATAAACCTTGTCTTGATAGATGACTTCCAGCCACCACACCTTCCCTGGATTTCAAGCTTGATTAAGCTCTGACATTTACTTACGGTTACATAAACATAAAAAGAAAATCCACCTCTAAGAAAATGGATATATTTGTGTAAAACGTGCACTGCAAATGACCTGATTTTATCATTTCCCATTTGCTTTCGGTTTCGTTAAAATCACACTTCCTCTCTCGGTTTCTAGTCCGATAATTTAGGATCATTTTTCACCTTTTATCGTCAAGCGGATAGCGTGGAATAGTGTTTAAAGCGGGTATGTCAAGATACTCTGAACATAAATGGTTTAATAGACTATTATTATTCGAAACAGCCGAATGAACTAATTGATTTTAATGGTTTTAATAACCTATTTTCTTACAAATAAATATATGGGAAATAATAGATTTTACTATGTTCCATGAAACATTTATATAATACGTTTTATGGTAAACAGAGTTATTGAAGTTTAGTGGTAAGGATTTATAAATTTTTCGATCGACTTTTGAGTACAAGAATATAAATCTTCGCCCGTCTAAAAATATTTTTTTATAATTTTGTTATTTTAACGTGAAATAAAATTTTGATCAAAAAAATTACCCTGTATATTCTAATGAACTTTGGAGATGACATAAAATTTTATTAATCGTCTCGAAATTCTAAAGCTTCTATTAGTACAAGAATTTTGAATATATTGCTGAGCTTTTAACGAATTTGGTCAAAGATATTTTCGAAAATGGAGTGCTTGGGAGGGGAGCCTTTTAAAAATATACTAGTCGCTATTTATCTCTGAAGGTTAAATTGTATAACTTAATAAGAGTCACATAATATTTAAATTTAAAAAAAATATTGATCAATGTAACTTCCATAATTTAATCTATTATCAGCCTTAGTGACTAATTTTACTTTTCCATATTTATTTTTATTAATTGTGAACATATCTTGACGAAAATTACCCAAATACAAGTAAGTTATTAATTATTATAAATACTACAAAATTTGTACAAAATTTACCACAGCTTGAAATTAACATGATGTACCGATTATAATTGTACTTTTTTTAAGAACTAATGCAGTTATGCTTATTTATAAAGTAACCACGTGCTGAATTGATAGATTATGTACAAAGAAATACACACTAATAAAAGGTACTAAACAGGTCGTATAAGCATGTTCTACGTATGTTAGTTTCATAAAGTGTGATAATACTTTTAACTTGATTTATTTTGTCTAAAATGAGTAAAAAATTATCCATTTAAAAAAAAACAAATTAAAACTGGAACTTGCACGATATCATTGTTTATACATATAGAGAGCTTAAATGAAATATGTAATATGATATTGAATATATTTGGCCTTTATTTTTGTAAAGATTCATTATTCACAATTAAATGAAACTACGTGATGTAGTATTATTTCTACTTCTTTAATTTCTTTACCACGACCTAGGGTCTTTGCTAATATCCCACCTGAAGATGTTGTAATACAACGAAACCTAGCTCGTGATAAAGAAATTAAAGAAAGTAGAAATAATACTACATCACGTAGTTTCATTTAATTGTGAAATTTACTGAAATAAACGTTAAGATCTAAATATTTCTAATAGTTGAAATACATTCTAAATAAATAGAAGCATAAGATGTGCCAAATAGACATCATTTTCTGTAAAAATTCATCGAATCGTATTTAATAAAAATAAATTTTTGGATGGGAGTTAAAACGTTCTGATGGCACGTTGCGATGTGCTTTTCAGCTAGCTTTGCGTCTTGTCAGCTCTTTCCGACTTAATTCCGACAGCTTCGCGTCTTATCGTTTCTTTCGGACTTAATTCGGCCAGCTTCGTGTCTTGTCGGCTATCAGTATTAAAAATTAAAAATAATTCGATTGTTAAAAAATATTTCTGTGGTAAGTTATTTCATAAAAATTATATAATAAAATTAAAGTAATGTTTTATTTGTAACACTATTATTTTTTAATTTCCAGTTCGTTCAAATAATAATATTTCAATACAATGTTTCACATCTACCAAGCGTCCCATGACGGCTCACATTTTTGTTATTATTACGCAAGTAGATAATCCTTTTTTCCGAATTAAACTAAATATTTTAATAAGAAATTAGATAAATTACATCGTAGAAAGGAAGTTTTGTATAAATTTAGTTAATTTTTAATCAGTGATTAATTAAACCACAAATGGTATACATGGTATTTTCATTTATTATAATTTAACCCTTACAGTATAATTCAATTGATTCAACAAAATTTGACTGCAAATGTAGTTACAGTTTCAAACAAACGCATTCATTATTCAGATAAAAGAAGTAGGCGTTTATTGCCTAACATTTTGTTTACAAGATAACCATCGTGTATTAAAATTACAGTCGCGAGTAACGCCCATTTAGCTTAACCATCATTCCAACAATACTGATTAGCTAAATCTCTCAATATATCAGATTACTTAATTTAATAAACAATAATAGGCCGCATCGATCATATTATTATCGGCTGAATAATTCCTGTATCACGGTCCAATATAACTAAATTAACAAACAGAGCGCGATAGCCGAACAAATAACGCGTATCTATCACGTCGATTTTGGTCATAGTTTTGCGCATGTGATAAGAGATTTTATTACATTCGGGAAATAAGCGGATGACTGGTCTATTGATCATAGTGATAGTCTACGTTCTCTCAGTGGTTGTGTCGAACTTTGAATTTGAGAGATATTTTAGAAAACAAGTTACAGAACATTTTCCAAAAAATTTTTTGAATAAATATTTTCCATTAAATAAAACAAGTTTTGAATTCTATTGTAACGAATTTTACGTATAAGTTGATATCACGCCGTATTTGATATAAATAAGTCATTACAAATTTTAAACATTTTATTTCCATAGAAAGTTTCGACAGTAAATTATTACATAACTAAGATTTGACACACTTTCAATATCAGTGAACTATGTTTAATACCTATTAGATCCTAACCAGCTCAGTTTCTGTGTGATTTCGTTTTCATTTCAAAAATCTTGGGCTATTAGATCGTATCCGGGCTATACAGATCACTCATTCACTTCGAGTCAATATATCGATTACCTAAAATTTTTTAATATATTTTTTTACAAAAAATCAAAGTACCAAACTTATGGATTCCTGAGATATTTTGGAATTCGGCTAATGAATATTTGTGAAAATCATATTTATTCCAATTTTAGGCAGATATTAATAATACATGGTAAGATATTTGTTTATGTATCTGTGCGTGCGTGATTGTGCGTGAGCGTGTGCGTGCGCGTGCGTATGCGTGCGTATATATATATATATATATATATATATATATATATATATATATATATATATAATATTTTCCAAACCCTCATCATAATTTTACAGCTCATGCGTATGTATAAAAAGAATACCAATAAGCTTCTGTAACATTTATCCGAATATCGAAATTCCAAAACCACGATGACGCGAGTTCATATTTTCTCTAAATTAAGTACACTTTGCACGCATTTCTAAATATAAATACTAAGTACATCACTATAACTCTAGTTGAAATGCGCTAGTGTAATATTGATACGGTATATTAAACTCCTATTCGATCATTTTGTATCAGCAATGTATTGCTTAGATAAATTCTACCCTATTAATTCGGTAGATTGTGGCATACAATAAATATGTACCATATACATATTGTGACAACATATTGCGATGGAGACAAAATATTTCGCTGAACCACTAAAATTCGGGATTCAAAAATCTTCAATTTTTATTTGAAAATGCTCAATTTGTAGCGTCGCGTCGCCAGTTTCACATGATCACAAACTATTTTTTTGTTATTTTGTATTAACAGTGAGAAAAAATAAAAACGATTAAAAACACACAGGAACTAAAAGTGTAAAACACAAACTTTTTACAGTATTTGGGAATAATTAGAATCAGAAACTGAAATTATTTTAAATTGCTATATTAATGACAGTGTATTCTTATTTCAATTGATTTTTGTTTTACGAATACACAATATTCGGATGTAAAGAAAAATATTAAAACATGTTATATATTTCTTATACAAGCTACTTTTTATAATTACATGTAAGGGATTGCGGTTGTTTCTATAATATAATAAATGACGATTAATGTAACAATATATTTAGACAAAGAAATTAAATTATTTGTCGTTTATCGTATTGGAGTGATAAAGACATATAGCAGTGTTGCTGCGATAAAATGTTCAGGCGACATCTCTCCTTGACGTTTGGCAATATGCTGTTTGTCACGATACGTGACAACGGAGGATCCGTAGTTAGCCATTGAATGTGAGTGGTATTTAGTGTCTCTAGTTTAGTAGTTACTTGCATTAGCTGTCACGCCAATTGGATATTAAGTTTATACGTTGGGCGTAATGGCTGGTTTTCTGTAGCTAATTTATTTTAATATGCCCTACTAGACTGCCACATTAGCCTAAAGTAAATGCTGCTAGCTTAAATAAATACCCAACTACATATATGTATGGAAATACAGAGTTCTACTATCAGTAGTGATATTTAATTTTCGTTTTGTGCTCTGTCTGAAAATGAACTTTGTTAACGAACGTACAAATTCGTTATCATTACAAAATATAACTAATATTTTTGTTTCTGATAAAAAAAACTACATATCATGGTAATATGTTTAAAAAAGTTTTCCTTCCAAAGAAGCGACGTGTTAAGCTGTCCACAATTTACGTGAATTTTTAATTTAAAATGATTGATATTTGATTGAAATATTAATGATGACCTACGTGCCTTTATTTACCTATATCTGGTTGTGAAAGTGATAAATTGACTATCCTGGCACTTGAAGTTTTGAAACTTGGCCTTTTTATGTCAAGTTCAAAATTGTTGCCAACATTGTAGTTGATAACATAATATTAATCAATGGAGTCTATTGTATAACTTAACTTATCAAAGCATTTATATACGAATACGAATTATTGTTTTCCTTATGTAATAAACAAAGTGAATCGTTGATGATTGTTACTGCGTGATAGAATATTCATTGAGAACGAAAAGAGGCAATTGATTTCGCGAAAAAATTAAATTTTCTTTACATTTATTTTTAAATTTAACAGCTTTATGGTACGTTATAATGATTTTGATGTAGACTTATCTAAATAATCTTAGTATTTCAGTGGATAATAAAGAATGTTTTTTTAACCACAATAGAAAAAAAATTGTGCAGACATTTCTTGAATGGCGGTGTCAATAGTATTAGCTTTATTTTTAAGAGCTATATGTTACATAAAATCATATATTCGGTCTAGAAAGTATTATGTATTGTTTTTATAAATTCTTCTTAGGTGTTTGCTATTTTCACCATTTTCCTCTTTCAGGTAAGTTGATTTAATATTTTCAACCGACTAGTATTTGAATGCCGCAAAGTTACAAAAGTAATTTATTTCTTTGCTTTCGTATATTTTATTTTGTAACATATGTAGGGAATTATTAATAGAAATTGATACCCAGGAAGTGACATTTAATAGATATGCAGGATAAATAAATAATATTAAAATATGACTAACGTGTGTTTGCAATACTGACAGTGTTAATGCGATTGAATGGAAACAATCCAATATTAGATCTTAATATTAGGCTGAATTTATTTACAATTATTTATCGATGTATATACATATATATATATATATATATATATATATATATATATATATATGTATATATATATATATATATATATATATATATATATATATATATATATATGAAAAATATAAATGTGTGCAATACCCACTGCTGTTTCACCAATATAGGTAAGTTGCTCGAAATTAATAGTGTGTTGCTCTGAAATATTGACATGTTGATGAGGTACCTAAAGTGATATATTTAACTGAATCAGGTCTAAAATAGTACAAAATAGCAATAACAATCATAGATTGCAGATGAAATCGCTTGTCCCTAACTACTATCATGGCTCCTTACTCTGAGCCGGAAAAGCTGTTACGATTGATGCATAAAAATAGTGAAGTTGTAAAATACACAGTCAAAAATAGTTGTCTGTAGATTACGTATTTTCTCCCTCGAAATATTATGAAATTTTGTACTATAAAAAAACTGTCAGTTTATATAAAGGTATAAAACATTTATTTTTCATACTTTAAAATCATTATGTACATATTAGAAAATATTCCAGTAATATATGCAATTATCATGTAATATCATAATTGGTTGAGAGGGAAATATATATTTATTGAAAAATATTGAGATTATTTTTATTTAATAATTTCGCTTGAAATTTATATTTTGATGAATATATTTTCATTTATCCGTGTCCTCCGTGTTTTTATGAATTTTCTTTTTTCTTGCACTTAAGTTTTTTATTTCATGGTTCTGAGTATAGGAAAGAACACCTTTGACAAAATAGTGCTTGCAACACTTGTTCAGTTTTTAAAAGTATTAAATATCCACTTAAGGAAGCAATTTTTAGATTTAATTATGTTCAGTTATATGTTACGAGTCCAGTATTTTTGGAGGAATTATGTAAACTTAATTTTAATTAAAACGAAGAAAATAAGTGTCAAAGGATACATGACAGTAGGGAAACTAATTGAGTTTCTTAAAATAAATATATTGTATAAAATAAATATATTTGTAAGCTTGTATCAAAAAATAAGATATTAAAGAAACGTGGGAAATAAAATATTGAAACTGAACTCAGTTAACAATAATATTCAGAAAGATCAAATTCACGAATCACGTCAATTTGTAGAAACGGAAAAAGAGAAGACGCACGAAAACGTCCGGTCACAAACGGTACGTTGAGATGTATAACCGTGTCACTTTTGCTAGTTTACTCACTTATGTTCTTTTTCATTCCGAGACGCGCCGCAAGAAATTACATTTCAAAATAAACTGATCACAGCCCTGCTACCTTGTTTAAATTCTCCAAACGCAATATAAAATATTCATGTCCTCGTTATTTAACCATAAAAGTTCCGAGTTTTCTCCCCAAGCTTTTAAACGCCTTTCCATTGAAGGTATTAAACATATATAAACAACCACGAGTATTTCATTCTCTAGTTCAAACCTAAACCCCACATTTTATAGCTTCCGTTCTCTTTAAACGCACCATTTAACTTAACAAAATAGTTTGTTGCTTTAAGATACACACGCACTTACGAAGCTTTTCCTAGACTCCTATATTACTATTTACTTTTAGCTCCGCTACGATCACGTTGATTTTTTAACTAAGGTGATTGATTTAGGAGAGTTTTAATTCTGGAAACACTTGGGAAATAGACATAATATTCAAGTTTTGCCGTTTATTAATATTTTTTGCCACTAATTCCTCTCATAAACTTTTATGACTCTCTGTTCAGCCGTTCAAGTTTGATTCACTAATAAACACTAGAATAAATTTTGCGGCATTCGTGTTTTACGTGAGAGAAGCCATAGACAAGATGGTTACAAAGTTATTAGGTAACAAGAAAACTGATAGATAAAACACCTTTTGGATCAAAAATATTAGAAGGTAAAGTAAGTTAACTGTGACATCGAAACGTCAGTATATCAGTGGATGTCAGCTATCTCAAAGTTAAATTAAAATATATTCATGTAAAATTTTGTGAAAGAGATTACTTCAGATTGATTTTTAAAGTGCTTCTTTTAAACCCGTCAAGCGTGTTTATGTTGTAGAAAAAGTCGATCAAATTATGTGTATTTTAGGTTCTTTCTTTTAAAAAACCGTAGTGTAAGTTGTTGAAACGTAAGGGAAGGAAAAGATTTTCTCAAATAACCTTGTTAGTTATTTACGGCGTGTTGTAAAGGTTTATGTTTCAACGTTGTGGGATTTTTATCTTACAGCAAAAACTAGTAAGCCTAAGCAAATTTATTTGCTTCGATTTTTACGCTGAGAGAACTTGAGTGTATGTAAAGCAAATTACCTTATTCGTTGAAGCTTTTTTCCTTATTTGTCACTGCTCACAAACATACAAACACAAACACACAAACTTATTTGTCACTGCTTAAGATTTATTTCTGATTACATTCAACATTTTCTATACGTCATTTTTAATGTATGGAGAATAACGAAATCAATTTTAAATTTTAGAATATGATAATGGGAAATAAATAATGTGAAAAATATTATATTGTTTTAATAAGACTTAGATAGTCCACTTGCTGGATATGTATTGGGTGAACTACTACATCCATAATATTAATGTCAGTGCAAGTATTGACTTGCATTCTTAAAAGGCTTTTATTGGTATTTCCTAAATCTGGATGATGATAGAGATTATAGCAAAATAGTAGGATTAATTTTTAATATTTATATTACGTGGCGAAATTATTTATAAAAAGTTATTTACACATACGGCTTAATTGGTTATTAACTGAAGTTACCATACCACGATTCACTTGAAGAGTAAAAAGTTAACAACTAATTAGCAACATAGCTGAAACTAGCAACTAAAGTTGTGTGTTAAATTTTAATCCATTTCGTAACTCAGTTTTATTTGCAATTGTTGAGTAAATGAAACTCTGCACGGCTAAACACTCAAGCACACGGAAATGAAACGTAATAACTTATCTTAATCGTCAGAAAGTTCAATTTCGAGGCTGATGTACAATATGGGCTACTATATTTCTTTACAGCCTCTGTAAAAGAAAATGTAAAGAATATATTAAAAGAAAACGCTTACTGCAGAGTTTTTATAGTACTTTGGTTTATGAGCAGGTATTATGCAAATAATTGTACTTTTTAATAACTAATGCAAAGAAATTAAGACTACAATAAAACATTATAAATCCGAATGATCGTTTCTTTGCGCGACAATTTAAAATGCTATTTTGTTTAACAACGTATGCTGAATAAATACGCGACTATGTATAAACAAATTATTCTCATAAAATAGGTGGAAAATTGCATGCAGATATACTTAACTAGATATACTTAACTAGACACGGTATCCGCTAATCGTAAAAAATTAACCCGTTCAACATAAGTTATTCTTAAATAATGTTGATATAATCATAAGGTAACGTAAACATTTTGTAAAATATTTACGATTCAATGGTTTTATCCGTTTTAAATCTCGAAAACCACAAACTGGATTACGCATAAATGGAAAAAAACGAACGATTTTGGTGGATGATTGAAAGGCATCTTCAACAATGCTTTGCGTGATTTGTGACAAAAATATTTTCATTTCCAATCTTATAATACTCAGTTTACAAAATATAATTAATTTTAAACCAATTTATTGGTTGAAGGAATTTTGAAACTGGACAAACATGGGTTATATGAAACGAAACTAACTATACCGGCAGTTCTTTCCGAGCGAATGTTTGTTGCTTAAATATAATTTTTTTATATGTACAAGTAAATACTCCATGACTAATTATTTACGAATAAAATTTTACAATTCAGTTATTAAGAGGTTACTCCAAAATGTTTTATCTGAGTTATTTTACGAAAAATTATTACTCTCAAATTCTTTTCTTTAAAGTAAAAAAAGCTTTGTGCAAATCGGACCAGTAGTTGTTGAGTTAAAAGTGCAAATACGGTCTATCCGAAGCATACAAAAAACATTGATTTTTTAATAAATGTACATAATTACATGCAAAATGATATAGAATACATACCATTATCTTTATTACATACTTTCATTTTTTTTAATGTATTTCTCCATGAAATACAAGCTCAACAAATGAATGAATAATATTTCTAAAATCTCATTGGTATATGTACGGTGTAATATCAGATAACATTTATGATATGATATCAGGTAGCGTGTAAGAAACCTACATATACTTATGTGATATACACTGTGATGACACCATTGTGGCCAAACCAAGAGATTTTTAGCAAACTTGGGTCTGCTCTGTTAGGTGGATAAGTACATGTCTTTTATACACTAATGTCTACATTGAGAAAATCAATCTAACAGCGGTGTAGGTCTTTACAAAACGTGGTTTGGTTTTTACTCACTCTCAAAAAACTCAATAAATCACTTTAGATATTAAATATTAGATATTAAATGCTTGTAAAAACTTCCAGCTGACATTGACAAAAATACGCCTGGATTTTATGTAGAATTCTTAGAAACCGACCCCGTTTTTTCCAGAAAAATTAAAATTTTAAGAAAATGAATTTTGGTATACAGCTGTTATGAAGAAAGAAAATTATCCGAAAAAGTTGCGGCAAGGTTTTGGATATTGTTGGGGATTATAAATATTAACCTGATATAGCTCATCCCATTTTATAGAATTAATTTTTTCGTATTATTGTTTCAACTTAACTACACAGAAATACGCTTAGTTATATATGTATAACTATCCCAAGGCTATAATAAAATGATAAAATAACTAATAAATAATAATTACGGAAAATATTTCAAATTCGAGCTATATATATAAGATATATATATATATATATATATATATATATATATATATATATATATATATATATATGTATATATTGGGTTGGCTAATAAGTTTTTAATCCCGAGTTGCTGTCAAAAAATTTTATAAAAAAAATTATGTTATACTAAATTTAAGTATGCGCCATTATTATTTGCCAATTGTCGCCATCTAGTTGATAGTGACAATATGTCTTACGGTGACTTTGATTCAAAAATGCTGTGCAAGGTCGTTTTGGAGATATTTTTAACGTCGAATTTTTTTACCACAGTATGCTCTGCAACATGTGGTCTTGCATTATCATGTATAAAATAAACTCGATCCTGTTGACTACTCAATTTGTTAGCTAATCGACCCAATTGTTCACAGAAAATATGTGCATTATTTGGATATCTCTCTGAAAGCAACTCCCACTGAATAATGCCCTCCACATTCCACCAGAAACTGAGCATCACCTTTTTGGCTCTTAGTTCAGACTACTTGTATACTGAAAACCATATTTTCCAACACCCAGCCATTGACGTTTACGTGTATGGTAATGTACGTAACCCACATCTCCTCGCCAGTTACTAACTGATTTAGCTAGTGGAAGTTAGTTTTCAATATCAATAACTGTTGACAAGTATCAACTCTGCGCTGAAGAAAACTCGTGAGGTATCCACACATCGTATTTTGGAAACTTTTCCCAATTCGTGAAAATGTTTTTCTATGGTGCCACGACTGCAGTGTAGATCATCTGCCAATTGACGAGTCGTTAGTCGAGGATCCTTCTCAATTAGGCCTCGTAATCGTTGAACGCCCAATTCAACAGGATATCCAATTCTTCATTTTTGAACTTTCTGAACCAAATCTTTACCGTCGCGTAAAACACCGTAATCGTGTCGTGACCCAGGTGAAATTCGTAAAATAACAGAATGCATATCAGATATCGATTTAAATTCATTATCTTTTGTGTAATTCACTTAAAGCTTCGGCGCTGATTGTTGTCAACTGGCTACGCTTTGGCCTATTTGTACCCTACAGTAAAACCTTCTAGAAGTTTCGAGAATCTTTCTAGAAAAATCCTATTAATATAATTCAAAGTCAATCTCTTATAGGTTTTTATGCTAGAACTTTATTAACAAGGTTACGGATGTTTCGACTAGAAGTCAACTAGGAAAAGTAATATATTATTTTTAATTTTCTAAGATTTTTTTCGCAAATCGAAGTGATAATTCACAAGCAGATTAGATTGGAGAAATTATATGCAAAATATTGACACACGCCCTCCGTATTTCATCACTAACAATACGGACAATATATGTAATCAATAACTCTAGTAAATTTACTTTTACCAAAATCCATCCGCAATCTGTTTTAGTTGTAAAACCTCGTCCGTGACGTGTTAAATATCATAGTGATATTCAGTAGGTCCAAGTTTTCTGTCTTTTCAACAGCGGGATCCAAGAAATACACTTCAGAATAATATAAATAAACTTCAGGAACTACGCATTTATTTATTTTATTTACTTATTTATTAATATACTGTAAAGTACACAGTTCTTGCATATAGCAAACTTGTTGACTAAGATAGCAATATGTTGCAGCCAACCATTTGACGAGAATTAAAAAAATATTTTTTTTTAGTTTTGCTTTCTGATTTTAAGTGAATTTATGTATGGATATGTAAAAATATGAATTTCTTATAATAATCCTGCCTTAGAGACAACATATTAATTACCACTTTAATCCATTTAAAACATATTTATGTAATTGAACGTAAATATTTTCGATCTCTGTAATACCTAAATTATTTTGTTAAATGATTTTATAATTTTGATATTTTGATAAAATTATAAACTATATCACATAAAATACTTCAAGAATAAATGTTTTATTAGTAACTTCGTACCAAGATAGTGCAAATGGAAATTTAATTAATGAAAATGTAGTTCTCGGGAACTTTTTTCTTATTTACGAGATTATCCAATGATGTTAAATATTGTATATACATATTGTCCAAATTATTTCAGAACAACATTAAAGAATACAAAGTAAACATATAATTAACTTTTTTAACACAACAAGAACAGAGGATTAACTTTTTTAATCTTCAAATGAAACAAATATATAATATACCATATTAAAATAAGAATGAAATTAAAAATTACCCTAAAGCCGTTTTGTAAATGATTGTCTTTTTGGCCATAAATACAAAAAGAACCCAGGGTGAAAAAGAAAAATATCTAAATGAATTTAAAATTGTTTGATTTCTAAAATTTACACTTGAAAAAGATAGCAAAATTGAAGAAGTGTTATAGAAATCTAAGGTAACGGAAAAAAGTATTTTCTTTTTATAAATCATTAATTCTTTTTATAATCATAAGTCTACCTTATAATATGAAGTCCTTAATTGTATATTTAAAAACAAATCAGAAATATTCTCAACGGCTGGAATTTGTAAGTCAGTCTTTAAGAAATGGGGTTTGTATTATTCACTACATTACAATTTTCTACATACTTCTTCCTCTTCATCTTCAAAAAGTCTTCAAAGTTATTGGTACGTTCATTTCATTTGCTTTTGAAATATTTTATTGCATATGGAGTCAAATAATTAAAAAGTATAAATATTCTATTTCGCTTAGAATAACTAGACTTTTAAGATTTATTTTGATTTTTTCGTGAATTATGTGTTACACGAAATTTAGTGTCAGTTAGTTTTCGGTGCATAATACATTTCTTTATTTGCATAATAGGAACTATAAATATGAGAGAAACTCTTCCAGTTAATGTTATCTACATTATAGTAAAAACATATTAACGAAATTTAAAAAAAAATTAATTTGTAAAATATTTTATATAAGCCAAGGAAAGTCTATCAAATATTTCAGCACAACGTTGATGGCTCATGTGAACTACTATGAGATATATGGTTTAACAAACGAAAGAAATCAATAAAATAACGGCAAACTTAATTCATGTATCGATGAGGATCTTCATGGTTTCATTTATTGCCGTTACATGAAAAGCTTTATGCTTCTTTATTAGTTTTGTTAATACTGGCAAGGATATTTTAGGTTATGAGTTATTAAAAGTTCCACTGTAAGGGTCTTACCGCCCGTTTATAGCTAATTTGTTGAGTTTCGACGAAATAACGAAACGCACAATTTGGCACATAGGTACATTCATTAATCTTATTAAAGGGGTAAGAAGCAACTCCCCACTTAACGAGGAATAAACTTCGACAAAGCTTGTTAATATTAAGGTGTACTTAAATGTTAGAGTTTAATTAGTGGCGTGGTTGCGAAACATTCATTACCACTCTGATCGATTCCGACTAGATTTGATATTTATATACGACCCAAATTGACCCTTTTAACATTCTGTGATATGTGAATAGTAATGGATGGGGGCCGAATCGTCAATTCGTGAAATGTTCTCCTTATAATTTTTTAAAGGAAGGTTATTTCTTTGACAAATAGTCTTTGGTATATGAATATTATTGGCGAAAGCCAGGTTATCAATTAGTCAAGGGTTTTCCTGTTATTTTTTTTAGAGGACGGTCGTTTTTTTGGCAAGTACTGTTTGATATATAAATAGTAATTTGCGGTAGCCGTATTATAAAAGTATACTTTCGCAAGTACTCTTTCGTATATGAAGGCGGTTGCCGAATTATCAATTCATCAAGAGTTTCGCAATTCATTCTTTTAGTGGACCTTTATTTCTTTTGCAAATATTCTTTCGTATATGATTAGTAATTGGTAGTTTTTGGATAATCAATTAGTCAAGAGTTTTCCTGTTCCCTTTTTTCGAACGAAACTTGAACCATAATTTCTCTTGAGTTTTCCTTTTTTTGGAGACAAACTCCAATAAAAATTATTAATTGGACTGTGAAACAATATGTACTGCATCACAAAGAGCCAGCAATCTTTAAAGGATATAATGTAGAGATAAAATTGCAATCTTTATTAGAAATAAATAAAAACCTCCATAGAAATAGCTATAAAGAGCAAGAATAAATTTTAATGGCTCCGAATAAAAGTCGTTATTATATTAACTTAAAACAAGATACAGAAATTAGGCATTCTCTATTTAAATAAAATTCCTTATTTAATAGAATAAAAACCTTGAAAATATAGTCGTTAAAGATACCGTATACAACTATACTCATTAAACTACATTTGATATTCCATAGCATAAATAATTGTGAACATGAACAGAAAGTCTACAAATATTTGATATAAGAAATATATGGACGATCTCACAAAGATATAACTATATAAGCTTCGTAATATACTAAAGTGGGTCAATGTTAAGGTCATTTATGAAAAGCAAAGAAAATTTTCCATAGGTATTGTAAACACTTGGTGGAAAAAAATAAAAATTCCTGAAATGATAATTATATCTAGGTCTTTGGAAATAAAGTATTAAGTGATGTATGTTAACGTAAGTTGGAAAGATAAATATTCTCGACATGGGCTTTTATAGCAAAAGACATTTTGAAAATTGCTCAAGTGCATATCAGCCATGCCGTAAGTTAGCAGCAGTCCGTAGCAATAGGGTAGGTGACTACTTCTAATTTTACTATTTTAAGATAAATATCAAGAAAATATTGGTTATTTAAAAATGAGTCCTGAAAAATTCAAGAGGGTTAATAAAAGAAACAAATAAGTTAATAGCTTCTAAATTTATTGAATGATGATCCGCCTATCTCATTCACTCTCGTAGATCACAATGAGCATTATTACAATGATATCAATACGGTATTGCGTATTGCTTTTTTTGTACAAACTTTGAGTCTAAATCGTTGATTTACGAAATTGAGAAAAATAGTAAAATTACTATTTTATACTGTGAAGAAGAACAAAAATAGTAAAATTACTATTTTATACTATGAAGAAGAAAAAAAATAGTAAAATTACTATTTTATACTGTGACGAAGAAAAAAAATAGTAAAATTACTATTTTATTGTGTTAAGTTTTATATTGTTTTGTGAAATTTACCAAACGCTTTTTAAAAAACCCTCATGGTTGGTACTCGATTTAATTTAACAATTTTTATATTCAGTAAACATTATAATATAGAAAGACATGACATACAAAAATTACCTTAGCGCAAAATATATTAACGAAATTTCAGTACTTCATGCCCCAATAATTCCTGTTTAATGTTGAAAGCGATCGCACCAGAGTGTAATTTGCTTAATTCCATTTAATTCTTATAGTTCTATTGTACAGATTCTGGCTGTGTCGGTATGTTTTACATAAGCAGAATCAGACTCCGTCTGGTTAGGTTAGATTAGAATATCGTGTGCAAATACTTCAAAATGTTGCTGACTGAAACTAAATAAAAATTGAAACTGTTGGTTAATTGATGTGGAAAAATGTTTTTTTTTGGATTCCTATCGATAGCATGAAAATAAACCCTAGAATTTTTTAATTTTTGAAAAATATTTTTTTTTCATAACAATATATTCTCCTATTGAGAAAATGTTAAAAACATTAACATTTTCTCAATAAAACATTAAAAGTTTCGTTTAATAATTTGAAAGTTTCGTTATCATAAACAGAACATCGATGAAAAGGAAAGTTTAAGCAAAGACTATATTACCAGTATCGTAAATATTCATTTTGAAAAATAATAATCGTTTGGCTTAGAATTAAAGACGAAAAATTGTCGTATCGCGTCACGTCGCGTTGTGTCGTATCTAGTCGATGATATCTCGCAGTGCCCGGTGTAAGCACACTGCCGAATGCTTAATCCTTGGATCAACTCTTAGATGAGATAGAAAACAGTTTTGTTAATTATAGTCCTCTTATTTCATACCGAGGAACGCATGAAAGCTCGCATGCCATACTAATTTAAAAACAGTTTGCATAAACCAAATAAAGTACAGAGTACTAATTATGTGTTTTCTTTTTTTAAACTATCATGTGTTTTCTTTTTTCAAGCATCACAGTAACATTTTATTGTTTTATTTTACTTCATTGTTGAACATGTAAATACTTATATTGTTGGGTTCGTAAAATACTTATAATGGAAGCATCATGCATCCCTCGCTCGATATACAAACGCGTGCTCATTTTTGTAGAGGAGGTGATCTAATAAATAATATGTATGGGTGATGCTAAAAAAGATGCAAGTAATATATGTAAACATGAGGCCACGAGTGAAATATTCTCGACTACGTCTCGCGTAATAGAATAAATTTTGGTAGTTAAAAAAGTTAGTCTCTTTTATGTCAGATATGTATTAAATTAGGTTTCCGTAACATTTGAGGTTTATATATACTAGAAAGATGCCCTTGTTAATATACGCTTAATATTCTAATCACGAGTTTGCAACTTAGTTACTCAAGTAGTGAACGATAATCCAACCTTACATAAAAAACTTTCTAAAGTGTTATTTACTTTTTTGAAAAACTTTCAAAACTATTTAAAAATGAGAAAGTGGATAAAATTATTTAGTCTTCTCCATTCAATTAAATTGTCCGGGTACACGCTCAGCATTTGTGTAATCAGATACATGATGTGCGTTTGGCGTTTTTTGAAACTAAAACCGATTTATGATTTAGATAAGGGAAATGGAAATGCGAGAAGATACTATACCTGTTATATAAAATTCATATTGATCAATTTAGGCCAATTAATTAAATATTAAATCTAATTCAAAGTGTCACCAGCTATTATCTTCTTGAATTTGATTCTGTAATAAATAGTATATTTACAAATTTATTACTAAAATCTTGCTGCCAGTAAGTAATTAGCAGAAAAAAAATCTTCACTGACCTAAAAATAACATTATATACTTAATTGTTTATTAAATTTAAGAATTAATACATCGTTTTTTATTTATAATCGAAAGCTCTTCATTTTTGTATTCATAACTTCTTGTCTTCCTTTTTGTCTTTGAGTTGATTCGAGGCACACATTTATAAATTTTTAACATTAAAATTAAATATAAATATTATCACATTTTAAAAGTAATCTGCAAAAGAACGATATATATTAATGGAATTCCTATTTGTTATGAATCTCAAAAAAAAAACAGAATAGTGTCTATTTTTCAAATTTCGCACATAAATAGATTATTCCTTTCAATTTAATCTCTTCACAAATAGTTAATTATTTTTCACTTCTGAAAGTCAAAAGTCAACAATTTTGATAACAACATCACACAATTAAATGAAACTACGTGATGTATTATTATTTCTACTTTCTTTAATTTCTTTAACCACGACCTAGGTTTCGTTTCAGGTGGGAGCAAAGATCTTTGCTAATATCCCACCTGAAGATGTTGAAATACAACGAAACCTAGGTCGTGGTTAAAGAAATTAAAGAAAGTAGAAATAATAATACATCACGTAGTTTCATTTAATTGTGAATAATGAATTTCTACAAAATTAACGCCAAATATATTTAATATTTAATATCACAATTATGAATATGGCAATAACTGAGATATATTTTGATATCATTAACAAAATTAATAAAAAAGCATATTTTTGATTTTAGTGTCAAAATTCAAGCAATTTGTTTAATTATAATGATTATATCACAGCCAAATCGCTGATTTCCGATTTTTATATGATTATTCGATTTTATTTTAATACGATAATGGCAATAATTTTAATAAATATGGCGTAGTATAAAAAAACACATTGAAACAATTGCGGTGGGAACCCGAGTGATTAACTCAAAACTCGAAAGATCGAGAATTTTTTAGAAAAAAAAATTCTCACTCTTGAAAATTTTATTTGCAAATTAAAAAGACAAATTTTTCATAACAAGTTATGAGCTATAAATTATGCAGAAAGTTTGTTCTTGTTTTATAATTTTTTTTTCGTTATTATAATGCTTGTCAAGTACTATATTGGAATGAAAAGGGAACGGAAGAAAGTTCCATTACAAAACGTATTGAAAGTAATTTTGCAGGTAAATGCTTCAGACAAATATCTGATATAATTTTCCGAAAAAAAATTTAAAAAAATGTTCTCCATACCTCTCCCTAAACATGCTGCTACAGAGAATGCGATGCGTTTTTGTGGCATCACAAATGAGTAGATTCATACATTGAAGTTCTTAATACTATGCACAATATTATATTTTGATACCTTATTTCAAATTTCTTCAATCGCCTTGCAATTTTTAAGGAATTAATATAGAAACGAATATATAAAAAGCATAAGGGAAAAAAATATAACTCGAGAATTATTTTCAGTAAAATTTAATTGGGTTTTATTTATAGGCAATGCCTACATAATTTGTATTAAGTTTCCTTAATTGCATGTAAGAAATGCTCGGTAAAACTAAAGAGCGTGGTAAATTAATATGATGTAGTTTTTGATTGTTAATTTCCATATACAAACAAAAATAATTTTACAAGTCAAAAGTAAGACCATTTCATTTATTTGTACAAAATAATTCTAGAACTTGCAATGTATAAATTATTGATAATTGTAAAGCAACATGACACTCAATTGTATGAGACTTTTCGTAAAAACTTTTGAAGAATTAAAAAATACTCAACACATCTGCCATTTATTTTATTGCCAGAAAATTATGGGAATTGTGCCAGATAACGTTAACGTAGCCCGGTGTATTTATCAATAGGGCTTTAGTTTTTTAAATTTAATGGAACACGATTAATAATGATTATTGTAAGGAGTTAATCATTAAGGACTATCGAAGAGACAAACAAATAATTGTTTTGAATCTTTGAAACCAATGTTTGTTAGGTATGTACACTTTCAGTCATCGTGGTGTATATACATTACGGGTGCCTGTGCAAAGATTTTTGCACTAAACGGACCTCTTGGAACATTATTTAGTTCTCT
The DNA here is from genome assembly GCA_039881145.1 of Druceiella hillmani. Taxonomy (NCBI): domain Eukaryota; kingdom Metazoa; phylum Arthropoda; class Insecta; order Lepidoptera; family Hepialidae; genus Druceiella; species Druceiella hillmani. The sequence continues at coordinate 8,279,459 of JAYKKI010000070.1, forward strand.
TCATGACATTACTATAATTTGTTAGTTTTTCACTCGCCGAAACATAGCTACTAATTGAATAGATGGTTGAACGCTGCATTCTTTACATGCCCTATCAGAAATATTCAAGAAATCAAAACTTTTCACCAATAGCTTACAAAACGTGACGAGCTTATTATTAATTTCAAACTTTATATATTAGATAAGTCTTTCTCCTTACTTTTTGAAAGAGCTCATTTTTTAAAATTCATATAACATTAAAAATCACGGTTTAATTTTCATTTGACTTATTCACGCTTCCATTTAATACAACTAAGGATATTTTAAATCAAAATATCGTCTGATCCACAGGGCGGACAATAAAAATGTTTACATTTAAATTCGTATAAATGTTTCGTTCTATTTCTGCATTCCGAATCTGACACAGAGCGTAACGTGTGAAGTTTGTCTGGAATGTTTACGTTCGTCGATCGTAATTCTAAACATCTTGAATTGTTTATAATCTCTATGCTAGTTTTAACTTCTCTGAAATGTAGGTAAATGTTCTTTTTTATTTGAGTGTAAAGCGCTAGAATATATTTTTATGTGTTGGTTAAGATTATTTTACTTATTTTAAAATCTTTACCTTTACCTACATATTATTTACCAAGCCAGTAATTCATTCCATATTGATTTAGAACTCTGTATCTTTTCAGTGCCCATATGTTTTATAAACATAGGAGATATATAGTTTCTCAGCTATCGGCGAGATGCTCTCGGGTCTGTTAATATTTTATGCAATTCCATGTCGTTATTTTAAGCAAGTAAAATGATAATAAAAATAAAAAAAAAACAAGTGGAAGTAGTTAAGTATAAGTAGAACCAGTACTATGCAATCTATAGACACTAAGTCATAAATAAATATTTAAGGTACGTAGTATCTCTTCAAACTATTTATTTTATTAATACTGCATATTGTCTAGTGTATTTTTACGGGCCTAAACATATCTCAATTACTATTAGATTTAGAGTTATGGCTTAGTCTCCCGCTAAATTTTTAGCAACGTTCTTAGTTTTATAATATTGACTTCAGAAGTTTCGTAGATAGGGCGGGGCACGTTTGTTATAGCAATATTTCTAGAACTTGCTTACATGAGATTTAAAAAAATTGTTTCGGTATCGTTGTAATATGCCCTTTCAGTTGAAGTCTGAATATAGAATATATCATTATCTCCTACTAAAAGCTCCATCTAAATATTTTTTCGTGTTTTTTATTAAGATATATGCGAGTTAATTAGCTGAATTTGGTCGTTATGACAAATTTAAAGTCTTCACATCAAAAAAATTCCAGAAAAATTGATGTAAGAGAGCGGGCTGTTGTTTCGGTATCGTTGTAATATGCCCTTTCAATTGAAGTCTGAATATAGAATATATCATTTTCTCCTACTAAAAGCTCCATCTAAATATTTTTTCGTGTTTTTTATTAAGATATATGCGAGTTAATTAGCTGAATTTGATCATTATGACAAATTTAAAGTCTTCACATCAAAAAATTTCCAGAAAAATTGATGTAAGAGAGCGGGCTGTTTTTTTTTGAGACGCGAAACTCGAAAAATATTTAATAATTTCATGAAAAAACAAGCATGAAAATTAAATTGTGGATATTAAAATACAACCAGTCTATAATTTAATTTACGAACACAATTTACAACCAGTCTATAACTTTACTTATGAACAATATAAAATATTTTGAGTAATGAAAATGCACATATGGTGCATTGTATATGGAAATAAGATTATGATTAAATTGTTGACTACGTAATTGTTCACATGGTAACGTCGTTTCATACTTGAAAGTTCGTTTAATGGAAAAACTTAAAGCTCGATAACTCATGCATTGACGTTACATGACGCTTGTATTTAATGCTCGATGAACGTTGTTTAAAGCAAGCGTGTTGACGTGGTTTAACGCTCGATTGATCGTGTAATAATGATAATGCTCGGTCGTTTGTGTGTTAAAAGTGTTTACCGCATATCGCGTTATAAGCGCTAATTAGGCTTTATATATTACCCAAAGCCGAATTAGAACTGATAGGAGTTCTGATGGTAAATACCAGTTCAATGTACGTAATGTGTTTTGTCTGCTGCACGCAGCGGTATATTGTGCTAGTCTGAAGAAATAAACATATATTATCAGCACCGTATTTCGATTGGTGCCTATAGAGGACAGAATTCATTTTTTTTAGTTTTTCTCTATAATGGTACGCATTATGACGAAGCTTGCACGGTGGAATGTAAAGAAAAGTAAATAAAGTCTATAGAGTTTAAAAGCGATTCAATTTCTCGATTGTTTTTTTTATCGTGAGGTTCGTTTTTGGTTTTCTTCAGCAGGGCATAATTTCCTTTCATCTTAGGTTAGTTATTCAAATTCCCAAAATCACAAAAGCAAAAGGAGAGTTCTGTTAAGGTAAAGCAAAAATCGTTATAATATTTATTAGAATAATGATTTGCATCCAGAATTTTGAAAAAGATTTTAAAATGTCCACTAGCAATGACATGTACCCTCATGTACTCGCTGACCTGCCTTCCTACCTCACAACACACGCAGCGGGTCGCTGCTCCTCTCTCTTGTAAACTTGTGCGCGACTGACCGATTGATCTATAGGTTTTATTTTAATAATTTTTAACCTTAATTTCAAAAATGCCCATGCGGAGATTCTCAATAAGTTATTTATTATTCATTATTTATCATTTTTAAGTTTTCATCTTTTAATAAATAACTACATTATTCTGTATACCAGCTTTTCAATACGATACTTTAGAATCCTCTATATGAGCTTTTGGCGATGATAACATATCTGAAATATTTTGTTATTTATAAGCTTTTTCCTATTACAGGTGCCATTTTCATTTTTTTTAAATTACATAACCTATGTCACTCAAATTGGTATTTCGGTTTCAGCGCTGCTTAATTTATTAAAACCGGTTGAACCGTTTCGTTTCTACGAGGGAATAAAGAGACACACAGTAACGTACCTGGATCTATAACACTATTTGCGTAGTTGTGTAAAATAAGAAATTCATTCCTGTTATACCCATTATTTTGAGAGGATGACATTTTCACGCTTATTATCACTATGCTAAAAATGCTATTAAAATCAATTTGAATTCAAACATAAAGTATGAAACAAATTGAAGAATAATCTCAGAAATATAATCTCTTATTTTATTTTATAATTTATTGATGAACTTTTCATCGCATTTATTGTATTTCTTGTTGATACTTGTGTGATATTTAAATATAATAATTATATTGCAAGGGTGGAAAATATAGGAATATTCCAATATTATTTGCATATTTGTAAATTCCAAATTTAGTCAGCAGAGGTGTCAAAGCAGCCTGTTAATTAACACTTGGACATAACGCCGTCAAAATTTGATATTCAAATTCCATTCATGAAATACTATGTTTAATTTTGTTTCAAAATTGACATTTCTAATTAAATCTATTACACATCATTAAATAAAATGATATATTATTAAAAACGGATATTTAATAATGAAAGTTTGTGTCACATATCTATTATCCGATTATATTATATTGTAATAAATGCTTCCTAATTTTAAATTATATGTGTTGATTTTTTTATTCCAGTTTCATGTTTTCTTCTTAACCAGAGTGCGTATTTTTTGTTGAAGCTTGTTTCCTTGATTTACATACAAATATGATCGACTTTTTTTAACTTTTAACACAATATATTTCGATGTTTATTATTGTTATATAGAACGCTTTATGCTTCCATTGACTTATTATTATCCGAAATTTTTTTATCTAATATTTTTTACAATTTGTTCTCAAGCTAGTTTGACAGGTATGGAATGTAATATGTGAATGTACTTCTAATTAAAATCATAATCAGAATGAGGTATTAGATTCGATTGTTCATTGATGTAGTGTGTAGATAAGAGATGATAAGATGTGTAGATAAGAGATGATAAGGGTTTCAAGAACTTTTTTTTGGTGTCCATAAATAAGTTGAATTGCCTTGTTAGATATTATTCTGATATGACTTACAACAATTTTTATAGGACCGAAAAAATAGTATAAAATTAGAAAAATGTCTTAATTGGTAAACTTAAATGGAAACAAATTCTTCAGACTAAAACTTATTTTTAAATTTTCTTCTCTTAAATTAAAATTAGCGTTAATTAAAAACCAATACTCAAATGATTTAAATTATAACCAATATCCTTTATTATTTTCGTTACACTTAATAATTGGCTATTAATATTAATTTTTCTATTGTAGCACAGACTATACGCAAATATGCAGTTTTGCTGGATTTATTTTTAAAATTACATGCGAATGTCAGTTTTTGGATTATCAACAGCATCTAAACTATATGTGATTGGATTAATTCTTGACTTATATCTTGATTCTGAGATTATCTCTCACTTAACTTTTCAGCAAACCTAATACCTCTGCCTGATATATTTTGAAATTTAAAATGACAAACAGCATTTGAGGTCGCTGATTACATATCGGATCTAGGAATTTTAATATACAAAATGATTGACTCAAATGGCATTTTCGTCATCATCCGTGTCAACGTTGTGTGAAGCTGAATATATTCTTGGACTTTACCTCGATTCAGAAATTATCCCTTATTTTACCCTTCAGAACTTAAAGTATCTCTCGGATAAATTTTTAAGAATTAAAATGATCTCAAAAGTTTTTCAGGTCACCGATGAAGAATCAAATGCCGGACTTATAATATTCAAAATATCTAACTCAAATGGCAAATACGTTTTCTTGACCATTATCAACGTTTGAGATGTATCATTACACTTAAATTATATTATTCAACTCCTTCATTCGGCGACACAGTTTTCTTATCTAGCACATATTTTTTTTTAATTACGTTTGTACTATTCTTTCTAACTATTATGAAATAGTAATCGTAACTAATAAACACGTAGATTATTGCAACATATACAAGGAAAGCATATTGAAATTGACAATTATGAGGAACACTTTCAGACATTTTATTTATTGAACGATTCTTAATTTCTAAGAGCCTAAAAATATTAAACAAAATTGAACACTCACATCTCAAAGGGTTAATACTGACATTGAACCGTCAAAATTTGAATGCCTTTAATAGATTTAATTGATTATACACTTAATATTTTGTTACAAAACGTCATTCATCTTCTGTTTAGATTATTTTTAGTCAATACGAGAATGAAGAATTTGACACTAATATCAAAGATATTGCTATAGAGTCATATGAATTGGCTAATATTCAATTATATTTTCATTATTATTACTTGAATAAAAAAAATACATAAGTTTTAATGTAGGTAAACGCTAGTTTTGCGTTTTATAAAGAACTTTCTATTTGTTATCATACCACAGAATTGCACAATATTTCGAGATTAAAGTAGACAAAAACGATATTTTTCGTTTAAACATTATAAAAAATCCTTCCTGAAGAATGTGTTACGCATGTATGTATGTTATGTGTATGTATGTACATACACATATATTTTCCTTTGACGGAACTAATCTCTACATTTGAAGGTTTTTCCAGGTATATTTCAGAGAAGAAATGAATGTCCTTTTATTATTGAAAGAACTCTCACCATGATTTCTATCGAATATTTTTTTTATAAGTAGGGGGCAAGCAAATTAATGGACTGGAAAACCATTCATCTTTTATTCCCTTTTAAAATGAATTATTAATATTCCTGGTGACTCTGGTCCATTGTGACATATTTTATTGTAATATTCATTTGTCATTTGCTTAAATTGCAGAGCATATCTTTCTTTTCGTCCATTTTACAAACAGATTTATTATTATAATTGAGTCGTTCGTTTCAGTTTGTTCTCTGATGCGATAGGAGCCATTACGTGCTCAGTCATATAGAGGGCCATAAAGTAATAGAAAGGATCCTCAAATATTAAGCTGTAATGTATTTATTATTGAGTTTATTTCGTTATATTTCTCGTTATTTGATTTGAAGTATCATTATCCTGTGTTTTAATAAAAAGGTATTTCTTTTATTAATCCGATATTCCGACATAGATTAAATAACTCGGTATCTTAAATTGTCTTTAAAGTACAAATTGAAGTTTGCTGTAGCTAAATTATATATGGTAGATGAGTGAGTAGAATCCAGCCGAGCTCCTCAAATTTATAACATTACGTTTTACAGCATGTGGTCTGGCATTATCGTGTAGAAAATTAACTAAATAAATCCTTACATAATTTAGTTAAAGCAAACTTTATGTAATGAATAATATACATATTTATACATATACATATATATATATATATATACATATATATATATATATGTATATATATATAAATATATATATATATATATTTATATATATGTATATATATAAATATATATATACCTTCTAATTTAACATATTGAAATAATTCCATATATAAACGTAAACTTTTCCTGAAAAATAATTAATGAAAAGTTGTTAGAGCTAATCCATTTTTTATATAACTTAATTTACATTAGGACTGTTTGCGCTCTTCAGTATAAATGTGTCAAGATTCATTGAAAATATTAGAGTATTATTATTATATAGGTGTGTTTTAAATGTTATAGCGAGTACTTTCTAAAAGTTTTTGATTACAAAATAAGATGAATATAATCAATAATATTGGGTTGCTAATAAGTTTTTAACCCCAGTTGCTGTCAACAATTTTAATTTAAACATTTATATGTTACACTAAATTTAAGTATGTACCATTGTTATCTGTTATTTCTCGCCAACTAGTTGGTAGTGACAATGCCTTTCTTATAAACTTACGGTTACTTTGACTGTGCGAAGTCGTTTTGGAGGTCTTCTTTAAAATGGATTTTTTTCAGGTAAATGGTTACTTAGAGCCCTGAATAAATGGTAATCGGATATGGTGGATGAGTGAGTAGAACCTAGCCGAGGTCCTCAAATTTATCACATTATGTTTTACAACATGTGGTCTAGCATTATCATGTAGAAAATGAACTAAATAACTATATAAATCAAATAAATATAGTAATTATTCTTGGTGTTATTATTGGATTCATATAACTAATATAATAAAAATGTTCCTAAATCAAAGGGCACATGTATGCCAGAATAAAGTAGAAGAAAAAGAAATGAAAAGGTAACGGTAAAATTAAAAAAAAAATGCAGATATTTCCGAGAAGGCAAATGTAATGAAATGTTATGTAAGAAAGAAATAGTATGGAGAATATGATTTCTAAAAACAATATTCTGCTCGTTTATTAAGGTGCATATAGTCAAATTGATAAATTTTTTTTATGAATCCTTCCAAGAATTTTTGATATTTTTTTGATTCCCTTAATGTTAATTTGGCATTTAAATTTTTCATTAAATTGATAAATAAGCAAATATTTTATCATTAGATGAATTTGGAAAATATTTTTTTTATTGTAAATTACAAAGAAGAAAGTTACTAAACTAAAATAATTTTAATTTTAGATTATTGGGGGAAAGTTCTTCAAATATAATTTATTGAATGATGTTAAAGGATACGCATAAACATTTTAATTACCGTACGTGACTTAGGTGAAGTCTAAATTTATTGCGATCCCTGCAAATTTTACTATTTCAATTATGCTCATCCCATGATCAGGGCAGAAAAACTCTTATTCTAGGATAAACAGGAAAATAAACAATCACTTTCCCTTCGTCATATAAATTTTTTATCGAAAAAGTAAATTAATTTATTAAAGCAGTTTAAAATTTCGAGTTAAGAGTATAATATAATATTATTAAGTGTAGAAGTTGTAAAAGATACGAGTGCTAGGAGATTTATTTGGTGTTTGTTCATAAATTAAAGGACCATTCTTTAATAAAAAAATTCTCTATTAGATTTTAGTAGTAAGATACCAAACACGATGTCACTATGGAGTCTTTATCAAAGGGACTTGTATCTTTTTTAATATATAACCAACATAAGCAGCTCCTAATATTTGTAAAACCAGCAAGCCTCAAGCAGTGTTTCGTTAATAACAATATGTCATACGTGTCTTATTGTACCAATTAATCGGCCGGAAGAAGAATGCCTTCATCTTGCAGCGAACTATGTAATTATGCACGCTAGTTACTCTTAGTGAAGCGTCAAGTTTCGCGTATCAATGTTTATATACTCAACATACCAGATAACACTGAATTATTTGTATAGAATTATAATATTATATGTAACTTGCGTTATAGAGTATGTTTCTTGGAGTCAAAACTCTAAGGGGAGGAAAGGAATATCTTTATATTTATCCAACTCTAAAATTTGTAGCAGTATCTTTTTGGGCGTTATTCCTGTGATTTTTGAAGATAATCTCTACTCTTAAATTTGCAGCAATATCCAGTTTGGCGTTATTCCTATGCTAACTGAGAAATCACTTTACTTTTAAATTTGTAGCCGTATCTATAGTTGGGCGTTATTCCTGTGATAGCTGAGAAATAACTTTACTTTTATATTTGTAGCTGTATCTATAGTACAAATTTGTAGCGTTATTCCTGTGCTTGCTAAAGAATCACTTTACTCTTATATTTGTAGCAGTATCTAAAGTTGGATTTTATTCTTGTGATTGCTGAAGCATATTTTACTCTTCAATTTATAGCAGATCTATAGCTGTGCGTCCTGTGCATCCTGTGATTTCTGTTAACTACGGCATCTGTTTAATAGGTACAGCATCTGTTTAAATAGGTTACCAGTAGAAAACAATTTTTCATAATCGTTCTCAATAGTTTGTACTTATAATAACAATATTTTTTAGAAATATGGCTTTCACCAAGACATTAAGCATTTACTAAGCCTTGACAGTTTTAGGATTAGAGAGTTTTATTAATCTGAATTTAAAGTTCTTCTTTCCGTTGATTATAATAAAATAACATGAAATCCATATTGGGAATAAATATTAAATTAAATCTAAATTCGTTAAACTGTGACTACGTCGTTCATAGACCTAACATTTGTGGTAATAATTCTCTTTCAAATTGACTGAGACCGTATTTCAAATTGTACGAAAAAAGTTTGAATGCTATTGGTAGGAATAATTTCAACAATTTATTATTATTTTAAATACATAGAGTACCAAAATAAAAGACCGACTCAGCCTAGTAATGTACTCCCTTTATTTATATTTCTTGTTCAAAACACACTATTGATATTCTTATCACAGAAAGTTATTAGTACCAAAAATAAATGTCCAAATGATTTTTAGTAAAAATTAGACTAAATTTTTACAATTAAAGTTACTTTCATGCATGTTTCTACTTCAGCGTTTCCTACTTTCGGGTTTTTGTAAGTCAAAAGAAGTCTGTCAAGACCATTTTTCTCAGGAACTTGTAGAGGTATCAAGTTGTAATTAATATCAAATATTTATGTCTATGGTTTCATAGAGCTGTAAAGAAATCAAGCTTCTAAGTCAAGGTAATCAAAAAAATACGGTCATTTATGCCGTGCATTTTGACAGTCGAACAGAAAACGAAATTCAGCATAAGTAACAGAAAAAATACGAAATTAGTTAATTTTTAATTATGTAACATAAAAAAATATTTTTTAAGTATGCGCCTCAGAAACACATTGTAAGCAATTCATTTTCGGTCTAAAAAATTTAAATTTTTTAAATAGTTCAACAGGAATATCATGTACCGATATATGTTTTTGAATACCTAAATGTGTACGGAATTGGTGCGAGCTTCACTCATGGTTGACAGGTTTCTTTTATTAAATTAGGAATAGTTTTTATTTCGCAAAAATTTAAATCAACAAAATGTTTAAACCGTGTTTGAAAATTTCTGAAGTTTAACATAAATGAATCCAGCAAAAAAGAGTGAATCCTGTCTATAGACTAATTAAGTAATTCTAATTAAGGGAAAAAATTGGAACATCAGCCAATTTTTTTCCCTAAGAAACTTTTTACAAAGGGTTAAAAGGTGAAAAATCAGTAAAATATATGTTTACCACACACTATATTTTATATAATGGCCGTCTTAGTTTCCATTCAAAATTATTTAAATTTAAGTACCTAACAACTATATCCAAAATTGAAATGATTTTCAATGGAAACTAATATGGCCATAGCATAAAATAAAGTGTGGAGTAAGTGTCATTACAAGGATGATAAAATTATATTAGATTCTACAACAAAACCTGTATTTTACCAACTTAGATAAAAAATTATGTAATAGAATGAAAGTAGTCCTCCAAAAACTTTTCTTCACTCTGATATAAGTAACACTCGTTATTTATTATTAATAAATGAAACTGTTTCTAATTAAAAGCTGTTGGTCAAAGTCATGTTGGTTTAATGTTAAAAGTTACATATTTTTATTAAGTGTTATTAGTGTGGAGTGTATGTTGTTATTAAGATAAATTATTAATTGTGCAACTATATTAAAAGATAAATGGATACCTTCTTAAGAAGATGATTGTTACCCCATCACTTAAATTTTCACTTTCATAACCTTAACATTTTTTTTCAGTTGTGGATGCTATCTCTCGCTATAAATCTTTCTCATATCTTAAGTTCTGTCAAGTAATTTTTATAGCCTAATTTACTAAGCTAAGAGAAGAAAGTAGTAGAGTTGATAATTTATTTTCATAGATATTCTAAGCTTACAACTTTAATTGTAATTTACATTCAAACATAAATCGTTAAGATGTTAGTTTAAGAGTATATCAGTATTTTTAGTATACCCGTAGATTGTTAATATTATATGAAGTTTCCGTGAAAAGAAGTCATGTCTAACAAATAATTATTTAAAAGCATCAAATCATGCAATATCAATAATTGCGCATGGTTGTAATTGACAAAAGTACTCTTCCATAGTTTAGCCAAGCAAAAAGAAACAACTAAATTATATACCAAATAAAAAAAATTGCGAATACCATTTACAAAGGAATTAAATTTACCTTGAGCTAAATGGAAATCTTTTCACGTAAAGTATTCTATCTACATTGTATTCGAAATGAAATTGCTACAAATATCCTATATATTTCGTCTAAAAATATTCCATAATAACGTAAAAAAATAAGATAAGTATTGCTGCAGTTAAATTTACATTAAAACAAAATTCATATGGTACAACAAACAAAATTTATATGGTACAACAAATCAGTGATATGATTACGAAATGTAAAGGTTGCTATTTCGACTAAAGTCAAAGACGATTGTACAAAAAACTGAAGAGTAGGCTCTATATTGCAGGTATTTAACCTCGGGTAAAAAAGTAATAAATGAGAAGCGGACCTTATCTGTATAAGCTTATTGATAAAATTCTGATATTCATATTTTCGAATGCTTTTTAACTTAGCGTAGTTCGCAGGAATCTAATACTTAAGAGTGACGTCAATTTGTAATTTCTGTATACTCGGATTGGTAATCAGCAAGATTAGATTTATATTTAAAAAAATAAATTATGAAAAATCTTTCGAAATAATTTACTGTTTACGAGTATGATGATCCAACATTTGCTCATTTCAATTCTGAATTCGCTCTTGTGGACTCTAAAAGTGGCTTTGTTTAGGACAATATTAAATTGATAATGTGGAATAAAGTGAGATAAAACAATTGGGAAACTGCAGAAATGTTGTTTACTAGTAAGTGACGTCAAAAATATACAAATAATAAAATAAACGTACATGGAGGTAAACCAATATTGTCACGTAGTGTGTTAAATATTTTAACCAAATCTTGAAAAGCATAACAACTTCTTTAATGAAATGTTACGCATTATTATGCAGAATTTTTTTATTTAGTTTGTTTTTAACATTCTATGTATGTACATACGTACAACCTGTGGAACATGATCAAGGAACCAAAACGTTCGGTTTTGAATTAAACAGTAAGTACACATTGTAGTTATGAAAAATTTAAAAAAAGTAAACAAAGCTATTAAATAATCATTAAAGAAAAAGCTTGTAATGATCGATGTTATTTCTAAATAATTGCAACATTAAATAAAGAAGTTTCAAGAAGGCTTTACAAAAATAAAGCGGGTTGTTTTAAAGTATATTTAACATTCGCCATTAACAGAATTAAAACAGCCATCTTTATGTTGTCGAAATTACGTATCTTTATACCAAAAATCACCCGGACTTAGTTATAGTACTCTAATAGTATTTTACACATTCAGGTATGAGTTTCGAATGAAATCAGAGACGAACATTCTATAATAATCGGAAGCCATTGGAATAGCAATTGGAAAAGAGTTTTCATTAATATTTTAATAGGCATTCATAATTGAAATTTAGTTGCGAGACTTTTTGTATAAGTATTCAAGCCTATTGAAAGTATATTTTGAACTTTTTAAAGAAAAAAAATTGTAGTTCTAGGGTTTTCATACGAAATGAATTAAATTACCACTTATATTTTCTTACAAATAAAATATGACGGTTCATTATTATGCTTGTGAAAGCAAGATATGATGTCACTTTATATAATTGTGAACGAACGGTTTTCTTCGATTTCCGCCAATCACAAAAAAATATATTTTTGAGACTAGCACCAGTAAATTACAAAAATTATGTGCGTATGAAATAAAATACGACAGTATTTTTAATTTTATTTAAACTTCATTTAGGAAGATTGTCGAAAATAAATAATGGATTACCGCTTCGAGCGGAAAATGTTTTTCAAAATGGCTCGTCATTTTGAAATATTTTTGTAACTGGTTGTAATAACTATAATTATTTTGCGATTCTTGCATGTTGAATAAAACTTAAGTTAATTACACAGTAAATAAAAGTAAATAGGATTCAGATACGAAATGAAATGAATATGTAAATACGTAACACTCGTAAGTATTCAAAATATATTATACGACAGGATTTAACCGACTGGATAATTTTTCAGAATATAAAATAGATGTGGAAGTAGAAATTTTTTTTAAATGTTATGTTTTACAAATCATTAAACAGAAATTTAAATGTGCCTATGACGACAATTCAGACGAATGTCGACTTAACAAAATTTATGGTCCCTGGGGTTACTACTTTTCAATTTATTTTAAATTGAAAAGTGTCTTTTAGTTCGTTAATTATTAAGTAAAGGATCAAGCAGGTATCCTGTCAAAGGATATTCGCCTGGTTTCATTATAACTGTTATTAATTACACCTCGTCAATATTACAATTTTATTGCGTATATTAAAATTACTTGGATGCTTTATGTAGACTCTAATATTACTAGATGAAACTACAAAATATATAAAAGTATATGTTAACACAGTAGAGCAGACAAAATACTGATACATCCCAATAAAATAATTTCAAAGGTAAAGTGATTCTGCGGTTATAATATTCGATGTTTATTGACATTGCGCTGAAATGGACGACAAATACTTGGTCTCGATCTTATTTTATATGAACATTATTTTGTTGTGAAAACCCATTCGATACTCAGGGAATACTCGATAAGACTACCTGTCGGTTCGTAAGGCAAAGTCTTGTTGAATTGAGGGTCATGCGATTGAATTTAATCGGGGTAGAGGGTCCTTACGGAACCCTGAATGGGCAATAAGCCCCGATGCCTCTTATGACATTGTACCGGGCTCGGTATTTGTTATCGTTTTTCGTTTTATTTTTTTTTGGTGCACATCTAAATATTTATTTAACGCATATACATTATGCTTGCCGTACATCTATTTTCATTTGTAAAGGTTTCATAATTTGAGTTTTGTCAGTTTCTGTGTTTATACATCAATTAACTCCGGAAATATTTTCTCGAAGATATTTTAAATTTAACAAAAATTTTATTTTTTCTTGACATGAGATGTATGATGTAAAAACCAATTATTTACCAACTTATAATAAGTTGGTCAATCAACTTTTTAAATGTAGGTAGTAAATTACAATGAAAATATATATTTTGTATTAGTTTATTAGTTTAGTAGTTAAACGAGCCATAATTTGTGTTTTTGTAAACACGTTACTCTCCAACATATTTACAATACAACTTAGTTGTTAAGACCATTTGGTTTGTTTATATGTTTCTTGTTTGTTGTTAATTTTGCAAATAAATATCTTAAAAAGAAAAAATATAAACACAGCTTATAAAATTATATAAAGTGAACAAAGTGAAATATTTCTCCGAAAATACATATTTAATTCTTCAAATTCTCGTTAATCTTGTATATTACAAATTTAAATCTTGGAAAAATTCTATAAAATAACCTCAGTCTGGTACATAAAACATCATTTAAATATTTTACAAAAACTACTTGGGTTAACATATCAATAACAAAAGTTGATCAGAATTTTGATTAAAGATATTATCTATGCTGCATTGGAATTCGAGCAATGCGGGATCTTAAGTTAATAATTGTAACAACATTGTTTTGTTTATTTATAATAAATATTTTTATGGAAAAATATACATATACACTAGTCAAAAAAACAAATTGAAAAATATGAATTAACCACTTTCAATTGTCGAGATTTTTCGTTATCGTATGGTGACAGCAAGTAATTTAAATCATAGAATTTCTACTTTAGCCTTTTTATTCAGGTACCTTTAAATAAAGTTTTTATAAACTTGAAAGTGAAAAACTAATAAGAGCTTTTTTGTTATGTACTTGTTTCATTTTCACGCATCAACTTCTAAACTCGGCAAAAATGGGCATAAATGTACCTTTTGTTTTCGCTACAGATTTAAAATTAGGTAATTTCAAATCAGTGGTTTTTGCATATGGTGTAAATATCTTGTGTGTAAGTGCAAATATGATTTTCGTGAAATTATCCATAAAATTAAGATGAACTTAGTAATTTTTTATGATTAAAAAATCAACTATTTAAGGGACGAACATAAACCTGCATGCATTCAAATACATTTAAAGTACTTATCCATTTCTAATGTTAATATGCAATATTTTGAAAGGAACACAACACCATTTCTAACTTTTCCTATGCAAGCAAAGCCATTGGTCGAAGTTAGAAACGGAATATGTCACATTTTCTCATTGTTTGCTATGAGCGTCATTAAATACAAAGAAATAAAATAACTCATAAAATAATATTTTCGTTCATGTGAAAACTGAGTTCAAATGTACACCTTTACAAAAAACCCTTTGCCACTATATTGCCACTATTTGCCACTATATTCATAGTTACTTTTTTAAGGAACATTAATGAATTAATATTTCTTAAATTATGACTAATGAGCTTTTATTATTTCATATAAGTAGAGCACAATAAAGAAGTACTTGAAAATTAAATCATAAGGGCATGTGCCGCTGTCACTGTTACTTTATGAGCTTGTTCATACAAATGTTCATTTAAAATTAGGTGAAAGAAAAAAACAAAAAAGTATACAACAATGAGGAGCATGTCAACAAATAATGATTCATGTGTCTCAATGAATAAATGTCAACGGTATCTAAATTTATTGAAAATTAAATTTGGCCTGAAATGTGTTAGTTTACATAGTTTTCACTATAACAGATTGTATTATATTATTTGGCAGTGCGGATAATACTACAAATGATGCTAATGGTATTAATGGTAAAGAAATGTAATTTGAATTTAATCAATGCTCTCAATTTAAAATATTGTGTCTCTCTTAGTATTAAGTAATTTAGTATCTTTTGAAATATGACAAAAATATTCGTACTTAATTAAATTTGACGCATATTTATAGCCAATGAATTTAATTCATTATTTAGTTCCTAACTATTAAAATTTCCATTTCCATTTATTAACAAATATTTGATTATTTTGTTCATGAACATTCTTTTTGATGTATCTAACGTAATTTATTTTTTTAAGAATTTCACTAGGAGACTTTTTTAGCAATTTACTCAAACATTGAGAATGGTTTTGAAAAAAGATCAAGAAACAAAAGAGTATCCAATTGCAGCAAATTATAACAACAATATATCTACCAGTACGAGTGATATCAACATTACCTTTAAAATATTATTGCGGTATTAAGTAAGTTTGCTTCGAAATAATTCCGGATTGATAGGGACGTCAAATTAGTAGAATTATGGTATGTAGACGCAATTTCATCAATATATCATAGAAAGCTTGCCGGACAACTAAAAGGAAAATGATGTAATATTGAGGACAGTAAGAGTAAATACGGGGAAGACGAAATTTGATGAAGCTTTCCTGTTCCACTGGTTTCGATGATGAGTAAAAATGTTTTAACTGTTAGTTAGGTCGGTTAATTTTTTTTTTCACATCTTGTGCCTAACTACAATCCTATATAAAGTAATATGCGAAAAACTTATTGATAAATACTATTTATATTAATACAAAAATGTAAAAAATAAAATTTTTTCATTTATTGCATCTGAATATTTAACTATTCATAAATATTGTAATGATGTTTTCGCCTAAGGTGAAATAGAGATTGATGATGGAAAATAATATTCTTCGTTTCTCATACTTAATTGTAATGTATTAAGTAAGAACATTTAATAAGATTATGGTTTTTCTAAAATGTGAATACGACACGTAGATAAATCTTGCCTAACCTTTTTTTAGCATGAATATTAAGAAATAAAATCGTATGAAGGCGCAAAAAAATTATTCTTATAAACAATTTATTTTTATTATTTTTGGCCTTGCATCCAACGTATAAACATGTATCCTAGAAAAATATTTTACAAATTGTTGGATCAATTAAGTAAATGATATTGCACGGCTATGCAACTAAAATTTTACATTGGATCGATGGCTAATATTTGCCTGTTACTAGTTCTTTCTTGAAAATAGATTTATATAAAAATTCACAAATATGAATCAAATAAAATTTTAATCAAGGTTGGCATATTAATTTTCTATATATCAATAACGGTTAAATATAAGGGTAAAAGCACCTGAAAATATTTAAGAACTTTCTGTGTTTTATGTTTATATTTCTCCACTCAAACAAATTGGCTTTCAAGCAGAGCTTTTACGGAATCCTAAACTAAATATATAAGTTAATCGAGTATTAAATATAAATACCGTATCAGGGGAATCAGTAAGGATGTTGATTAACGGTACCTATGTGGGCGATGTGATTTATCGGGGGGGTCGACCTTAGATGGGTTAATAACTTCACAAACTTTGTCGCTTATAATATTACCTAATAAACTAATTTTGAAACATTACCAACTTTGATTAGATTTTGTACATGACTTACTACCTGCGTTTGAGGCTGGTATATAGTTTTAATTTTTTTATGTTTTGCATAATAGTTATTGCAATTTTTACAATATTTGAGTTATCGTAGAAATTATGATTAAAAATTATTTGAGGAATTAGATAATATGCCTGTAATGAACTTACACTTATAAAATATAGCAACATGTTAGAAAAGGAGAATCGTTTGAAGTTCAATATGTGCATAGATAAAGACGTGATATCAATTAAAATATATAATAATATTTTAGAAATATTAAGACATTAAAATTAATATTTCCGCTTTTTAACGAAAATGTTGTGAATGCGTTATTTCTCAAAAAAGAATAATTAAATTCTACAATGAAAGCTAGTTCTTAATATTGTTGATATATTGTAGGCTATCGTTTCACGCTGAAGCGTTGATTGACCCCAAGTGACGATCAGTGTTGTGAAACAGTTAAATTCGTTTTATTACTCTTCATAATATACAACGATTTATACAACGATTATACAACGATTACTCTACATAATATACAACGATTCATTGACAAAATTAAGAATTATACTCTATTCACACTTACTCGTTTTTTACTCGTTTGATAAACTATTCATTACATAACAATAATTATACCATATATATAATAAAAACATTTTCCTTTAAGATTATAGGCAAAAAACATGGCAACATATTGTTCAAATTGCCCTAAAATACAGAAAAGACATGCTGTACGATAAACGAGAGCGGTATGCTCTTCCTTATGCGGGATCGTAAAAGTGATAACTTCATTAATTCGGCTTTTAGTAATTTGGAGAGTTCATGACTTTGGCAACGTGTTTTGCTCGTTTTTGTAATATATATGCACGTGTTGTCGCCTTGTATTTGATCCGATATATGACGTGTCTATTTTAATTAAAATGATTCCATTGCTTTTCAAGACGAAGGCCTGAACTTTTTCGGAGTTATTAAAATTAATATATATATTTTTATTTTTCATCTAATCATCTAAAATTTTAAAGCATTAATACTTATTTAAGAATTCCTTTCGATGTTCATTAACTTTTGCCATGCGAGATTTATATTTTTAAGCAATTTAAAAATTTTTTTGTCTCACCCTAATCCAGTTAGAATATTTATACAATAACTTAATTTTCATGTGAGACGAAATATCGATTATTATCTAAACGCACAGTCAATATAGTAAATTATGCCCATAATGAACTTAGACCTATTTTAAAAAGTAACTTAAATTTAAAATTCAGAATCACAGTAAAAAGTTCAATGTTGAAAACTCAGATATAATAGAAAATAATGAACAGAAAATTATGAAGAGCTGTCTTTTGAGCAACTATGTGATTTGAAATGTAAAAAAATCGTTAAAATCTTGAGTACAAAAATCGTTAAAATCGTGTTTATAACTTTCATTTAACCATTATCAAAATAATTCAATTATTTCAGTATCGATCATTCAAGAGTATATTTCAGTTATCGTGAATATGCAACAGAAACCTTAATGATATAATCTCTAATTAAAAGGGATTAAAACACAAAGTCGACAATTATATCATCCAAAATCCTTTCGAAATGAATTAAAAATATCACTTATTTATTAATTTATCCCGGAATTTTTAAAATTAGCAAGTCTGGCAATTATTTTATTAGGATTACTTTATATATGTGAAATAGTTTTTATTTATGTCTGATATAGGTGATGGACAGAAATAACGATTGTGTTATCAGAAATCTAAAGTTGTTTTTATGTATTTTTCTATATTTTAATTTGTCTATGAATAATTTCTAACTGAAAAAATGTCATCTTTTCTAGTCATAAATGTCACCTCGACTATAGACCGGTTCCATATTTTGTTTGAGATAAAGTTAATTTTCATGAGCCATCATCAATATGAACCTCCTAGCGTTGAAAAAAAACTGCTGCGATCGATGCAGAAGACACACTAGTGATTTTATATTGATTCCGTGTTTCCGTATGTGGTACGAAACTCTAAACAATGAACCTAACAAATTTTAAAAATTAAAAGGATCTGTAAAGAGATTAATGAAATTTGTCATTTGTCGCTATAGTAAAAGCACTTTTCGGCCGTTTTTTTTAAGTGGTCATGAGCGTTAATTCTTTTTTTAAAATACGTTGTTTTTGTTAAAAAAATTATGTGGTTATTTCAAAATTTTTCCATTTATCCGTTGTATTATTTAAATATCACTTTTATACACCCAAGAATATGAATATATATTCTTTCACCTAAAAAAAAGAAAAAAGTGAAATTTTCATTGAGGCTAAACTGCGTTTCCGTCAGAATTGCTAATTATAATATAAATCAAGTAAATCTATCATAAGGAGCAACGATTTGTGTTACTTTCATATATAATGTCTGCTACTTTTACTGAGTACGTATGTTTTTATGAAATTCTAAAGTTACGTTCTCTCGCCTGTGCTACCTGTATAATTCCATACCCTATATATGACAACAAAATATTATACCTAATACGTCTTAATATTAGAAGAAAATAAGAACGGATATGGGATACTAGAAGAAACATGTACATAAGTGAGTTAACAAATCCACATGAATACGATCTCGATTACGTCGATATTACCCTATTTCCAGGAAATGTCTTCTCTACATCCCTTTTTGCTTTTGCTGAAGTTTTCTGTTACGCATATAATGCTTATGTATATTTAGTTTCGAAAATTAATATATATTTAAATGATGAAATCAAAAACTATCGTTAACTATTTATAAAAAGTCGATACTAAATTACAAAGAACTTTTAAAAAAATGTAGATTTGTTTGTAACCTGAACCACGATACCACGATAGCTGTATAGCGGAAAAATGAAATTAATGGGAAGCGGAAAAAATAATGGTCCGTTTCGTTCTTTGTAATTTTACGTGTACCTAAATAAATAAGAAGTAAAATCGATCGAAAAGTATTATTATAATTTTGAATTATTTTTATTTTGTACGGAGAAACCGTAAAAGTCGCTCTGGCTTCTTCATTAGAGGGGTCTCGTAGCTCCGTGGATGGACCTTATCGGAAGTAAGAAGTATTCAAAATATAATCAAAAATACAAATTATATTTTCAGAAACAATGCTTACTTCACAAGATATTAATTTTTAAAATTTTTCGCTCTTTTAAATTATCTTTTTGTTACCTTGATTTACCTATGTTAAAAACCTTAAAACGTCAGAATAACGACTTAGTAACTAACAACATAAATGTATTTAGATAAATTTCTTTTATAAGTTAAAAAAGCAATAGGCAACCAAGTCATTTGTCTTACGCTTGTGAAAGATATACCAGGCAATACATTTGCTTAGTGAAATATGATACAAAAACCATAAATTTTTTAATAGAAATACTAAGGTCCTTAATTTTTTTAAAAATTTTATATGCTTCTAAGTTTATTTGGAATCCTTATAGATTAAGTTATACTAAGTGCATACGTGTGCTTAACAAATACATTTTATTAAATATTCACAATATAATTTTTTACAATATTGGAAATTGGGCTCTATTGTAAATAAAGATAACAAATAGATTAAAATGCCTTTTAGATCAAGCGGATAGAAATGTTCTCTAGTTTTTAATATAAATGTTTATATTTCCTTTTGGCCTTATGTGCATATGTGCAATGAAGTTATTAGCAGCTTAACAATTTTTTTTTTGGACTGGTTAATGTGAAAAAATTTCCAATAACGTTCAAAATAATGCATTTAAACTATATAAACTGGAAACATTTGTTTCCATTTTTAACTGCTTTTACAAATTATTGCTGGCTTTTAAATTAATCGCCTAGCGAAATATATATTTTGCTTTTTTATTTTACTTTATTTCTACATTAAGACTACCATTTGGTATATTACGAATAGCAAATATCCTGACCATCGCATAGTAGTTTTTGAAACACGGATGGAAGCGAAGAAGCGGATATTTTCTGAAATAACCAAACAATAATCTTCATTTTGAGTAGTATCCATGCAAAGTTAGAGCACGAAACTAATATACTTTTGGTATTTTTATAAATCTTATACACACACACACACATATATATATATATATATATATATATATATATATATATATATATATATATATACAGTCAAACCTGGATAAGCGAGAGTTCAAGGGAGCACAATCTCATTCTCTCTTATAGAGGTTTCTCACTAACCCGAGTTTCTTGCTAATGCAGGTACATGGGTAGCGTTTCTCTCTTATAGAGGTACGCAGCAATAACAAGTCTCGCAGCACGCAGCAATAACAAGTATATGTACATAATATATATGTGCATAATATGCACAACAAATATTATGTACATATATATTTTTAATAGTGTGTATATGTTACGTTCATTAGATTTCGACATATAAGTACTTTATAAGGGTAGGTATCAAGATGCTTACGAAAACAAAACAAAAATTCGTGCACTATGTAATTTTATTTTATTTAGAACTTATTTACACTTAAAAAAATCCGTCAATTTCGTTTGGGTTTCTGTTTTTGTATTTTGAATTGATTTACTTTCCCCAGCTGCTTTTTTGAAAGCTATATCATGACGCCTTTTAAAACCCTCTAACCAGCTGTTGCTAGCAGAAAAGTTCTGGATTCCCAGTTTTGTAGCAAACTCTTTTGATTTTTCTTTCGATAAAGGCCCATCTATGGGAATGTTCTTATTGAGAGTTTGTTTTATCCATTCCAAAAGGCACTTTTCGATATTGAGAAATTCAGAAACTCTAGCCTCTTAATATTTCCATGTCCATCAGAGCACTCAGACTTTATAGAGTCTTTTGATTTTATAATTTTATAATAGGTGGATTCTGATAAATTAAACTCCCTCTGAATTTCATTTCGCGATTTTCCAGATTCAAACGCATTCACTATTTTAAGTTTATCACTTAATGACAGTATTTTCCGTTTTGACATGACACAGAACAAAACTTTCCTTCGCAATTAATTAACTATAAACTGAGTAAGTTCGATAAACAGGACGGTACACAGGCACACGTGTCCATTCGAAAAGAATGCGATAAAATAACAACGTTATTTAGTTCCACGAAATATAATAGGTACAATATTAACGAGAAAACAATACAAAAACAATGGTAGGAAGTTCCACGAAAGTTAAGAATGAGTCATAAAATAGCAGGTGTTATATTTGTAATTTGTTTTGTCATTTGTTCCTCCTAAATAATATAAATAAATAAAGCTCGACTGTCGCTTATAGAGGTATAGATAAGTAGCAGTCTCACTTATGGAGGTCCGTGAGGGAAAAACGACTTTCTCTTTCAGAGGTTTCTATTTCTCACGAATAGAGGTTTTGGGAGCTTAAAATGACGGGTCCTGGCTATTGCTCTCATTTATAGTTTTCTCATTTATACAGTTCTCACTTACCCAGGTTTTTGTTATATATATAATATATATATATATATATATATATATATATATATATATATATATAACGCAATTAAAATAAACTTTGTATACAAGGTTGATTTAGAAGACAGAAATAATAAACTAATTTAAAGTCAATTAAAGTTTTGAAGTAGCTGAGTTTTTCAATTTACAAAAGCTATAAATAAGTTGAGTTTGGGAGAATAATAATGCAGTTTTGTAGAACACAGCGAGAGAACATTCATTTCTCACCCGTCAATCTCACAGCGTGGCGACTCGAAGAGGGAGAAATGATAGCTGCCAGTGAAAATTAATTTCTCGTTATTTTAGTCTAACTCAACTGTTTTTAAGTTCAGCAAAGGACAAATTCACGTTAAAAACAGATATTAAAATATTCGACATTTTTTAGTCTCTTTTATTATTTTAAATCTTTAAATCTAATTTAACTCTTTTGTAATGTATGTTTGAAAGTCTTTGATCACTGTTTAGCTTATTTATATAATGATTTTTTTTATAAAATCTTGTTGATAAGTTATTTCTATGCTGATCAATATTAAATTAGGTTAGGTTAGGTTAGGTTCCGAGTTTACCGATTTTTAACACCCCATTGCCTTTATCTACAATATATTTTTAATAGATCGCCTTTCCAGTCTTTATTTTTCAAAAAAAATTATCTAAAATTAATCTTACAAAATATTTTAATATTTTACTTCAATGACATGAGCAAGCCACCTAAAGCGATTAATTGTAATTTAAGGTTATCAACCTCTTATTTCCATTTATATACAGAACTTTTCTTTCGACGATTGTAATTTTAGATTCTCCGGAATTGGTTAGAGTCCATATTTTTGATCTGAAAGTCAAGAGAGGTCTTACAAAGGTTTAAAATATACAAGTTTTCTTCTTTGACTAAATTTTGACTGTATTTTAAAGTTCTTAGTTTTTACATCAGTACCCTGTTTTTCCCTTCAGACAAAACATTTTTTGAGCTCCCTATAAATACAAATTTACAATTGGGCGTCTTTCCGTTAATTGTCGAACTATGGAACCGTTTTAGTTTTCCTATAGTTCCGTTATATTTAATGAAATTAAAAATTTGAAATTTTCTTATATCGGTTTTTTTACCAGCTCGCTGTCAATAGTGAAAACAAACTTTCAAATAAATGGAATAATATGATTCATTACTAAAATATTCTATAAAATTTATTGCACTGCTTCAATTATTAAATATATACACATATTAATAAAATATAAAGAGGAATGCTGATAATTACTGGCATATAATAAAATAAAAAATACGCCTTTGTGACAGAAATTAATTGATTTAACTAAGGTAATTTTATAATATGATAAAAGATTAAATAAAATATTGACGACAAAAATCATTACGTTAAATATATATTTAACATAATGATTTTCGTTGCAAAATTAGGCTCTATACAAGTCATATATTTACACAGGTAAAACCGATGATCAAAGGCAATATATACACAATATATCTATTAAATTTTTGAATATTGTATTTTATTGTGCTAACGAAGCTCACGATTCATTTGACATTCAGACAAAAAAAGACCCTAATTTAAATTTCAAATATTTCTGGACTTTAGAATATTTATTTCCGTAAAACATTAGAAAAAATACAAAGAAAATCAAAGGAGATATTACAAAGCCAGTGAAGTAATATTCAATAAGCAATCACTGGAGATGAAACACGGTCCTAATTCTAAGTTATACGTGGAAATATCCAGAATGTTTTATTTTAACATCGTGTTGGTGTTGGATTATTGCAGGAATATATTTTTGGTGGCTGTCAAAAGCGGTTTTTAATTAAATCTAATAATTATGAAACCGTCTGCGTGCATTTGAAATGTTTTGTTGTAACTTGTATGATAAATTTAACAATATATTAAATTTGACCTACATATGCATTTGTAAGGAAATGAAATGATAACAACAATTCATTTAAACGTCCTTTTAATAATTTCCCTAACATTAAATTGTACAAGTGATCGGGTGACATATAATAGGTGGTTTCTGCTTCCGCTATATATCTCGTATATATATATATATATATATATATATATATATATATATATATATATACATATATATGTTAGATGGAAATATATTAGATGGAAATATTTTTTAATAAAACATAAAATAATATAAAATGTTTTAATGTGAGCAATATCTTATAATACTGAAATAACTTTTCCACGTTCTCAAATTCAATGTATCCAAATATCGTTTATATTCCTCAACTATAAAAATAATCAGTAAAACTGATTACTCAATCAACAAGCAACAATAAATTTTAATATTTCACGAACTGTTTTAGCTAGAACGGTCGAAGAGCTAGTTATACGTCATCCGCTTTACTAAATCAATGTATATAAATGAAATACAACGTATTATTATATATGTATATAGGCCTACATCGTTTATGTTACGTAAAAATAATCACATGCATGTCCGATTACAATCACAGAATGCAGTTAATGCCGATTCATATCATTTATAATGCATTGAAACAAAAATATTTATTATGGTACGATATGTATCTTTATAATATGTTGATAAAACTAGTACATAACGAAACAATTATGTTCTATACCTCTTATTTAAGAGGTCGTGTTGATTAGAACTTTTTTATTTACATACATGAAATTTGATAAATATTATTTTCATGTAGTTTATGTAACTTTGACAGTAGCTTATATATTTATTTAATGTTACGGTCGTCACCGTGGTGTGTTGGGTTGATCGCAGAAAACACGGCCGTTGAGTGAACGGCGTACCGCGGGGACCCGGGTTCGATTCCCGGCCGCACATCAAGCGGGACTGGAGAAGTCCAACCTTTCGAGGCTCTGGCACCCTTTATTCCATATGAGGTCTTCTTCATCTCACGTGGACACGACAATAACAAAAACAATTAATGTTACTATTTTCAAAAGTGACATTTAAACTTTCAATCACTCTTTGTTTTAATTATTTTTTACTCTTCTTCCAGAAAAGCCTGTTACTATAAATTTTGTTATTATGGGCATAGTTTTTAAAATTTAAATCGTAGTCAAAATATTTATAATTCAAAAATTATATAAGGTAATGAAGAAAATAATATATTAAAGTATCCTGCCTAATCAGCCCCACTCTTCTCTTGCTACTAAGCTGTAAATTGTTAAGTGTAAATTGTCTGACGTAAACTAGCAAACTTTCTGTCTTAGTCGCGACTGTCTATCTATTCGGCAAGTAAGTTAAACTAGTCATATAAACTAAGTGTGAATATATTTAAGTTCCAACACAAAATTAAGTGTCAACCTCACTGGGCGTTCCAACTCACGACTCAACTGCCAGCTTTTCGACGATAAATAACGACTGTTTATTCGTCTGAGTAGTTCGGTCGCTGAGCGTGGAATAAAACTGTCACAGTGGAGACAAAGTCGTAAGACCAATAATACCGTTGATTGCTGTGACACAACTCCCATTATAACAATTTTAAGTTTTTTCTATGTAAATATACTATTATATATTTTATTTTATTTTTAGGATTTTACACCTTAAAAGAAAAAAAAATGGAACTTTCAATAAGACCACTTACGCTCTTCCCCTTGCCTATTTATCAACTATTTTTCTTAGAAACCATTTGATAAAGGAACTTGAAATTGGAAACAAGGGATATTATTGTGCATTTAACCTTAATAGTTTAATTAACCCGTATAATATTTCATATTTATTATGGAAATAGGTTTACCTAAGGTAATAAATATTTTTTTTAAACAACGCAAGTCAGTTCAAAGAGCGAATTTATACAAAATTAAACAAAATACTTTTGGAATCTTTGTAATTTCCTGCACGAAAGATGCAATTAGATATTTTTTACTTTAGTGTAAGTGGAACTTACCTGCATTAATTTTCGTTTATTTGAATATAGGTATATAAGATGATTTTCTTAAATTTACTTTAAAGACTCCCAAATTAATAACATAGGAAGCTCGAGACTGACAAAGTGACATCAGTGCATTTGTATGTGTGTGTGTGTATATATATATATATATATATATATATATATATATACATATATATATATATATATATATATATGTATATAGGTACTTCCTATCTGGTATCTTTACCATAATTCACTTTACGGTCCCATCCCAAAATTTTGCTACTTCTGTGAGGAAGTATATTACTTATTTTAGCTCCTTTTCAACAAAGTATATTACACTATTTAATAAAGCAGACTTAAATTCCGTTTTAAAAGGCTTATCTGATATATTTCTTCATTATTAGATAAACGAAGAAAAATTATTCGCTTACATGTGTATAAGACATTACTTTTTAAAATTTTTCACAATTGTTTAAATCTTTATTTGAAGTCAATTTTACCAAAATTTCAGTTATCTAAAAATTACAGGAATGGTAGCTGTAATGGACATACGCAAGAACAGACAGATGAACATGCAAAATTATAAATATTCCTTGTTTCACTATGAAATGTTAACCACAAGAACTAAGGCAATAATACCACTTAAGGCCTAATGACGGAGACCAGATTTTCTAAAAAAGGCAAACATTAAATACGATAAAATAATTCAGTTGAATGCTTTAAGGGATACGATTCCCAATAAATAACAAACAACCGTGTTTTCAATCATTATCACAATGAGACTATTGTGTCATCATCAAATCGCTCTCGAGACAATGGATGGACCATTTGCGAAACCGTATAATAGAGCAATCGAAACATATGATTCCTGACAATTTAATCCAAATATGTTTGTTTTTATTCGCCATTGTGCTGTTTCATCATACTAATAATTTCCAATGGCTACCGAAAGTTTAGATCCTGATTGGGTGGTCATACGTTGTTATTATTCTCCTCTTGTTCATCTATCCAAATTACTTTTACGCTCATTAGTATGGATCGCTGTTTGAACGGAAATTGAATTGTATAAATTGCGCGTGTACTCGTATTATATTCGGACGAGCCTACCTTTATTGTTGCTTGTTGATTGAGTAATCAGTTTTACTGATTATTTTTATAGTTGAGGAATATAAACGATATTTGGATACATTGAATTTGAGAACGTGGAAAAGTTATTTCAGTATTATAAGATATTGCTCACATTAAAACATTTTATATTATTTTATGTTTTATTAAAAAATATTTCCATCTAATATATTTCCATCTAACATATATATGTATATATATATATATATATATATATATATATATATATATTTATTTATATATATATATATATATACATATATATGTTAGATGGAAATATATTAGATGGAAATATTTTTTAATAAAACATAAAATAATATAAAATGTTTTAATGTGAGCAATATCTTATAATACTGAAATAACTTTTCCACGTTCTCAAATTCAATGTATCCAAATATCGTTTATATTCCTCAACTATAAAAATAATCAGTAAAACTGATTACTCAATCAACAAGCAACAATAAAGGTAGGCTCGTCCGAATATAATACGAGTACACGCGCAATTTATACAATTCAATTTCCGTTCAAACAGCGATCCATACTAATGAGCGTAAAAGTAATTTGGATAGATGAACAAGAGGAGAATAATAACAACGTATGACCACCCAATCAGGATCTAAACTTTCGGTAGCCATTGGAAATTATTAGTATGATGAAACAGCACAATGGCGAATAAAAACAAACATATTTGGATTAAATTGTCAGGAATCATATGTTTCGATTGCTCTATTATACGGTTTCGCAAATGGTCCATCCATTGTCTCGAGAGCGATTTGATGATGACACAATAGTCTCATTGTGATAATGATTGAAAACACGGTTGTTTGTTATTTATTGGGAATCGTATCCCTTAAAGCATTCAACTGAATTATTTTATCGTATTTAATGTTTGCCTTTTTTAGAAAATCTGGTCTCCGTCATTAGGCCTTAAGTGGTATTATTGCCTTAGTTCTTGTGGTTAACATTTCATAGTGAAACAAGGAATATTTATAATTTTGCATGTTCATCTGTCTGTTCTTGCGTATGTCCATTACAGCTACCATTCCTGTAATTTTTAGATAACTGAAATTTTGGTAAAATTGACTTCAAATAAAGATTTAAACAATTGTGAAAAATTTTAAAAAGTAATGTCTTATACACATGTAAGCGAACAATTTTTCTTCGTTTATCTAATAATGAAGAAATATATCAGATAAGCCTTTTAAAACGGAATTTAAGTCTGCTTTATTAAATAGTGTAATATACTTTGTTGAAAAGGAGCTAAAATAAGTAATATACTTCCTCACAGAAGTAGCAAAATTTTGGGATGGGACCGTAAAGTGAATTATGGTAAAGATACCAGATAGGAAGTACCTATATACATATATATATATATATATATATATGTATATATATATATATATATATATATATATATACACACACACACATACAAATGCACTGATGTCACTTTGTCAGTCTCGAGCTTCCTATGTTATTAATTTGGGAGTCTTTAAAGTAAATTTAAGAAAATCATCTTATATACCTATATTCAAATAAACGAAAATTAATGCAGGTAAGTTCCACTTACACTAAAGTAAAAAATATCTAATTGCATCTTTCGTGCAGGAAATTACAAAGATTCCAAAAGTATTTTGTTTAATTTTGTATAAATTCGCTCTTTGAACTGACTTGCGTTGTTTAAAAAAAATATTTATTACCTTAGGTAAACCTATTTCCATAATAAATATGAAATATTATACGGGTTAATTAAACTATTAAGGTTAAATGCACAATAATATCCCTTGTTTCCAATTTCAAGTTCCTTTATCAAATGGTTTCTAAGAAAAATAGTTGATAAATAGGCAAGGGGAAGAGCGTAAGTGGTCTTATTGAAAGTTCCATTTTTTTTTCTTTTAAGGTGTAAAATCCTAAAAATAAAATAAAATATATAATAGTATATTTACATAGAAAAAACTTAAAATTGTTATAATGGGAGTTGTGTCACAGCAATCAACGGTATTATTGGTCTTACGACTTTGTCTCCACTGTGACAGTTTTATTCCACGCTCAGCGACCGAACTACTCAGACGAATAAACAGTCGTTATTTATCGTCGAAAAGCTGGCAGTTGAGTCGTGAGTTGGAACGCCCAGTGAGGTTGACACTTAATTTTGTGTTGGAACTTAAATATATTCACACTTAGTTTATATGACTAGTTTAACTTACTTGCCGAATAGATAGACAGTCGCGACTAAGACAGAAAGTTTGCTAGTTTACGTCAGACAATTTACACTTAACAATTTACAGCTTAGTAGCAAGAGAAGAGTGGGGCTGATTAGGCAGGATACTTTAATATATTATTTTCTTCATTACCTTATATAATTTTTGAATTATAAATATTTTGACTACGATTTAAATTTTAAAAACTATGCCCATAATAACAAAATTTATAGTAACAGGCTTTTCTGGAAGAAGAGTAAAAAATAATTAAAACAAAGAGTGATTGAAAGTTTAAATGTCACTTTTGAAAATAGTAACATTAATTGTTTTTGTTATTGTCGTGTCCACGTGAGATGAAGAAGACCTCATATGGAATAAAGGGTGCCAGAGCCTCGAAAGGTTGGACTTCTCCAGTCCCGCTTGATGTGCGGCCGGGAATCGAACCCGGGTCCCCGCGGTACGCCGTTCACTCAACGGCCGTGTTTTCTGCGATCAACCCAACACACCACGGTGACGACCGTAACATTAAATAAATATATAAGCTACTGTCAAAGTTACATAAACTACATGAAAATAATATTTATCAAATTTCATGTATGTAAATAAAAAAGTTCTAATCAACACGACCTCTTAAATAAGAGGTATAGAACATAATTGTTTCGTTATGTACTAGTTTTATCAACATATTATAAAGATACATATCGTACCATAATAAATATTTTTGTTTCAATGCATTATAAATGATATGAATCGGCATTAACTGCATTCTGTGATTGTAATCGGACATGCATGTGATTATTTTTACGTAACATAAACGATGTAGGCCTATATACATATATAATAATACGTTGTATTTCATTTATATACATTGATTTAGTAAAGCGGATGACGTATAACTAGCTCTTCGACCGTTCTAGCTAAAACAGTTCGTGAAATAGTCAGGTTAAAATGAAAAAAACATTTAGAAAATTTTAAATCATAGATAACGTATCAAATGTTAATAGAGTCATCTGTAACGTATAGTTATATTTTTATTCTTAACATGTTTTTATGAATAATGCCTGTATACGTAATAGAACAATACGTTGTATTTCAATCATGTACATTGTTTTAGTAAAGCGGATGGAGTACAAGTAGCTCCTCAGGCGTTCCTGTCATATATATATATATATATATATATATATATATATATATATATATATATATACACATAAATGACGGCTAAAGCTATTGGCGATTATCGCTACACTAATGTAAATAGGTTAAAATGAAATAAACATTTAGATAATTGTATATCATTGGAAAGAGATCCGTATCAAATGTTAATACAGTCATCTGTAGCGTAAAGTTATTTTTGCCGTTATGATTTTTCAAACATTGAGTGTTTGTGTTTTTTTAAATGTTGTGCTTGTAATTATAGAACGAATGTAAGGGTACATGTGTATATTACTTGATGCGTAGTTATCATTTGTTTTTTTAATGAAAATGGCAAAACATATGACTAGGGCGGGAACAGGCCATTTTCATTTCCAGGAAATATTAGTAATATTATTAAATTTTGCATATTACATAAAGTTTAGTGTTTCTGTTTTTTTAAATGTTGTGTTTGTGATAATGGAACGAATGTAAGTACATACGTATATATTATTTGACGCTTAGTTATTTTTGTTTTAGTGTCTATTTAGCATTTATTAGCTTATTTTTTGAAGAAACAATGTGCTTTTACTAAAACTGACAAAATATTTGACGAGGGCGGGAAAGGTCATTTTATTTAGGAAAAGTATTAATAACATTGCGAAGGTAGGAAAGAAATAACTTCTTCATAGTTTGGGCCAACAATTCTTTATATTTTTGTGGTCATTTCCAATGGAATTTCTTCCATTTTATGTTTGACATTTACTTTTCTTCTACGAAAAGTATTTATTTTTATTACTATTGAAAACAACATTTTATACTAGATTGTTGCGGAATATAATTTCCTTTATCCGTTCATGAATAAGAAAAATGTGTAATTTCAGAACTTTAATTTTTCTAATTTTTTAAGCTGTTGCATTTCAATATTTTTATAGCATTTCAAAATATTGTGGTACTATATTTCTTTCGTCTCAAATGGCGTATAGAACTCAGAAATAAAGTATTTCCATTAGTTTTTAGCATTATATCTAATTACAGTAAACTCTATAGTACACATACTGCTTTCTATTTTCTTATTTTGAAGATAGAAATAACATAGCTTATAAAAACTTAACAATACAAAATGTTTATTAGGAGAAGGGATTTTTTACCTACGTTTTCCTTTATTTATGCTTTATAACTTTTTATGGCAATAGCTAAAATTTGTTTAAAGGCATTTCCTTTAGAAGCCTTTTTTCTTCTAAAAATTTCTTAATTATTTTTTACACTCTACTGTGTAAATATGGTACTGATATTTCGACTGTTTTATAACCTCCTTATATGTATAAAAATTCTTACAATGAAGTTAATGTTTTCGGAGTTATAAATTACATTACCGATATAGCGCGAGCGCTGATACTAGCCGTCACTCGTATAATTTTATAATTAAAATAAATAGAGAAAAAAAATTGAAAAGTTTTGGTAAATATGAAAAAAAATTAAATTGTTAGCAGGATCGAGAAATCGAGTTACTTGGATTAATGCCGCCTACAAAAATTGTATCGTTGGGAGAAAATCGGGACCTCTGGCAACACTTGGTGTTATTGATATATAATCGGTGTTCATTAGTAGGAAAATTTCAATAATTTATTTCCTTTTACTTAATTGGTTATTAAATTTGTATTATTATCTATATGTAAAATGTTTATAAGCCTATTTTTTATTTTGAATCTATAAAATATTTTTTTTCCAAAGGTGAATTTTTAGTAAATTCGATTTAAAAAAACATCAACGAATGATTTTACCGTTCAAATTTTCTGAAATGTTCACTATGATTAAGGTTTTCACCATTATCCGGAAAATTTTAAAATGTTCTAAATCGGTTATGGTAGCTTGTGAAACCGCGTTAATGAGTATATTTTTCATATCCTAAATGATCATCGCATTGAAAATTATTATAAAAAATACATTAAAATTGTTTATTATAATGGTGAAAATTTATATAAAACTTGCTTGTATATTGGCTATATAAGTTGACAATATTTTTTTAAATAACGACCCATGGTTTTTAGTTTGGACTTATGTATAAACTATTAGACTTTGTTTGATTAGAGCTTAATTATTCTATATTTATATATACTTACGTAAAATGCAAAACCAAATATTTTTAAGCCTCTTTTCTTATAAGATATTTTCTAAACTAAAGTTTATCTACGACATTGTTCTAACGTTTTCAAGCTTAAAGACTTCGTGTCAAAATAAAAACCAGTTAAGAAGAAAGACTAAAATATTTTTTTATATAAAATTTTAATACTTTCTATACATTTTTTAAGATCTTCTATTCGATAATTTGTTCATTTTTCTTTTCAATTTTGATTATAAAATTTATTGCAATTAAATTTTAGGTTTTATGAATAGCAAATATTTAAATTTTCTTCTGTTTTCATTACTTAAAAGAATTCATTTAAATATCTAGCAAATATATTTATTTCGGTTTATAGTAAATAAATATCCCAGTCGCAAACATCATTAAGTACCATTTATTCTCATTACATTATGGTTAACGCAAGCACTGAAATTTGTTTTAACTTGCTTCAAATCTTATCTACAACAGAATTTGTCTAGAGGAAGAAGATAGTGGAATGTATATGTGAATGAGAAAACTAATCTTAGCATTACATATATGATGGATTAAAAAAGACATTATTCAGGAATTGCTGGCCTTATTTAATATTTTAAATTATTTAATATTTGCTGTGCAAATACCTTTGACGATACGTAGATAACGCATCATTTAAAAAGTTATAGTATAATGATCTTAAATATTTTGATGGATATTTTTACTTAGAAGAAATATATTAAAACCACATAAAATATTACTTTTACATAAAATATCCGTACAATTCTTGCGTATAATTTTCACTACGATGATTTTTACATTTTTCATTGTTTAAATCGACTTAATATTTGATAATGGAAATTAGGTAAAAAAATATTCGTGCAACACTTCGAAAATAAAAATTTATTGATGAATACTTTTGCCGTGTCTCAGTAAATTAATTACTTGTAAACTTTATAAACTAATTTCAATAGACATATTAATTTAAATACGAATGTCTTAAAAAAAAAACAATATCTCAATGTGAAAGTTTTATTCAACTTATCTATACTTATACTTTCACGACGCTTTCCATTTTAATATGCAGCGACAGTGAAATGTCATAAATATTAGTGCTATGTTTCCTTTTTCTAGTCAAACCGATTTTTTTATTTTTATTATTTATAATTTTTGAGCTTTTCAATAACGACAAACAAGTAAACAATTTACACTATGGAAATATAGAAAATTTCATTACGAAAACGTCAATCCTTTTCAATAAATAGATTTCCATTCTTTCTCACTAAATTTTGGTTACAGGCCTGGGCAGTTTAAAATTGCGGAAAAATTGGGAAATACGGCTCGAGCGCGCGTACGTGCTCATGAGTTTGAGAGAATACATGTATTTTACCAAATCTCTTGTATGTTATGGCAAGGGAAGTTTATTACCGTGTTGCACGTTAACAAATATATATTAGTTACTGTTTTTGAGTTTAGCTAGTATGTAATTCATATTATAAGGCCCACAAAATGGCTCCTTGGCCGGTTTGTTTCAAATGTAGAAAAACATTGAAAAAAATTACATGACTGAACGGTTATATTTTCAACTAAAATAAGATTTTCAATATTATATTCTTCTAGGTTAAGTTTATAAAAAAATTATATTTGGCAAGAAGTGATATTAAATATGGTAGAATGCCGAAGTAAAATGTGGATAAACAATTTTAACTTTATGTAATTTTATAACTTCATCTTTTGAAGCAGGATTTAATAGAAAAATAATTCCTATATAAAATTAAAATATTTCAAATGCTTTGAAATTCAAATAATAAGCTTTCAACATTTAATGATAAGAAGCTTGAACTGATCACATCGCAGTTGTTGATTCTAATAATACTAATGGATTGCTCGTACTTTATTTTTGAAAATATTTTCTTAGTAATAAATATATTTTCAGCAGTTTTCTTTCGTCTTAAAATGATAACAAGTTTTGTTTTAATTTGTATGTGGTATTTAAAAACACACTTTATTGAAGATGCTTTATGGATAAGATAAACTTCAATTTCATTATCACTTTTAATATGGTTTTTTCTCATTTTAATGAACTTTTTTGTGAGTTATGCTTTTTATTTTATTAAATTTAACTCTAAAACTAATGAACACTTCTATTGCAGTAATTTTGTAAAGTCGAATATTTCGTTTTGTTTGTTTATTTTCTAAGGTTTGGCACAAAAAAGGCCTATCTGTTTGATATCAAACTTTCATCCTCAGATATTTTATAATATTCTGATGGATATAGCGTATGAAATTTCTTTTGCAGAGTATAGTGTAAGTAATTCGCAATAAAATTTAGGTGAAGTTAATTGAAACATGCCGGGTTGGTTTTTGAATTTAATTATATGGAAGTTAACAAAAATTTCCAAAGTATTTAGTTTGCTTTTAGAGACTATTTATTATAAATGTTTTCACTAAAAAAAATGTAAAACAAATCAACCTACAGTTCTGTACGCTGGTAGAGAACAAATGATTGTAGCATTGAAAATGTTGGTGATAAATTAACCCTAAATACATTCTGCATGAAAAATTATTTAAAACGAAATTCAGCGTCCTTTTTTCCGAGAAAATCCGGTATGTGCAGCTATTATGCTACAAAATTAATTAGGCCGTGTTATTCCATTCAATCCCTTTCTTACTTAAAGATTATAAGGTTGAAAGAATGAAGAAAAACTAAGCAACAAATAAAAAAAATATCAACATTTATAGGTGTCTAGCTATTAAGAACCTATAGAGAGATACAGAGACAAATATAGCACTTTCAGGGTCCTGTCAAAAAATCCGAACAGTTAAGGAAGCATTTCAACTGTATTGAATTTTTATGTTTGATTAAAAAAATATCGACTTCCATTTTGCAAGATTTATGATACTTTTTGGGTTAAATAGTAGCTTATATATTAAATAAATTTATGAGACATGCATACAATAAATTTCGTGAAAGTTTATCCAATCGTATGCTAGAAGTGGTTGTCAATCAATAAATATCTGAACATATTTTTTGTAGTATTGCTATTCCACATGTAATAAACCGTAGAGTGACAATTAATTAATAATCCGATACACAAACGATACACACCTCAAATTTATACAAATTTGTTTTCTTGGTAGGTACGCTGCTAAGTAACAATCAAACTAATAAACCTAGAAGCAACTTTTTAATTTATTCTATTGTCAAAAATACGGTGCATCAATCTGCTTATCTTGACGAGTTGATTTGTAAAATGTATATTCACCTATGACCATATTATATAACCATAAACTTGATAATTATTTTTTTTACGAAACTTTAGACATGCAAGTGTTAAATGAACTTAATATCGCCACTACTTATTATTATTCCACTTTGTTAACAGTAAATAACTGAATTTACTAAATAGTAATTAGTGTTATCCTATACTAATTAAGAAAATTCCCTACTAATATTTAATATACCCGTGTATACTTAAATGAAGGAAAAAAATTATATTTGGTTTCTGTCGCCGTTTTACATTAATGTTTATTTTTTGAATATTATATAATTTTTAACTTGCTTTTCGATTTGTGACAAAGACAATAATGGAAATATTTGTATATAGTTCTTGAGCTATATAGTACTACATTATACGAATATCATTATAATCCATTATGAAATGGCATTAAAGACTAATTTTCAGAATTAATTATTTTAATAGAAGTATCAATTTTGTTTATGCAAAACTCGTGAATAAAATTCGCAGATTTTATATCTATATAACCACCTCATCACAAGTTCTTAACGATTGCTTATTTTGATTATGGAACAAATATCGACAAACAATAGGTTAAACAAATACGGTGTTGAAACTTTTATGTTATTCATAATATCTCCGTCCGTAAACGGCCCATTAGCGGACACATGCTACCAATGATTTACAAGCGCCGACATCGGTAATCCCAAACGCGAGCTTACATTATCGATAATACGATAAATCTATCGCGATCGATCGATATTTTATGATATCGGATTGTTTATTCGAGGGGCAAACGAGATACGAAACGCAGAGGTCGCGGAAGGATCGAAATAGTTTTTTTATAGTTCGCGGTTGGAACGATGTGGCTAAAGGCGGGCATCAATGGCCGGCTATGAGCGAGATAAGTGTTTTTATTTCCATCTAACGTAATATCTTTAATGGAAATTTAGAAATTACGGATAATTCATAAAACACTAATAGTACATAAAAGGGCTAAACAAATCTAATGAAATTTTATACA
This sequence comes from Druceiella hillmani, assembly GCA_039881145.1. Classification (NCBI taxonomy): domain Eukaryota; kingdom Metazoa; phylum Arthropoda; class Insecta; order Lepidoptera; family Hepialidae; genus Druceiella; species Druceiella hillmani. The sequence continues at coordinate 8,316,685 of JAYKKI010000070.1, forward strand.
ATTTTTCAAATGATTCGTGTCCATTGAACCTGTTTTAGTTTCATGTATGTCAGTATTACATATTTTGTATGTTAGAACTACAAAATCAAAATGATGTAAGAAAAGTTAAAGTGAAAATAAATTATTATTTTGTCATGATGGTAAATGGTGGACAAAACGTTTTCAACGAAAGACAGTGTGCGCCCGCAATCTCAATGGATTATCTGCTGTTGTAAATATAATATTTGTAGATCCGTGAAAATATTTTGTAGAAAATCTATTATTCATAGAAATTGTATTTCTTATTCTATGTTGATTTAGAGTCTGTGTATATTTATTTACGAATATCGCGTATGGGATGTTGATTAAATATTTGATATATTTATATCTAAAGATTTTTTTATGCCAATTCACATAGCACGATAATTGCATTTATATATATATATATATATATATATACATATATATATATATATATATATAATTTTTCTTAAGTTATAAGAAAAACTTGATGGGAAAAATATTCCTTTATGCAAATGTTACTTTACATGTAATTTTCTTAAGTGATAAGAAAAACTTGATGTGATAAATATCCCCTCTAAAAGTGTTGTTATTTATAATAGAAATATCCATCAATTATATAATTTTACGCAAAAAATATTAAATCCTTTTGTTATGCCTCTACGTTTATAGTCTTTTATGATAGTGTGATACAGTAAAGCATAATATATTAGTTTTATCTTTTATTCTTTTATAATATAGTTACATTTTTATTTATATATATATATATATATATATATGTGTATGTGTATATATATATAGATATATATATATATATATATATATATATATTTATATATATGTATATATATATTTATATAAATGCATATCGATTTACACCTTGCCTTTGCCAGCATATCTTGCCAAACATTTTTTGTAATCACTTCTTGGTGTTACTTGAGAGGAATGATAATGCGGATGTATCAAATTCGATGTTATTTCAAGCTCTCAAGGCTGTATCGCACTCAATCAGATTCATCCATTGTGATCGGAATTCTGTTTATTTTCAACGAGAGTTGAGATAAATTGGCGTAGGCGGTCGAACGATGAAAAAAAAATATTTTCGTGGGCGTTTCTCCAGCTTGGGTGAATGGATATTGACATTTTAATTAATAAACTGAAAGCACAAACCGGGGTGGAGACACTTTGTTGAATGAGCTTGCTTTGACGCATGTGTATCCTACACATGTACATACGCATATGGTCCTGTGAGTGTTTTTTACATTATGAACCTGCATTTTAATAAATTATGTATTACAATAAGCAATTAAATGAAATTACTTGATGTAATATTATATTACGCGATGTAGATGTGATGTATAATCACCTGAAGATGTTGTAATACAACGAAACCTAAGTCGTGTTAAAGAATTTAAAGAAAGTAGAAATAATACTACATCACGTAGTTTCATTTAATTGTGAATAATGAATTTCTACAAAATTAACGCCAAATATTACAATAAGCTCAAATTTGGAAATTTCGTATTTTATATTTGTATTGCCTTGTCGCCGTTAACTTTCCTTGACTGTTACTTTGACTTTCGGAATTATCTAGAACAGATCTATGGTGAAAGTTAAAACTTGTGCCGTCATATTTCTTATATTGTTGAGCCATTCGAATGGTTTTCGAAGCAAATCAGCGTTTGTAAATGTATAAATCAACATTTACTAATTTAAAGATATTTACAATATATTGTTAAATAAAAGGAATTATGCGTCGATGAAAATAAACATTCGTTCAGTGTTACGACTTCGACATCTATATATATATATATATATATATATATATATATATATATATATATGTATATATATATATAATATATATATACACACACACATATATATATATATATATATATATATATATAATATTTGGTTACGTTCGCTATTCTTTGGCTATTGTTAGTAAAAAGTTTGTTATCTCGTTGAAATAAGTATGTTTTGAACATTGGTTATTTATTTTGTTCTTGACACTACACAATAAATTATAAAGTAGACAGATTGTAGACTACAAAGTAGATTGTAAAGAATTCACACCGCATTTTTTTGGATTTATTTCCATAAACTCGCACACAAATGACTATTTAATTTACGATCATTCACGGAAAAAACTAATTACACTTCAAAATGTGTATGTTAAAATAAGCAGAATTTACCTACTTTTCCTATAATAATTTTCATTTCAACTATACCCTAATGTTGTATCTTTTTTCCAATAATATTTTCGATAAAATTATTTAAGTTTAATATTGTTGAAAAAAATTGTGAACCAAAAGAAATTTGATTTTTAAATATTTTGCATTTAGTCAGTTCTAAGTCAGAATATTTTTGATTCGGTTCGATCCCTGAACCACTTTCACTAGGTACATAAATAATTGCAAACATGTTTATTGTTCTACTTTAAATACATTTTCGGTCTAATCTTGGGGGTGCACTTAATTCTCTTAAAAGCACCCTCATTTTACTTTAATTTCTCATGTAACATTGAGACATTTTCGTTTATTTTTATCATGGATAAAATTTTAACCATTTCTTTACTAATTATAATGTTAGGTGATATGAATCAAGTTATATAAATTTCAGGCTATTTAAATGTATAAAATGAGCTTCTTTAAAAGACTTTTACCGAAAAAGATATTCTTATTAAATTTATATGTATATTTATTACATTGATTGAACTCCAAGTTTGTATTAGATGCATTTGCTGAAAGAGTACTTGTGATATTTTCACTAAAATTTGAATTTTGAAGATGGTAATATTATGTTAATGCAATAAAATTTTCTCTTCGCTTTATTTAAATGTAATGAGACCTATAAAAGAAACAAATAAAAAATTACTTTTGTAACATTTACTTTTTCTCATATTTGAAAGAAATACACAATACTCCTGAGAGTATATCCTAAAAGAGCCTAAGGAGACTATCTCATTTATTATATTTTTTTGCTTTGGAATTGTCGAGTTGGTGTTGTACTTCTGATCCCACAGACTTTCCATTCACATAATGAAAAGCGCATAGGATTTTCATTGGCATGTAATTGTTTCAAAATGTGAATGCGTGTGTAAGGCTATATATGTAGGTATGTATATATTTGCGTATCTATATATGGAATCGTGTGTTATGGCATATAATAATTAATTAATTCTAATAATATAACATAAAAATAACGAAATGGTATTTATTCTATATTGTTCATTTTCAATATCATTTTTAGAGTTTAATCTACATATATACATTTTAGTAAAAATATATTTCATAAAACTCGACAAAAAATGTATATCCGTTCTTGCAATCAGTCAACATAACTATAATGTAAAATTTATCGGATCAAACAATGACGCAACTAATTTAATAAGACATATTTTGCAGCTTTCTCTGTGATAGATTTTAGATAATTTCATGACTTATACTTCAGCAAGTACTTTATCTTTTATTGGAGCCATACAATTTCAAATAACACAACCATCCGAGTTCGGATACTAAATAGAAGGTCGGAGAATATTATTTTATTACCACTTAAAATATATTTGAATACAAAAAAATTGGTTGATATTTTTAAATTTAGGTTATCAAAATGAATTTTAAAATTAAAAATTGGAGATACTGAAAATATTTATATTTAAAATATCATGCATACACCACTAATTTTTGTGATTATCTAGACAATTTTGACTGGTTATAGCGTTATTCGTCGTTTAGATTTTATTAAACAAATGCTAGTACCCCAAACGGACCATTTTTGAGTTACTCTTTACAATTGAAATAAAATGTTGTAATATTATAGCAGTTAATTTAATAGCTACTAAAAGTAAAGCTAGTAAAAGTAAAGCTTTGGTTACGATATGAACATTTATTGTTTGATGTGTTCGTTTATGCTGTATCCACTTCGAATCAGTAATATTTGCAAAAAAGTAAGTACTTTCGGACTGATGTCAATTCAATATATTGTTTTAAATTTTTTTCATTTTGCTGAACTTATCAGGTTGAATATAGTGAAATGGCCATTAGGGATCTGCTTACATATGTTTTCCTGCAAGCAACAGCGACTTATTATTACGAACCAGTAATCGACACATTATGTAGCCCAGATACTATTTAAATCTATTTATTCACATATATTCAAATAATGTTTAAATAAATTTCTAGAACCTTTCAAAAAAACCTTTAAAATTGTTTATTTTATAACGCGCCCAACTACTATTGACTGAAAAAAAATCAAGTCAAACATGTATGTGGTGTAGGCTTGTATATCTATTATTTATATCGTACCAATTACGTATTAAGTAAATTATTATTACTTATACTAGCGTGACCCGTGCGAAGTCTTCGCATTATTTATTCCATTATGAAGCTCAGATGACAGATCAAACAAATATTTTACTAAAATTGACATATAGAGGCGCAAGTATCAAAAGCATTGAGCTAAAGCGTCACTTTATTTATACGTGAGTGGATTTGAAATTAAACAAAAATTTTACCGACCGTCAATCATATTGACGTTGAGCCGTTAGATGGCAGCATTGCTGTTTTGTGTATATAATTTTAATAATTAATTAATTTGCAAAAACAATAGCAATAATAATTTTTTTAGTTGTGGATGCCGGTAGAGCAGGCAATTATCTATAAAATGATATATAATTTATGTGGATTAGTTGTGAGGTTTTTTCTAAAAAGGGAGAGTAACATCTTAACCTTAGCGTATTAATATATATGATGATGATGATGATAAAACGAATATTTGTAACTACCGCAGACTCCAGAAGCCTCGAATTCGATACAAATAGCGACGTCTTCCTGGGTGTAAGTCAGTTTTATTTAAGACGTCGAAGCAATTATTCTCGATCTTTTTCAAGAATCAGTTATTTCATTGGACCTCTTCATCATTTGTCGACCTGCTTGATCTCTCTTTGTTAATCTATACATATTAAGAAGTATGGATTCAAATAATCCAGTAAACTTTATCTTCTACATGTGGTGACCTGCTAAATATTTATTTGTTCATCAGTATTCATGAATATCTCAACCTCTCGTCTGTTTTCACGTAATACATACATTTTTAATCAGTTGGGTATATCCCATCGGCAGTAGAAATATCTTTATAAAGAAAAATTATGAAAATTCTTAAAATTGGTAATATTGGAAATCTGGATAAATAGTCTATAAGGATTTTGGAGAGGAAGAATGAGAAGAAGCTGACGGATATGTAGATGATGTAAATTAAGGATACGTAGATGCGGTTAACGGTTTAATTGACAAGCAGACGATGTTAACGTTTGTAATTAAAGTCCAACCAGTCGAAGATTTTTCGTATAGAATGAGTAAATTTATTCAGCGAAGTGGAGATAGTATGATGCGTTTACCATTCTTCCGGAATTAATGCTCTCTGTCTTTGTCACTTGTGGACGATTTATTTACTCTCGAGAATATCGTAAAATCATTTAATAAAGGAAGCGGAAACATTTCATGATATTAGTTCATTTACAAAAGAAAATGAAATTCCTCACGAACAGATATGGAAATATATATTTTTCTATTCGCTTTATATGGACGCATTTCATTATTTTCATTCGCTTCTGTATCAAAAGAAAGTATATAGGGAATAGCGATATTTTTTTTGAGACAGAAGCGTTTAATGGATACTATGCCAGTATTTACATATGTAGGAAATTTTAAATATCAACGCATGTAGATAAGTCCACCATTATAGTAAAGCTCGATGTACGAATACAGCTAAATTGGTTTTATTCCACTCTGCAAGCATCTCAACAACTTTTTAGCATATAATTTCTTGGATACTTTAGGATACCCAAAAAAATTATATACATTTATAAATCCACTTATTTGCGTTTTTTTCTGAGGTACATAATCATTCTTGTATAAATTATATAGTTTTATTACTATGCCTTAAGAACACTATGGAGCAATTTTAAGAATACGAGGAGTTCCTACTTTAATAAGTTTAATATATTTATAGATTTATGTATTATTTCTAGAAGTGACAGAATTCTGTTAGGGGATAGTAAAGAGTTCTATAAAATATATTTAATATTACGATTTTCCCATCATACAAAATCACCGTGGTGTGTTGGGTTGATTACAAGGCATACGGCCTTTGATGATTCGGAGCACCACGGGGACCCGGGATCGATTACCGTCCGTTCGTCGAACGAGGCTGGACTAGTGTTATGGTTAATTGTAAGAGATTGCTCTCGTAGTAATAAGTCCGCTATATGTATTTATTAGATAAATTAAAGTAGATAATTAAATGAAATACATAATTGAAACTGTAAAATCTCCGAGCTGAGAATGGAAAGTAAATTTTTTTAATTTTTCACACGAAAGCAATTTGAGACAATTCCTTCGTTTCACTTATTTTCGGACTCTAATGTCCGAAATAACTTATTTTTTTGCAAACATAACGGGATTAAAGTGGTTAGAGTACAAACTAAGGCATCATACAGTATGACTTTATATTGTAATAACAACTTTACTTTCATTTATCTGCATAAGATCCCCTCAATTTTGTTCACAAGTATTGTGAATTACCGTCAATTTATATCTTTTATCTCTGTGGCATATAAATTTTATAGTCGCGGAAAATATTAAAAAATCGACAGTAGCTCTCATCTCTTTATTTAACTAGTTCTTTTTTAAAGTCTTAATTTCTACAAAGCGGGCTCAGCATTTAGTTATCACTTTTATCCTTCATTAGTAAGGTTATCGTGTTAATGTAACATGATTTTGGCAAGTCTTCGTTTTCACCGATCTTTTCATAAAGGAATGCGAGCTATCACTTCAAGAGTAACCTTAATGTAATTTAACTTTAATACAGAAAATATCAAAAATGGGTAATACTGCTATTCAAAATGAATTAATGAATGATTGTTTTAAAGTCTTGACATTAAATATGCGTTGTTACCATTCAAACAAAATGTTTTGAATTTAATATTTAGCACATTACGGTGTAATTTTCTATTTTAGTACATGAATAAATGCTAACAATTTTTCTCCACCATTTACAATAATAAATTTATCCTCTATAAATTCGTATTAAGGGAATTCGTAACTCGGAAAATTTAATTTTATAATTTCATTGTTTTCGCATTTTTAATTTTTCACGTTTCCGCTGCTTGCTCAATAGACTTAAATAAATAAAATATTAAAATAAGTTAAGGTATTTTTGGACACTAAGTTTCAAAACCAAATATTTTTAAATATAAATATAGCTAAAATTAATAAAAATGTATACATGAATATTTTGCTTTAATCAAATGGCATGAAGATGGAATAATTTTATAGAAAGTATTTAAAGCTCATTTCGAAATAGCTTTTACGACAGATAAATGATTTTTTTAGATTTTGTGAAAGGCTATCCAATTTTCTTGCTTAAAAAACCGCTCTAGGTGTTTTGTACCATTCCACCCCCTTCGCTGATAATTAAACTGTCAACAAATTGTATAGTTTTACTTTGAAAACAATCAAATGAATCAATGGCCAATCATCGTTTAATTTCGACCTTGTACATTTTAAACAAACATTTTGAGTTAATAATGACAATGACGTGCGGAAAAAAATTTAATTTAGAAATGATCGCTGGAGCGCGAAGAAAATAACAACTTTATGACGCAAACTGTTAAATTGTTTTCTGAGTGTTAAAGTAGTACTTACGTATGTTTAGATATGCATTCCAACGGCAGTAATAATAATCTAAAATTATGGGATTGGAGTATTTTTAACTATATTATTTATATCTTGTATTTTCACGGTATTAATCGTATTTTGAGTTTTGTTTTATTTTTGGTAGATTGTATTTTATGTTATCGTCGTTTCATTCATGTTTCTTTTGGTTTTTTTTTTCGAATTGTGATAGTACTGATGGTATCTTATTGTGTTTCATTGTTTAATATTATTATTTTGAGAGTTATAGCCATAACGTACCCATGGATGTAGATTTTGTTCCAAATCTAACTTCCTTGCTTATTTCTAATTTTTTGGTTCACTTTTTACGCAGTCGGTCTCCTTTTTAATTTATCACATAATAAAGTTCCTTATTTTTAATAGGATTTATCTATATCAAAGAAATAATTTTTCTCTGAAGCATGGTCTCAATTGTCAATGAGCATGTAAAAACTGCGACAATAGATGTGCAATTTGATATAATTCCTTCGTCTCATTTATTTTCGGATATGCTTTTATACAATTTTTTATGTTTCTCACTCGCCTAGCTTACATTTTTTGAACCGAAAATATTTTTATTTTCTTCTTTACTACCATGACGTGGGTATTTCAATGGCCTTTCATGATTCAGATATTCAAAGAATATATTCAAATAAATAATATCTATTTCAAAAATTTTGGTTAAATTGATTTAGCAAAATCAAAAAGTAAAACACTGCACACTACTTTACCTTTTGATTTCCACACACAACATTTTGGACCAGTTCATGGGAAAACGAGTGAACCAGAATGATATAAATATTCGATATTTTCTTAAAGTTTTATACATTGCTTTATTAGTATTTATACATGGCTTATAATTCATAAAACATGTTCGCTCTTTTTGAACCTTCTCATTTAATTTGTCTTTCGAGAAATTTTTCGTTAATAGAGTCAATTTAATAATTCATGTTTTGCTTAAACCACACTTGACTCTTTACCATGTTTGCCCCCATTAAAAAATATAATATATTTTCATGAATTTAAAATAAAGAATTAAGACTAATATATCTAAAATGAAACTTTATGTTGAAATGTGTAAAAAACCAATATGTGTATACTATACCGATTATTCGTTTCAGGTCTCATCATGGATCCCACATCCATGTACAGCTTCGACGATCTCCCAGGCTGGTTCAGTAATGAGACCACAGTCTATCATACTGATACTTTTGGAGAAATCACGCCCACAATAGTCCAAGAGTACTTAAACAATTTTACCAAGATATTGAATCAAACGAATGGAACTGTGGAGGATGTGCCAAACTTCATCCTACCCTGGTGGAGGCAGCTTCTTTGGAGTGTGTTGTTTGCCGGCATGGTAGCTGTAGCGACCTTCGGTAATTTGATCGTTGTCTGGATCGTGATGACCAATAAACGAATGAGAACCGTTACCAATTACTTCTTAGGTAAGTTATTTTATTTCTGAATCTATATTTATATAATCATAAATATTAAAATAGAAATAAGGTTCAAATTCTCAGAATGAATTAGTTCAAATTCATACAGTAAACGAAATCTATAAAGCCTATATTATACGAAGAGTGGGTTTTATATGACATCTACGTTTTATTTTGCGCCAGCGGCAAGAGCATTACACCGGCAAAGCGCAGGTAACGGCACAGTACTGGTAATGGCACTTTTCTGGTAAAGGTATGACGTTAGCGCAAATTTTTACGCATGACTCCACGTCTTCCGTTTACCGTTGCTGTGCTGAGTTCATTTTGAGAGACTAGAGAAGCCAATAATCGGATTGAAATTTTTTAGAGTAAATGTAAATGTATATCAATTGCATAATGTATTTCATCTCTTGCATTTTAGGCACTGTATTTATGTACAGTTCAACGCGAACACAAATAACAAATAAAATCTACTTCTTTTAACTCAGTGTAATAGGGCAGCAAATATGTAAAAATTATTAGTGACCAATATAATTACATATAATGTAACGCTGCGTCCCCCGCGCAAGAAAACTGTGACAGTTAATGTAGTTACTAAACATGCGTACATTTTTGCAGAGGCGGCATTATAGGAAGTTTGTTAGTATGCCACTGAGACGGTATCGGTTTTACCAGCGCTGTGCCGGTACCGGCACCATATGTAAAACGAATTCATATGTTTTCATATACTTTTGCTTCCACTACTGCCGTGCCAGTACCCATGCCAATCAGAGAAAAAATGTCCACATATATTTAATTAAAATAATCACGGGGAAAATATAAAAAATTAATTGACAAGTCAATTATATTATATAACACTACGATGTAGTATATTCCCTAAATAGCTTAGTTTGACCCACAAATAGTTGTGGATAAAACTATCTCAGATTTGTTTATATCTTAGATCTGTCTACGAAATATAAAATCATGTTTCGATAATGTAAAATGAAGATATTAATAATTTTACTATTGGGCCCTGGATCTCGTCTTAGATTTTAGATCTCATGAGGCAGCGATGGGAGCTGTTGATAGACTTCTCAGAATATTGCGTCCTTAACAAGTTTGTTAAGTAGAGGAATGAATTGACTTCTATCGTTACAATACGCGTCATTCTAGAAATGAGATCGAGCAAGATAAGTGGTCGAAAGTATTTGTGCAACAACTGGGGCGAGTGCAGCTCCTAAAGCAATCTTCAAAGAATTGCAAGAACCGTTCAATGCCGTTTTTTTCGATGGTACGATAAGTATTTTCATTGTATTTACTGTGAATATTTTCGAAATGTAGTAATCTGATGATTAGTTCTAATACCGAAATAAATCATTTCGGTGAGAGCGGAAATTTTTGTTTCACTTTTTATAGTAGTCATTGTTTTTCAATCATGTTATATTTTTTTAGTCTTAACTTACTGCTATTATATATTTTATTTATTACATCGATATCGTCAAAATATTTACCTTCGTAGCGCTTGTTAAAACGTTTTGTATGAGATAGAGCAGAATACCTTAGAGTAACTTATAAAGCTAACTTGTTGTATATTATATATTCCTCGTTTGTCATTTTCAAGTACTAATGAGATAATTAAGTTATTCGACAGAGTTATTTTTAATGATTAAATTTGTTATCCATTGACAGACAGACAATACTTTACATCATATAAGCACGACATTAGACGACTAACTTCAAAGTTCAAAATTAGTTCAAGACGTTCCTTTTTGAACAATAGCATAACCCCTGAGTGTAGCAGTGTGGTTTTACTATTCTTCCAAAAAGGAGAGAACACACTTCTCAAGCACTGTCGACCCATTTCACTCTTAAGTCACGTATACAAATTTTTCTGAAAAGTTATCATAAAACGTCTAACATGAATATTTGATGATTTTCAGCCTCCGGAGTAAGCAGGGTTTCGATAAGTTAATAGTATAGTAGATTATATCCACACTTTGAGATAGTTTATACAGAGTATAACCAGCCGCTGTGTCTAGCTTTTATGGACTACGAGAAATCCTTCAACTTCATTGAAACTTGGGCTGATCTATACTCCCTTCAACTGTGCCAAGTTGATTGGTAATCATGTATCTAGGGCTGATCTAGATTCCCTTCAGCTGTGCCAAGTTGATTGGTAAAACAGTGTTGAGAAGTGTGTATGACGCACCTACGATGACCGTGCAAACAGAGGATCAGGAGACAAAACCCATCCATCTGCGACGAGGAATGAGATAGGTTGATAGTATATCACTTGAATTGTGCACAAGCGCATTTGAAGATGTTTTCATGACTTTAAAGTGGAAAGGACGGGGTATCAATATAAATAGCGATTTCATCTCACACCTGAGATTTGATGACGAAATCGTAATACTGGCAAATATGCCACTGTAGTTGGCTAAGATGCTTACTGACTTAGACAATACTTCAAAACGAGTGGGCTTCGATATAAACCTGACCAAATCAAAATTCACGTTCAATTCACAGATCATGCCAAGATCAGTGAATATTGTAATGCATTAAAGTTGTTTAAAGTCATGTCTACCTGGGATAAATTATTCAGCTTTTTTCAATTTTAAATCTTGAAAAAGGAGATGATAGAAGACTTGGTTTGGCGTGGCCAGCGTTTAGAAAATTTCCTGAGATCTTAATGTCACCGATTTCTTAATTGCTATACACAAAGTTGTATAATTAGTATGTTCTGTTCGTAACCGTATGGCACTGAAACATGGACACACAGCCAAGCTGATCCATAAACTATAGTCGCATAGCGAACTATGGAAAAGGTTGTACTCGAAATGTCTTTGAAAGATAAGATTAAAAATAAGGAATTACGATGGAGACACGATGTAGTCGACATTGAGCTAAACATCAATAAACTGAGGTGACAATGGGCAGATCACACCTGCCCAAGAACCGACAACCGATGGGGTTTCGAATTCAGTTATCGAATGAAGACCACGAACCTCGAAGTGCAACGAGGGACACCCTTCTAGCTAGATGGACTGATGATCTAAAAAAAGTCGATGGAAAATGATTGGATGCCAATAATGTAGGACCGTGCACAGTGGCGTGCCTTGTGAAAGACCTATGTCCAGCAATATATAGTTACAGGTCGATGATGGTGAATAGAGGTTAGCATCAAATTAGTTCTTAATTCTTTTATCAAAGAAACCGATAACCCATTTTTTGTTGTTATAGAACTAGGGGACAAGTTTTCACGTTTTTATTTTGGTGGAATTTTGTTCGTAAAACTGTTTTAAATTATTTTATTTGAAAAAACCCTTGAAAAATAGCGATAAGCCTTTCGTCAGGTCAGGTATAGATTAGAAATGCATTATTTCATATATTAAGCAATATCTCCATTTTTTGTTTTAGTTTTTAAAAATTACATTCAACTTCACAAAACGTATTTACCGATTAAAGATCTCAGAGTAAACATCTACATTTATCCCTAACTTAAATACTCTATAAAATTATATATGCTTCGGAAGTATTTTAAATGATTAATTTTGTACATCTTCCACGTTACTACTTTCAGTTTTAGTAACATACATTTGATTGTAATAATAGTTCCATGTGTAATATTTCGATGATATATGAAACTTAATCAGTTTAATCTATTTCTACTTATAGCTGCTTGCCAATATTTTTTTTTTAAATTTAAGCCATTTTCAATGACGTGCTTCCTCTTAAAGGACTTACACGAGGTACTAATACCCTAGGCCGAATATGGGTCGAGGCGAATCAACCATTTGAAATTTTGCGTTGAAGTATTAGATACAAATGTTATGAATGTCAGTTCGATTGTGACTCCGGGGAATATTTTCGAACGCGTCCACTCAGGTTCAAGGTCTCATGCACATACAATGATATATAAAGACTAATAAATTCACACCGTGCATTTTATGATTCTCATTCGTCATTTCTAAACTTACGTAAACAAATTTATTATTACTAGAACTCAGTTATGTCATGTTTTTTGTTTCGTATCAACGTGTTCGTCTAATTTTATACACGCGATGTCTACATATTGGACTCAGAAGTACTAACAGATAAATAGTTACCCAGAAGTACTCACAGATAAATACTTATGAAGCGAATGAATGTAATATCGATTTTATCTTAACCGTGAATTTTTGATTTCATGTTTTTATCACAATACTTGTCATGAAAAAAAAGTGTGAACGAAGCTATTTCACTTGTTACCGATAGCTATATATACCGATATTTATATGTTTCGTTTCTCTCTATATATTTTTTCTATTCATATTTTTGTGATCTCAAATATTGCGTCTTGGGTACTTTAGTTTTAAAGAAATCCATTATGTTTGACTGTTCGAATTTTATTGTTTTCGAGACAGGCAATTAATACGGAGTTTACAAATTTGTTCTGTAGTAAATTTTGATAAAACCTTAAGTAAAGAAATCAGTGTAGATATTTGTACATTATTATCATCAATGGGAATAATATTAGCATATTGAAGTTTTTAGTGGATACTAGTTTTAAATTAAGATTGATATTATTATACTACGTAGAAATTTTTAAGTATATAACCGTAATATTTTATTCATTTCATTAAAATACCTTTCAAATACGTTTGTCCATAATGACTTAATACATATGAATAGTTATCTACGGTAATAACGGCTAGCCTTCGTTTGTTATGAGTCAATATTTGAATGGTTTTAGTAACTATGTTCCGACTTTTTAAAGAGTCGTAACTTTCATAAAACATAAGGTTATTTTATCAGATTACCAATATTTCATTATTTTTTAATTTTCCAAAATTTTTGGTTTTGGTTCGCAATGAATTTCGATTATTCTTTGTCATCAATTTCCATGTGTTTTTAAATTAAATAATGCTTTTGTCCTTTTAAATTGCTGGGCATGTTACTTAGTTTTAATAGTTTTAGTAAGTGTGTAGCAAGTAGTTTCATACGTCATTATTAGATTGTAAGTTTAGAAAGTATTTTTGTTAGCTTTTATAGTAATTTTCTTATTTCAACCTTGATTATTAAATTATAAATAACCTAATTTTTTTGCAGTTAATAAAATAATTTACATTCGTATTCTTAAATATGTAAAATTTTGTTCATTCTTGAATAAATTGGTTTTCATATTTGTACCATTTTATTTCTATATATTTGTTTCCTTTGCCTTCGGAAAAAAAAGATTTCGGTACAAAGGGTAAACTTAGAATAATTAATCAGTCTTTTTTTTATATAAAAGTGATCTATGTATGCACAAATACACATAAATATACATAAATGAAATAACCTAGCAGTGTTCTTGATGTCTTAGTTTAGCGTAACAGTAATTAGTTGTAGCTTTGTCTGATAATATACTAAGTAAGTATAACAGTAATTCATCATGATTATGTTGGCCGGAAACTATATTAATATCTATATCCCCAGTATTGATCTTACTCTATTAATCTTACTTTAAACGAAGAGTTACATTTTTGGTGTATGTGAAAGTATTCAAAAATAGGTACAGATTTTGATTTTGATTTAGATGTATATATGCCATAAATAGCATAGTACATACTTTTATATTTTCGAAGGTAATTTTTAAGTAATTTGCATTGCTCATAGTAAGTTCTTTTACCTCAGCATTTAAATTATTATTGTTTAAATATTTTTTTCATTTTTTTGTGTTTCTTTATACTATATGTTAATGATATGAAATAAGCAGAAATGATAAATTAAGCATTAAGCAAAGTTAGGTTTTCTCCTTTCATAACGCATAGGTAGTATAAAAGACACTTGTTTCATACTCCGAGGCATTAGTGATAAAAGATTTAACCTGTCATTACGTCATAGTTTTTCAAACTATACAATTATATACCATTGACTATAACAATAATCGGGCATGTACATCCTTTATTGATCTCCCATAAACTTATATATTTAATTATGATTTACTATGTAAATTCTCGTGTATCATGTTTAGCTAATATATATATATATATATATATATATATATATATATATATACATATGTACGGTAATCATTTTCGACATAATTAATACGTCCAAAGAAATCTATTTTATGAATTATAGAAAAAGCAAACAAGGTAACTTTTCTATTCTCTAATAACGTAGCTAGGAGTACTGCCTATTATATATAGTCAATAATAGCAGCTATTTTTCCTGTGCACTTTTCTATCCGTCACAGTGTGTTTATCAAGTCACATACAACGTAAAGATAGGCTAAAATTAAAATATTTTATTAATCTTATGAGTAAAACTTTAATAAATGTTTAACGTTTTGTTAAAAACATGGTTAATAAATAATTACTTGTAACCATCGCGTAATAATAATATCCATCATTTTCATATATTTTTTAGCCTCGACTACTTCCGATTTTGATATTTTTAATTTTATAATGATTACAAAATTTCTATTATGTATCGTCTAGTAAGTATCTCTTATGTGAATTTTATCTGCTTGTAATGCAAAGTAGTTCTTACATTGAAGGACGGTGACTGAATATTTTATTTCTTTAAGGCGGAATTACTACACAGTGTGTCTCGTAGGGTTACCCACTTTGGTACTGTGAGGAGTTTTGATACTCAGGATCATGGTTAATATATATCTATTAACATAAAATTATTAATAATTTAATAATTTATTCGAATTACATTTAAAACAACTAATATCAAACTAATTAAATTTAATTTTTCGATCACTGTATTATTATTTTAGGTTTATTAAAAAAAATTAATTTATACCCAATTTTGAGACATCTTTTCTCTCTAAGCCAAAATTTTAAAATATAAGAATTATTTTTTTATTTATATTGATTTAGTTTACATGGCTAATTACTTTTTTTTTAGTTTTAATTAAAAGTATTTTTTTCATTGACAAGTTCACGAAGGTGAAGATTGCGTCATGTTTCTTTTTGGCTTTAATGAAGGTAGTACTACCTTCATTTGGCTTTCGTGAAGTTCCTACTTAGTGTGGAAATATTATAGGGTCTGTTGGTACGTATACGGCAAGTTATCAATAAGGCTCTATGTTAATAGCAAGTAGCATCATGTAGAACCCTACAGTTGGTTCTTGAAGTAATGTTAAATTAGTAACTACTAGCTCTGGTTGTAGAGCCCGAGAAATATATCAATCAATTAGTTATTCCACAGCAGAAGTCTTGGGATATCCCCAGTGCTGGTAAAGAGCATTGAGGTCGGCGTAAATATGTTATTTAGGTGCTTCGTAACGAAGTCATACTGGTTCTGTTGTTCGGTAAATTAATAGTCCAATAACTAAATTTCAAGCTCAGTATCCCTTATTTTGTTCTTTTCGTCCATTTTATGTAAAGTCTACTACTCGTTTGTCTCTTCTGTCTTTACTCCAACTATAATAGAAGAGGCTACTTAATATGCTCTTCGTAACATTTGTTATAATATTACAGTTTTTCTTTGGCATACCTCAGCGATGACAATAATATCTTATATAGATATATATATATATATATATATATATATATATATATATATATATATATATATATATACATATATATATATTATATATATATATATATATATATATATACACATATATATATGTGTGTGTGTGTGTGTGTCAATAGATGTATAGAATATTCCTTAACTCTGAAAAAAATGAATTGTTGTGATTACGGACATTCCAGAAAATAACTTTGAGGCTGTTGTGCGAATACTGAAAACCATAATTTTGATTTCCCTCAATATTCAGTAAAAGAAGAGGAGCATCCTATTGATGATATGGGGCTTGCTGGATGAAAAGCTGGATACGTAGTTTACTATCTTCATACCACATATATACTATTAACATATAACGTGGAATAATAATGTGGAACACAAAAAAATTATTTTTGCTTGATTGATACATAATCCCGCCAATAGTACATGTATTTAGATTGCAAAACGCGTATATTTAATTTCCCCCGAGATTACCTAGAGTTCAAAACATTCATCCAGCGATCTTAATAAAAAAATTATGGAGGCAAAGCCGCAAGCAATAGTTAAGTTCTAAGTTCGCATGCGATATTTTGCAAAATATTGCATTGAGTAAAATTACCAGTATTATTACCACTATATTATCAATATTTATTTTATCCCATTTCTCTCGCATCAATATACAATACTAAATTACTTTGACTTTATGTAACTTATGACTGTATTGAATAAACAAAATATTGTTTATGATATTTACTTATTATGTACAGTATCTAGAGTCCATTCAATTTCAAGAGAGAATGTTTGTAAACAATCGTATTTGACAGTTTAAATATGATTAGCACAAATATACCTTCCATTAGCTGACGACTATTTGTAAAACACATTGTGTTATGCCGATTATTATTAAACTATATACATAATCAAAAAATTAACTTTAGAAAATTTTACTATAAAAATGTTATAAATACAAATAATACACCATTATTTCACTAATTGTAAAATTTTACACTGTAAAAATATACAACTCTCCATATCATTTTTTTTTAAATGAGCAGCCGTTTTAAAAATTTCATGAAGGAAATTGAAATTTCGACGCTGAAAATGCCTAGAGTATATATGCTATTCATTTATTTTATAAGATTTTAGAATGAGATGGCTACAGTATGTCAACTTACGCTGCTATACTTCTAGATATGATTGCATTATGTACAGATATAATTATGGTATTTTTGGTGTAAAGATAATAAACAAGCATTGTGACATATTTTTTTTATTTTAAGATAAGTGTTGGTAATACAATATATGCCAATGTAGCCTAGAAATTGTATACGTAGTTTAAGATAATGTTTGTATAATAGCTGAGCTTTTATTTTTATTTCGATGTATATTTTCAATGAATATTCTTAATGTTAGACATAATTATTTCAAAAATATTAGAAAATATTTAATAATAATATCCGTTATAAGTTTACCGCTCATGTAAAGACAAGATGGCTATTTGATTTCAGTGTCAGTTTTTATCTCCCTTTGCATTTTTCGTTAGAAAAAAAAATCTCATGTAAGTTTTCTTTTTCTTTTCCGTTTCTTCTTTTTTCATTTTTTGCCCCAAGGATTGCAAAAATTGTTGAATGGAGTGCAATTTTCAACAATACATTGTAGCTAATCTTCTATTTTTTTAGTCACGTAGTAACTTTCGCAAATATATATTTTATCTTCGAAACCGGAATTTTAACTAATTTTTTCAGCGTTTTTTCTTCCTTCGAACTTGAATCTAATTTAATTTTTTTCCTTTGTAATGTCAAGTTTTTTCTTCTGAATCTTGTTACTTCCACTTTCTATTTTTTTTTTTTTCATTAATATAACCCGGATATGTGAGTATCTTTGCTACTTCTATGGACCGTTTCCGAACATTAGTGAGCAGTTCTACAACTAGGCACATGTCAGTCAGGTAATTTAAAGGAATATCTTTTTGCGGTGTTTTTTGTGAGCATCGTTGTTAAATCTTGATATTGAAGGCACTGTTGGTGCTAGTTCTTCTTGAACCTGTTCAGATGTATGGTTCTCAAGCATCATTGAAACCTCTTCAACAACTCTGTCATTTTTATGATTATCAGACATGTAAGCATAATCCAGAAAGTATATCTGGAATCTAAGTTTAGGGCCACTATTAAATTTGTTATTCGATTTGAGATTTTATTGTCTATGTTACTATTCATATCGAAATATTTGGTATTATTTTATTAAATGTTCTCTTTCATGCAAGAGTAATACTTATAAATTGTTTGAAATACTTCATCTCACTTATCTAAACATTTTTTAAACATAAAATATAACCTATATTATCTAAGTTACGTGTGTATATAGGGCGAAAATGCACACTAAGTTATATTTTAATTACAAGTTATATTTTTTAATCCCAAACACCAAATAAATTCATATTAAATTACCAACGTAAATGTAAGAATAAGGTTTACAATATATAAATTCTCAAATCTGATTGTGAAATATTTTCTTTTTAAATTGAATGGAGTATAAATGTAAAACTTTTGTGAGATGTATTCATGCTAATACCCATTTTAATATTTACCACGCCTAACATTTCTACTATTGAATAAAAATATCGGTTGATATAATGGCTTCATAAGTACACTCATCATATCAAACGAAGTTCTCATCTTCTCTTTTGTGATAATGTCAATGAACTTTGTCCACAACAAAATTTTATTTTTTGAAGTTTTCTGGAATCTCCAACGAAAAGTTCGTTAGCGCAAATTAATTACCGTTATAGTATATTCTTCGAGATAATTAAGACTCAATCTAATGAATGTAACTATTAAACAATTCCGCACCAAAACATCTTTATGTATACATTGGTCCCATCATTAATAATTCCACCTACGCTTTAAATGTAACCACAAATAAATTGCATTACTTGATTCGGGACGTTTGAAACTTTTTGAATTGAAAATCGTTTTAATTTGAATGCAATCAACTTATCCACAAAATTTTTCATTTTAATTATTCAAGTAAAATTCATTATAAATATAGAAACAAAACAATACAACATAATGAAGTAACGTTGTTTAATTCCTACAAAAATTAATTTAACTTTAATGTAACTTTGAGTTAGACTAAATTTAATCGTTTTACTGAAAACGTTCATTTCATGCGTGATTTCAGTACTATTTACTATTTATCGTACTTTATTTTGCTATAGGTAATGATATTCAATTTTTTAATTTTTACTTTTCAATTAATTAATTTCTTGATTATTTATTTTGTATCAAAAAGAAAATTACGTAGGATATTTGAAAGACTTCTAGTAACTAACGCTCCTCAAATAATTTAAGTTCTACCTTCGTATTTGCATTTTACATCTACTTATAATATACATGGCTATATGTACATTATTTGTATTTATCAAAAAAAGCAGTTTATCTCCATTAAAAATAAAGGTACAAAGTATGTACTCTTTTACCTTTTTATGTATGTCATGTTTTTGTGGGCTTGTTCAGCAGAGAAAAGTCCTCCAACATTGAGTAACATTAATAAAGTGTCATAAATTTTAGATGATGCTAATGTTAAAGAGTATACTTAAATGATGTTGTATTCTTAACTTATAGGACATGAAAAAAAGGTTAATTCTGAACGAAACTCGCATTAACTCTTAACATATATTTTCGTTGTATGTAAAATGTTATACCAAACGTTTATGTTGAACACACTATGAAAAAAAATTTGAAAATATATCATTTATTTTATACGAAACCTGCACGTTTATTATTTTTAAATTCATGTCATTCTGCGAATGCGTATGTTGGACGGGTGAGAAATACAATTAGAAACCAAATGACACTCGTATAAACAAAGTAACATGCTTACTGACAAAAAAAGTAAAAGTTTAAAATGTTTCCAATGTATTATTACCGCATTCCATTTTTTTTTCAATTCTAAAATTCCAATATTTTAGTTGTTCGTACTACTGAATTTATTCAACATATCAGAATATTAAAAATAAAAGTATTTCCTCGATATTTCACCACAAAGGTATCAATAAAAAAGTAACAGAAGAAAATTAGTTTTGTGATAAATTGTTTTGATATAAGAAAATTACATTACAAGGAAATTGAAAGTTTTTCTATAAATGTTCCTTTTTTTTTTCTTTTGTATTTTCTAAATCCACCTTCGCTCTAAAACGGGAAAAACTGCTGAATTTTTTATTATATTTTACAGTCAGCACCGCAATGGTGTTTGCCGTTAGGCAACGATTTATATTTTTATATTCAAGTACATTTTTCATTTAACCTTTCACATAAACGAATGAAAAAGTAGGTTGCCAATAAAAAAATAGGTCAAGAATTATGACATGAAATCGTAACTAATTCATATATCACTTGGCTTGCGAAGATATCTCGAAAATAATGTAATTACAAAAATATTTTCATGTATTCACCTACTGTCAGACATAGAGTAAATTTATCTTATCCCACCCATTCATCTTGTAGATAAAGACTTCCATTTAATAAAATATATTCTTATTTCAAGGCTCAATTTATTTCATCGGTCCGCACCTTAATATCTCTACTTTGAAGTAAAAAAATATGCAAGTTTATAAGCCTTTCCAAACTAGCTTTGGACTTCTACCTAGTACCATTCAACTACACGCTCCAACATAAGCAAGAGAAGGTAAAACTAACAAGATAAGGTGTTAATACCAAAGGTCGATCGTAAACATAACATCTTTATCGAAATAGCTTAATACGAAAGTAATGCCAATATTGATATATGATAAATTATTTTGGCCGTGATGTGATTACTTGTTTAAAATTACTACGTATGGCTAAAGGCGAGGCGATTAAATTTACAAAAAAAGGAAAAGCTTAAAGGACGGTAAGGTCTTTCCATATAACGTTTTGCATTTGACGTATAGATTGTTTGTTAGGTTAATTAAATGTTGGGTTTAATAATGTTTGTGGTTGGGATAAAATTTTCGATGCAATAAAATAAAGCTTTCATTTATTTTGAATCCGGATGATGATATGATTTAAAAATAAGGGGTATATATTATTTAACTTGAATACAAAAAGAACATTTTCTCGATTCTGCTAGTCTGGACTATGATTTTTTTTTCGTTTATCTATTAGTAGTTATTCCACAATTTTTACCAAATTTTAGAACATAATACGGACTAATTACAAATTATTGTAATAACATAGAATATATTTTATCTTGGACGAATACCGAGTTCTTTAAGGAGTAATGAAGAACCTTTTTAAGGTATTTACCCTAAGGGAAATTACTGCCACTTTACTTAAGAAGGAAATTTACCATATACTTACAGTTTTATATTTTCCTAATATGATTTTAATAATTTCAAAATACTACTTCCAGGATATCAAATTTGGTTATAAATAAATTATTACGCCGATTAAGATTTGCTTTATGGCTAGTCGAATATAAAAGCCGTTGAATATAAATTCAGTTCATAGTAAAAATTACTTTGTAGACGTTTTAGTTAAACATTTTAGAACTTTTTTGCAAAGTTTTGATAATATTTCTTGCAGAAAACATTACCAATATTTTCTGTAAAAAACGCTATTTCAAGCAGAAATGGCTTGTCTATTTGCAACCCAATTTCTGTCAAAAACCTATGACTTCAGTGTTATGTGAAGAATATTATTGCTCAAGAGGTGTATTTAACTTCTCCTATTTAATTTCACTTATTGATCGTGATCTTATAGGAATCACTTTTTTAGTTTCAAATTTCAAAAGTGCATGATTAGAACTAGAACTAAATGTAGTGAAAATTTGTACAATAAATATAATCTGTTGTCATTAATAATCAATCTTAAGGTAGGAATTACCAAATTTTTTGTTGAAAAGGCTAAAAAATTATACTGTAAAGTAATATATATATTTATATATATACTAAAGGCGACTGATAAATAATGACGGTATTAATATAGTTGAAGATGAACTTATAAAAAAATTAAAAGTAAAATAATTTTGTACACCGAGATGACATGTATATTAGTTACCAACCTAATAGAAAAATAAATTAAAAAGTTTATCGGACATAGTATGACAAAGGCGATGAAGTGCCAAGCAAGATTCTGTACAAATCTTAATTTGAAAAACGACTTTTATGAAAAAAATGCATAGAAGAAAGAACGATAGAATTATGACATAGTATTATTATAACAAAGAAAGCTGAGTTAAATTTATATTAATTAGATATTTTCCTTTTAATTATTGATTATAAAGACAAAACATATCACAACTTGACTGATCCGATGACGCTAACGAATATTTTGTGTTCCGATGACTAATTATTATTTAGTTCGAAAACTTTAATTAACTTTTATATAATATATTAACATGTTCACAAAGTTCGAATTGTTTCTTAAAATGTATTATTATTATCTGTTAATAAAAACCAAATATTGGTTCCGTTGTTACAGCACGATCATAATTAGTTACGTGATCGATGCAGATTTTAAAATTCTGGATTGTGCTTTTAACTATCATGCACTTAACTGTCATTTCTAATCAAGTGACCAGGTATTTAAACCGAGAAACGGAATTCTTCTTGAAGGTTTGGGATTGCGTCATAGACAGACAAGAGAAAAATAAAACATATCCTGGAAAACATCCATCAGTTTCATTATTGTTCAAAGTAAAGACTCCAACAACATATGAACAACGCGCTGTTAATAAAATTGTGTTAATATAGCCTTATTACAAAATTAACATAATAATTATTAATTATAGATACATCTTATTCCCGAAATCCACATACACTGATATTATATTTATTTAACATATTTGGTAAAGGAAATACTTTGAAAATGTTGAAAGATATTAAATTAATGCTGTTCCAGAGCGGTTCGGCTTCATATTAGACAATATGAAGCCGAACCGCTCCGAGGCGCTGGGTTGAAATGAAAATGGTCAGCTTCGATGTTTGCTGAATAACGTATTGACCCCAAAATAAAATATTCATTGACTCCTGTTGAATATTTTTATTGATGTTTTGAATTTTTTTGGACGGAAATACTTATTTTGTTACTTAAAATACGTGACCGAACTGTTTAATCAGTGACTTTAATCGAATAACTAACTTGATATTTAGTTCCAGAAAATTACCAATTGGCTGGTTCAAGAGTAGATATTCCAAAAAATTGTTATAAATTGGTCTCTGTACAGAAACACCGTTTTTACTTTGTACATGCATTTATAACGTTATTTATATATCTTCGTAGCCAAATGGGTAAATTATCAGATTTTCTTTGTAATTTTGTAACATTCCTCTGTCCGCCCTTTTCGTATAAATAACAGAATCATAAATCTTTTGATTTAAGATTGAGTGCGGCAAAATTTTAAAGACAGGTAATTAAAAGTTATGGAAGGGCATAGAAGTAAACAAAAAAAGTAAATGTTTAAACTACTCCACGTATCGAACTTGGAATATAAAAACGAACACTACACACTTCCCACTGCATTTTAAAACAATAATATTCGCACGATGGGGCCTTTGAGAAGAAAATATTTTGACGAACTTGGGTCCAAATATTTTCTTCTCAAAGGCCCTATCGTGCGAATATTATTCTTTTAAAATGCAGTGGGAAGTGTGTAGTAATCGTTTTTATATTATATTTCTTTCACGATATAGGGATTTCCAATGCATTGTGAAAGAGAAAAGGAAAAAGATGCTCCTTTTTAAGAAGTTGTTTCAATCAATCAATTTGCATTCTGAAATTAGATATATATGGCTACCAAGTTTGTTTTTATACCAATAGTGGTATATTAGAAAATTTATCACATTTACGTAAGAAATAAAATATTAATATTTGTAAGAGGTTAATAGAAATATAATTTAGGAATAACCTTAAGAAAATTTTATTTATACAATATTTTTTTTATTTGATGTGCATATCATTATGTCATTCTATCCAAACTTACTGATTTATTTTCATATATTGATCGTATCGATCGTGATACGTATCACGTGACAAAACTGGTTTTTCAGTCAATACTTTATAGCCAATAGCGTTTTACAAATGAAATTTGGAAAGATAAGATTGAATTCTTAAGAAATAATTTTTTTCAGTAATTTAAAGACATATTTTTACCTTAGATAAATAATGAGAATAATTCGAGGTAATTTCAAAAACTATTAAATCGATTTGAAAAATTACTTCGATGGTGGATTATTGACATCGTTCTAATATAGATTACGTTTATTTAGTTTTATAAATAGGATGGCTGTAAAATATATTGAAATAGCAAAAGTTAGAAAACAACGCTTAAATTACATAAAAAGATTCTTTGAGTTAGTTTACCCAGTCATTCTTAAAGACAATTTAAAAGAATAAAACGTAAAACCCTAACCTTAAATTTATAGGAAGTTTTAGGTAGAAAGATCAAGTATCTTAAAAACAAGTCTTAATGATGTAATTTTTTGTGGGTTATATCAGAAAAAAGCTCTCTGGTTTAAACTAACCAGTCATCCAGTTTTTTCATCTGAGAATTTATTCTCAGCCTGCCTTCTCTAATTCTACGACATCTGCACACTCGATCTAATTGCAATTGATTGCAATATCCACCGCTGATGGCGGCCAGCGAGCTTTCCTGTACGGTATGTTCCGAGTATCCCAATTCCAGTTAATCGCGCTGGCACCATTCGCTTTGAAGGGCTTGCAGGTCACGGTGAAAATTACAATTTCCCCTGGTAGTAATTAAATCTCATTGGCAAACTTTTAGAACGATTTCATAAACTTTAGTATTTCAGTACATTTTAAAACTATGAACCTAGTATAATAAAAAGCTCATAGCAATTAGAAACATTTATACAATATATACAACACATACATATTTAAAAATAATAAAAATGGCATAGATGACTGACTCATTTCCGTTCTCGAAGTTGCGGACAAGCGCTAGTACATTTTATTTAAAAATAAACAGTTTTGTTTCGTACTTAGTTTTCACCTAATTCACTTATATGATTACCTCCTAAACAGTTTCTAAATATTTTCTATCTTATATCAGTTTTGATAGAATCGTCTCTATTTCTTATTGTTTATTTTTATCAATAACATATTATCATCCTTTAGTAACAGAATACCAAAAAAATACAAAAGTTTTGTGATATCTACGTTCCTTAATCTGTAATGTTTGTATTATTTTAAGACCTCTGTTATCATGATATTAATGAACAATTAAATGCAATCGGTTGATTTGTTCTTGAGTCTATTCTAATCGGATAGACGTGTCCTGTATTGGACAAGACGTACTCAGAAGCAAAGTAAAATTTTGGTACTAAAAATACAGTAAAAATATTTTTATACGTAATTAACTTCGAATAACTTTAATAACTTTTTTAAGTAATTTCACCATCAACTTCCCATCCCTCTTCACAAAATTGTGCTACCAATGAAGGTAACTATTGTAAATCAACGTCGATTGGCACCGGTTTTATACTGAGAAGCAGTCACAGTCATTTGATGCGACATTTGGGCTGTAAGGTGAATAATGCATTTGTACCTAGCAAAATTATTGAAATATCTTGACTCAAATGTGTAATTTTTCGTGAAGTAACATAATTCCACTACCGAACATGCTACGTGTCTGGTGTAGAGTCTCACAATAGGAAGCAGCATTAATTGTTTTCCCACGTAACATAAAACCAACAAACAGTGATATCTCATTGTCACAAAATATTCTCGTGTTTCTTTAAACTTTTAATCATTTGATTATGCCACATGGGTCCATTTTATTGGCTACTCTTTTAATAATGGTGTAATAAGAGATACTTATATCCTATCACCAGTGACAATTTTACTTAAACATGTAATTCTTTCATTACTGAAACATGTCAGAAATGACAATGTGCAGTGAATAACTAGGATTATATTCACTGGCGGCGCCGTTTTCCATATAACGGGGGATGGAAAAAACTAGTTTTAAAATCAAATAAGTTGTTTGAAAATTGCGCCAAAAATTAACTAAATATCTTGCATTTTACATAGAGATAAATTATTTTTTCTATATTTTTTTATATCAAAATGACACTTCCCGAATACTCTAATGTAAAGGAATATATAAAGAAATAAATGTACAGACAGATGTTATTTTTTTCTCTTTACAGATCAAAACTTTCTGTGTATTTATAAATTTGTAGAAAGAAGCTTAATTCAGAATTACGATAAATAATAACAACATGTGAATTACTGACAACTATAGGCAGACAAATTTACGTGACCTTGTTTAATAAAACAAAAGTGTATTCTCTATCTCGAGCGATTTATGTACGAAAAATAAATTATACGGATTGCGATATTGATGGGCCACCGATAAAAATCTCAAGTGGTTTGCGTAATCACAGTTTATGTTAGTCATAAAAATCATCATTTTATTAATATTTCTTATGATTTGCGTCACAGTTGCAACTCGTAACATTACACACTAGAATTTATTTCCTTACGGATTAAGTTCCTCTGCAATTATACAAAAATGATAGTAAATATGAAATAACTATTTTGTTTCATAATGTTTGAATTTTTCTATAACCTTAAAAACGTAGTATGGTATTTTGTCCTAAAAATGTGCTAAAACCCCTGATTCAGCCTCATCATCAGTGTTTAATTTCTTCTAAATCTAATTTCGAGAATAAATAATCGCTTACTATACGGTACTATACGGTAGGTAATCCGCTTCCATGAAACCGCATTCCTTTATGGTAACCTTAGTAACAGTTGATATTTAATTTTCCTGGACGTTTTTTTTAGTAGAATCTCATAATCGATGTATTCCGTTTTTTTTTAAAATCTATCAATAAACTGATTCAGAATCCCAAAATATTGACCTTGGTTTTTTGGCCACAGTGCGCCCGGACGATATAATTGCTTTAACTCCCTTTTAGATGGAGGATTATGACAAAGGGATATGATTTCATTTCCCATAATAATTCAACCAAATATTTCTTTCTATTGACTTTCACAGAGGGATAAAAATTGAATACAATACCTAACAAGTTCTTGTTTCTGGACAGTGGAAAGTAGTTTGGAGATCCCCTTTACACTGATCTTATTTATAACTGAACGTTTATTCAGGATTTTAGTTACTGAATTTGTTTTTGAAAGACCAGGCGTTGCTACTAATTTATTTGTCTTTACAAGTTTACCTTTCAGTACTGTTTCCTCCACTAATTCCATGTTTTCTTTCAAGATGGCCTCAGAAAGTCGTTCTGGACGTGGTTCAACTTTGATTCAGTCTCTTCCAAAACGAAATAAAATTCACCTATTTTTGTACTTTGTTACAATGGAATATGAAGGCCAAAAGTGGTCGTACACAATATCTAAACGTTGCTTAATTTCTGATGGCATCTTTCTTTCCTTTGCTAAAAATTGATCATAGATCGGTACTAGATTTTGCGCATTTTTAATTTTTAAGTCGATAGTTTCACTTTATTAATCAGTATCTTGACAACATAAATATTTGATGCAACATTTTTTTGTGGAGTTTTGTGGACTAAAACTCTATTAAAATAATTTTTTTTTAAATCTCATAGAATAATATGTAAAGGTCGGAAGAAAAATATTAATTGAAAATTTTGAGTATTAATTAGGCGATAATAATTTTTTTTCTTTTAGAAAATTCTTTTTAGCTGTCCTGAATGTAGCGAAAAGTAGAAAAAAATGTATCAAAAAATAAAGCAAGCAACGGTAAAATTGTTTGCTATTTCTTACTCAATGGATTAAAATAACATAAGTTGTGAGGTCAGTCTTAAGGCAGTTTTTATAAGCTCACTAGCAGTAATTAAAATTATTTTATTACTTTTTTTTGTCGAGTTGTTATAGATCAACATATGGTTTATTTTATAACTTTTGAATCGAATTAAAAAAAACCGTTTAAATTTTTTGCGGTTCTATGTATTAATATGACAGCACTTAAATCATTTGGAATTTATGTAAATTAAAGAAGAAAGTTTTTTGTATAAAAAAGCAATTAAAATAGACAAAATAGCACTATACTCGCGAGTTTTTGCCAACTGTGTCGCAATGCATTTTAAAGATATTATTGAGTCGTCCTGAATTACGTTATGCTTTCATGTTTTGTTTACCTTTATGAGAACAATTCTAATTACTCTTGCATTGTTTTAAAAATTAATCAAACGTTTGACAAAATAAATCAAAGTTGATTTTGGGAAATAATAAGATAATGTTGAGTTAAATAATTTAGATAATGTTAATAAATATATAGATAATATGTCGATTCTGTTGTTTAATGAAAAGCAGTGATTTAAAAAATTAGTTATATTATCGCTCTTTAGGTACTCACACACACACGCACGTATAAAGTAGGCCCGCCCATCCGCCTGGCGTGCGTACATGCGTGCGTACGCACGAGACACGCGCATACCACACACACCAAACTTACACATGCGCGCGCGCGCTCTTGCACGCACACACATGCACGCATATATGGGCACAAAAATGTTCAACTGATAAAGTACTGCTATTTTCATTACTTAGCGTAATCCTTATAAAATGAGCATCCTTCATATGTGCTGGACAAATCTTTTTATAATGTTGCTTTACAATATTTGTCATTTCTTTGTTATTATAATATTCGATTCCGAACTCCTTAACAAATTAAAACTCATTTTAGTTAACTACAATTTAGAACAGATTTTCATATTGCGCAAAATAATAGACGCTGTTTGCAACACAGTGTTACAATAATTAACAATATAACGTGTGTGTAAGCATATCTGACATTCATGTTCATGTTACGTCAAAAAATATATGGTTGGCTAATCACTTGACTACTCAAACTTATGAATATTTTGTATTTACATTTTAAATTTAAAATTGTTATGTTTAGTACTGTGCTTTACTGAAATGGCAGACAGGCAGAAAAATTAAAATTTATTATGCTTCTATGGTTTTCTGTTTCTCCATCATCTTACTCATCAGTATATTTTCAAAATCAAAGCGACAAAAAATGAATATTGAAAAAAATAAGGTGTAACAAAATATGTTTTAAAAAACCGACTTCAAAAAAAGAAGGTACTAAAATGTAAAAATATAATTGACTCAAAATAGGTAATTATTATCAATAAAGGACAAAGTTTGAAGTCAGTGCCAGCACTGTCAACCAGTTGAAATAAATTTATAATTTAATTTAATTAATAATGTAACTTTAAAACCTGAACTGCTAATGAACTCCCAATACGAAACAGATTCGTAAAGGGCATATTTTAAATATAAATTTTTACATGTGTTTATATTGATCGGCAGTGTCGGCGCAGGCTTCAAAAATAAGTAACTTCGTTATTTATTGCGAATAAATCGGTATCTATTATGAGTTAGTTATTTTTTACTTTTTAGCACCTTTTTTTTTGATGTCGGTTTTTTAAAAGATATTTTAGTTTAGAATTTTTAGTGATGAATAATATTAATCATCACACTGTAACTAATATTCAGTTGTTTCCTTTCTCAGAATATTTGTATATTTATTAAAAGTCGCGGGAAAAAGCTAGTATATAGATAATTCCTCATTGTCTAAAGTCGGTTATCAATAACAAACAGTAATGAAGCGACTGTAGTAGCCACCAGTGGTCAGCTGCTAACCGTTGAGGAGTTCCGTTCTTCATGTTCGAAGTCCAATATCAGATTTTGCAAAGTAACAACTACTACTTGAGTAGTTCTGTTCTTCATATCCGAAATCAAATATTAAATTTTGCAAAGTACTAACTAAAGTAACAACTAACCAGTAGCAAATATATTGAATCACGCTTGATTTATTACTATCCGTTAAGGAGTGGCATTATTTATATTCAGAATTCCTGATCAGACTATGACCTGGTCGATCGTGCTATCAGTAGCAAATATCTTGAATTCAGTTTGATGTACAATTATCCGATGAGGAGTTCCACTGTTCACCTCCAAAACTTATCATTAAACCCTGATCTGGAAAGTGGTATAGTTACATTGAAAAATAAAAACCACCCGTTACAAATATCTTGAATCATAGTTGATTTACTGCCATTCGTTAAGGAGTTTCATTGTCTGGATTTTATTATCAGATTATCATCATATGGGACTACTTGTAAAGGACCCTCTTTTAAATAAAACTGCATCATCATCCAAATCAGTCTACTTAGTAAAAAATTATCGCTGAATATACATAAAAAAAAGATTCCTAGGAATTGAGAGCCATTTCCATTTTTTGAAGTCTAATAAAACTCCTTCTTACGATATCATAACATCGGAATATATATATATATATATATATATATATATATATATATATATATATATATATATATATATTTACTGGAAACAAAGCTATTTTTTTAACAAATAACAAAAAAATATGTATTAAAAGCGATTATTAACCAATTGTAAGATACTTCAATCTTTTTTAAAGTTCTGTAATTTAAACATCTTTATACGTTGTCGGATAAAAACAGACACAATCACTTCAGCTAAACTTATTTTTGTTATAATTAATTTCAGGTTACTTCTTGTTTTACAGTGAACTTATCGATAGCGGACGCAATGGTGTCCACTCTCAACGTGACTTTCAACTACACTTACATGCTCAATTCCGATTGGCCATTCGGGAAGCTGTACTGCAAGCTAAGTCAGTTTATCGCGGTGATGAGTATCAGTGCTTCAGTCTTCACACTTATGGCGATCAGTATCGACAGGTCAGATTATTTTAATTCTTGATTTATCTGGATATCTTATACATAGGCTATGACATAATATGTAAGGCATAACATAAGTACGAGAAAAAATTACTTTGATAAAAAAGAATACCGCCTCAAGGTCAAATTAATATATTTTTTTTATTATTTCAAACTCGAAAATGTGTGTAATTATTTTATATTATATAGGAAATTATGCCAAAAATTGATTTGATATTTTTTCGAAAAGAATTTCATCATAGATTTATCAACATAAATTTTTCTCTTTTTTAGTATGAAAAAGCAGAACAATTTTGAAATCAGCTCTACATATACCATAAATTATTTCAAAATTATTGGTTCAATGCTTCTGGATTAAATTTTTAAACATATTTATGATGTTTATAAATGTATTTAAGGTAAATAAAATATAATGCTATAATTATTATTGAGTCACTTTATTTATATCAAAAAGTATTATCTTTTTGCTTTCTGTTGTAAATCTCGAAACTACTCAATTTTTATTACAGAGATCGATATTTGCAATAAACAGAGTGTTCGTAATAATCAATAATCTCCATGAAAATACAAAAAATAAAACAAAAAGGCACTGTTCGTACTGCTTAAAACTAAAATAACCTTACGTAAAAAACGACACGATAAAAAACACTACGAAAATAAAGACAAAGTAGGTTTTTCTCAATATTATTCAGGAAAACTTATGCATATGTTACTACAAAAAACTTCATTACTTACTACTTATTATGTAATATGTAGACTAACATTATTTAAAGAGTCCAAATTTCAGCAGCTTTATCTGATGTATGAAACCGTTTGTACTAATCGGCTAACACTTAAGAAGGGAGCATCGATTAAGACATCAGGTATTTTGTTAATCGATAAATATGATTAATAAAAATAACTTTGAACCTAGGACACTTTTTTGGTTTAGCACTTGTGTAATTGAAAGAATTGATGCTGAAAAATTAAACAATTTTAAACTTGTTTTATTTTTTACAAGATAGTGAAAACAACTTAATTGCATAAAAATTACAGGCGCAAACTACGTATTTATATATAAATAGATGGATGACAATAAATATACGTATCTTATATATTTCTGAGTACAAAAACTTCATATGTGTGCCGAACAGCAGTAATATGGTCGAGTCTATTCGTAGTCGAGTCAATGGCAAAAATTCAAGAAGAATTTTATTTAAAACCAGTGGAATGAAGTTCAGTCTCTAAAAATACATAATGCACAAAAATATTTCCCATATTTGATAAATGCAACCTAAGAAAGCTCCTCGTTGGCTTTCAATATGAAATACGTGACAGAAATGGTGAAACCGGACGTGATCTCGTTTTCTGTGAAGTGAAAGACGTAGGTAAATAATATATCGTCCTGCTTTGCATACCCAATAAAATCTGCTTTGGCATTTAATTATGATGACTTATTGCAAAAAAATATCATTATCGATTCTGTTTATGTATAATAGTGCTGTTACTGTACAATATAGCTTATCTATCGGTTTTTGAAATACTTATAAAATGACGTCGCCATATAGTTGATATTGTTCAAGAAATTAAAACGAAATTTTTACAGTCCTAGAAATTCAATAAATATTGGGTTATTATTGTTTAGGAATGGCATTAAGAAATATTAAGTTTCAAAGTTATATGTAAGAATAAAA
Organism: Druceiella hillmani; assembly: GCA_039881145.1. Lineage (NCBI taxonomy): Eukaryota > Metazoa > Arthropoda > Insecta > Lepidoptera > Hepialidae > Druceiella > Druceiella hillmani. Next base: position 8,349,704 of record JAYKKI010000070.1, read on the forward strand.
ACCATAGTAACATTAAATGTATTATAATGTGGTTGTAACCAGGAGGTATTTGGATTCAGTCATTTGATGAGACCACGAACAAAATATTTATATTACGTTTATCAGAGACTGGCAGGCAGATTGTGAGAGACAATATGAACTCGGAGAAAATAAACATATTCGCATAAGAAAATGAATTCGTTCTCTAAACTACTATCATTAAAACTATATCATCATAAAGGATGAGAGTAATTAAGATCTATTTATTTACATATCGCATAGAAATATTTTTTTGGGATGATGTCAACGTTTATTGACAAAGCACTTTAGCAATGAATGCAACACAAAGTGATACTACATTTTATTTTTTTTTAAATTAGACAGTTTTTAAACTATTCCTTTCCAAATTTTTGGGTGTCATTAGCTTTTATTAATATATAGATTAGTAGCAACATAAATTGATTTGAAGTTATTATGTCTTGATGATTCCAAGTTGTTTGAGGAACATTTAATATAAGTTTCAAGAAGGAAACTCTAAAAGTAAAATTGAATAAAATATTTGTTTCGTCTGTATAATTAAGCACTGTTTAAATCAAAATTTAAGATACGTATTATTTTATAAAATTTTCAAAACAATCCCGGTAATTTATCATTTACGTTTACGTATAGCCTGTTTATATTTTATCACACATAGAAGAATATTATATTATAGGAACCACGTTAGTACTAATATTACGTTATTATTTTATTAATAATTTTTTATTAAAGAAAAGTATTATACAAATTAATTTCCACAAATTAATTGTATGCACTGAAATTTTGTTATTTATTTCTTACAAATATTTTGATTTGCTTATTGAAAGTAGAAATCAATAAATGAACGAAATTAATTTTCCATTTTTTTAATAATCACATTATATAATTTTACTTTAAACATCGTTTTGTATGCACATTTAAAATTTATATTTAATAAGTTAGATGTTTTTATAAGTACGCTTTATAGACTTCTGCCACCAAACCTTATTAATTTTTAACAAGAGTACTTTCCACTGGTATACCATAGCCATTGTTAGCCATTTGATCTGCCAAACTATAAATGCATGGGTTAAATGCCTCAGCGACCTAAGCTACCTTTGTGACATTAAACCAATGTCGACCCTTCCGCTGATTCAAATACGAAATTCATAATTGTAACATAAGGTTATTAATTGCTTATCGTCTATAAGCCAATAATAATAATCAGAAGACTTATCAAAAAGTAATACTTTTATTCCTTTTTGATAAGTATGAGTAAAAAATTGAGAGTGTGGAAATTTAATAAATAATTAAAGTATTATTGAACATTTGTTATTACTTGGAAATCAATTTTAAATGGATTTATTACAATTTTATTGCTTCTTTTCATTTAATTGTATTATTGAAGTTATTTTTAACTTACTTTTCAGCTTTACTTACTTTTCAACTTCCTACAATTATATTTATCGCGAGTTTTTTATTCAGTTATATTGATTTTACAGACACGAAGTTTATAAAACCGTTAACATTTTAAAATCCAATTCTTAGGTTTACTACATGTTTTATAAGCAGATTGTAATTTCTATTACTAAACGAAATAAATAGAGTTCCCACTTAGCCATTTTTTGAAAATGATACAATTTACTATGGACTGATTATCCATATTGAATATAATAACCACGTGTACTTGTTTCAAATTCACAGACACTTGTTGCTATCGCTGTTTAATAGCACGCCCTATTTTTAACAGTTTTGTTTAAAAGTCTGAGTTGCATATATGATTTGTAATAAAACTGGGAAGAAAAATGTTTTAAATTTAAAAAAAATATAGAGTTTATAATAATATACAACGTGGGAACTTTGCCGCATGTATTTAAGTATTTTCGTAAATGGAGTAAATTGTTGTTTAACTTCATTATAATTTTGCGAGAGTAAAATTATGACAAAATGTTATTCTATCTATTTTTATTTTTGAGTGTGTCTCTTAGTTCTGAGGATTGTGGCTCCTTTTTGTTAACACCTTCTCTTTAATTATGTTCCGTCATAGGTTCCTATACTCAACGTTGTGATGGCGTTCATGCAATGGAGTACCAAGCGTTTTTCGGATCTGGTCCGTTCAGCGTTTAGAGCAGCGTTTTATAAATAATGTCTGCACGTTTCCGCGCAATATGTTCAAAGTATTCGATAACTTTCCGTAGACAGACGGTGAACAACTTTCTTTTGATTTCAAGCTCTTTGTTGAGATGCTCAAACTCTATTATGAAATTTAAAATTTTAGAACCCGTAAGCTGCAATTTCCCGGATCGGTACAATATCATCAGTTTTGTCTTAGACCTTTTAATGGTAAACCCTTTGTCATCACTAATAATTTCCACTCTTTACAACAGAGATTCTATTTCTGGCTCGTTAGTAGTTAATAGAGTTGTATTATCAGCATTGTTGGTTAGTTAGTTTTAGACCATTTACGATGACACTCCCATTCTAACCTGTGAGTGTTGCTCTCGTGATGTATTATTTTTGTACAAATTAAACGGGGTTGGTGACAGAATGCATTCCCGTCAGATTCTCCTTGCAAAATTTAAAAGTTTTAGGTATTATCTAGTGTACTGTTACCGTTCCAAAGCTGTCTACATACAGAGAGTGCAGCTAGGAGCCAAATATTTGGGTAAACCTAGCTCATTCAAAATCTTCCATAATTTGTCCCATTTAATACAATTGAAGGTCTTACTTCAATATATATTAACATAGACGTATCGTTTTCATAACATTTTTGCACTAATTTTCGATTATGCTCATGAGTTTCTCTGCCTTTTAAAAAACGAGTTTTTTCTTATTGTATAAACTGTGAAGACACGGATTGTTGATATTCAGGAGGATCTTGTTATAATAAGATATCAACCAGAGAATTCGGTAATTTTCGTACTTTTTATCGATCCTTCTTCACTTAAAGTAGGAAGGTTGAATTGTTAAGTCTAAAGGCCATTTTCACGCTCTCTTTTTTATTTAATTATTTATTTACTTATCTACTATGATGTATCTAATTTATATGTTTGGCGGATTTATTGCTACGAGAGTAATCCATTACAGCTAATCATAACATCGGTCCAGCTCCGTTCGACGAACGGTCAGGAATCGAACTCAGGTCCTCGCGGTTCGCCGCACCGTCAAAGGCCGTATGCCTTGTGACCAACCCAACACACCACGGCGACGATTACGTGATATGATTGCATAGATGCCTAGACATGTGGGTGATGTGAAATCTCAGCAGTGATCTAATCAGGGCCTGGAATCTTTCTGATACATATAACATCATTCGTTCAATCTCTGACAGTAGGATTGGCGGTTCAAGGTCGCAATAGAGCTGTTATATATGGAGAGTCATTCAGAGACAGTAAGTAATTATATAAACTCCATCTCTTTGCTATTTTATCTAGCTTAGATATTGGCTTGCTATCTACATCTTCAAGAACTCAAGTTTTTGGTTTGAAATCCTTTTCAATTAGGTGAAGTTTTTGAGCTTTATTTGTGCTTTATTAAAATGGACTTTAATTTTTTAACAATGCCTTCTAAGGATTGATTCTCATTTCAAAGAAAATCTTTTTATCACCCGGCTCAGATCTCTATATGGTTGAGCTTTACCAGCTTGCATGGTAAGTAAGAACTTATCTCTTTCGATTGAATTCCCACATACTATCTTTTATACAGATTTTATGGTTGTGATTTCTACGGTTTTCGTCTATTTCGATTTGAATTTCTCCAAAAGGTTATTTGAGGTTGTCTCATTGGTGGATTGTCACTGGTTCAGTACAGTAGTTTCATATTTTTCCGGCGAGGTGTATTTTCCGGCGACTCCAATATTCTTGGCGGTGTTGATGTGCTCTTTATGGACGTCTTTAGTTTTAACGTCATCCAGGCAAGAAGTAATACGTAATCTGACCCACAATCAGTACGTAGAAAGGTCTTGATTTTGCATATTAACTATTACCAGCCAGCATTTATAATGAGGAAAATAATTTCATTTCCGAAGATTGCCACGTGTATAAATGTTGACGATAATTTTGAAATAAGTCTGAAACCAAATAGGTCTGACAACCTTTTGGAACCTTCGAAGGACAATTTAATACAACTCGGCCTTATACATAGTTTTAATTCTGTAACTTAAGTTAGTGAGCTTTCTTGGGATATTCTCACATACTTCCATGCTAGTATTTCGTAGGTTTTTTTCTGGTCCCTACGGGCACTGCTTGTCGTCTTCACTTAGGTCTTGTGATGAAGTCGAGTTAATTGATCATCGCTCGATGCTTGATATTGTTACTCTTTCGGCACAGACCACGGAGCACGTGCAGGAACCCAAAGTGTAATCATCTACGACCGCGAGTAACAAGCTCCACTATTTATTCTATTAAGCCGTTATTCTGCTAAGGATTTGGCAATTCTGGTATGACAATAGAATTTCTTCCCAAATTTAAGTGGATTGTATGAACTGTAAGTGTTACAAGTTCATACAATATTAGGGATCAAGTCAATCAATATTATATATATTAATATATGGATTATATGGATGTAAAGTGAACGTTTCATTCGTTGGTATACCCTATTTTTATGGTGTATACATAATTGAAATCTCGATAATGATTAACATTACTAAATATTTCCTCTCATGCTCTACTTTTTAGTAATTACATTCATACTGTTGCAAAACTGTAAAAGAACTTGTTTGTGTGTTGAAAATATTTTTGAAAAAAGTAGTGAAATATAATATTTAGCTTTCTCAGAAATCGAAATTATTTTTTTTAATTTCTGCGTAACTTTTAACCTGTAAGTTTGTTCGAGTATCACACAAAAACTGCCACACTGATAGTTTTCGTGTTACTCGGACAAAAAAATTAAAACCTAAAGTACTCACTATTATCAAATACTTTCTATCTTGAGATCTTGAGATCCAGTTGTGAAAATGGGCATGTGCGGTTAAAATTAATAAATAGCAATATTTGATACTAAGGTATAATATATTTTAAGCCCAGAAAAGTGCAATTTCATATAATAACGTTATATAAGTTAAGATATAAATAATTTTTGTTCGGCGGAACGTCTCTTTTAAAATCAGAACATTATTAGTCGAGAAAAATTCAGCTGCGTAAAAATATACGTGAGCGACACCACGGGAAAAAAACTAGTTTCATATATTTATAAGACGGAAGACCATAAAAGAAAAAAATCCTGAAAGTGAAATTTTATGATGCGCGCATGCACATGTGTGACAACAATAATCGACAGTAAGAACTGGGTCTCAATGCGCGCACGTGTTGCAACAAAAATCGCCAGGACGAAATTATTCACTAAACATATATTTACATGTGAGTAGTGACTCTTACTACATTCGAGCTTATGACGTCACTGACCAGTTATTTAGCATTAATTATAAGAGAGTTTATTAAATATTTTTAGTATCTCCTTAAATATTGCGTTTAAATTATATATTATGTATTACATAATAGTCTTCTCACTTTTTGGGTGGTAACTAAACTCATAAAACTTTTTCAATTTAAGTAACAAAAAAATTGACACATTTTCCTATTTAAAAGTATCGATTAATCGTTTATCATATGCATTGTTTTTTTCATTACAAGGTTTTCTAGACCTACTCTACAGTTTTAAAATATTTTTACCAAAAATATCGACATCAATCACATAATATATTGCCTTGACTTAAATTGTTTGATAAACCGAATTATCAATATGAAAATCTAAGTCAGAAATAATAAATTTATTAAAAAGTTGTAAATTACAAAAAGTTTATACAGATAGGGCGAGAGTTTATGCATGCTCGACTCTTTAATACATGAAGGTTACAATGTATAATCTTCTATTTTCTGTAAAGTATGTTCTGTGTAGTTACGAGCGTACAGTTTAATTTGATTAGAAATAATAGGCTAATGCGTTGATCGATTTTATTGAAATATTATTCATTTTTTAGGGTAACGTAGCCAAGTGGCGAAAACGGAACCCGTATTATATCGTTTAGTCCGACTGTCTGTCTATCCGGTCTATCTATTCGTATTTCACAGAAATTTTATTCGTACATGCGTACGTATTTGCATTATATAAATAAAATTTTGATGGTAGATGTCTTCTATAAACCGCTATAAAATAAAATAGTGGAATTGTGTAAAAAATATACATGGGGTGGCACTCCATACATGTAACTGAGGGATGAAAAAAAATCCAGTACACATCGGCGTATGGGTATGGGTACAGTACACATAGCGTGTGGTTGTGGATGTCATTAGGTAAGATCTACCTAAAAAGGATATAAAGGTGGTTGGCAAGATATGTGTTGCCTAGGATCTTAAAAAGTTAATTCCTCCTCCAATTTTTCAACTAATGTATGTAAAACTAATGAAGGTAGCAGAATTTAAAAGAAACTTTCAACGAAAATTAGTTTGAGTAAGATATGTTGTGTACATTTGAGGCATGGGATATTATCGCAGCACTAACTTTGTTTTTCATCAAAAATATTGTTTTTTTCGTTTTAACTATCATTTTTATAAATTTGAAAAATCACTTTTTCAGAAAGAGTTGGGAAATAAAAACTTATCAATTTAACGTTGTTTGGTGCTACAGAACCTTTTGTGTGTGAGTCCAACTCGTCGGTTTTAAGGTAAAATATCTAAACCGTGTTTTAACATTTTAAACTGCTGGTACATCTGCAAAACATCATACTTCTCCAAATCATCATCAAATATCATAACAACTACTAGAAGACTTGAAATTATCATGCATCTGACGTGATTTTAGAAAATATTTTACACCGGTTTTAAAAAAGAGCGCGTCTGTTATTCATACAAGTGACTCTGTGCATCAAGCTATTCAAATTATGTGTCTATGAAAAAAAAAATTATTTCGTTCGAAACGTAACTTCATTTTTATCAGTTAGAAAGTGGTTTATTTTTCATGTAAATAAATTTCGATGTAAAGGAAATATGGATATGAAATTTGGTGCATTATTAAAAGTTGATGACTCTTCTTCATAACATATAAGATATTTTCTATTATATATATATATATATATATATATATATATATATATATATATATATATATACATATTCTTATTTAAGTCAAAGACGCAAAAGTTTGAAAATACGCCAAACCATATGGATAAATGGTATGGCATGGTAATATCGCATTTTGTATCAACTTGGCGTGGGTCCTAACGTGCCCTATTTAACCTATTTAACGTGCCCTATTTTATATTTAACATTTCATATTTCTAAAAACAAACTAATAAAATACTGCTTGAGAAGATTTGCAATTTTACACATATACTTTATAGTGCCCCATGATGACTGAAATCTTGCACTGAATATCTCTTTCCTGAGAAAGTTATATAATTTACAAAATATATACGACTTCGTGCTCTTTACTATGCAATATGTGGCTAAAGTCGACACCTTGAAATAACGTGGATTCTAGATGTAAATTTATGTAATGTAGATAGCGTAAGTAAGCAAACGATTGGCGTTTTTACATTTTAAAATGATATCACCTTGCAATTTAATTAAGCTTAAATTTCTTTATTACTCTTTTTCTTAATATTTTTATTACTCCTTTTCTTGTAATTAATTTTCATTAGGATTTTTTTTATAATTTAACTTTTCCTAAATAATTATTTTTTTTATATTAATTTAAAATCCTACGGCTAAAACGGCTACAGGACCCTATGGTTGCCAAAGGTGACGATTTAGTCAACCCATATTCTGTTATAAAAATCTCTATGGTAAGGAACATATTGTTTTTTCGAATTATACACAACGTTTTTGCCTTTAATTAATATGCTAAAAACAACTCGGTAACAACTCCTATGTATTGATTCTGATGACTGTGGTAGTGAGTGTTTTTCTATAATGATCATATATATGAATTAATATACCAATAATGGTAAGAGTTTCCAAAGGAAAAGGTTAGTAGTAAAACGAGACCAACGTATGAGTAAAACTAGAAGAACCTACATTGTTAAATAATTTTCAGACCGATACTATGGTAATTGAAAAAATTAAACAATAATGATAATTTATTACGGTAAAATATTATTTACCGTTTAAGCTACTATTTGAAACTTCTGTTAGTTTGTTCATATTAAAAAAACGGAGCATAATTTTTCTTTTAGATTGTTGTTAATAACCAATCTCAATAAGTATTATGAGTAAAGATTGTTTTATCAATATACTGATTATTTCGATATTGATATTTGGCCAATATTATTTCTGTAATATATATAGAAAGTGCGACACGTCTACGTAGTTTATATACGAGTTAATTGGTGTTTTGATAAAAAGAAAAGGGGCGCCAATTGGTTCGGTGTAAAATGTTTAGTGTCCCGTACCAAAAACGTTAGCTAGCTGGCGTCCAGCCTAATGTCCAACTATAAAATTAATATTTGGCGACATGCTTAACACTTTAAGTTAATAAAGGTATCAAACACGAGAATACATTAAATATGTATGTGTGTGTGTGATTTTAAATAATATTACACTGAAAATATTTTATGTCAAATGTAATGTGTTTATGTGAGTGAAAAAATTAGAAGAAAGATGGCATAAACAATTGAAAATATATGTTGAACAGTAGGCTAAATGAGATTTAAAACGGAAATAAAGATAATTAAAAAGTTAATTTTAATTGAATAAAATGAATGTAAAAAAATAGGAGTTTAAAGTGTGTATGTATACTTTTTTGTTTTTCAAAATCTTTTGAATTAGCGTTTATTTATTCAGAAGTAACGTAAAATATCCAGGTGTTAATGAGACAAAACATTTATTTGAGTACTTTAATTTTAAGGTACAATGTTGTTAACAAAACAAAAAATTTAAATATAGACTTTGATTTTTTCTTTCATTTTTAATTACTTAGTGAATTTTATTGAGGGATGCTAATTCCGAATATTTTACCTGCATGTACTACAAATTAGCATTATAAAAGGAAATACAATTGAAATTTCAATAAATAATAACTATAATTGTCCAAAGGATTATAGTTCATTTTGAACAGAAATGGAGAATCCGTGATCCATAAAGGAATGAATATGAAATAGACATGAAATCACAGGCGGTGTAAATGTAACAATTCGCAACATAACATGGTTGTGATAAGAATTTACGGGGACGTATAAGTCATTACAAAATATAATTAATTTGGCTTTTAAAATTAAATTCATATTGACTAAATTTGCGTTTGGTGTACACCAATAGCTTTGACACTATATATATATATATATATATATATATATATATATATATGTGTGTGTGTGTATATGTAAAATAGATCATCGTATGTATAAAATTTATATGTAATTTAAATCTCAGTGGTATTCAGGAGAACCGGGGATCATTTTTAATAGTCTTCTAGGGCAATTCAAAATGCTATTTTGCTAAAAGAGTTCCATTAAAAATTATTACTATTTAATTGTTTCATTGAAAAAAAAATTTAAAAACTTTAGTATATTGATGAAAATTCCTTGCAAACATCGAGAGAAATAAGGGCAGGAGATGTGAAGATACGGGCAGTTCCGAATATTTATATTAGTATACTATCGCACATTAGATGTTACATGGCTAACCGTTGTCAGAAACAAAAGTTTGTAATAATTTAAGTCCGTTAAATTTTTCAGTACTTTTCTTGTATTTAAACGTACATTACTTCTTAAAATATTAAGTTTGAATTGAGTGGTAAATTATACACTTATAATATATATATATATAAACTCTTTTGAAAAAAAACGGGCACTTATAGGAATAAATCATATCAGAGTTATTTTATTATTATTTGATGCATTTTATATGACAGTATGATGAGAATATTGTTATTTATTATTGAGATATCATTTTTACCTACTTCAGTCATTAAAAATGCGAATAAATAAAAATAACGACGTAAAGTCCACAGAGGAGCATTTTCATACTGGTACATTAAAAATAGCTAAAGTTTATTTTTGAATATTTTTTATTAATTTAGCATAAAATTTAGTAACGAGTATGGCCTCCTCTAGCTAAAATCAATGCGCTTAATCTGCTAGGCGTGCTTTCGACGACGTTATTTATAATTTCCTGAGGAATACGTTCACATTCAGCGACGATCACATTTTGAAGGGTCTGAATGTTTTCTGGAACTGGTTTTACCATAATTTGAGATGCGTCATTTAAGATTATACCATATGTGTTCTATCGGATTCAGGTCGGGACTTCTAACTGGTCAGTCTAACCGACGAATTCCGGCCTCTTGCATATACGCATCAACGTCTCTACAGCGGTGGGCGCGAGCGTTGTCGTCCATAAAAATGGACTCGTCCCCAACTGCTGTCAATGCGGGTTGGGCATGAGGAATAAGAACCTCTGTTATGTACCTTTGCGCATTAAGTGTGTCATTTTCAATAAAAACTAACTCCGTATGGTCATCTGAGTCAATACCAGCCTAAAACATTACGGAGCCTCCACCGTAAGGGGTGATTTCCTCAAAGCACACTTCTGCGAAGCGTTCTCCATTTCTTTGTAAGACTCGCCGACGTCGATCCTCACCACTAATCGATATACGAGCTTCATCGGAGAGTAAAACACTATTTCAGTTTTGTTAGTATATAGCTACGTATATTGACGGCCTGAAGTCTTCTTCTGACTGTCCATAGGTTTATTCGTGTACATCTGACTTCCTCGAGGTTGTGTTTGAGATCCACATACGTAACTTGACGATTTCGTAGCGCTTGACTGACTGTGAAGGGGTCATCCCTTGGCTCAGTGCACCGTTTTCTTCCAGAACTGGGCTTTCTACTGATGGAGTCCGTTTCTTGGTATCGTTGCTAGGTCCTTGGTACGGTGGAACGGCTCACATTATACTGCTGAGACACATAACATTGGCTATAGCCTTCTTCAAGCAGCGCAATAGTTTTACTAGCCCTTATCGTTTTTTAAACCATACTGAGAACAGCAAACAGCAAAAATTTAATTAAAATTTATTCGTTAAAATAAAAAACGTAACAAATAAAAAAGAACTTAATAAGAGTTGAATTTAATTTACCGCCAAAAAATACGTTTTTGTCAGTGAAAGAGAATTTTCATTCAAAAAGAATAAATTTAAAATTTATAACGTTCGTTTTTATGTGCCATAATACACTATACCTGCCAGTAACAATTACAATTAATAAAACCTCTTAATAAATAATATTTTGTTAATAATATGACAAAATCAAAACCGTCCGGTTTTTATGCAATAGAGAGTATACACACACACACACACACACATATATATATATATATATATATATATATATATATATATATATATGTATAGAGCTTAGTTTCACTGATTTAAAATTATTAATGATCAAAATATAAGAGGATCAAGTTTTTCCACGTAGTGTAGAGAAAAGAGGACTGAGAAAGAAGCAATATTCTCGCGTGTACATTTTAAGAGTGACTAAACTATGGAACTAATTTTTTTTTTTATTTAAACTATAGTAATTTAAACTATAGTTAAAAAAATTAAATAATAGAGTTAAAATCGGACATCACTCATGATTGAATTCATTAAATCTTTATCATTATCTTTATTTTACAAAACTAGTAAAATGATTATTATATTCTCATAATGGGCTTGAAGATAAGTACTTATTACTGGAAATAGTTATAAATAATCTACAATTCTAAAACTTGTTTCTCATTATGTTAAATGTCATTGTTCAAACATTTCTTTAAATATAGTATCTTGTAAAGTTTAGAAACTAGGAGTTGTTAAATGATCATTGAATAAACCAAATCAATTATAGTTCAATTCATTCATTCATTTTGAAATATTTAGTTATGCCCTACCCTAAAAAAATTCAGTTGTGAATTTCAATATTGATTTTCACCTACCTGATGTTCTATATAAATGAATATACGTATATCTTTTTTTTATTAAGATATTACGTAGAAGAAACATAGTTTCAACTCAATCAGAAATCAATGAAATAATAAGAGGTGTCTCTGTGGGTCGGATAATATACACCTAGTCAACAATAGGTGTATATTATCCGACCCACACATCTTGATTAAAAAAAATTGAATAAGTTATTTATTACATACTATATACATGCAGACAAAAGGTATTTTATTTTGAAAAACATCGACAGAAATGTGATATAACTTTCCATTTTGGATGAACTCAATGTGTATGATTTGTAAATTTCAAGTCTGTCAGGGGTCAGTTTACGTATTCCAAGAACACTTTATACTCTAATAAAAATAGAAACGTAAAGACATTCTTTTATACAAATGAACATAGAGGCTAACAGAGGATATAAAAAAATATATATATAATGCTCCCATTTAAGCAGGAATTTTTCTGCTTTGAAACAATTTCATCATATTTCGCAATGAAAAATAATTTGCTACGACATCTACCTCTGACATAAACTTCATGTTCAACATCACACGGCTGTACGTGAACTTATAGTAGACGTAGATAAGACAACCAGCGAATGGACAACCGGGTATTATCGTTTTGATACCACTTTCTGGTGAGATTAAATAAACTTGGTATTTCATCAAGTGTGCTGCTTTTAAATTTTACGAAATATAAAATTTCAATACAATTACATATTTTAATTATATTTTAAAACGATTTAAAAAGTAGACAGTTTTTTGGCCGTTGTCATGAAATTAAGGAAGAGATGTATTTTCAGGAAATAAACTTAACTTATGGGATATTGAAAACTTAGGTTTTTCTGTAATATTTTATTATGGAGATTGATATCAAAGAGCTCCAAAGAATTTCTATATCTATAAAAACATATTCAAATAGGTTTTTGTGAGAAGTATAGAAAAAAATAGGTGAGAAAACGTTCAGTTAGACAATATAAGACAGAAGCCACGATAAATAGCTTGAAATGAAAAGTGAATATTTTTGTTTTAACTTTCGGGATGTCCTAAAAAATTATTCAAAGTAGATTGTGAATCTACTTTAAAAAGGTAATTTGTTTTTATTAAATTATTATCGTGAGCAGGAGATTATAAATAGATATCCTTTCGTAATATTGGCTTAGAAAAACGAATTTCAAATGGTTACTCATACATGCACGCAGGCACGCATGCGGGTACGCACGCCGCCACGCGCCCACGCACGTACGCACGCACGCACGCAAACACACACACACATACACACACAAACTTATACACACACACGTACAGATGTGTGTGTGTGATCTAACGGTAGATTCACACTCCCGTAGTGTTTAATTAGGATACATTAGCGGCATGCGGTGAACCGGGAATGCTACGCAATCTATGTCCAATCTACGCTTATACGCACTAGCACACGCGAGAGAGCTAGTTATAGTAGAACATCTGTGTCTTTGAGAATTTCTATTGTGCCAAATTTTCAATTATTGGTATCATGATATTAACTTATAAATTTTGGATTTTCACTACATGATATTAATCATTACAAAATACTACCAATAGGTACATCACTATACTGTTTAACGGCAAAAAAGCACAGAAAATTCATTTAAACCATCGGAAAACCCATCTAATTAAAACGATACTTTTTTTCGTGTTAAACAATTGGGTATTTGAATTAATATTGGGTTTGTCCTGCACTTTTATTCGAAGGATGACAAGTGATAAATATAAAATAAATCGAAAGATTCATTACATAATTATCACTTGTCATCCTTCTTTCAAGTCAATTTCAATTTCGACTGTGTTTTGAAATATCAATTGCTGCTTCATTTAATCCCATTTCCAACGTTTTATAGGAATTCAGAGAAAAACAGATGGCCTTTATTCCATTTTTCATTAAGTTACCGGAACCAACGTCAATTTTTTCACATAGTCGTATCGACCATCGCATTTCTTTACCGAAAACCTTTTGAATACATCGTTGTGTGCGACCTCTTATTGCCTTCGTACGATCCATAATGCGACGGGACAGGACGTGTTACCATGTAGTCGTCGGAAAGTTTTTTATGTACACATCAGTGAGCTGCCCTAGTATATACATAAAATGAATGGGAAGAAAAATTGGACTTAAATAAAATTATGGTTATGTAGAAATAGACAATAAAATGATGTATTTTGAACACTTTTAACGTTTTTGCACTCCTCGATATAGGTGGATAAAAATTGAGAAACATATGCAAAAAAAGTTACTTAGGATATTAACAATAGCCTACTAATGCATTTACCAAATATGCTGCAATCAGATATCAGTGGATTCTTTTATTATAAAATAGTATCTCTGTCAGTGTACATGTATATTTTTCAATAGCTGTAGATATATATGTATATATATATATATATATATATATATATATATATATATATATATATATGTATATATATATATATATATATATATATATATATATATATATATATATAATCGGGTTAAAAAGTCAAGATTAAATCAGGAAAATAAAGTTTTAGGAGGAAATGTATATTTAAGAACGAATAGACAAAATTAGGTTACAAAGCGTAAACCAAAACCGTGAATGGAAATTTATTGCCATTTTCTAAAGCCAAATATAACGAAGAAATATAATAATTATTTATTAAGTCTCCATAATCAGATAGAGTTAATAGCAATGTTTAGAGTTAATTGCAATACATTTTTCATTTAATAGGAAGAAAATTCATAAATTATTGACAGAGTTTCATGCCAGACTGAGTTAATAAGTTCAGTTCAAAATAACTGCTTCCTTAAGCAGCCTCCAAATGCACAGAATAACCAAGAGTTTATAAATGTTATTAGAAGGACATATACAAGAAGTATATTTAATACTTTTCGGCCCTTTAGTATTTCTGTCGACTTGGCTAATTAGTTTTTAATGTGTTCGTTCGTTGTAAAATAGAGCCATACGCGGTGTCTGGGAATAAGTGTCGGACAAAAAAAGATGCCATTCGTTAGCTATAAAGAAATAAATTGTCGTTGAAATAAAACGTAAAACACATCCTTTTTCTAATTGAGTGTAAAAAAAACATTACACGTAAGACCCAAAACTTATCCGGGGAGAGCGGTACTTACCCGGAGTGGCGATGCTGCTAACGTGGGCACATTTTAAGAAAAAATATAAAGTTGTAATTTTTATTTATTTATTTTAAAGTATAATTTATATTTGTTTCATTTTGCCTTTGCTAATAGAAATTTTTTTTGCTAATTAAAATCGTAATCGATAATTATACGTCGGTTTTTGGACCATACCATAAATTAAACGTATATTGAATTATTTTTATTTCATTTTAGCCATAATTCTTTTGATTTACTGATAGGCTATGGGGCAGTGGCGACTTAAAAATTTCGTATAGTAGAAATTTATTTCTCTTAAATATCAGTATAGTATTATATTCTAATGTTCTATTTCTACCTTATTAACTACAATGACACAATATTTTTTTATAAATAATTAAATTAATTCAAAATAAATGCAATTAATACTCTATAATTACTATAACAATTACAGCTGAATGTATTTGAAAAAAACACAAAGTTTTAGCTACAAATTTATTGATTCATCTGCGAAAATATTGAACAGTATAAATCATTTTTTCTCCACCGTTGTTATGTCGCAAGTCACAAAACAAACGCCAAAAAGTTTACGTAACTTAAGCCTCGCAACCTCTTTAATATATTATAAAATTATAATATTATTTCCATTAATTTAACGTTAATAATTTTAAATAAATTAAGGCTTATTTATTAATCTGTAACTTTACGTTATCATGTCGGTATTACCTGGCAATACTTAATTTTGTAACACTACATTCACAAAACTGTTAATAAAGAAATGTTTTGTATGTAGGTCTTATTTTTTGGGACGGACTGCGACCACTTTTAATAATAAACACAACCCCCATGCCGAAAAAGGTTGATGTAACCTATAGATTGAGCAGATTATATTTTCAATTTATTATCACCTGTCTGTGTAAATAATAGTCAGTCAAATGCCGCGCTTTGAATGCATTAATAAAATCTTGGTTAATCAGCTCGTAGGTCCGTTTTTCCTGCCTACTTGATTGACATCGGATAATTGTTTGTGTTTTTTGGGTAATAAAGTGGAAGGATTTATTTCAAATTAGCCTACAAGCGTAGTCAGAGATATGTGATGGCAACACGACGGAGCGCCCCCTCACTATATTCGGGTACGGGTACGTGAGTATTCGGGTACGTGAGTATTCATAGGAGCAATATTGTCGTCGCTCGTTAAGGTGCAGTCGACCTGTACTCTGATCTCCGAGATTTCGAGATTTAACACCACTCGATTTTTTTTATTTGGAGTAGCGTCAAATCCAATATATACTCTACTGAATGCCCGGACGAACAAACTTTACGAGAAAGGATTACCGACAGTTTTAATAAAATTAAGAGAAATACTCAAATGGTGGACAATATTATTAATTCAGTTACAAGGAGAGCGTGATTCTTTTTAGAACAAAACAGAAACCATTTTGAACATCTCCTTTAAGGCTTCTTAAACAAATAAGTGAAATCATTTTTTTGAACATTAAATTAATAAATTTTTCGTGAAATAATTGTTACTAAAATTACTTTTCTGTGTAATACTTCACGAACGTGAAAAAAGTCATAGATTGAGTAATTTTCGTAGAACTACAATATGAGTGAGTACATTGATAATATTATTCATCAAGTTTTTGACAGTTATATTTCTTGTTATTTAAAAAATCATTTAAACAAAATACTCGCTACATATAAATTACTTATAATATACAATGTCTTGCGCAGCTACTATATGTCTTCGAAGCTGTTCGCGTGTTATTCCACCGAGCGGTGCTAAACAAGGCGTGTACGAAAAAGATTACAATTAATTATGAATATTTTCTTAAATTTTCTGAAGAAAAATCATCCTCTAAATTTTATTTTAACGACAATCAACTATTACTCAGTCAAAAAATAACGTCTTTCTTTGTTCGACACTTATTCCCGGACATATATAGGATATGTATGCACCATCTTTATTTTTAACTTACTGCCATCTCGTAGGCAGTGACGAGGTTTTTCATGCTGTTCATACTGCCATAATTTTTTTTTCTGTAAATGAGTGTTTAGAGCTCTGAACAAATAGCAATCGGATGTTGCAATTTTAAATATATAATATATATTGTATTAGTTGAATACAGACAAAAATATTAGCAAATTGTTAACGAGTTTATTTTTCTTCATGGTATGGTCTATCATGGAGAAACTAAACGATCGTTGGCTACTTAATTGTTTAATTATTCGACGAAATTGCTGCCAATAAATCTATACATTCACCGTAGATTCCTTCAGAGCAATTTCCATTAATAATGATGTTAACAACAGCGGTTCGGAATTATCTTTCAATTACTTTTATAAAGTTCACTTTAAGTTTTGATACTTTTTTGTTCCGTACCCAGCTGTTGGCATTTGCTTGTGATTAATGTATGTAATCTACTTCTCATTACTATCACTAATTTGCTTCAAACAATCGAAGTTATGTTTTAATCTCAATACTTTTTAATGAAATTAAATCATAAAATAGAATAAGAATATGCACTGGATTTCGATTCATTTTCTTTGAAATTACGTACTTGAAAGATCGCATTTTAGCTTATTTGTTTGTTTGTTGCTTGTTTAGTTTGTTTGTTGTATTTTAGCCTCGTTATATTTTATAAAAAAGTATTCTTTTACTTGCGACAACTTTTCCAGAAAAGATCCAAACTTATAGCTAAAAAGTTCTGTAAAGGTTATGAAATAAAATTCTTTACATAGCAGTACTTAAATTTCACCGACCTGAAAGGAAGTCTTCTTTGTACTCTGACTTGACTTATTTTTATTCGGCCCTAACTTCTTTATAGACATTTAAGGTATTCGCAGAATATTGAGTTGTTTTAAGAAAAAAATTTTAGTTGAAAAATCTAATGTAATGACTGTTAAATCCAACTTTATTATCGACGTATTCACGGACTACGTTTTAAAACATATTTTAAACGGCTTACACATTCCCAAACAAAATAAGGTTGCCATTGTTGAAATCTTGAAGAAGTTATTTATGAAGACTCTTTAAAATTTTCGCAATAAAATCGATTTCAGAGAGTTGTTTAAGATTTTAAAGGACCGCGTAGAATATAATGTTCTCTTGTTTAACAAAATTTTCTCTCGTGTGACGTAATTCTGAAGTGAAAAACTGTAGAATAAAATGAAAAACTACCTTCGAAACATATATTGTTACAACATAAATGGAGTCTTTAAAGATTAATTTCACGTGTTCTATAATATTCTTTTGTTTTACGTTAGAGCGCTTTGTTTCTTTTTTTCTCTATTCCATTAAACCCTCTTTTATTTAGTGATGGTATATAAAAATAACGCGTTAACGTACCCTTGTGTATTTACTCATCCACATAAATTTCGTACACCCACTTCTATCTTCAATGCCCATTATATACAGGTCTTTTAGACATTCCATAATTTGCTTTACCCGTATTTTTTCTTCGGCTTCCCCCATGACTTTTTGGCTATTTGCCGCTAAATTTTTTGATATATTTTTTTTGTAGATATTTTCTATACATCAATAACCAACGTGACCAACGAGCACTTTAAGATTTCTTGCCTTCTCAATCTCGTCGTAATATATCGTTGATGATAATTTTAGGCAATCTTTTTCAAAAAGTCTTTTTAGTTATGCTAAGACTAAAATCATGTTTCAGTAAGTAAAAATGTACATTTGTACATCGTTTTGGTATATATAAATTAAACAGTGTCACAATAAATAGCCACAATATTTCATATAATGTTTTTTTGTCGGAAACGCCTTGTGTTTTGGCCGCATTTTATGTCAGAACTAATTATTTTATATATGAACACAGCGTCCTTCTTGTTCAATTGTAGACGTTTTCCTTCTTTGACGTAGGGCAATACCTATAGCCAGTAAAATTTTAAAGAAAATATATTATAGAAAATTCATTATGAATGGGACTCTTATTTTTAATTTTGATTAAATATTACAAACTTAGTTTCTAATTTTTCCATTTTTTTTCTTGTAAAATATAAATTGTAAGTTTTTTTGAAAAACCAGAATAAAATTTTATGTGCCATTAATAGAGAGAAACTAAGAGAGGGAACTAACTTCTCAATATATTAATTTCTTATCAAAACACGGTATTCAAGATAAGGTTCATTAGACCAGATAATTAATAAATATTATTTAAGAAAATTTATTATAATATAAATAAGGAGTGTTGTAATCTATGCTAATTGTATTACTATACTCATTTTCAACATAACTTTATGAGATCGAATACATTTCATTGTTTGAAAAACGAATTGATTCAACAATTGTAATTGGAGTACTTGAGGAAAAGATGTAATGTAATCAAATTCATATCCCCGCCTAAAATTTTTGTCTTTTTCTGTCTGTATTTAAGTTTAGCAATATCAAATTTATAAAGCTAAGGACTTTCATTGACAGTCGTTCATAACAACAGTAGGTTTTATTATTTGCTAAATTAATATGTAGTTCTTATATATTTGTACTCCACTCACGCGATGTTAGTAAAATACATTTTCTTTTATTAAGAGAATTTTACTTGCAACTACAAAATAATAACCTAAGAAGACATACTAGGATGTAATTTCACTACCAAATTTTCTGAAAATGAGAACTTGCTATGTTACCAACAAAAGTTTATAAAATAACGAAGAGAATTAATTCGTATTCAAAAGTGTTCGTGTAATTGTATAATATATTCCAATTCCTTAGCAGGTCTTTTGACGCTAATCCCGTTAAGTGATTATCTTGAAGTGAAATGGATTACGAAATAAATAAAGCCACAGCAAGCTAGTTGGACTCGTAGCATGGTAGATTTTAATAAAGATTTCCGAAGTTTTTTATTAATGTCGATTACAAGGAAGAAAAGGCAATGCCCGTAGTGTAAGTAGGAATAGAGGGCGTCAGTCAAGATAAGGTACTGAATAATTTATTTACATTAATTAACGCCTCGTCATTGAAATTAAAGTATTCAAAGATAGCTTCGCGACAGATCGCTTAGTTTTTCTATACGATTTTATTTTGGAATTCGAAACATCGCTTATAAATTTTTTTTTAAATGTAATGTATTTCAAGTAATATTTAGAAAATAAAATTATTCTCGTTGTTTCTTCTTTGGACTAGGGAAAAATCCTATCACTTTATTTGAAAAAAGGTGAGAAAGTAGCAAGTAGCTACACATATTGATATATATACATATGTGGATATATACATATATATATATATATATATATATATATACATATAAATATATATATATTATAGGTTTTTGGGAGACGTCAATAACACGTCTCTAATGACAAATTAGACCTTACATTAATCGAATGATTATATAATGTGCATCATTAAAAATCTTGACTCTCGGGAACTAAAAGTCTATTCATTTTACATTATTTATTTTAGGTCGATTCATTATTAGATTGGAAATATAAATTTTGTTTTCAATTAAAATTTTATAACAATCTAAATAAATGTTTATTTTTAGAAGGTTCATAAAATGAAATTACATTTATTTTGATATACTTTAAACGAAAATTAATTTATTCATTAACAGAAATCCAACGAACCTATAAGCTCTTTATTATATTAAACTAGTCCTTTTATTAGATGAAACTGTTATTACATTAAACTAGCCCTATTAGTACTTTCAATAAAATGCAAAGCATCCGAGAAGTTCTTCGTTTTATTTTCTGTAAAGCGATAGTAGTCTTCAGTTTTTACGATATAATGTTAAAACATCAATCGTGTTAGGCAGCGATTAGTGTGAAAGAGATTTGATACTGTCGCAAAGAGGTGAATTGTCTTAAAACATTTTGGCAGAATAGATATTGCCTTATTTATTTTATAGTAGCATTTGTCTACGGCACCGCTCTAAATAACTCGCAACTAAATTGAAAATCGAAGCGAGTGTAAAATTTACAAGAACTTTTGAACTTCACGAGCAAGATTCTGTCTATATGATTTAATACTAAATTTTAATTACTGGTTTAAAAGCAGCGTTTAGTCTTGGATTGAAAAGTTGCTTATATCTTAATTCTAATCATAAGCTATACCTATGCTAAGCTGGATAAATCTGTCTGACCGTTTAGGCATTAAACACCAAACAAACATATATTTCATTGTAAGTATTCTAAGCTAGCGAAATCACGGGTATTATTTTATGTTTTATTCCGACGTACGATCTATAAGCATGATTTGGGAAGTAATTTATTGGTTAGTTGCACCTAGGCAAGAAACAAACGGACAAATCGATAATCAAAACATTTTTCTAATTTATGATATAATACAAAATTCAATATGTAATAGTGGCATTCGATATATATGTTTTGTAGCTTTCCTTTAAACAATTGGAAAATAGCTAACAGGAGATGTACTTAGTGCAAATATATAAGATTTAATGTATAAATTGCTTAATGAGACTCCTTTTAATTGAATGGAAAACTGTTTGTAATACGTAAATTAATACGCAAAACATACCTGGAAGGCACTGTCAACCATTACAAATTAGTTCATTATCAAAATTTTAATAGTTTTAATTTTTTGTTTTCTGGCTAATTATAAGCAAGGCACAAAAATGTGGGGAGTTTACTTATGACACAATTTTATTGCACCACAAATAATGTAACCTGTTTTATGAGTTTTCTCAACGACAGCTGCTCTCTGCACTCCTTACGACGTCAGGTGCATGCAATAACCTGACGTTTGTCATTTTAGATCTTACCAGTATTTTTACAGATTTTAAAAATTAGTATTCACAAATTTCCAGGAAATAAATAACGGGTTATAATTCTGTACCGGTATAAACTTTTATGGGGCAAAGAGAAATGATTTTAAATATTTTAATCTGTATTGAGTACACTACTATTACCTACTTTTTAGTATTTTGCAGGTCTGTTGATATATTTCTATGTATTTCCGGTGTCCCGACATTCCTTTTATTTGAAAATACACATTAAAGCCAACATTAAGACGTAGATTTCATTGTGAAATAAAATTTTCAGTGAGCGTAGGTGAGATTAGTCGCACAGGTATTCTCCTTTACGAGAAATACGTTTCGCATTAATAGTAATATTAATATTTGTTTTATTATTTACAAATTGGACAAAAAGTTACATATTTTTTAAATATTTTACCCCCGTCTCAGCTTCCATGACTGGTACGCGGTGCAGAGTCGCGCCAAGGTAGTCCTAAGTTTGAGGATCTGTGAATCGATGCCCTCTTTAGTTTCTCGTGACGTTGATAGGTTACTCCAAGATACGTGAATGGCTGGACATATTTTACGAGTTTTGTTCTTATGTTGTTTCCCACACTTTTCCCTATTTCTTGGGTCTTTTGTTTACTCATTTTAACTCCAGTTTGCGTCGTCTCTCTCCGTAAGTCTTTCAATTTCAAAATAACCCATAATACTATAAAATAATCCTAGAACAATGTATATATATTCATTGAATAAACTCTAATACATATTTCCATAATTTTTTTTATTACGTTTTAGTTGGTGATAATACTGTACCGAAAAAACCTAAATTACAGGAAAAATAAATTTAATTGCAAATATAATTTTTCCAAAAAAAAATTGTTGACATTAATGACTAGCTTTAAGAACACTTACATTTTCTCAAGTTATATTTCTTCACATAAACATTACTATATCCTTTTAAGAAGCATACAAGTGGTTTATTCTTTCCTTTCTACAGTGTACCAAATTATTATTATATACTTTACTTAAGACGTTAAAAAAATGCTAATTTTCCCTTTTTATGCGACAAGATTCATGAAATAATTTAAATACAGGTGATTATGTTTTCATTAAATTTTGTTTATTATAATTTTTTATCGCTGCTGTTATATACTCGTATATTACCGACAATAATGGAAAAAAAACATGACGCCCATGAAATTATTATCGTTCAATCAAATCAACGGAAATTAAGGGGTATTTCGTACTTATTACGGTAAAAACAATACGAGTAAATAAAGGATTTAAATATTAACTATGTAAAAACGTAACTTTCTTTATTAAAAACTTACAAAAAACTTTTAAGTTTTGTAAAATGAAATGGGGTAAAAATTTAATTTATTCAACAAATATTGTTATTTCAGTCGTAAATTTAAAAAAGTTAGGTGCTGTGAAAATCTGAGCAAAGTTCAAATTTTATTTTGTGAACGTAATGAAGGCTTGAAAAGTTTTATTATATCCAAAATGTTTTTTTTATAAGCTATGACGATTTAATTTCTACGGTGCAATATCTATTCACAATCTTTTTCGGTACACAAGGTAACGTTTATAGCATGGTCCAGGAAAGATCAGTACGATGTTTAGTTAAAAGAAGATAAAAGTAAATGAATGGTTAGCGATCCCATCAATTGAAATTAACTTGTGTTATGACATCAGTTTATAATAAAATTATCATTTACGTATTTGATATTTCTGGCATTCGCACATCAAGGAAATAATTGGCAATATTAGGTATTCCTGAAAATCATTTTATTCCAAAACTGTCTTGGCTAGACTAATGAAACAGAATTATTTGCTAGACAATATACTGTATATACAATTGTTAAACATTTTTTATGAAATTTAAACTTTTTTGCTGCGTAAACAAGTTTAAAATATTCTTTTAAATTTGTTCATAGTACGCGCAGAGATACAATGAACAAAAATATAATATGGACTATTTTCCTGCTATTATTACTAAAAAGTTTATTAGGAATAAATGGTTACACTTCTTGAAAACATTAAACCTTGATATGACGGCACTGGATTACTTCCAATTTCACACCTCTTGTTTATATATATTTAATTTTAATTGTGTAAATAAGTAGTTTGTGCTTGCAATATAAATGAACACAGTAAATACTCTGACTTACAATGTAAACCTAAATTAAAATGAGGG
This sequence comes from Druceiella hillmani, assembly GCA_039881145.1. Taxonomy (NCBI): domain Eukaryota; kingdom Metazoa; phylum Arthropoda; class Insecta; order Lepidoptera; family Hepialidae; genus Druceiella; species Druceiella hillmani. The sequence goes on from JAYKKI010000070.1 coordinate 8,373,647, forward strand.
AGGTTTAGTATGAAACGTCGTTCAGGGTGCTCTGAAGAGGTCCATCCATCTTTAGGACGTAACCATTCACGGCGCAAGATACAAACGCTTTACTAAGGTACATCTATTTCCGTTCCGAGTAAGATTTCTGTAAATAAATATAATTTTGAATTTTTATATTACACATATACACACGTACGTATGTAAATTCGTACCTATGTATGAATATGTCAATAACATTGCCGTCTTTTGGTTTTACCGTAGTCGATGTTCATGCCTTTCTATGTACGTGCATCTAAGTAGTTATTATATTACTTTCTTACTTATGTCAAGACAAGTCGAATGAATTAAAAATCACCCCAATCTTGTCACCTTCTTCTGTCTCCATCTTTAGACATTGGCCTACATTTGGAACAAAAGGATCCTGCAAGATAAGTCAAACCAGCTTAAACGCTATTAAACCACTCCACCTTGTCACCATCTTCTGCCTCCAAAATCAGAAGCTAGCCAAAATTTACAACCAAATAACTTATCAAGACCAGTCCAATGAGCTTAAACTCGATTAACCCATTATTCGCTATTGAGGAATTCGGTCACCATATTATGGCACCGTCACCTGGCCACCATTCGCGGCTAAAGTATTTAGAAAAAAGATAAATCAGTTCAAACACTATCTGAAATTATACAAAAAGACCGTGTCCTTTCGCTCATTAAAGAATTCCTCAGGATATCTCCCAACTTCATCATCAATTCCTGATCATATTAATATGTCGTTTTTAGTGCTAGTAAATTGTGGACTATTTATGTATGCCGAATTACATTATGCTGAATTACATTATAATACTAGCAAAGCCCTCAGAACTACGTCAAAATGTGTTTAAATACATTAAAAAATTTGTACATTATTTATTATGTAGGCGTGTTTTCTAGTTTTTTCCAAAGGATAAATGATATTTCTATTTAACACTTGACAGTTTACAATAGGCGTGCCACGTTGCCAAACTGATATTTAGTGTTATTGTCTATAAACCTAAGGAAGAGATTTCAATAAAAAAAATTGTTATTTTCTTTTTCTATACTTTTTGAAGTCGGTTTTTTCTGAAAATTTTATTTTATTGTTTACACGTTCCAAATATTTTATAAACTATAATTATCAACAAATCTTAAAGAAGTTTTACAGTTTCCTTTTTGCCATAACAATCACGGTTTCTTCGTTTTGGCAAATTTTCTTCATTTTAATTACACTTAGATTAAAATACATAGAATAATAAAATATTACACTATAATTTTCAAATGTTTGCGGCCAATATTAATTTTAAGACGTAGTCCAATTTTATTTAAATATATATGCCAACGAATCGGAGCTGAAAGATATTTACGTCAAGTACCCCCTTGCATAAAATATCAGTTAAAACACCTTTTAAAATGTTATCAGCGTCAATTGAAAATGTCTCTTGACATTTTTTTCCGAATCTCTTTTTCATTAGTTATGAATTTTCGAAATATGTGGGTCTTTTTTAAAAAAAATTCTAATTTGAACTTATATCAAAAATTGAATAAAGTCAGTAAAAACGTAATATTTAACCAAAAAGAAATTTAATTCTTTAATGGTACTATTAACCTTAAAATGATTTTCCTCTATCAATATGATATAAACTCTAACAAGTAACAAGAAAAAAAATATCTCTTTAAAATAATGGCATGTTAGTAGGTGTAAAAATAATATTAATAATAAATTTAAAATAAGAAGACTGATATAATTCCTAGCATTTTTCCTGATAAAACGCTTCATTAAGAAAATAGTTCAAGAGCTCATAAAAAAAAATTGAGCAGGTATTTTGGAGCCCTAGAAATGTTGGACAGTAATAATTGCATATTATTCAAGGAAGGAATGGAAAGTCTTGCTGGCCGTCGTGGGTCTTGTTACTACTAGGCATTATGCAAAGGTTGTAAAACTTCCAGCCTAAAAAAGACCTTTTCCTTTTTATGCCGAAGTATATTTCGTTATTTTAATTTCATCTCATGATACTTTTACTATCATAAAACTGTAATCTTTATTAGTAGTTGTAAGAATATTACTGAGAAATCGTTCACATTTTACAGAAAAAAATATTTGACAAATTCCTACTTATAGAGGTGACTTTTCATGGGAAAAAATACTCTTAATCAGATGACAACAAAAACTTATGGAAAGACATGTCGGAAGTCTCTTGTTTTACGTCACACACCGTTAATTACTCAAGTTATTTTTCTAATACAAAATTAGTCTGATGTTGGAATATAATTCATAAATTAAATCTGACAGATTACCCACGTCTTTTAAAAATTATTTCAAACTTTGCATTCAATGGAAATATACTAGATACTAGTGTATAGATACGACAGGTTGAAACCGTGGAAAGTAATTATCTTTCTAATAAAATTAATTAGTTATTAAATAAACTAACAGCGGGCAAAATCAAGGATTTCTGGACTCGTTAATTCACGCCTATTGCGAACCAGGGTTAGAAGTACTGTTGGCGGAAGTACAGAATTTCGTAGCGAAAAGCAAGGGTGCCTGAATAGATAAGGTACATAATTGAATCACTTAATCTATTTGATCATTGAAAGCGTGTTTAGCTTTACTATTCAAGTGTCGTTTATTTGTTTTTTTTATGTTGGCTTAGTATTATAATGATAAGTTTAGTGAAAAATTAATAATTTACTGATTACACTAGTTTTGCACCCTAGTCCCTAAAAGTACGGTTTGTATAACATTTAAATTTTGTTTATCTAATATAAATATCCTGATTTTTGTGCACTCCAATTTTTAGTAAGATTTTTATTCACAAAAATCTGGATGGGTCAAATGAATTCAAATTTATGGTGAAATGGTGGAGTATAAAGTTAATGAAAGATCCATAGAAACAATATTTCACTGACACACTGAATTACAACTTCTGCACAAGAATACAAATACTTCGTAAGGCCGGAAAATTTTGTTAATCTCATATAGCAAGAATGTCCTACTAAAAATAACGTAGAAAAAAATTTGTTAAGCTTATGTAGCGAGAACGTCTTTCCAAAAATAACGTAGAAAAAAATGGCAAGTGGGTGTATCCATATGGTTATATAGTCATATCTAACTTTGAAATAAATATATTTTTTATCTAATGAGTTTAACAATCATTTAAATATTTTGGAAACATAATACTAAAGGCTTTTTATTAGTGATCTATTAGATAAGAGGATAGATTAAGATAGGCTAATCGACCTGATTCCTGGAGTAACTTTTCGTAAATCTATTTCATACTGCGTAAATATAAATTTTAAATTGTTTTGCAATTATTCTGTTAAATAATAAAAAAACTAGTACACTGAATGAATCACATTCAGAGGAATGTGATGCGACCAAAAATTTCCTCAATTTTGGAGATAAAATAAAAGGTGACTTTCCAAAAATCTCTCGGATTAAGAGTATTTTGCAAATTTGGTTCGAAACGATATTGTGTACAAAACTTTCAATTAGTATTTATATTTTCATCAGTTTATACTTTTGAACGTGCTTTCTATTTGCTGTTCATTTGAAGTCGGTAAATTTTTTTTCCAAAGTTTATAGTATAAGTGGCGTTTCAATAAATGTTTTCAAAATATCAGATAGATATTTTGTACTCAGTATGCATAATCAAGACTAATTCCAAAACTTGGGTCAAAATGTTTCGAAATTTTATGAAACGATACTACATTTACATATGACACTATATTTGCTGCTTGTTTATACTTTTTATTTTTTTATCTGAAACATTTTATGGAAAATTAGAATTCACAGGTTTAAATTGGTCCCCACACTCGCCACCTCTTGTTAATCTCAGTGTCTCTCTCAGGGCCTGTACAAAACCATAGAGAGTTTAAGTATCCTCCATAAACGTCGGTATTTGTTGTCAAAATTCAAAATGGCTGATTATACTTATGGAAGTTAAACGACATGTGCACCATATTCAGTATGCAAAAATTCTCAAAACAGGCCAGGCTATTTAACTATGCAAAACTATGTGAGATTACTATCGAGAATTACGACGTGGTTTAATACTCTATTAAACGACGTTTTTTGTACATGCTCAAAAATAGTTCAGTGATCCCATATTTTTAGATCAGAAAACAATGATTTAAAAATGTCTCTGTTTTACGCACAAAATCGAATAATTTACATGGAACTCAAAGTAAAGGAAACTTATATTAAAACTTCTGCGCCATGGTGACTCATAATTAGTCGAGTGTTTAGTTGTTGGACAGTTAGCAACACATTCCTTACAGAAATTCTATATGTTACGTATTATTACTCCCGAACTGAATTTCCGAAAGGTAATGAAAATGAAAGTTTTCCCCCATTCTGCATATTTTTGTTTAAAGAGGGAAATTTTCTATTTGAGTGATGAAATAATGAAAATAGACACACCGGCTCTGCTTATCTTCTTCCTTATTCAATTTTACTCTAGGTTCAACCAGGCTTCCAATAAAGCCATTCTGTGAATCAATCTTTCATGATTTTCAGTCCGTTTCTAAACACACTTTCTTTTAAATACTGTCCACAAGGATTCAATTTGTATTAATTGTTTTCTTTATCCTCAAAAAACTACCTCCAAAAAATTTCATATTCTTTCCACGTCTCAAAATTTGGAACAACGAGAACACCACTTCTCGCTCTATGTAGTCTTTGTTCTTTTCAATGTAGCTAGGATTTCTCAACTACGTTGAGTTTCCTTTTTATTTGCCTTATTGTTTTTAATTGTCTTTAAGACATACTTTTATGCGGACGATTGGCTGGCTTGTAGTGCCATAATGTAGGATGGTAGAGCAATGCTCTCCTGTAATTTATATGATAGTGAGGTCGACTGTCATAAGGAATATACATTCTTATGCTTCTTGCAGTTGGCGTACGTATACAATTATGTGTATAAATTTTCCTTGTTTAAATGTGAGTTCTTCCACAAGTGAGTTCTACACAACAAAGGCGATAGAACAAAGGATAAAAGTCTTTCCCTTCAGGTCGTAGTAACTTTAATAGACTGGTTAGTAATTGATATCAACACCACGTCAATGATGACTTTGTTTTTTTGACTCCCCAACAAATTTCTTGTTTCTCGGTGGTACTTCGGGTTTTCCTCATTCATACATTCAATATTGTCAAAGTAATTTAATCTTCTTTTTCCATTAATAATTTTAAGACCCATTTTACAATTCCGATTAAAGAATTCCCTATTCATACCTTTGCATTTTTTTTAAAGTTTTAGAGGTCGGAATACTCTCCCCATTCTTTTTTTTAAAGTCGCCTTGGTCGGTATTAAAGAAATTTGGTAAAATAAATATAAATACAAATATAATTAAACTAAATTATAAAAGTTTGTCACTAAAATACAATAAATAAAATTGCAAATATTGTAAATTAATAATACGCCTTGTTTGATAGGGTGCAGACCATGAGATTCAAACGTCATTACCATTGCCTTTACCATTACCAACAGGCGTAGAGAAAATGCACGGTACGACGACGTAGTTTCACTAATTCCTAAAAGTTTAATAATCTTTAAAATTTTCATGAATATTCAGTACAAGTTTTATTAGCAGTGCGTTGCTTTAACGCATGTAACGTTAGCACGTAGCAATTATATTTCGAAAAACTGTAAATATGCTACTAATATTTAAAACCCATATCACTAAATTATTTAAAGTATCACTTTTGTATTATGAACATCTTAGTAATTTATTTATTAGAGCCCTCATTAAAAATGATTCCAATAGAACAAAAAATACGACGAAATATGAATGCGTAATGACACGCATTAAAAACTAGTAAAAATAGTTATACAAAAATATTATAGAAAACATTCGAACATAAAATGAAAAATTAAGTAACAATTAATAGAAAAGAAATTAGAGAAAACTTACGAAAAATATTCTTCACAAATTTTGCTAATAAATATCTAGCAAATCGTTAAATATCTAGCAAATATTTTTACAGATACTATATGAAGAGGTAGTGCTCATTCATAAAAATGGAAATTTGAAATATTTTGACGACATGTTTCTGATCGTCGATTTCAAGGAACCGTTGATGATAATTTTAGGATTCATCCAACTACGGTTTGTAAACGTTTTATGTTTTAAACATAATAAATATATGTTAAGGCCTAGAACTGGATTCATTTTATGCAAAATACATTTGAGATTAATGAGGCTAAGCTAAAATCGAGCTGGTTTTTTAAGTTGGCCTATGTGATTAGCGCAATGCGTTGTGCTCATGTCGAAATCAATAAACAAAAACAGTAGGATGATGCGTATATAATTCATAAGTGTTACACAATGGCCAACGTTCCAGTTACTTGTCATGCAGATGAACTGATTACAAGTGTAGATGCATCTTGACTTGGTGACCAGACTCTGACCGTTCTTGACCACCATAGCTGTATTTGCAGCCGAAATTCTGTGCTTCAAATTATATCTGAATTTAAAAATGTTACTTGTCTTTTGGAAGATAGTGGTTACGGGATATGTTCCTTTGTCAATAACATCTTTTAAGCCACCACAAAATTCAGACGAATAATTGTTCAATACATATAATTCTAAAGAAAGGGACTATCGGATAAGTTTTTAGTCAACTCAAAAAAAGTTAGTTGTAGCTTCTTCAGTCGTAAATAATTTAGAAAACTATTTTATTTTAATGATTTTTATGAAAACTTACCCGATGAATCAACCGAAAAAAGAAAAGTATCGTGAAAATATATTTGAACAGTTTGTAATATAATGGAGATTAACAACTTTGTGCAAATTGTTAAAACGTCATCTAAATTTATTAACTTTCTCAAAGCTAAGCATTTTATTAAGTTCTGCAAAAAGTAATACCATCGTAATTAAATGTAGATTTTGACAAGGCATTGCTCGTTTAAATATTTACGACAGAACTTTGATGAGGCCTGATGAAATTAATAAACTTGCTGATATCTGGACTAGTTGTAGATACTACTGATTTTATTACTTATATTGATGTAAGTTTTATTTCAGTCATGAAAATTTTCTATTTATATATAACTATACTACGTCTTCCATCGAATAGAGTAGGCAACGACTGTTTGCGTTTCCAGCATGTTTTGGCATATGCTTTTTATTTTATGGAGTATTACATATGTCAAAAGGTTCTTTTTACTATTATTCAATTAAATTGATATGCCATTCTTTATTTTCTCCTTTTTTTTGTTAACTTCTCGCTTATATCAATGTCTGTAAGCCTTTTCTGTTTTTCAATATTATTTTATTTACTTTCATATTTTCTGCTTTTTTAAATCGATTCTCGTAAAATGTTTGTGAAAATTTTATTCTCCTTTATTTAGATTTTCCATTGTATATGTTTGGTCTTTGCATTTTTCTTTTTATTTTCTATTTCATATGTTTTATTTTTACATTTTTTATTAAAATAAACTCCTTAAATAAATAATTTGTTTATTAGTATTTACTTATTAGTTTTAAACCTTTCACTTTTCGATAGGGTTTACCTGTAGATCAAATATTGCACTGAATCCTCCCATTTTATATTTTTTCATTTTATTTTATTCGACATAAATGCTTGTTTATTATTTTAATCCCGAAAAGTAATTTTGAGAGAACAAATTGCGCTAATTATCACAAATTATAGTTAATACAATTTCGGTTCATTACTGGACTTATTAATCAACCGCTTTTTGACTATTATTTGCAAAGGAACAAGAAATTGATTTCATTCAGAATCATACATAAATTTATAATTAATTTAATGATTTTGTTGATATCTACTTTTATAAAACACTTTATAGGAACAATCCAATGAGACTTTATTCCATATTTAACCCTAATTAAATAACACACTAATAATATATCGGAATGAAACACATAATTTGCAAAGAAGAAAACCTTTGATCATATTGTATTAAATATTTGCAGTGGATTAAATTGCCATGCAAATATTAAAATCAATATTTTTCACGTAATCTGTGCGGTATGAAATGGATGTTTTAAATTACGAAAAGTACAAGTTTATAAAAGTGGAGTAAAGCGACAATGGAAATGCTAGTCGGAAAAATGAGTTTGCGATTTATATTAGAGGTATACTGTTTATACAATATGAATAGTCATAACTAGAATCCTTGTACTAGATCTAAATCTTGAATTTACCCAAAAATCCGCAAATAAAGGGTAACGTTTGATTTGTCAAAAAATATCGTAAAAGTAAATTTAACATTTTTGGAACGAAGTTCCTTACGGCAGGCTTGGAGGAGATAGGGATTTTGCTGCGCGACCGAACTGAAAAAAATGTGATAGTAAAACCGTAAGAAAAAGTTCGTGGAATAAAACCGTTAAATGAGACGTGCGCAGGCGCGACAGTCGTATACACAAGCGAGTAGTGTATAATACCTTTCTCTTTCTCCCTCTTTCTTTTCGTTCTCTCATCCCTTCTCTCTCTATTACCACTCCACCCCGCCAATGCATAGTATATACTCATGAATTCATGGACAAGCACGTGGCGAATACTCACATTATAGATACATTTTACTCGTGAGTATTTTCATATAATTTCAAATCGTCAAAACAATAATAAATATAGTAACAATGGCAAGTGAACTAACAAGTGACTTGAATGCAATTGACAGTGATAATAGTGGGAAATTATTTTGTAATTATTTCTATTTCTATGTAATTTTATGTTGTCAAACAAAAATAAAGAGACATATTTTGTTATTTTAGTTGATAATTGGAATTACGATTTTTTTTTATTTTACGTAATTTATTATTTCCTAAAATACTGAATTTCCTAAATACTTTCCTGTACTTAAATAAAAACTAATCAGCAAAATTTAAGAGAAAAATCAAGAAAACCTACATAAAATTGAGCACGATTTTTTTTTGCAAATTGTGTCGAATCTACATTAGCCGAAGAAACTTCGTTCCTACCTAGTGTCCCACGACACCACATCTTTTTTTATTCATGTTTGCTTCGGGAGTGGAACCGACCATTGTTTATCATATTTTGAACTAAAAATATAATGAGTTAAGAAGATGTACGGATACTCTTAAGTGATTTCTTGTTAATTGATGGTTGACTTCATTTAACGACTTTACGTTAAATAACGTACCTATTTCAGTCCAAAATACAAAATATTTTTTTATTTATTAACGGAACCTTTTATATAATTAAGTAAAACTACGTGATGCATTATTATTTTTTAAAAAAATATATTTTCCCTCTTTTAATTTCAAAACTACTAAACGTAAAACTATAGAAAATATATGGGTTTTTAGAAACCGACGCAAAATTTATAGGAAATCTGTAGCATCTAAAGGGTCATAATTTTTTAAATATATATTTATACACCACGCTTTTAGACCTATGAAATATATGATAGGCTATATATTTATGTTTTTCTATACGTACAGTCGTTTTTGTCAAAAATCTTGCGAAGTAGAAATTTGAAATTGGGCATAGGAATACATGTTACTAAATCACGCATTTTCCACAGTATTAACTTTCTTAATAATATTCATATGCAATTCAAAAAGGAAATAAATATTTTTATGATAAAAGTATTTTTAGAAAAAATATTTTTGTATAACATTAAGTTGCATATTTAGAGACATTAAAAAAATACTCACATTCTATATGTGCCTTATCCCTCTTTTATCAGATTATACTAAATAAAAAATCATTAATGGAACAGATTTAATAAAGTTAGTTTATATTTATTAGTTGACTAAGATATTACAGAGTAACTGTAGTAAGTATTCCAGTTTTATAGTTTTTTTAAATATGTACCATATTTTACACTTGTGATGTTTATTTTGTGAAAAATTCGTACTTGTAAATAGTTTAATTGAAATACTATGGAGCCATATACTATGAAATCCGTTTATAGGTGTCTAAATATTTACGAGAAATTTGAAGTGCGAGTTCAACTCGTGCTTGCCAGGTTTTATAATAAAATTTATTGATACGCCTATAATAACTCCTTTGTTTTATATTTGATTATAGATTTGCCTTTTAACGGTTTTAGAATATTCGAATGTTTACAATATAAGCCAAGTATCTTATTAGGATTATTTATAAAATCCTAAGTCATATACTCTCATAATAATTGAAAAGTGTTATATTCAACTCAGTATTTAAATAAAAGTAGTTTAACAAAAAACACAAAACATCTACTTTCCTTTTAAATAAGGAAGATTTTTATATTAATAATCAAAATAATGCAAATATTAATTCGGTACCTCAATTAATTTTGGAATCATTTATGATCTCTTTAATCAATTGTTCAAAAAATAAGACATGTATAGAATATTATATGCAGAGATCTGTTCAAAGATGATCGTTTTTAACGTTTCATAGGTTTTAGAGATATTACTAAACTATTATAGACTTTAATTAAATAGAGGCCGAAATGAAAAAAAGGAACATTACGAAATAAAAAAGGGAACAAACGTTTATTTATATGCTTTTATATTCTGTGAAATAAAAACGCAATAAATGTTTTGTCCACCTAGGTACGTGGCCATAATGAGTCCGTTGCGGCCCCGGCTGGGCAAGCGAGCTACTTTGGGCGTGGCTGCCGGCATCTGGCTGGTCAGTTCAGTATTGGGTCTGCCCAACCTCATCTATTTTACTACGGTTACCATTCAGCTGATGTCGGGCGAGAACCGGTGAGATGCATGTGATACATTTCTTAATCGAGTAATGAATTTTGAAAAATTTCAAATTCAAGAAGTTATTTCTCATCGAAAATACCATGAGAATCATGTAAAAATTTATCTATTAATATGATGTGATATTTCTTGGGTCAAAGGAAGTAAAAAATGGAAATATTGCACGGCCCCTTACATCTATTCGTATATTACAGCCGTTTTTCTCGGAAACGGTTTAACATAGGAACTTGTATTCTATGAGAACACTTTAAGAGAAAGTTATATAGCAAAGTACTCTCGACGTATTTAAATATATATATATATATATATATATATATATATATATAAATTATAATTAATAGTCTAAAATATTTATACAGAAATCTTACAAGGAGCGATTGACACAGTAAAAAAAGTAATTTCTTATATCGTGTAGAGATATCGATGGAAAAAGCAAGTTGTATGAATTTTAAAGGTACTTTTTAATAATTGTATGTAATCTAGTTCTAATGATATCGTTGAAAATATCTATAAAAAAATAAGCTCCTTCTCTCTGCCATACTCCTGAAATAAAACATAAAAAAATTACGTTAATAGAAGTTTGTCTAAATTTTACCCGAAGACACATATAGGAATAATTTTGAATGTAAAATTTCTTGTAAAATTTACCATATCTTTAGATATAGGAAAGACATGCTAGTTATATAATTATACAGTGAAAAATAATATTCATATCAGTTAATAGTTGAGGAGAAATATTATATATCCATAAAACATTACCTATCCATAAAATGTTCACATGTCCCTAATTATGCAAGGAATTCTGGTAGTTGTGAGGATTAGTCGTACTTGTTAAGTTTTATTAAAAGAAATATTGAATATATTTGGCGTTAATTTTGTAGAAATTCATTGTTCACAATTCAATGAAATTACGTGATTTAGTATTATTTCTACTTTCTTTAAGTTCTTTACCACGACCTAGGTTTCGTTGTATTACATCTTCAGGTGGGCTATTAGCAAAGATTAAAAAAAATATTATTAGTGTCATATTCTAACCTTATTCGAAATGATATAGAAAGAACTATTAATGTTAAATCAAATATTAATAGGTATTTCTAATATTAAAAGTTACTATTTTGGTATATTTCGAATATCATTAAAATTAATTCTACTTTATTCAAAGTTTATCTGTAGCGGGCGGTCTATTAATATATAGAGCGGGTCTGCCTTGATAAGATATATTTAGTAGTAGAAAGCCACTAAAGACATCCGTATACAAAATTGATACAATTTTAATATATTTTGAAGATTCAGGATTTATCCGTAGTGAGCAGTGCTATCGTGATGCTAAGTAAGTATAATTTCATAATATTCTTAATATCTATAAGTATAATTTTCTTTATTCAGAATGTATTAACAGTAAGCGGTTTTAAATATTTTTTCACGGTGAGAAGTTGAAAAATTTTTAATAAATACTCTACATAATTTTTTATAATCCTGCTTTATTCAAGGTTTATCAATAGTGGGCTGTTTACCAAATAAGTATCACGGTAAGAAGTCGATAGTATCACCCTTAGGTGATGTCGTCATAAGATATATATGAAATGGGATAAATGAACCCTAAGATTATGTAGAAATTTAGTTATTTTATTATAAAAATTTAACTAAATAAATGCTTCAAAAAGTTAGCATTATCATTACTATTGATCCACTATAAGGAACGTTTTTATTACATTTGTTTGAAAAAGTAAAATGTACCTAATATTGACCGGTAAAAAAACATTTTAGTTATAAAATATTGGTTTCTGTATAAAGGTTGCATGTGAGAAATTAATTGAGCACTTTAGATAGACAATAAAGTTTTAGTGTTTTGAGTCAAATTATTCATAAGATGCTTGTGCTCCCACATTGCTGTGGACTTCCAAGAGATTGTGGTATGAGATGGACGAGTAATGAATCTATAAAGGTAGCTTATTATTACCAGCTTTTTTTAAAAGACATCAAAAAGAAAATTATGAATTTGACATGTATATATGCTTGTGAAATATTTCAAAAGTCCCTACAATTTTAATTAACGTTTAGTGTATTTATCTAAGAAGGATTTAAATAATATTGACATAGTAAAGGTCATATCGAAAACTATTTTAGGGTCGATAGTATAGTTAGAAGGCAAGTGATAATAAGAAAGTAGAAAATGCTCGAATCATTATGGTTTTGGCGGAAGCGTATCCAGACCACTTTATGAGCTAAGAGAAGGACCAAATCAGAGTGGTTCCTGTATCATGTTTGCTTAGAAATATACCACATGTTTTTATATATACAATGTGCTCAGACAGCATGATAAGTAATGTAGAGGATGAGGTTAGATTATTCAGGTCAGGGAAATCAATTATATGCGATATTGAAGTTTTGTTTGTATGAACAATTTAATTTTTGGAAACAAAGTGAAGTGATATCAGTAACAAAGGTAGAGGTGGTGGAATAATTCAGTTAAATATTGGTTCATAATCGGATTTGTATTGATATCTGCTATTATAAGAGTGATTCAAACATTTGTGTACGTACCGTGCAATGCTATTACATTTTAGAAATCGAATCAACTGAGTGCTACATAACATTGTGACTTTAAAAAAGTCGTCAGTCTAAGATCAATAATAGCAGTTTTGGGGTTGGACTTTTGTAATCTATTTACCATGACAACCCGATTTAGTGATGGGTCGAGTTAAAAAAATAAATGATGGGTATATCATTGTTCTGACCTACATAACTGTTGCTGTATGTACTTATGTAATTAAAAATTACTTGCTTCTCTTTAAACTTGGGGTTCTTTATTTCTTAGGAAAAAATATTCTATATACAGTTAAATAGGTAGGTAGTTATTTAATTTTATTTTTAGTGTTCTATAGCAAAATTACCAAAAGAGAATCCTTATGGAATCACTTCGTTGTCCCACCACCCGTTTCCCACTGGTGATTTTCACAAGCAGAAACTATTCGATGCAAACATTTTGAATATGACATAGAGATAGAGTACGATGAGGCAATTATATACGTAGTAACGTAAAAAGTTCAATTTCTGTTCTGGGGTTAATTTTAGGGCAAAAATAAAAAAAATATTTTTAAGAGGATTATGTAAGATGTTAAGTAATGTTTTTTAAACAAAAACAGGAAAAATACCGGAAAATTGCTATTCACTGCCCTTGTTAACAAAACATTTAGTAGAAAATTTAAAAAATTATTATGAACATTGAGAATTAGGTGCTGGTTGAATCAAAATTGTCAGGATTGAACAATTCTAATGTGATTAATAGTTATAATTAATTTAATTATCTCCTTATAACTTCTGAACCGTTGGTATTAGAAAAAACATTTCTACAAAAAATGTTTGGATACAAGAAACAACTGTTATACTAACACGTTTTCCAATTATTTTTTGTATTGGTATACACTCCAACTGTGGGCCACAACGCTGTTATCTTTTATTTATGATTTTTGCTTTTGGCATTTAAAGTGGGCAGCAGTGCTGCATACAGTCGGAACACATCACTATTAATATTATAGGTAGGAAGCTAGACGGAAGGAAGAATAGTGTAAGCAGGACAGTAATAATGCATGTATTGGTTTCCTATTTTGATCGATTGTGTTTTTATTATTATTAGGCGATAGAAGCATTTAATTAATATCAAGACACATGTTTGTTAATAACAATCAGATGTTAGCGCAGATTTTTATTTGCACACGCAGTTAAAGAATTAATTATTTCTGTGCGGGAGATAATTGATAAAGTGTGTATCATTTATTTTCCATGGGTTCCTTAAATAAAAATTGTACAATTTTTCCTTTTTGTTATCAATTTAATTATTCATTTGTTTATTGTGAAAATAATTAAATATGGAATGGTTCTTAGAGTAAACATCATAAAATCTACATGTACAGAGGATATTTGAAAAAAAGTAAATGTTAACCATGTTATCTAATTTCTGTTTTACAGAACCATGGTATATAGTGAATTTAAAGACTACTTGGTTACTCTGTTAACAAAAAAACTATTTAGAATTTCGAACCTCATGCCGATTTTATTGGGCTAGATTTTTTCCCAGTTGTAAATGACGAAATAATTTAAAAATAAAATCGATTCGAGGAACTTTTCACTAGTCGTAACGATCTTAAGTAAAAGAAATCAAGATAAGAGGCGCAATCGGAAGAGTGGAAGTTATTTGTTCAGTGCTCTAAAATAGCTCCCCTGTTTACACAAACGAAAGCTTTAGACTTAGAATAGTTTGAATGAAAGTTTTAGAGATGTTTGATTTCTCTTTTTACGTTGTTAATTGATCTTCAACCATGAACATTGACAAATTTATGAAACGAACGGAATTTAATTATTTCGAGAAATGAATAAAAATAATACGCTAAAGGTTTTTTTTTAATTCCATTAGATACTCGAGAACGGATGGAAACTACTGGATAGATACTCATGTAATTTGGTCTGGTGATAGTTTATAAAGAAGAGCAACATGTGAAAAAGAAAAACAAATTATTCTGAATTTCACGTGAGTGAAACCGTAGGGCTCAATTAATTATAAATATAATAATTTCCAATATTGAATATATTTGGCGTTAATTTTGTAGAAATTAATTATTCACAATTAAATGAAACTACGTGATGTATTATTATTTCTACTTTATATTAGCAAAGATAATCTTTGCTAAAATCCCACCTGAAGAAGTTGTAATACAACGAAACCTAGGTCGTGGTAAAGAAATTAAAGAAAGTAGAAATAATACTACATCACGTAGTTTCATTTAATTGTGAATAATAATTTCCATTTAGAAAATTCTGAAATAAACACATGAAATAATGAAACAATTATTTGAAATAAATTGCTATGTAAAGTTACATTTAATTCAAGCGAAAGCTCTTTCATTCAACCTCAGTACTCTATAATATAGGCAGTTGGCCAACTAGTATAGTTTTGTTTAATATAAGTTTTATTTACATGTTATCTTTATAATGGCCAAATTCTTGAAAAAATTGTGAATATCCAGTTTCAAAGCGAGAGATGAAAACGAAGTAATTAATGTAAATCCGGGTATTTACTTCTTACGTTTGGTGTCCGAAAGTTATCAAGTCTCTAATAAGTTAAAGAGTAAAGTTTGTTATTCTGTATTTTGTCTTTAACATCGCATTAATAAGCATAAGGTGAACTTATTTCTACGAGTATATTTTTTTCTAGCCAGCCGTTGCTGAAGAATCCAAACAGTTAATTCCAAGATGAATTGCAAAAGCTCATGATAACTATAACGTTGATAACAACTCGTATAAATAAAAATATTTTAATAAACAACACATGTATTAACGTTTGTTAATAAACAAATATTAAGTTAAATTTTATCAAAAGAAAAATATCTCTTAATCCTTGCTTTTGCGTGAAAATCGTCTTAAATTATTTTACCGTCGTAGTTTACAATCTCCACTCGACAGGTTGTCAGATTATTACTTAGGAGAAGTATATTTAAATAAATTTTATACCCCACATTAAGTTTTAACGTTTCAGTAATGAATTAAATTTCAAATATATTAACAATACAAATACAAGTGGCAATTTCCTATAAATTTTAATTACCTGGATAGACAATTGGAAACAGGCAGAAAAATTAGCGGTTTTCCGAGTTGTGGAGTAACCATGGAGAGAATAATAAAATATTTTATTTATTTATGAAGGTATTAACCAAAGATGATATTTTATACTAACCGGAAAACATACATCGAAATGAATAATAAAATTAGGTTTTGTTATCACCAACAAAAGGAAAAAATTTGTATATTTGAATATTTATATGAAAGAGAAGCCTCATCATTAACTCCGTATTGAATGCTATTTTGGTAATTACTGACATCCTGTTTTATTATTCAAAGGTGTCAAAAAAATGGTTATGGGTAGCAGTCGGGGTAATGAAATTATTTGATATGCTTGAAATAGCAGTTAAAAGATATTACAGGTTTTTATATAGTTTATTGATTGATTTTGGTTGTTTGTGATTGTTGGTTGATTTTTTTAAGTTGCTGAATAAATAATTAACAAAGGACCGCCTGAAGAGACAAAGAAATAAGAAAGTCATATATATACTACAAACCGAGTATTTATTGTTTATTTTTATGTAATAATAACTAATGTTATCATTGTTTTAGACGCGTCTGTTATCCAGAGTGGCCCGATGGAATCACGAATCATTCGACGCACGAGTATATGTGAGTATAACAAATATATTTAATTTGCTTATTAGTTTATTAATCAATAGTTGTGAATATCTTACTTAGCGTGAACAATTTAAACTTGTATTGTATTTGATAAAAATATAACATTTAAGGTCTAATAAGCTTGCAAAATCTGATTAGCTTTTAAAAAGGGAATAGATAGTGATATTTGATTTTTATTATTTCTAGATAAATAAATTTAATTTTTATATTTTATATACACTACTTCAGATCTGACTCCTGAATCATCTTCCAAATAAATTCATTTCAAAATTATGGAGAATAATAGTCCAACATTTGGAAGAAATCTCAAGCGTATAACGATCGGCAAATATAACACAAATTCCACTAAGTTATAGCGGTAATCATTCAAGTATACGAGTATGTTCAAGAAGATGAAATGATCTTACATTCAAAAGTATTTCTATAATTATCTAAATCTAAGGTCTTCAAATCAGCATTGACACTGCAAATAGATCAGAGAATCTTTAATATTCTTTAACTTATTCTCTCCTAATATTTTTAATGAATCAAGTAATTAAGAAATAAGTAATAAAATGAAACATAATTAATCTTTCTCGTATGTAAAACAGCATTCCTTTGATGTTTGCGCTGTGAAAAATATTATTTTACTATGAAGTAATCAGAATCTCTATCTAAAGTAATCAACAATAATTCTGATATCGTTTTTCATTGTAAGGTTGTTAGCATAATAAAACAGTTATTTAAATGTGAATGTTATCTTAATGTTTACAGTAACACTAAAATTTCGCCTTCAAATGACTCGTATTTAAATTAATTTAAGAAATATACAAACGCCATCAGTATAAAATAAAACATTAAACGTGTTGGCGCTCCTTATGATAATAGACTTATATTTTCTCGGAAAGAAAATATTTTGGAGTTATGTGGAATGTAAGGAAGTGGAATTTCTTTTATTCACTAAATAACTAAAATGAAACAGAATAAAATACGCAGATTGTCAACAAGTACTTAATTTATAAATATTACTATTGTCAGCAGCAAGAGCACGCGTTTATGAGAAAGTGATTTGTGGAAATGAATATACAACAAAAAGGTTGGGTTAAATGACAAGAGCATTTATTTTTAACCTTTCTAGAATGGAATAACTAATAAAATATTTTAACTGAATAATCTACACATTTAGTAACATAGTATATTTAATCGCTATTTTATTAACCGGTGATAATAATTACCTGAAAAAAGTTTAATTGCCTTCATAATCATGTTCATATTTTCTATAGTAATAATGTAAGAGTTAAATAATGACAAACTGTTGGCACTGCTTTTATTTTCATAACAAAAATAAGGCATTAATAAATACACGACAAATTAATCGATATTGAACGATCGGAGGATTAATCGATATATCTATTGTCTTCAAAGCCCAAAAACTAATGTTTTTAATTGAAAAGTAGTATATAAAATTCTTAAAAATACGTTGCAATAATCCCATTGTTAGTAGGACAAACTTCACCGTCTGAATCGTTAAACCACACAATCCTACCGTGGGCAAAAGCTATTTGACGATATTTAACGATCATTAAATATTGTCAAATAGCTATTAATTTATCCTAAATGAACAAATGTATTTAAATTATAAGATGAATTGTAATATATATTTTAATGTATTTATATTAATTCGCGGTCATAGTATACAACAAAGTAACCAAAAAACGTTTTAAAGTATACGTGTAATATTAAACAAATTAAGATTAAGGAGGAATGAATTTTCAATTTACGAAATTTAAATATCTTATTGCGAATTATTTCAGTAATACTCACAAGAGTGAATTTGGTCGTTGAAGTGATATGTGTAGTTAGGTAATAAATCTATAGTTTAATAAGTATTTTATTTTTTGAAGACTTTTGTTGATAAATGACGACGTTGAAGTATATTATTACAAATAGTGGGATCATAGGCGACGTTACTCTGTCGCTCTTAGCTATTTGAGTCGCATTAATTTTATACATATTAAATCTAATTATGAAATTGAAGAATTTCTATATATAAAATATATCACGAAGTTTACAGGTTTGACTGACAACATTTTTTGTCAATGTTTTAAAGGTAAATATATTTTATTCACAATAAAATTGGGTAGAATAGTAGAATAGAGTGTACCAACACCAGCATACTTAAATTTATATATGCAATGTTCGAAAAACGAAGTATATATACAATCTTCTTCTATGCCTATTTTTGGCATATAGATAAAGAGTCTTAACAATTCTGCTAATACAAAAGTATGAAAAAAGTTGTACCATGTGCTGCACTGAGGTTATGATAATCATTCTACAAAAACAATAATTGAGTGTAGTGAAAATCACTCACACTCTGTTAAATAAAGAATTACGTATAAGTGCAGATCGGTGAAAGACAATTATTTCCTTTTTATTTTTTAATTACGGGAAAAGTTAAAACATTCACTTTTGATAATTACAAACAATACTCGGAATTTTATTTACACTTAAATTTAAGAATAAAAAAATTGAGTAAATAATTAGAGCTCCAATATATTAATGTGATTTTGAAACATTTATTCACAGTTACAACGTAGCGTTTATGATCCTGACATATTTCCTGCCAATAATTTCTATGACGTACACTTATGCCCGTGTGGGAATCGAGTTGTGGGGATCACAGTCCATCGGAGAGTGCACGCAGAGGCAAATGGATAATGTGAAGAGTAAACGAAGAGTGAGTGATTAAGTCCATTAATTTCTAATAAAGCTATGTATGTAAAAGAATATAACGACTAATTGACTGAACGATTTGTAAAGGTACAGACTAAATCGCTGGCTTTGGAAACCATAAAACCATAATCGCTGGCTTTGGAAACCATAAAAATATTTCTCAAATCACGTAATCGTCTACTCAAGGTGTCATTTTTAATTCCATCATTAAAAGGGTAAAATGGAGATTAAAAATCGACATGCCATGATAGGTGACACTTGCAATAAAAAGTATCCCGGGTATCGATTCAGCATAACAAATTAACGATGACTTGAGAAAACATGTCAACAAAGTGTTTGGTTATAATATTTTTGCAAAAATAAATAAAGACGTAGACATGTATGAAAGTAAACGGTGTAAAAATAGCAGATTCTCTAATTTCAGGTTCATAATCGCCTCCTCGCCGTTTTAGCTGTTAATTAAACTAGAAAATAGCCAAAGGCGACTTTTGACCGATATACATTATGAAAGTAACTTCAATTAATTGGATCGTCTACTGGAAACTACGCCTTCAGCCCTTAACAAACTATGTTAAGTAGATTTTGGCAGTTTTGCAAAAAACTTCTATATTCCAAAGTTAAGCACTTTAGAAAACAGCAAAGTTTACGTTTAAATAATTGTAGATCTGAAGGGAGGAAAACACGAGTCAATGAATGTCGATAGATGGCCAGGTGTTAGGAAAGATTACTCTCTGGGTATTGAACCCACGCAACATCCAAATAATAGTGGGATATAATATAAAAATATTGAATAGAGTAATCTACGTATGTTTGTTCATAAAACCTTGGAACCAGTATAATTTGAAATATTAAGAACAGTAAATGCTGCGGTATGTGCTACTTCCAATCTTCTTAGGAAACTAAAAGTTTTCTTCAAAATGATCAAACCTGATGTGCAACAATGAAAGAGATGCCGCGTTATGAATAGCCATTTATGTTGCGAGAGAATAAATGCTATATACATACCGGTAACATACGACGAGGGAATGATATATCAATTGGTAACCTATTGTTTCATTTTTAAATGAAATAATGAAACTAAAGAACAGTTTAAAACAAATCAAAAGAAATATTATTTCTCTTGATGGGTTTCTCATACCATAAGCACGAGCTTGTCCTGAATGTGGGCGTAATTATGATGTTGCTAATAAATTTAAAACAATAAAAATTACGTAATGACCTCAAAGTGAAATTTTAAGCTGTATACCGCAATACATACAATTTTAATCTTATATTTTAATAATTTTGCAGGGTAGAAAAAAAAAACAAAAAGGAGAAAAAAAAATAAGTTTTGGTCAGTAAACGTAAAATTAGTGAATTATGAGCAAAGTAATACCCGAAATTCATTTCAAAAAAAGAGCGTAGTATGGAATAAACATACTTCTATCAATATAGCAGGCGGCTCTTTGAATACGTTTGTCTGTTGCTGGTAGCTTGGCTAAGTGTGAAACCAATGTTTACCCAGACATTGCTGGATGATGCAACTAACATAACATAAAATAAAATATATGTTATTTAAAATCACTTTGAGGGCGCCTTTGATACAATTCTACTACTTCTCTAAATAACTGAGTTCAAATAATTAATCTACTAAATATTCAAACGGATCTACATGTCATCAAAGAGGATAAAGAGATAAACATTTTTAACAAGCTTTTTTTGACAGCTTTTTCTGCCATCAGATGTACGTGTCCGAACTATAAAAAAAACCAAGGTACTCAACTAAGACTCTAATACATTCTGATCATTCACACACCAACACACACGCACATACACACGTACTTACAGACACATACACACGCACGAACACACGCAAGTATGCACGCACGCAAGCACGCGCACACGCTCGCACGCACGCATGCACGAACGCATGCACGCACGTACGCAAGCACGTACGCATACACAAACACACATACACGCACGCGCACTCAAAAATACATGCACACGCATACATGCACATACGCATACATGCTCACACGCTCACACGCACGACATTCGCACACGTGCACACGTTCTCACATTCGTGAGCGCCCACGTACACACGCGTTGTCACACACACATACATGCACAGACACACACACAAACATACACATACACATATAAACACGCACACATACATACACACACACAAACATACACAAAACACAAACACACAACAAAAGCATTCGAATACCCTTGTGTTATCAATGTTATCCATATTTCACATTCCTCTTGACGTTGAAATGATATGAAGAACTGTGATTTACCAAGAAAGTTTATGAAAATAGTAGTGACAAAAAATTAGAAACATTGAAAAAACAAGTAGTGGATAAAATCCAAATTGTACTTCCTATTTTAACTTGCACACCCATGATCATTTTGGACAATTATGATTGACACCATTAAAATAAAATTAAATGTATTGAGGTCTTTTAATATTCAATAATTAAATTTGCCACTTATCACAGAATTAGGAAAAGTAAATTTTGTACTTTTATCCATAGTTTTATACCTTTACAGGGAGATTACTAAATTGGAACCCCTTAATATATAAACTTATTTTTTTTATTAAAAATTAGCTTTTATCTGCATTTTTGTTACCATGAGCTTATTTCTCATCTATTTTTAAGTTCATGTCATCAATTTATTTTTACAGAACTCTTAATTTATGACGGGTTAAAGATTTTTAAAAAAAATTAAAAAATTGGTGTTATTTGGTATATTTTGTTAATGTACTTAATACGAGTATGTGTGCCTTATGTCCCTCTAAAGTTTTTGTTCCAAAGCTTACTTCTGTAAGATATTAATATATATATATATATTACTTTGACAACTGGAAAAGAAAGCTATGGCTGGTCCATATCCATTAGCATACAAATTTGTTCAGTCACTTTCATCTGTTGCAAACCAAAGAAAACAAATGCACAGACTCACAAATGAACTGTCAGCAACTTTCAAATATTAATTTCATTTGTTAGGTCGGAAAGCTATAATCCATTTCTGAGAAACTTCTAGTTTTTAAAATCTCTTAAACATCATTAATAAGATGTATAAAAAATTGTTCCAAAAACTTCTATTCAACTAGCAATTGAGTTTTGACAAGTAGAGCATAAAGAGAATCTGAAAATTTTACAAAGAAAAATTAGAGTACTCTTGCTTCAATTGGTTAACAGCAACAGGCAAGTGAAACAATACACATAAATATCCACAATTAAATGAAACTACGTGATGTAGTATTATTTCTACTTTCTTTCATTTCTTTACCACGACCTAGATTTCGTTGTATTACAACATATTCAGGTGGGATATTAGCAAAGATCTTTGCTAATATCCCACCTGAAGATGTTGTAATACAACAAAACCTAGGTCGTGGTAAAGAAATTAGAAATAATACTACATCACATAGTTTCATTTAATTGTGAATAATGAATTTCTACAAAATTAACGCCAAATATATTCAACACATAAATATAGTGAACATGTACTTTTCTATCATATAGTCAAGCATTAGTTCCAAAGATTTGAAGAGGGAAGTCGTTATTTCTCTTGAAATCCTCATGCAGGGCAGTAAAATTTAGAAAAATGAAAAACCGTTATGGAAACGTATCGAGATTAAATTCACGTATGTAATATTAGAAGTATACTCATGCTTTCATAATGTAATAGAAAGACAAATACTACCTTTATAAAATGCCGCCATAATTATGAACGGCTTTTTGAGAAGTGACCACAAATTATATTATACTTAACTAAATTTCTCGCACTTGGAAATATATAAATTTTGCTATTCCATCCAATAATCGGTTTTTGTAATTATAATCTCGGATTAAATGTGATATTAAAGCGATTTTTTCTCTTTTTCTAGGTGGTAAAGATGATGATAGTAGTGGTGGTGATATTTGCCGTATGCTGGCTGCCATTCCATATCTACTTCATCATTACATCGTACTATCCGTATATCACGGAGGTCGAGTACATCAAAGAGGTGTACTTAGCTATATACTGGCTCGCAATGAGTAATTCTATGTACAATCCTATAATCTACTGCTGGATGAATTCCAAGTGAGTTTAAATATTAGCAACTATTATATAGATGATTTTTGTTTATGTAATTACGCGTAACGGAAAAAGAAATATAGTTGCAATAAAGCTAGGTTAATGGTCCGTCTAGAATCATATTAACAAATATCTTTTAAGTAATTTCGGTAAAATTGGAATACGGGAAAAAAACTGAAGTGTAAAAATTCTTCTTTACACAATATGACAATACTTTATTTTGTGCAGGTATACTCTTTAAATAGAAAACGTTTTTCTTTCAGCTTCATAAGCCTTAAATTCTACACTAATAGGATATCATTCATATTTACTTGGTTTTTATTAGGTTTCGTCGTGGATTCAGGCAATTCTTCTGGTGCTGTGGTGCACTGGAGGGCTACGGACTCTCGCGGAGACGGGCACTTGGTAGATCAGCTAGATCGAGGTCCGTCTCACCCAGCAGGAAAAATGGTGAGCGGAAAAATGATATGAAACGTTTTTAAATTTGAAAATATCAAGTCACCTTTAAAGATATGTGTATTTTAAACAGATTAGACCAAAATGAATTTTACTTTCTTAAT
The DNA here is from genome assembly GCA_039881145.1 of Druceiella hillmani. Taxonomy (NCBI): domain Eukaryota; kingdom Metazoa; phylum Arthropoda; class Insecta; order Lepidoptera; family Hepialidae; genus Druceiella; species Druceiella hillmani. The sequence goes on from JAYKKI010000070.1 coordinate 8,397,913, forward strand.
GGTCTAACATTCTCACGAATCAGAAATACTGACAAAATAAATGTGTATACTATCTCACTAGAGGCCAGTGATTAAAATTATTCATTTGGTTAAGTTTATTAAAATGCTTAAATAGTTTCACCTAATCATTCAAATTGTATTGTAGCAATTACATCAAATATTTTTGTAACATTTGATTTAGTATAAGCTAATGTATCTTACCATTTATTTGTATAGACGTATGCAATAATAAAAATAGCATAAATAAATTAATATATTTCAACGATGAACACTTTAAACTTAAAATATTATTTAAAATATTAAAATGAAATTTTTTGTTTTTTTTTTCACTTTTTGATCCATTGAAGAATTCTTTTCCATCACCCTTTTTGTTTCTATATAGTTTTTTATAATAATAATTATTAATTTATTTATACTTTATAACATTTATGTACATGCCAAGGACTATTAGATGGAACAGTAATTCCTTTAAATCAACCATAACACTTATATTTAAAAGTAACTTAGAAGTTATATGTAAAAGACTGATATCACAAAAAAATTAACAAAAAAAACGGTATACGTGTAATAAAAAATATTTGGACAGAAGGGTTGGTGAGAATGGAATGATAATGGGTGAGAATGGGATGATAATAACATAACTAAAGTTAGGACAATACAATGTTTTGAAATTATTTTTAAAGTGCACGAGAACGGGGCGTTTTCAGTGTAACACTTAGTGAATCCCATAATTAGTGGCGTAAAAAGTCAAGGTATGTTTGCAAAATAATAAATAATGTATAGGGATAAACCATATTTTCTAAAGTCAAACTCTATCAATATTTTACCTCAACTTTCTTTGAAGGTTATGTTCAAAGTGCGAGTCTCTCCGGAATGATTCATGTATATTGGATAATTAATATCCCATATTTAATTTACGAAATAAAACTGCTCTGTTGAGACTTTAGATATAAAACATGTTTTTAATTTAAATAGGTTAACGTGTAATCATTTTAAAAAAATGTTTTAAATAATTTTTACTTTAAAAATTTGAGCTTAAAAAGAAAATAGTGAGTTGCTCAAGAACCATTGATTGGTAAATTGAAAGGGTAGGGGAAGAGAGAAAAATGAAAAATACATAGGCGCTTCACAATGGTATTTTTATAAAATACCAGCTGCCACGACGCATACGTATTGTATATATAACGCACCTGGAACAGGTAATATATAACAGCAACTGTGACTCAATTTATGCGGAGATCAAAAATATTCGTGGATAAATAAAAAGACCTGTGTGAAAATCGTTGATAACGATTTTCTAGACTAAACGCTTGATCACAAGCGCTCGATCGCGGCAAAAAAAAGGTTATCATTGAACGTTTCGGCTAGTACCTACTGGAGTAAGTAAAGTGTAGGCGTATTAATGTAGTTAAAGTTTATAAGGTTGATATATTTTTTTAAGTCTTGACCGGAATACGTTTATGTTTCTATCAGAGTTAAAACATAGAAAACAGACATAGGAGATGTTCAGAAGGTATGTTGACTTAATGATATTAAATATCAGAATACAGATGTCAAAGATGGATGTTCAGCACGTAAATGGCTTTAGATTTGATGGGATTACGATATCCATCATTATTGTCTCAATAAATGGCAATTTTGGTTATTGTGTTAAAAGTTCATTCTATCAAATTATGTACTTATTTTTAGTTAACTACTATTGGCTGAAGAACGAAGAGGTGTTGTAAGTAAAACTTTAACAAATACATATTATGATGTAAGCGTTCTTTCTTATAAATTAAAAATTTTTTTTACGTATTAACACGTATAATTTTAACTTTTCATATCAAAGACTAACAGCAGGCAGTCTGGAATAAATACTCTCTCCTGACGTGATATTCTATCATAAAAACTAGACCTTAGTGTTGAAAATAATTGGTAAAAAACAAATGTTTTAATGATAAAAGAATTTAAAAAAGTAATACCTTAAATAATATACAGAATTAAATAATTTAAGTTCATTAATATTTTAAACAGAAAAAGAAAGGATTTCCATCATTTCACGTATGTTAATGGCCTTCTAAAAATAAGCGACTTTTTTAAAGAAAGTTTTTCAGCATATCCTTAGGAACTATATATAACTTTGAGTGACACTTGGGTAGAATTTGGAGACTACATATTTTGACAGATACTGATATAAATGATTCAACGTTCATTATTTGAAGGAAAACTCTTTTTCTTAAGTGTAAATCTTTGATAGACATTTTTTTATATTCTCTTCACTTTTCCAAAACGTGATAATTGAAAAAATGTGTCAGTAAGGAAACGTTTGAAGCTGAAACTTTCATTCTTTTAAATTGTAATTTGTGTTTACATTTGTGAGAATTTTCATTATAATTATTAGAATATAAATAATAAATATTAAAATTAATAACAGTTATCTAAGTTAATTGATACAAAAAAAAATTTCCTTAAAAAATTTTTAATAAGTGTTCTATGAGAATTGTGTAAATAAATACGAATTTTTAATATTTATACACTTTTCTTAAACATATATATCTGAAACTATTTTTTTATATAATTTTAACATCTGTCGAAAAATACCAGCAGCTTATGTAACTTACGCACAGAAATGTGATTTCATTTGAGTGATAAATTATTGTCCATAATATTTAATTCTTGATAAAATGAGTCAGTTTCAAAATATTTTAGGTTCCCGCACCTCATCGCCGTCATCTGAACACCTCTACCTGCCGAATGCACCGTTAGAGCTCTCAATGCTGTAGTCTAATAAATATAATTGTTATTCGTTATACTAAATATTCGCCATATACGACAACAGAGCAACTTCAGAATTTGTGATAGAAGAGTTTAAAAAAAAATCTTCAAACATTCCTATTCAAGGCACGCATCAAGTTTCACGTAAGCTTTTGAATTTGTTTTTATATCAACATTTCCACGACAAAATCACAAATTGTTCAGTTCATCGATTTATATAATTGTTATATGAATTCAATAAACCAAATCATTAAAAGTTAACGCTACAATAAGAAGAATAAATAATGTTCCAAAATAAAATATTTTTCTAATTTCCTTAGGTAAAATTATATCATATTTACTAGTAACATTGATACAAGAATTGTTCAAAAATTTTCTCTGCTTAAATTTTTAGTTACATTAGAAAAATTATATAGTATATCCAGATATCACTAATTTCTTGAGTTTTCAAAGGCAGATAAATATTATGACCAGTAGAAATCTAGTATATTATATTTTCAATAGAGGTAGTGGACAAATAAAATAGTCATATTTCTCATATATCGATATCAAACGAACTTTTAATCAAACAGACGACCACTTGTTATCATTTGAAATCACTCGAGTTGTTTTCAAAATTATTTCGCGCAACGGTTTACTTGCGTAATGCTAATAATAATAACTTTTATTACACTTCTCTTGTGTGATAAATTATTTAAAGTTTTGGATATATTTACACTGTAAATTCTTGATTTAATACAATACGTATTTAGGCGAATGGTCATGAAGTCAGGTGTAAATCTCACTCGGGGATTAAACCGGCGTAAATACACAGCAACGTTCAATTACATGTCGCAACAAAATAAAATATATCTGGTTAACTAATCAGCAAGATTAACTAAGTTAAATGGTAATCCATTTGAATAAAAAGTGGCAAAATTATAGCACATAAAACGGAAACTTCTGAAATCATTCTTATAAGTAAAATCACTGACGTTGCCGATATAATATGACTTTCCAATTTTTGTCAAACAAGTATTTAATAAAAAATGTATGTCTTAAATTTTTCTCAATCCTTGTTTGTTTGATTTTGAATTTGTTATTGTTTTAAATGTTATCATGCCCTTTAAAAGTAATAATTTCCTCTTTTCACAAATCAATTTTTTTTATTTTTATAAGTTCATATTTATTATCTGCGTATATGCGTATTTATACGTTTTAATACTCTGTTTAACTATAAGATGGTCTATATAAAGTGGGATTTTTGTATCTGTTTATGCTATTTTATTTACATATTTTTCAACTTATATGCTACCACAATTTACGCAGGAGTTTTCAAGATTTTTATGATGGCAGAATTTAATAATCAGTTCATCGTGATCTTAGCAACACTTACTTATTATAATATAAAAAACGTAGCTGACACCAATAATTGAAAATAAAATGTTCACTTGTGGTTCCAAATTCAAAATATGAGAAGTAGGTGAAAGACACAAATTAGTTGTCATAATACTGATTGTATGCTGGCTTCCAAGCAACCGGCTACCATAATTTCTCTAAGATTATAATTTTGTGGCAAAACAATCACAGAAATCGATCTTTTACTTGCTACCATAATTTCTTAAAGGTTACAATTATTGTGGAAAAACTATTACAGAAACCGAACTTTAGTAATGCCTTGTCTCCAATAGCATGTGGTTAAAGAAACAGGTTTCAGATTAAAATGCGTAATTCCACTAATATTTTGTTATCTATCGACTGCCTTTGCATTGATCGATAATACCATTTATAATATTATTTGACATACAATTGCGTAAACTGGCTATGTTTAAAAATAACATTATGTTAGAAGATATTTATATTAACACAGTAGGAAATTGATACACTTGTTTTGATGGTTATCAGAAAATGGCTATTTTAATGCCATCTTTTTTCCTACATAAGTTAAAATAAAATGCTTGGCTACTTGAATCCTATACATGTTTGGAGTAAGTATAAGTATAAAATCGCTGTAGTTAAACCGGAATTTAATAAGAACTACAGTCCTCTATTATATACAATAGGATAAAGACACAGAAATTTATTTAAAAAAACAAGTATATTACTTCTGGAATAAGCTCGATGAAATATAATTCAAAACATATTTCTATAAATGGATTGCATTACTATACTGAATTAACTTTAGCGAGGCACTAGATTTATTCTAGTACTATATGCAAGTTTATAAATACTAATAACACAAAGGTCAAAGTAAATAACAAGCGGATAAAATGGAAAAATTGGATTACCTAAAAGTAATTATATTAATAGAAAAACTATCAAACGTAAATAAAAGTTTATTTTACTGCAGTATTGCGAAACATACCTATTATATAAACAGATTGGTAATGATCAAATGACACTAATGTTATCAAATGATAACTATTATATAAACAGACTGATAATGATCATTGTAACATTAAAAAAATCCGGAGGCTGATTGAAGAAATAAATTACATAAAGAAAATAAAATATCAAATATTAACTCAATAACTTATGATGAAAAGGCATTTACAGATCATACAGAAGTTACAAAGATCGTACCAGTGAAGGTTGAAAGCTAGAAAATAAGCTACCAACGAATATGAAAAAGCGGGAAGAAGACTTTCCGTCAAATTTAACTATTTTTCAAATGTCAATCATATCTTTACGATAGATAACATTATGACGCAGAAAGGAAAAACTGTAAAAAATGAGGGAAAATTCCACGAAGAAAATTTTCTTATTTTTTAAAACCATATTTTATTATTGTATAGGATACACCATATATAGGATATACTATATTTATTTATTGTATAGGATCTTGTACTTTCTCTTCACAACTTAAGAAAGCTTCACATCAATATTTGAAGAAGGTGACATGGCGGACTTTAATAACTACAATTTTATTTCGTTGCTAAATGTTGTAAGCAAAATATTTGAGCAACGTGTGTAAAACAGTAGACTAGCCCAATTTTTACAATCAAAATTTACTCTGAGAGACGATTTGGTTTTAGGAGAAGAAGAGGAATGCACAATATTTCGAGGATAGTCAACCGAACGTATAGACGCAAGTGATAAATGCCTAGCTATGTTCCTGGATATTTCTGAACCATTCGACTCTATATGACAGGATCTTCTTTTGGAAAAAAATACAACATGTAGATTTTGATTATATTGACTTGATTTGGTAGCTACTTTAAAAATATGATAGAAGCCGTTGTTCGTTAAGACAGCACGGTCAGATTGCCATTCTTTTATATTTAAACAGATTACTTGACAAACGTAGGTTCAGAAGGCACTATAGTTACAGTTGTTGGTGATACAGCCCCACTATGATATGACAAAACGTGACATAGTTTGACCATCGAAGCTACTAGGATGGCCAGTTACCTAAACGCAAAGTTAAGACTTGGCTAAATGACAATCTACTGACATTAAATACCCAGAAACCAAGTACTGTATACGACGTACTTTACGACGTGCATTAGTAAACGACAGTAAATTACTGATCAAATTATAACGGTTCATGACATGAAGTGTAATTATTACACTCGAAAAAAAGCACATGCGACGTTAAATATTTAAGTGTTTACATTTATTGTTTATCACGGTAAAATGTTCATGTTGGCAAATTAGCTACAAAATTGAAGTGACAAATGTTTATTTTCAAAAACATACGCAACGTACTTGACTCATATACTATAACGACTATATATAACGGATTGCAATAATCGTCGCTGCCGAAACAGTAATTGATGCTTTCTTCAATGTACAGAAAATGATGATCTGAGTGCTCAATAAAAACTATATCGCTTCATCACTGGCTTATTACTGACGGATATTCCAGTATTTGATATTGAAAAAGTATATATTTGGCTCATGGTTATACATTTTTACAAAAATAAAAGTATAAGTGCGGTTCCTAAACCTACAGAATTCGAGCACGTTACCGTAGTGATGTGCTACGGGTCAATGCCACTACTACCTTTAGACATAGATATTATGCATTTCTGGCACCAAAAATTAACAATTTCTCTCTTCTAACCTCCCACAAATTAAACATACAATAGATATCTTACTTAAAATATTGGTTACCTTTTGGCTCCATGACATGCATAGATTGGATACCGAATGTCTTGTATCATTATCATTAATAGTAAATATTGCGCGGTAACACATTTGATTGTTTGATTTACAGCTTAAGTTTTTTTTCTGGTACGCGTGAGTATGCGCGCGCGCGTGTACATTCTTGTGTATATATATATATATACATAGGCATATTGATGTGTTATAGATACATGTATAATCACTATAATGAAAGACGACGACGCTTAATTCTATCAGTTCCAGGGTGTCGGATTAAGTATCATATTACTTAATACCAATACTTTAGAACTCATCTTATGGCTAGGTGGATGGCTATATCCAAACGATTCGCTGTTGACCCCTTAACCGTCTTACAAAAATATTGTAAAACATTGATTAATTAGATTTTTCAATAAAAAAAGTTCTCTCGTCGGACATACAAATGAAACTATGAAGTAAACATATATGCAAATATATGTTTCCTTCAGAGCCTCTGATTATTGTCACTTATATTTCCACATTTAGAAAAGCCTATTAATAATTTGGACTGAAAATTTAGAATAAATCATTTCTGACACTCACATATACGGAGTCGTGAGTTGACGGTATCTAAATAAATATAATCGAGAAATATAATAAACGAAGTTGAATGAAATGTTTAAGCCATTTAGAGTGATAGCATAATACTCTGTCGTCCATTATAAATTACCTAACTAGTAATCTATACATTTCCTAACTAGATAATTGAGAGTTATTTATATTTGTTATAGAACAAGAAATATGAATTATATCTTTTATCCAAATAAACCACGAACGTAGTTTTACCAGCTAAAATGAAAAATTAAAACACAGTTATCATGTCATATATATAAAAAATGTATAATAGAAATAAACCTCTGAGGTACATATTCGTAAAAAGTGGAAAATGTATCGCAATACCTTGAATATCAGTTCTTATTTAATTCACGTAGCTAAGTCATACCAGGAGTAATCAAAATGTCGGGAAAAAAATCGAGAATACGAATATCAAAAAACTTCAGTTCTACCCATTTTTTTTTACTTTATCAATAAAACTTACATTGCTAGGAACGATGCGTGTCACTTTGCATACGGGCTGCTCAAGTCCAGGTTCCTGACGGCGGCGTAGCACTCAGCACGGCAGCACGCTACTCTCCATGGCAGGAGCAGGCACGCCACAAGCTCAACCAGGCACACCACATGCTCACGCCCGTACCTGGATCTGAGGACGACCCGCTCACCGCCATCAGCTCTGACTCTCCACGACCCAGGAGACGAGCTTCGCGCAGTGAGCTTTTCCAAAATCGCCATGTTGTGAGTGTTCTTGTGAAAATTTTTCTAGTGACAAATCTATGAATTAAAATGAAGACTAAAAATAAAACAAAAAACTGCAACATATACTTTCTTGAATAATCATAATTGACATTTATATATCATTTAATGATTTACCCCCAACAATGCGGAGAGTGTTTTAATTTCAGGAAGTTGCTCGTCGTATTAAGAGGGATTTAAATTATTTTTTAACTATTGATGAAATTGTATCAACTGACTAAAGAAAATTATAATGTACTTGTAATATGAAACAAAATAATTCAGCTGATAACTAAACCTAAGTATATATTCTTTTTGTAATTGTAAATCTTCCTGAAACGAATTTTATATTAATTAAAGGCACTGCTAAGAAGTGCGCATTCATAACTTAAAATTAAGAAAATTTAAAATTTGGTGCAAGAGTTTATGGTGTTTGTTAACCAAATTGTCTCAGCAAAGAAAAGGGAACATATTTTATACTCATTTTTTATTTGGTGACAAAAGATTCAGTTGGTTGCCTCAATGGATAATTCAAAATCATTACCATAAGAAAAAAATGATTTAAAATATTCTGAGTTGGGATTAGTATTTATCATTCTAGTAAATGTAATTCAGAGCAGTAAACTTTTGTAAATTAAAAACATTAAAATTTCCAGTAAAAATGTTATGCATACAGTACATGTATTTCATACTTTTTTAAAATCGTAAAATAATATTATTTCATTTTATTTGTGTTACCGAATGATGAATTTGGAGTGAACATTTACGAGTAATATATATATTACTAGTTTTAATGTAGTGTGTTTGTTTAAAATTGTGTAGCAAAATTCTCAGAGTGAAGTAAAATAAAAACTTATTTATAATACCTTGAAGTTCCAAATTGCGTAAGTCTTATTGAGAGTGTTAATAGTAATAAATAAAGTTGGAATAAAAAAATAAATAATACTTAATTTGAAATAAAACGAACCACAGATAATGTGTAAGCAACGTTTAGAAAAAAGTAACTTACAAATGAAAAAAAATGTACAAATACTTAAATGCTGTGTTTAATTGATGCATGTTTAAGGTAACTTCGTTGTTGTAAGAGAAGCTGGCGTTATATTTTGCTGCTTTTTATGTGTCGATACAGCTTGATGAATTATTGTTATCAATTTGGTATCTATTTTATAATCTTAAATAGGTTTTGGAATCAATGAATAACTATTCTGATCTTCATCGTGTGTATTTGTGTTTAGATACGAGTTTAATTAAAATGTCACACCCATTTTTTTATAAACCAGATAACGAACAAAACTAAATAGTAATGCAAACCCTTCTATCATTTAAAAAGCAAAATATATTAAAGTACAAGCATTTTCATTGTGACCTACTTATATACTTGAAAAGGTTTAGATGTTGTAATAAACTTAATTTTGGTTTTAAAAAACGATTTTAATATTAAGATAAAAAAGGTGTTTATTGTGTGTGTGTATACATATATATATATATATATATATATATATATATATATATATATATATATATATATATATATATATATATATATATATATATATTATTTTGTACAGATTTAAGTTTTGCACAATAAAAGTTCTGCTTACATATATATGAATAAAAAATCATGTATTTTTAAAATTGTGTCAAACACAATTTGAAATCATTGTCACTAATAATTTAATCAATTGCAAAGAAATAGTAAAACATTTCATTAAGCGTGTTAAAATACGTGTAATGTGTGTTAAGAATAAAAGGATGTAATGCTCATTAACTCTATCTACGTAGGGTGAAATGAATCTTCTAGTTCGCTTTTAACGAATTAATTTAATTAACAAAAATATCAAATGTAAAAAAATAGAAATAAAATTTACAGGGAAATACTTACGCTTGTCCACGATATATTTATGGTAGACGTTATATAATTATATTTGTTCATGACATATGATAAATTTAGATAAAGAAATATATTAACCGGTACGATCCAAATAAATTTAAATAAGTTGATTTCATGTTAATAATTCCGCGTTTAGACTCCAAATCTCCTCTAAGGAGAACTATGTATAGTGTAAATATTTTAACTTAATATAGCATTTATTATAAATTGATCATATATGCTACTATTAGAAGACGGTTAATTGCGTATAGATATTTTCCATATTTTCATATATTGCATTTTATTTATCGCTCATCGTTCATCCAATGATCATCCAACTTCCAGTCTTTGAAATATCTACTTCGAGTATTCTGAATAAATTATTGGTCTAATCTTTTTCGCCTTCTTATATCATTCGCATTGGGTAGTTGAAAGCATGGGTGTCATTTATTTAACTTGTTGGAATCATCTCAACTAAATTTTTACAATCATTTTTTTTTTAATTCCATATATGATAATATTTTTACAAAACACACAATTTCGTGTATTTGTAAATGTATTTAATCCTATATTCCTATTGTGCTAGAATTTACTGGCACCGTTTTTAATAATGTGTAACCAATGAAAATTACACCGTTTCGTTTTATGTTTTATAACGTTTTCAAAATGACAAAATTATCTCGAAATTAGAGCAATTGAAGTATCATATTTGGATTTTTAACTTATGTAAAATATCGTATTTCAAAATATTTAATACGTTTCTAAATTAATCGATGATTTTCTGAATAAATAATTTCTAGAAAATATGCTCTATTTTTTTGGCTATAAATACGCATATTGTTGGTTAATTGTTATACCAAAACATAAGAGAAAACTAATTTGTAACACTTTTTTATCCGAATATAATCAGTATAATCGATTTCTATAAAATAATATTCGTATAGCTCAATATTTAAAGATTAATATGGAGAGTAGCGCATGTGTCGTTTTTGTGGTGCCGCACGGCGTCCAGTGTGCGCAACCCTTACGGAAACGTCAAAAAAGAGTATGGGAAAACGTCGAAATTTTTATTGATAATAATCTTCCTATTCGTGTTTATAAACCCAAGAAGCCCATTTGCAATACCAATTTTGGAATAGTTTTCATAATTATTTTTAAAAATTGACAAATATTATAGATGATGTAAATTAATATTAATATGTACCAAACAAAACATAATATTTTTGGTAACAGAAAATGATATTTATAAATTGGCTAACCTTGAACTAAAATAGGTATATTTTTAATATACCTATTTTATATATAATAAAATAGGTGCATTAAAATGATTTATTCTCATATAGAAATGGATTACGTTCATTAAGAATAAGTGATAATATTTTATTCATATCAACATGTAATTGTTATAAAAGCACTTCATGAGTTAATTTTGGCTTTTGAAAACGGGATATGAAAAGAACTGCTAATTAAATAAATTATGAATATTTGCGGATAAATTATATATGATAGGCTAAAGTATTAACTTTATTGTTACTTTAAAAATTAAGGAAAGAATGTCAAAATAGTTTGAACTTTTAATATAGTTTGAACAATTGGGTTATGACAAGTTGAAAGACGGTAAATATAATAACTGTTGCAGACCTGCTATTTGTGCTACTACGTGGTTACACACCTCATAGATTTACTTTAAATTTGCCCTAGACCCGGTCAGTTGTGACCTTTTATTTTATTAGGTGCAAGTTCTAATACGATGTAATAAAATGTAAATCTTATTAGATTCATTTAATTAATGTATTCGTAAATTACCGTGTTCGAAAATAATTACATTTAACAGCCATTAACGCAGTATTGTTATTATTAGTAGGAAATTCGAAGTTTGCTTATCTGTTTTGTAGCATCTTTACCATTTCATATGAGGGCAGAAAATATGCTTTTTATGTTTTATTTATGACTAGTTGAGGGAAGGGACAGTGCAGTAAGTGAAAATATAATGTTCGTAGGATAAACTCGCATAATAAATAATTCCGAAAAACAAATAATCAGCGGCAAAACAGTTTAAAGTATACCATTATTCACAAATATTGAAAATTGGCAAAACAATTTAAGGAACACAAGAAAATTCAAAGTAATTTGGTTTCATGGCATTCCACTTCAACTATAAAATATAGTTTGGCATTTAATTTTGTAAAAACGGTTAGTTGCACACCAAAAATACAAATTAGATTTCGACCAATAAGCCACTGTCAATGGGTATCTGAAATGTTGTTGCTGTAGCATTAAAACTGTGTTTCATACCATTACTATATAATCATTTATAAATACATCATAAAATCCAGCTTGCACCAATCATAGTACAATTGAGTAATAAACTAAAAATTCGAGACTTTTAGTTCCGATCTACAAGTAGCATTTTTCATAAGTGTGTTGTAATTAATGTATCATAATGTTACGTTAGAAAAGCACATAATGTTATATATATATATATATATATATATATATATATATATATATATATATATATATATATATATATTTGAATATAATATAAATAAATTAAAATTCTGAAATTAATTACTTTTGTTTCTTTTATTCCTTATTTCTAATATAGCATTTCTTTAAAAAATATTTTTTTGAATACTTGTAAAATCTGAAGCTACATTTTATTTATTTAAATCTATGTATTTACATTTTTTCAAAAGAACTTAACACAAGACGATAATCTAAGTTCCGCGACTTCATCCTGATGGAATATATTAAAAGTGCATTTTGTTTCTTCCTATATTCCTGGTTTTTCTCTTTGTCTGCAGGATGATCAAACCGTCAAGTGATCTAACTATGAAGTACGCCATATATAATTGGCCACAGACAAAACAGATATTCCTGATACCCGCGTCGGCTAATTCCGAACTCTCTCTTTGTGTTTTATTTATAGTCATAACATTGGGAACGTTTTCGGGTAATTGTGGACGCTCAAACTCAAAATTTATGGAATAATCTTGCTATGGTTACACTTTTGTACTAAGATTTCACCTGCAACCTGGTATCTTTCTAATTTTATGGTCAAAATTTCGAAGACTTTGACTGCAATAATAAGCTTTATGTGCTAATAGAAAAAAAATAGTAGCGTATCATTTGGTGAGGAAAACAGAATATGTATCATTCCTTATTTCAACTCCTTGGTAGATGAAATTGGATAATCCCTATAATAGGTGTCTATTAAATTTTAAATTTAACGAACTTACACGCCTGTAATTTTAAAATTGAAAAAAAAGCCTCCGGTACAAAATTTCATTCAATATTTCAGAAGACAAATTTTCAAAATTGTCAAAATTTCATTCAAATTTTCATTCAATATAACAACCATTTAAAATGGATTCTTTAACTTTAATTCTTGCTGAAAAATATTTGTTTCTTAAATCGGCGGGATCCCGCTAAACGGTTTGGATATACGGTTATAGATGTTTTTTTCTGTTCAAAAGTTTACGGTAAGCGCACATAGTATTTTAATGCTATTTAATTTTCAACGTAGCTACAGCTCTGGTAATCTGCATCAATTGAAATTTAAAAAATTGTGAGTAAATGGTTATGTTATAATCGGTATATACACTTATAGTAGTATATGATATACTTCTACAAATCCAAAAAAATATGCAAAACATTTACTCATGCTGCACTCTGGAGGAACTTTCTGTTATTTTATAAATAAATAGTTAATTTATTATGAAAAATTGTTTTTTATTTATTTCCGCATTGTACTCTTCGTTACTTACTTTATGATGTATTTTATAAGCGATTAATAAAAATCTCATAATCGATATATATATATATATATATATATATATATATATATATATATATATATATATATATATATATATATATATATATATATTTATATATGGGTGTGTGTGTGTTTATGGAATAAGTAATAAAAAAAGATAAGTTTTAACACATGTTTTTTATGTAAAAAAATATGCATGAGTAATGAATAAATGTATGAACAAAAAACCAGCGAAGCGGATATTTGCTGGTAGTATTATATATTAAATACTGAAATTATAATGGTCTTTTTAATACAAAACTCGAAATATATTCTAAATATCCATAAATTCTACATGCAAGTGATATAAAAATATCATTGCTACAGAAAGAAAAGTGCAAAATGAAAAGGTTTATTGGAAATTTATTTTACTACGTCGAATTATATACGGAAATTCGCGATTTTTAAAAAAAATTTAATCGTGATCGTCTAAAGAATTAAAGTTAGGTCCCGATATGTTATTTCTTAAATCGTGCTTGGCAGTTCAATAATAGAATTATAAAGAACAATGGTTTCCATATTTAATAAACGCTAAAAATATTCAATCGAAACTATGATAAAAAAAAGATAATTTGAAATGGTTCTTACTTACTCGCTTAAATTTGAATTTGCACTTTTACTTATAATTTTTCCCATCACGTATTTTTACATAGAAAATTTATGTTACTAATATACATCTTTATTTAATTAACTTCCAAACATCTTTCGATATCGATTCGTCACCACCCACCCAGCCTGACATAACGCAATCTTATTCAACCCGGCACGACATAACACAACATAGACAAGTTTGACCCAAAAAAAAACAATAAGCTAGCATAACTCAACCCAAATCAACATAACTCAATGCAATCTAACATAACACAATCCAACACAGCGTTACTCAACAAACCAAACAACCCATTTCCCCCCCGCAACTCAAACCAATAAAGTCCAGCCCGACCTAGCATAACCCAACCCAACTTAACCCAAGATGATGTAGCTCAATATATTCAAACACAACCTAACGTAATCAGAAAATAATCCGTATAGGTATTTAAATAAGCAATCTGAAAGCAGGATGGCAGACATCGTCATTGCTCGTCTTAAGCCCACATAATTTTACGATAATGCATGTATTCGACATAACTTAGTTTTTACCTCAATTTATTTAAATATGTGTCGACAACTGTAATCGAATTAATTTGGTAGGTTTAGTATTAAGTTATATAAATTTAGTTTTTACGTACTTTGCATTTTTACAATTGCATGGTTGGTTTATTATAGTTATTTAAGAAGCGATGATTTGACAGAATATAAAAGTGCCATCGCCGTTGTATGTTGGACTGATCACAAAGCACATGGCATTTGATTGCGCTGTGCACTGCGGAGATCCAGGTCCGGGTTCCCGGTTGCTTGTTGAGCGGAGCTGGACTTGTGTTCTGGTTGGCTGTAAGAGGTCGCCTTTGTAGCAAAAAGTTGGCCATATATATCTAGTAGACATTAAAGTGCACAAATAAATAAATAAAAATGATGGAGCACAAAAATATTGTTTAGACATTTTTGTCTGGTTGTCTTTTTGTGCACGTATCAAGTAAAAACTTTTAACGGATTCGATTGGTGTTTTCATAAAAGTGCCTGGATCGACTAAAAGCAACATCTAGTTTTTATTTTATCGCAATTTGTACACTCCATTAGAATATATACACAATTAATATTTTCAAAATTTATTTACGTTGCATTAGTAAAACGACAACATGTGCCAAGCTACGCAACGTTTTAATAATGACACAACTATATTGTGTACCTCTATACATCAATATAATTATCTCACAAAAGGAGAAAGCAGATACAACTTATGACGTAATATGTAAATTTTGTACTACGTAGACTATTCTAACCTTAGGACATCCAGATATTAATATGTATCGAGTATTGATCCATATAAATATTAATGGGAATGATTACGTTATACAAAATAATAGTGATATTTTACCAACAGGAATGGGAAAAGTTGAAAAGTAAATATAATTATAATTGGATATAATGAAATGGCACCAGAGGTTGAATAATATCAATAATAATTTACATAATAATTGTAAAAAAAATACAGGTTTACACAATTGCTTACTTTTAGGCGTATTGAATAATAATAATAATAACGATGAACAAAGTAAGAGAAATAATTTAGGATTAAAAATGGAAAAGTGTAAAAAATAATCATGCCAAGAGTATGGCAACACAAACAATAATTTAATTCAATAATCATAATTCAAAATCAACATTATTTCATTATTTTTATGAAGAAATTTACTGTAGAAAGGTGAAAGAGCACGGAGATACGGATCAATCTCCCGGGCATACAAAATTACAATTGACTCACAATGTACCGGTTGTGACAGATACTATACAGCACTGTTACTTCCAATTTAACATGCCTTCTTTATGGTGTGCTGCATTTGAATAGCAAAATTGGCTTCGTATAGTAACTTTTTGAGGTTTTAAAGCGGCAAAATTTCCAGGCAAAAAGTAGCAACAATTTCGGATCGCAATAGCATACACTAATTGAATTCGAACAAAATTTGTGTAAAAGATGCAACAGGTTCTTATCTCCCTAAAGGATTTAGCAGTTCTCAACACTAAACCTAGCAATGCAAACGCCAGTGTGGTAATTTGTTCCACGTAACAGTCAAAGTATAACATAGAATAACAAATATTACAGATATGGAAATTGACTATATTTTTATTGGCACTGCAGTAAGCTTCAAGCCTATTAAGAACTTCCTAAAAGTGAATGTAATCGATGATGTCTTTTATTTTCAGAATCTTTAGATTTTTAAATAGCTGGAGCAGTTGTTATTATCATTAATAAAAATTACAAATATATAAACTATATGGTGCTATGTATATTGATGAAATTAGTGTGAGCAGAAGTGAAGTGTGAAAAGAGGGCGGAGGAAGGGAGGAGGGTAATCAACACTAATGAGGACAGAGGCATGAGGACAGATGTAATTGTCAACCGTCTTCCGCACCTAAAACTTTTCGACAATTTATTTATTTGTTATAAGCTTATAAGCTATATGTGTATTTAAATTTTTTAAAGTTTTAATTGGTTATCAATATTTATAATTTAGTTACTTAATTAAGTTTGGGAGTAGGCTGCATGAATTTAAATGTTACCTACTTTATTGCCTTTTCATATAACAAAACTGCAGAATTGGGGCACGCACATCAATTTTACAATTTTATTGTCGATTTTTGC
Organism: Druceiella hillmani; assembly: GCA_039881145.1. Lineage (NCBI taxonomy): Eukaryota > Metazoa > Arthropoda > Insecta > Lepidoptera > Hepialidae > Druceiella > Druceiella hillmani. The sequence continues at coordinate 8,415,016 of JAYKKI010000070.1, forward strand.
GAAAATAATGGTTGATGGGAAAATAACACAAGTAATAAGACGCAGAAATATGTTTTTAAATGTTTAGGGTGAATGTGTTTATTTGTTTGCGCGTCGTGTAAGAGTAACTAAAATAATTTCGATGAAGTTATTGCAATTTACCAATTGGTAAAAGAAAGACGTTGCAAATTTACATTTAAACACAAAGTACATTGATTTGAAAAAACTTTTCTAATTATTATAATATATAGCATTACCTTCCTTAATCTTGTACTTAGTTTAGTATGATAGTTTTTGAAGTTAACTATAAGAATAGACGCAACTAAAATAATATGAACATAACTCACATGAAAACATTTTAGAAATGTTAATCTTACTTTATACGACGTGCTCGTACTTATATGGCCTTGTATATCATTTACAGTCATTTTAATACAGTAAATTCCTCAACATACTATAAAATTTCCCACCATTGTTGTAGTTTTTCAGTAAACTTTTAGTAATTCTATTTTTTACTTGGATTTATTAAAAAATTACAATTGTAAAAAATAATTTTATAACTCGTTTTTTAAATTATTCACAAAATTCTTCATAAATTTTATTTACTCCATTATTTGCTACCTCTAAAATTTGCCTGTTAATATTTTTGAGTGCTATTGACATAGAATGTGCTTTTTTTCCGGTATGAAATCATGAAATATTTAACAACTTTTCATTATTCTAATATAAAGGTTTCTTCTTGATGTTATCCCATTCTTAAATATTAACCTTTCTTCCAATTTTCAATTTCAACCCCAATGTAATCTTTGATCAAAATATGGTTCATATATAGATATATAGATATAGACCATCGATATTTTCCTTTAAACTGTGTTTCTCTTGTGAAATAATCTTCTTAGTAATTTTTATATATTAATAAGACAATATTGAACATTCATTTCTTGATTTGATTACCAGCCTAGGAAACTACTCACACTGTCATACAAATCGTGCAGGTAACGAATTTGTGGTTTACCTATTTTATATTGAAGTAAGTGTTTTTGGGTAGGCTGTTTATATATGAGATATGAAAGCACCAAATCATATTTCATTTGAGGTCTAAAATAGAATAGCTCAAAGAAGCACATAGTGTTGTTTCTTGGTAATATATATCCTGAAATATTGTCGGTTCTGAATACTTGGCTAATAATATACATGTTCGTAACTTCCTCTATTTTTACCATGACAGTGAAATAATTTAGAAGTGAAGTTCTTTCTCTTGTCTAGTAGGTTCTTGAGTAAAATATTAATTTAATATGAGTTGACAGATTCAACATTCAAGACATAATTTTCAAATTCTTGTAGAGTAATTTACACCAAGTCTACTATTAATTAAAATATTATCTTGGCAAGAAACCACAGTATCACATATTTATATTTTACCTTTATAAGTGATTTAAACATTCATCACTAGTCTCGTATCTGTCTCTTGTGTTTTATGCTTATTTGTGATATTAAATATTTATTCATTTAAATAAATAGGCAACGCCCTTTTTAAATGATGTCGTCTTTCACCTTTCTTGTGATATAATAATGTGCTTATGGTAAACTAGACAATGGTAAAAATTCTCTACTCACATCACACATCATTATTGTTGTAATGTTTAGAACTAAAGCTCTTCTGTAAAACGCTCCTAATACATTAATCTACGGAGATGGACTCGAATAATGTATTGCGAACCGCAGAATATCTAAATACACAATTTATTTAGTTATGTATGACTAATAATTTCTTTTATGTTTACATTTATTGGTCGATTAAAACATAAAAATTTGGTCAAATAACTTTAATAATTAAATCAAAGCAGTTTACTCATATTCCCAAAAATTAGGTTTCTTCAATTTAAATTGTTGACAATTGCCGAAAGCATAAAAATTGGAATTGAATTATTAATTCCTGCGGCTTAGATGGGAAACTATAAGAGGTTTTTAAAAGAGAATTTTCATCCGGTAGTTAATAAGTTTTTATGGAATGGAAGAAGTAGTCACAACAAAGTGAAATAACTTCGGATGTTTCTCTACATTTAACTATTTCCAAGAGATAAATACAGAATCCTTACAAAACATAATTTGTTTTCATAATAAAATTAATGGTTTATTGTATTTATTATTATGCCTGAAATTTAAGACTTTAGTAATATTTTTATACAATCTCATCGTTTGTGAGAACTATTGAATATGATCATAAAATATATATATATTGCTTCGATGTTCCCAAACATTTAGCTGTTTTAATGTGGTTGAGTACAACGATTGGTTTATAGTTAGCGGAAAACATATTTCAAAAATTCCTCCAAATATTTGAACTAGAAACAAAACATTCATTACTATCAGTTTGTATAAAAACATTTTTTTTAATTATTTGTGCTTAAATAATAAAAAAGATATATTTATAATTAAATTCCTAGGTCATAAAACGAACATCGCATGAAATGTCTGTAGGAACCTTCATTACTAAAGTAACGGTAAGATAGCTGCTGATCGATAATATTTGTTTTACTTACTCAGAAAATGGTTTATAAAATGTCTTTCATTTTTAGATTAGATAAAAATATATAAAATGTTTACAATTTTTTACGACAATATTATTATAATTTTCAGAAATAAAGCTCTTAAGTAAATTACTCTTTTGAGATTTGTAATATATTGCATGACTCTAGGGTGATAGAAAAAATATACCAACAATGAAAGTTTTGAACCAACAATGAAACATTTAAAGAAATACCCAGAAAAAAAACGATAATGTTGAAATTAGGTTATATCCTCCAATATACGTAATATATTTACAAAGAGAAGCAAGGGTATCACTGACTACGGCAACTGTAAATACACTATACCATGTTGTCAGTGAGCATACATCTATATTATTTAAACGAAAGACACTGGAATGCAATTAAAATAAAATTAAATATGTAAAAGAAACTACTTTGATTGCACTACTTGCCAAATGCAGATACCACTAATTTAATAGGCATTGATAACTAAAATGCTATAAGTATAGCGACGCAGACCTTGGAAATATACCAAAATCAAATGCTCAGTAACCTAATATTCATTTCTCAAGAATGGAGTCGCTGTCACCCGGTCCAGTCAGCTACAGCAAAGAGCGGTCCAGTCTGGACACATGATCAGCGTTGACAACAGTTCTTGCGGCCACTAGGAAGGCGATATGATTGATACAGTGTATTGTGTAATTTAAAAGCTAGTTTAATAAAAAAAACTGTTTGTGAACATTGATAACTAAAATGCTATAAGTATAATGAAAAATGGTGAGTTTAACATAATTTACAAAATATATAGAAATTCAATACAAATTTTGACAGAACTTTTTCATTATATACTATGGATTTCATATGCGAACCGATTCTTAATAGGCTAATATATTCATATGGATTTTACCTATAACTAAATTCAAACTTATAAAAGAAGATTGTAATGTTAGAGTTACATACAATTATTAAGACTTTGTTCCAGGTGATAATTGTTAATTTGATCTTAATACTTTTTTAATTGTTCAGTTTCACCCGTAATTGAAATTATGTTGTGTAGATTATTGTTAATTAGTAATTCTTAATTCACCAACATTAATGTGTTAACTCTAACCTATGTCATTCATTCTGAACATACATTTTCTAATTTCAAATGAAATTGTTTATTGTATCAACCGTAAACTTTTGATCTGTTAAAATAATATGAGTACATTTACATGTAAAATGTTATGTCGTGTCTGTACTGTTATTTAGTGTTAAGAAAGTTGTTTAATTCTACCAATCTGTCAATATATATTTTAAAATTTGTAATTGATATTTGAAATGTAGTAGATAAATTAAGGTAAAAGCAGATACATATCTTTATAAATTTGGAATAGAATAAGATTTATTGTATAAATTTTACTCGATGTACACTGAATCCAAAATAAGGATAATCGTGTATGTTTAGTCTAATATAAATTGATACATGACATGTAAATGTCAGACATATTTCAGCGTAAACACGAAATAGAGTACCATGTCTAAAAGTAAAAAGTATAAAGTTAAAATATAAATTTGTTTTGCATAAAAAAGCACACCTGTTAGGATATTTCTACTTAAATTGGGGTGTTAAAATATTAAGATATGGTAATACTGCCTCTCCTATGTAATCCTAATAGTCTACGGTGGATGAAATATTAACCGTAACTATCAAGAGTTGCAGTGGCTATTTGTCCGGATTACTCATCAAGGAATATGTCAATAATTACCGACGTGTAACAATCGACAACATTTACAATGATATTACATAATAAATATAATTACGAGTGTATTTGTGTTATTGCTTATTTTCTTAGGAATAACTAAATCACATCTTGTGTTTAGTATAAATTATCCATAGAACAAAAACTATGTTCAGCGTATATGCAACATTACGTATTTGGTAATGGTGATTTATCCATCAAATCGTGTCACCTTGATATATTTATTTAAAGATTTATGTTACTGATACTTTTCGGAGAAATTTATTTAAAGTTTTATTCTAACGATACAAATATCTGCAGACTTATTTTATATACGAAAGTAACAGAGTGTGAATTTTTTTTTAAAAAAGTACAAATGACGTTTTTAGGTTAAAAGAACTAAAAGAAGAGAAATGAGCAATAACAACTGTATAGTTGTTATTGCTCATTTCTCTTCTTCTGTTATTGTATAAATGATTGCAGTAAAATAAAAAAGTAAATGTTACTTCCAATAATCCCGTACATTCTTTAAAGAACTCAGTCAGCATTTATTTAAAAGTTTAGCATGATGCCTATTCTAATAAATACAAAAACAGATAAACAGATGAAGAAATAAGCAAGTACGAAAATGACAAAAATAATTAATTTGTGTATTAGTTTTGTTATGTGTTTCTAAACATTTTTCCGTAAATATCTTCAATATATATAGAAGTTAATTCTACAGTTTTATTCAATGAATAGAAATAGTGGAAAAATAATCGTAATTAATCCGAATCTATTATGAAAGATAAATAATTGCGAAAAAGAAATTTCGATAGGAATTATTGTTAAACTTATCTTTCATAAAAAAATAGTGAGGGGACCTTGTAACTGTCCAAAATAACGTTTAGAATAGCTACTAACACTTCTTTTAATTAAATAAAGGTAAATATTGCAAAACTTGTTTTCATTGGAGTTAACTTGATCCATTTAATATTATATCATTGAAAGCAAAGTGAATTGTTCTTCTTTTCTGCGTACAAAAAACTAAATGATTATTTAAATATGAAAAATAAAATTGAAATTTTTCATTATTTTCTTCAAATTTCTTAATACAGGCCCTTGACAACTTGGAAACTTTTGAATGTTAGGTGACTTTGTGTTTGGTCACCCGATGAATATGAGTTATCAAACGAATACATGTCATTAGATTCTGAGGATAAATGAATTTATAACTATTTTGTTCACTCAATTATTAATTTTGTTTTGTATTATAGCTCAGGCAACAAACGAAGTCATAAGCGATGACTGTAATTGATTGCATGAATAATTTCTTTCGCAGATACATTTTAATACAATGTATGAATTAGAAATAAAGTAATAGGATTGAGTGTACACAAAAGTAATGTGATAAAAATTATCATCAGAGCAGTGTTAAAGATACTATCAGAAGATTATAAAAATCGAATGAACTTCTTCGATGACTGTCTCGATTTCTGTGATTTACATGCCCACAATTATAATAAATATATCAAACTATCTTCAATCCAAGTATTGATTTTTCTTTGGTAAACTATGCGACCACCACCGCGAGATATATTTGATTCGTCAGAAAATAGATAACATTTCATTGCACTACAGACTTCTTCATTGCACTACAGATTAACTGAGTTTAAATACAAATGTATTATACTAATTACAAATATGTCAAAGTTAATAAAATATTCGGTCTTTCCTTGGTTAAATTTTCCCAGAACCTATCCTGTATGGAATCGGTCAACAAGAATTTATTGCCGTCGATTAGTTTATTATTGTAAATTCTCTTAATTTTTAAAAAGAAATTAATTATTTTTTCTCGTACGGCATATTATAAAGCAACTTAAAAACCGCTGACAAATCTTGCAAATAAATTTACATCAACGCCGGAAATGTCATCCAAGTGATTGATTCCGTGTTCAAAATGTTATGGATCACGTTAAATATCCAACGTTTGGTTATTTGGCCGATTACCTGTTTCTGCAAGACGGAAAATTTTTGGAGAATTGCAGGAAATTCATATTAATTTTCACGTCTAATTTAGTCATCAATCAAATTATCCTGCCATTTCCATACAAAAATATGTCACTTCTTACTGTATGATGTTCGGAGTTTATTGGAATTAATTTTCTGCATAAAAAATGAGATTTTTCTTTAAAAGAAAAGGAAATTTTTCTTTTTAATAATTGATTAAATAATTTGTTAGATATTTAATAAGTACTGTTAAAAGCAAAAATTGGTAAAATTTTAATTCATAAAATGAAATACGTACTAACTTCCACTCCACAATAATTTTTCCATGTTCCATTTATTCATCACTCTAAAGATGTCAGATTACTTCAAATTTTTTATTGTTTCACTTAATTAAGATATTTATTACGCTAAAAAGTTAGTTCCGATTTATTTTTTTTATTTTCGAATTTTCCCTTAATTTCTTTTTAGAATAGGTTAACATAATATTATGAATGAATGATTTGACGAAAAAAAGGCGGGCCGTTGCAGATCTGCGAATGGGGAGTGGAGAGAGAGGTGGAAATATTTACTATCCAAATCCGATAATTCTAAACGAATAATACTAATAAACTCCAAGTTCCAAATTTTGCTGTTGCCGTACATTTTTCCAGTAATGGTTATATTAATAAGAAGTATTTGTTGTAAAAGATAATGTACTATAATACACAATACTATTGACATTAATTTGCTCAAATGTTTTTTGTTCAACCTCGGGTGCTTATGGTTAAAAATCGTTTTTATAATCTACTGCTCTTACAGGTGATATGATGGTTCAACTAGAATAATATACGCCGTAAACATTAAAATTGTATAGGATAAAAATTACAGTGATCCTGTCTTAACTTAGTAGGTATTTTATACTTTCTTTGTAGACTGTCCAATTCATGTAAATGTTGTCCATTGTACCATGAGAGCATTCAAATTGAGGAGTTAGAAGCCGCGTTGGAAAAAGGGGGATATTCTTCAATTATATATTTTCAATTATTTATTATTCTCCAATATATTTGTCAATATCTATATCATCTATATTATCTATCCTCGAATCCCTGGAATCATAATATTGCATTATCTACAGAGACAGAGAGCAATGAAAGCTGCATTTTGTTGTATGCAGCGTGTGGCTTCTGCTACAGAATGACCGGATTGACATTTAGTAAGCAAGCAGTGACAAAAGTGAGTTTCAACGTCATCCATATTTTCCGGTATCGATACTTCAATAGTCAAACTATAAATGATAATGAAAAACGTGGCATTTTATTTATGTTCACTTGAACGTAGAATGTTTAAGTTTTTAGAAAATTCTAGAAATATTTTTCAAACGCTCATTACTTATTGTTAAACATATTACTAATATTAGCAAAGTTACTCGAAATTCTATCCTTAAAGAATAAATCTCCTATAGATGTAATTGGTTGGTTTGTTTTAAATAAAGAATTTGAGTTAGTTATAATAATACTTGTAAATCTGACACTCTTTTATTTGCATAATTTTAGCAGTTTTTTGATTATTTTTTTTGATAAGAAAACAATTTACCCCTTCTAACTTTTAAGTATTTTTCAAATTGGAAGCAATGAGGTAAAATATTAAAACGTTTCCAGAAAGATAATATTACGAAACTTTCTTGAAGTAATTATCTCAGACCAAACTAATTTCAATATTGCTACACCTTTAGTATAAGAGAAAAGCGGCCTTATTTTTTTTTAATAATATTCGAAGATAATTATTTTTCACAGCAAAATTACATTCCAGTACGGAGAACTGTTGACAAGGATAAAAGGAGAATATATATCATGGCACTCAATTTTGTGAATATTAATGGAATACGTATGTTAATGGAGTAATTATAAATAATCAGATATTTTTTTGTGATATCTATTTAATTTCTTCTATCGCTAATAAAAAAACTAATTTACTATTTATCTTTCATTTCTTCGATGCATTTTATTATTAAAATATTTAAGCTTAAATTTCATCCGCAATATGTGGAATATATTTTTTATCATTAATACATTCTATGTTGTATTAATCTATTAAAACACATTTCTTCATTTGTTTTTTCTTTGTTAAAAATTCGTAATCAAAATATTATTTTCATCTTTATTAAGGTTAGTATCCTTAAGACAATAAGATTATAGCTTCACACTATTTTTTATTCGACTTTATCATAGAAAATGTGCAACGTATTAATTTCATAGAGAAATATACTTAAAATGCACAATCATACGGGTATAAATATAGTACTTTTTTAACGGGAAAGTATTCCATTATTAGTAATTCCATTAAAATTTAAATGAAAAGTGATTCCATTAAAATATATTAACATTTGCATTTTTGCAAGGATTCGGGGATATACATAGATAACACTTATTAGACATTCAAATCGTCAAAGTCCGTAAGCCATACAATCATTTAATAAACCACGTTACCAACAATGAGATAATATTATTAAGAAGATAAATCAATGGTTCTCTTTCTAGTATGTGAGAGAAATCCTTCGAATCTTACAAAATTTCTGAGAATTACCTCAAACCTCAAAGATTATCCATCTTTGAAGTGTTCGCATCATGAAGTATAAATAGAATGTGAATATATTCCAAATGAACTCGATGTAGACGGTTAAAGAAGATTGATTCCAAAAAATTAGAGGAAGTATTTACCCAATTGCAAACAGCATTTCTTATTACGTCACAATTTTATTTCGAATATTCCTCTCAAATTTACTTAATATTAAATTCGTTTTCACGTCGATCAAGAGGTATATTATGTCATTTGAATTCTCCCAAAGAAGCAAAACTTAATTACTTAGAACTTTAATTAATAGGTTATTTTAATTTTTGAAACAAGATTATTTTATTATTAAAGTAATGTAAGCCACCCTCTGGATCGTAATTGGGTGCAAAAAAAAATAACGAACTCGCTAGCAGAACCCCATTGACAGATTCGAATGTGACATGTAATTGGGGAAAAAAAATGTCAGGAAAAGCTATTACCGAACATATACCCCAGCGGGTGTGTGACAAGAAAAATAATGAGTGGAGGAAAATTTGAAATTTTCCTGTTTCGGGCTAATTTATCAACTAAGGATGGCGGAAGTAAATACATTTTCATGCCATCAATCTGTTAAATAAACTTCAGTATGCGTTTGAAATGACCGACTTATACTCAAGACAAAATAATTTATTAAATGTTCTTAGGTAAAGTAGGAATAAATTTATTGGTAAGAAGCATGTGATTGCAGTAGGAAAATCTTGTCGCCTAAACTTTTGAAGTGATTTAAAAGATTTACTTTTGAAGAAAGTTTGGCATATCGCCAATCTAAAACAATAATAACTTCATTTTTTTGTTCGCTTCAATGAAAGAATATGTATATATATATAAATATATATATATATTTATATATATATATATATATATATATATATATATATGTATATATATATATATATATACGTATATATATATGTATATATATATATATATATATATATATATATATATATATATATTCTTTGTGTGGCTTGCTTGTCAACTTGAATGTAATAATAAATGTTATTTATACTCCTGAATCCTTTTCAAAATGCAACAACCTGTTTTAATGAAATCATATTAAAATAAACAAATCGGATAATCAAGTATGTGGAATCAATCACAAAAGGATTTTTAAAAATGGGAGGAAAAATTTATTCCAATCCATCTATCATAGTTGTTTCAAAAGAAGCTATACTTTATCATTTGTGAGAATGATAAATGCCTGCAATATCTGATATTTGGATATGTTAATTATTTTAACAATTTATTTTTGTTTATATAAGAAAAACACACTATCACTAATTTATTCGATATGAATACACTTCCTTCAATTATTGATTTGGTACTCATAAAAAATTGCATACATTAAGAAGAGCATAATATATTATCGCAAAACATATACTAAGTTTTTTATTATTTTAATAATTATTAAGGAAAAATTAATCTGCATGACATCAAATTATTTGAAACTTTTGCAAATAAAGAGATTGAATACTTTAATTCTTCAAAAGTTTGAACTTGCCAAACATTCTTAAAATTTTTCTTATATGCCAAAAATGTATATTCGCATAGCGCATTTGCGAAATAAAAATTATTAACACAGGCCATCTACTTATTTGGTACGGTATATTCATATTAATAAAATTGAGAGACTAACAGTTTTTTATTATTAAAAAAGTACTATATGAAGTACTAAAAAAAAAAGTAAAAAAGTACTATACGAATCCTAGAAATATATGTCATGAATAAGGAAATTAATTTCTAAAATTCTCACGGCTTTAAATCGTTGCTTTTATAAAAAACATTGCTTTAACTGGTATGTGATTCCAAATTCTTCCTGATCATGATTATTCTATAAAATATAAATAAAAGCAAATAGCGATCTGTAGAAAGCTATACTTCTACAGCACACATTTTACTGAAAGAGGTTTAGTCATAAAACTATGGATAATACGAGCATTTATAAAAGAAGCTATACACAATTTCGAAACTAATTTTCCATACAAAAATGTTATGTACAGATATGTATAAGATAAATGAAGATTAAGCAATTTTGTATTCACGTGTGTTTGATAAGGATATCATATTGTGTATTTTAGGTGTATTTTATAACGTTATTATGTTTTTCTATTTAGTAATTATATTAATTATTTAAAAGAAAATCCATATTAACTAAGATACAAATAATAATTCGTTTCATAAAGAACTAATCATGAAAAAACAAATGAAGAAATATTATTTTTATGATAAACTAAAGAATCGTATTTTCATCTGTCATCACAATCGACTAATTAATAGCGATGGGGTCTTCACTCCTAATTCGTGTTTAGTGTAAATTTCGTGGAGATTCTAAGAGATAGTCGTTATTGAAATTTTGCTTTGAAAAAATATTTCTTCTGTCTTCATTGTTCAATCATTCATATCAATTTTCTCTATATATTCAATGGTTTCTTTAGTAACTGCTCTCGTAAGTTCTGCTTTATCCGACTCGACTTCTAATAATTTACATTCCCAGCTAAATAACTTAGAGCAGTTTATTGTTGTCAATGACGAGCAAAGGTCCCCGTATACATATGTCTTCTTCAAATGATCTTTTATCGGTTGAAAATGTATGAAACCTCCTTCAGTTTAGAACGCTATGAAAGGGCATTACTCAGTTATCAACATTTTGTAAAATTGTTTCACTTATGTCAGGTTCGTACCCACTTAGGCTAGATTTAAAGCTAGACCGATGATAAGTGTGTACCATACGAACTGATTGTACGTTTAGTGCTCGGCTGAGAGCAAAACTATTCATACTGAGAGCAAAACTATAGTTGGAAAGTTGGAAATTCATAGTTGAAAAGAAAAACGAATCCATGTGTAAACTCCATAATAGTAGCGTAATGTTTCAAAATAATGTTACTAAACAAATGATGGAAATGATATCATGTTCAACTAATCATTATAACCCGGCTAATTAGCGGACGAAGACATACTTCAATTATAATACGCTCGATATTGATATCCATTTTCGTTCAAGATATATATATATAATATATATATATATATATATATATATATATATATATGTGTGTGTGTGTATATATATATATATATGTGTATATATATATATATATATATATATATATATATATATAATTTTTCCAATGTATATTGTTGCAGTACCTATTAATTCTTATTTAGTTCCACGAAACCCAAATGATAAGCATCACTAAAATATTCGCGGATCAAGGAAGATTTTATTACATACTCATAAAACTCTTATATTATTCATAATCATTTGAAGCGCGTGAAACTTTAGATGAATATGCAGCCTCGTGAAATATAAAGATTTTGATGTTAATTGTGGTGCAATATTTACATAAAAGTAACTCCGTTTGTCCATTTTCTGTCTTTCTGTTTTGGCTTTGAATTACTAATGTCAAATTATCATTTCCTTAGAAAAACTTCTATTTATTTTCTTGATTTACTGGTATCAAAGATAACTTATTTCGTTGATATATTATACTACATATTTATATTAGCATTATCCAATTTTATGTACTCAAAAGTGCGACCTGGGGTTTCAACTACTTGCAACTTATCCACAGCCCGTACAGGTGCCAGTTATTACATTTATACTTATTATATCGTCATCCCAACACAAGTAGTTAGTAGGTTAATCGGATATCGCATAGTGATTGCAAAACTTATTAATTTTTAATTAAATTTTTGTCAGTTACCTGATTCGAATATGTGAATGCTTGAGCTGAATAAAATCCATATAATATAGGCCTTCCTATTATTAAGAGATAATTTCGCAAAACTTCGGTGGGAACGGGAAATATATAGTTTTGACTAATGACACTACGGAACAATCGATAATATTTTAGCCTCCACTTCAATTTTAAGAGGTTTTGCCCTTAATAATTTAAAAAAAATCGTTAAAAACTTACGGGAATGTATACATAGCCGATACCGAAATTGAATATTTAACTGTGGGCGAAAGCTAGTTTTGAAAATAATTTATTATGGTTTACATATATTTTTCTTTTTTTCAAAATGAATAATATTGAAGTTTCTATTTATATATGAAAAACCTTATACTACCTGTTTTGTTCATTTTTCACATCTTTCAATACATATTTAATTAACATTTTACCAGCAAGGGGTTTTCGAATATTTTAATGTTAAATTACGTTTGACGTGAATATATTAGATTAAAATATCTTTGTAATCAAACTACTTTAATGCAGCAATCAATCTTTATAGGTTTTATTTTAAACTTATACTAAAACTGGGCGACGGTTATTATAAAATAATTAAATTTGTGTAGAACGTTTTATGCATTAGTTTCCTTCAGTTGTATTTAGATGTTTGTGGAATACGCTGCACCAAATAATAATTTTACATTTTAATCCTGATAAATTATTTGCATTATACGAATATTCTTATGTAGGCACTTTCTGCCTAATGTTTGTACTTAATTTAATTTTGATGATTGCACTAATTAGTCCAATACTAAGAATATATACTAAACTGGATTGTAAGAAACGTGAAATATAGATAAATAAAATAAACTCGTGCTATTTATCGGGTTGACATATTATATATAATGAAATTTTATGTATAATGAAATTTTCAATTTTCGAAGTGTTATATATAATGAAATTTTCATTGTAATATGTTCAAATGTTCTAATTTTTGTTCACTTCTATTTCACTTCCATTAATTTTGAACATGAAATTGAGGCCAATAATCACAACATTCTTTGTTTTATTCTCCGGTTTATTTAATCGGTAATAAAAATATTAAATTTTTTAGCCTTTTTTAGAATACCATATGGTTACTTTCTTTTATATTTCGTGTAGTAAACCTCTGTACCTTGATATTTACAATAATCATTGTCATATTTTATGCGGGATTGCATCCTTATTATTTGTGATATATTTCTGCGCTATAATTAAATCTTCGTCTGGAATATTTAATGGGGGTGGAGATAAATATATCCACAAAATACATAAAGTCTGTATTAAAGGATTCTTTTATGCTATGATGCAGGTCTTTTAAATGATTTCTTCTCAAGAGCTCCGGAATATCCTTACAGCTAACTAGAATATAAGGAATTTTTTTTTCAATTGTTGTCAGTTTGTTTTATTTATTTTACGTACTTATTTTGTTAAACGTTTTTTGCTTCTTTTTTATCATTACGCATTGCCATCGTTTCATATCTCTCAAGGAAGAAGGAGCAAAAATTAAAAAACACAAATAAATAAATTCAAAACGAATTTTTCAATGATGTTTAGTTATTAAATTATACACGACATTAAGATGAAGAAAAAGAAATAATTATCATAGTACAAAACATTTGAATATATCTGAATATTCAGTATAATCGTTACATCGAAATAAAATAAATTTACATACTCTGATAATATTTAAATCTCACGATTTAATGCCCAATATGCTTATGGAACTCTGTAACACTATATACTTTGTTTCAAGGTGTTCATTTGTTTCAAAGTAATCCTATAAATTCTGAGTCTTATAAGATATGAAGAAGACATTAAAATTTATATAAGTCATGAGTGTGAATACTGTGATGGAAATTATCAGAAGAATATAAATATTTACAGGCTTCTTGTGTTTATTTATTGCTTAAAGAATGTGTAATACACGTATATACTATGATTGCTTATATATATATATGTAAGTTAGCGCATGGTAATCAAAATTACTAGGCTCGGCAGAATTAAGCACATAATTTAAAAAATTCCAATATGCTCTTACATCTTTGTCACTGGTTTGCATAAATTTGCTAGCGGATTAAAGCACATAAGTTAAACAGATTTTTATATTGTTATATCAAATGGAGAAAATCCATCTATTTGACTTACGTGCTTTAGTCAAGTGGCAAATTTATACAATCAAGTGATTGGAGTAATAAAAATACATTGGCATCTTTTGACTTATGTCCTTAGACCCTAATTAATTAATGTGGTTTTTATCATATTAATTAGCTAGGTCTAAGGACATGTTATGAATACACTGGACTGTTATATATTTTTAAGTATCACCTTTTATATGAAATGATAATGTCATTTAGTTTTAAATTGTGCCCATTTAATAGTTATATCAAATGGAGAAAATTCATCTATTTGACTTATGTGCTTTAGTCAAGTGGCAAATTTATACAAACAAGTGACTGGAGTAATAAAAATACATTGGCATCTTTCGACTTATGTCCTTAGACCCTAGTTAATTAATATGGTTTTTATCATATTAATTAACTAGGTCTAAGGACATGTTATATATACACTAGACTGTTATATATTTTTAAGTATCACCTTTTAGATGAAATGATATTGTCATTTAGTTTTAACATGTGCCCATTTAATTGACTATTTAATTATAATGAATAAAATGTAATTTTGAACTGATACTGAGTAGATTATTTTAATAGGTTTGACACCGAGGTATACACAAAAATGTTTAAATTTTACTTTTAAAGACTACACACCACTTCGTTTCCGACGTCAAAAGGTGGCTGCTGAATTCAAAGTGATAGTTAAAAACCGCTATAACTGACGAAACCGTTATGAAAATCCACAATACTATTTTAAATGATAATATGAGAATTTTCTGAGGATATGAGAATTTTCTGATATTGAAAACATTTCAATAGGCTATATACATTTGTATTTTTGTTTATTCAGCTACATTTTAAGATTTTCAAAACCTCTCCACAATGGAACTAATTTTGTTTTAACGTCTGAGAATACCTTTTTGTAATTGGCGACGTTGTCTGTGGAATCTAGATACATGTAAGTCTACTCAATTTTATTTCGGGACGACTGCTTTTAGCTCGGTATATTATCAACATTTTGGTCATCTTTCGATTAATCGCGGGAGTTAAATCCAATATAGGATATAACTTCTTTCCTCTTAACTAAATCGAATATTTTACTTCCTTGATGTACATGTGTTTCACAATGTTCATATTTATGTGCAACTCTCGTAGTGAATATTCTGTTTCGTATTTAGTTTATTTCACCTCATCATTAATTTTCAAATCAATTTCCAATAAATTTTTCTATAGGCTATAATGAATAATTTGCTGATTAAATTCCATATTTTATAAGAAACATAGCGCACATTTGCTTTTAAATATTTATTGGTTTTAGGTCCAGTTTCGAATCCACATGAAACACTATGCTTATAAGTATATTTCCATTTATAATTATATTTCGTGTACAAATTTTTTCAGAATTATTCTATATTATTTTAATAAGCGATACTGATGAGGACATTAAGCTTCGGTACATTTTCTATGTGCTACCTATAATATCCTGTTCAAATATCTCATAAATGCCAAAATATGTATAAGTTGTTGTACAGAATAATTTGATAATATATGGGTTGGAACTGAAAAACCCACAGGCTGAGAAAAAAACACTTAATATATTTTCATCCGACGACATTTACATGGCAGAAAATACGTCTCTCGGCTATGCATTTCTGTTTTGAACGTGCAAAAAAAATTATTTCTTAAAAATTGTATGTAAAGGCGCAGGTGCAAGTTATGACATTGGTTTTTGTGACATTAAAGGGATGGTGTGTTTATACATTGAAGACAATAAAGACAATTTTGGCTTGTGTTTGTGACGCGATAAAGAAAGTCTGGGTCTTTTAACATATTTGCTACAACATTGAATTTAGTGCACTTGAAAGCTGAGGTTGAAAAAAAAATACCTATATGTAAAGCGGCAAAACCTTTTTAATAATAATCGTATCTTTTACTAGTATAATCACTACTTAAATACTTATGAGTAACTGGAAATTTTAATTAAGTGCCCGCTATTCTAATGTTATATATATATATATATATATATATATATATATATATATATATATATATATAAATTTATTTATTTATACGTTGTAAATATAAATTTATATAAAAAGGCACTATTCACCCAATTTAAAAATCGAAAATATTTCCCAGTTTCAGATCTCTGTATATCAAACACTTCCAGCTACAGCCTTGTCTCATATTTAAATTCTGTTGTGACTTTTTTACTGAATATAATTATATTTTTTGTACTTTTAATTTAACATTTTTTAACTTTTCCCGATATGGTAAATACCAGAAAAATAAATATTTGTTTTCTCTTAGGTTAAAGGAAAAAGTTAATTAACGTTATAAGAAAATTAATCTTATGATCATTTGGAAAGAAATAACAATGTACCAAAATTGTTACTTAATGATGAAATGATTTCATTCTCTTATACTGTAAAAAAATTGGGCTTTGTAACCGACCAATTTCTAAATTGGCAGCCGCATTACGCCAGTCGTTGCGTTTTCAGCAAATGACACTTTCTTAAACGTCTTCAACATATCCATCATTTTCGTAAGTTATTAACTTATTTAAAAAAGTAGCGTTTTATTCAGACAAATATTTTATTTTATACTATAGGCATAGGCATATCTTTTTAAAAAATATACGCGGTGTGAATGAAACTCCAGTTATTTATTTAAAATAGATTTGTTAAAATTTATTAAAAGACAAAATTAATAAATTTTCCAGAATTATGATATTGGATATTCAATGACCTTCATATATTACTGAACCGCAAGGAAAATGAAATGCTATGACGATAAAATAACCATGGTGTATTAAATATACATGAATTTCTAGTTAAAATGTATATTAAAATCGTAAGAAAAATTATCCTTTTGAACTAATTTCAGACTTGTTAAATTATTGAGGGGGTGGGGGGACAAAATTGCATTTTAGCAATTTTTATGTAAACAAAATAAAAATTTCATAATAAGAACATTTTCTTCAGAGTTAAAAAAATATTTAAAAAATTGTAATAAGTTGTTATATTTTAAGGAGATTAGTAAAAGTTTGTTATTTATCAATTTTGTTACGTACCGCAGAAAAGTCGCCCTCTATCGCATAGTCCAATAATATTTTTATCGTCAAGCGCTTGCATAAAATCATAATTTTATTTTAAGCAATAACTGCATGACGATATAAAAAAAACTGAGTCCCGGATAATTTTATTGTTAAAAAATAGATAATCAATGATTTTTAAATCAAGGTAAATTATTTTTGGTATTTTTCTTCGTTACTTATAACATTAACTAAGTGATGTAAAAAACGAGTTTAAATAAGATATACTTTGAATCGCCGTGAATCGTTACACATATTGATTAGCTATATTTTTATAGTAGTTTCAATGGATCTTGAAGTCAATACAAAATGCTAAAAAACAAACTAGTTATTAATTTCAAACACAAGACTTTAGATCGCATCTCGCTCTTGTTTCCTTCTATTTTACTTTAACATTAAACAAGCCCATTGGTATTCTCGGTATTAAAATATTTGAGACCAACAGCGGAGCTGCCAACATAACGAAGCATTTTTCTTCGTCAAAATTATAATAGGGTTCATGCAATAGATAACAGTAAGGAGTGTAGAGAATAGTTGTCGTTGATAAAACTCACACAACATGTCACATCATTTGTGGTGCAATAGAATTGTTACTGACTTTTTGCACGCTTTTCGTTTTAGGTCTTACAAATATTTTCATGGCTATTAAAAATTCCAAATTACATATTTTCAGGTCAAAATATATGTGTGGTTTTAAATTTGTATAGGGTTATAAATATTCATGGGACGAGGAGAAATTACTTGAAATTTTTTAGTCCCATTTAAAGAAGTGGTAAATTAAAAAAAATTACAAATAATTATTATCTCCTTCTTATTATTGTTTGTGTGAAACTGCAATTGATTTTAAATATCTTGATGATGATAACAATGATACGTTCTTTATTTCAGACTTATTATGTACATCGATAATCCATATATTGTCAGGAAATTAATTACTTATTTCACTAACCTTAATATCGTTTATAATAAAACGCGTAAAAGCCATTAAAATCATTGGATTTCTGTGCCAAATAGACCAACAAACAGACAAACAAGAAAGGTAATGTTGTACTGTCATCCAGTTATCAGCAATATATGAAGTTTTAAGTCTCCAGCTCAGTCAGAAGTTAATTTAAAACCATTTGCTAAATTTGCGTCAGACAAACAAATCATTTAATAGACAAGAAAGCGAGATAATTATATATATATATACATATATATATATATATATATATATATATATATATATATATATATATAACGTAAAGATATAATAATAACATTATTACGTAGATAGTAGAGTCACATGGGCATTTTCCTTTATACCGAACAGACAAAAAAACAGACAAAAGTTAGTTAATATTACATTGTAATCTAGTTGACGGAAAGTTAGTTTAAAACCGTTGTGCAGAATAATCAAATAATAACTAGCTTTCTTGTGTGACTCTTAGGACATACAAGAAAGCGAGTTAATATTGCATTGTCATCCAGTTCCGAGTAATGTTTAAAGTTTCAAATCTTTAGCTCAAGGACAAGTAAAATGTATACCGGGCAAACAAACAACTATTTGTTCGTTTGCGAGAAAGTGAGCTAATAAGAACGTGGAAAAAACGTAGTAATAAACTAAAAACGGGCTTCAAAACGTTTTCGGCCAGCTAAATTGTTTTATCGATACTCTATCACCTATGATAAATATACCACACATTATATTCATAGTTATTCCTTATTTCCGTAGGATATGACCGATATCTTAGAAAAATATCGTCTTTATAAAATTATTTAAGTGTCTTTCTGTTTTTCGTCACAGCCGTTTTTCTCAAAACAACGCGATGTTGAAATGTGAAATTTGGCATAAAGATAAACCATGTAAATTAGAGTATATTTCAGTGGATGGTGCAAATAAATGCTTTTCAATTTTTATTTAATTAATATTTGTTTTAGAAGTGCTGTGTTTGTATAGAAATACTATTTAAAAGTAATTAATTGTACAGAGTATTCTCTTAGAGTTAGTCTTCCTCGTACTTAATAGATTTTGTTATGAATCCAAAGACAAATGGCAAAACAAAATCCTTTTTTTGACATTTGTCTTTGAATTCATAACAAAATCTGTTAAGTATGAGTAGGATTTACAAAGTTTTATCTTGCCTCTGTAACTCAAAATATCATATGGTTATAAATTCTCAGTAAAAAATACTTTAGTTTCTAGGTAAAAAAAAATACATAGATCTCAATCACGAACAATTGTCCCAGGTACTCCTTGGAATGTAATATTATTGAAGATATCTTCCAAATTACAATTAACATTTTTTAACAGATTTGATAACACGGTGTCTCCTCCGCAAGGTATGAGTCTTCGAAGAACTTCACAGTATATCTCCTCTTCCCCTTTAAATTTTGACAAAAATGAACAGAAATAAGATAACGGTGCTTAATAAATACTTCAACGTAAAATTATTTTAGTCAATTTGTATTAAAATTCAAAAAAGATATAAGAACAAAATATTAAGCGTCAAAATATTGGGCTCCACAGTAGGCGAGGATGAAAATAATTTTGTCGCAAATACGAAACGCGTTCCATTTACACGCCGTAAATAACATTTGACGTGCAGCTGTCGCTGTCTTTATTGCATGTTATGCAAAACGTAATTATATACGAAGACAGTGAATACTAAGTTCATATGTATCCAATAAGCAGTTAATCAATTTTTATACTGACTCGTTTAATTGTAGTTTGATACATTGTATTATACATTGGATTTAACGAGTGTCATAGAAGGGTTATTTTAATATCAATTGGCTAGAATATTGTCAGCGTTATATTTGCGAAATTGTGAAAAGTGTAATTGCCAGAAAACTTCCATTGTTTATTGTGGATATTATATAAATCCTGTAATGACGTTATCAATATATTTAATGAATATATTACCCATAATGTATTCACAATACAATTACCACATTTAATTTCCGGGTTTTGATTTCGATCTTTGTCGAGATACGATAAATTTGAAATTTGAAAAACTTCTGAAACTTATTAGATAAATTATGAATGAAAAAAGAACTTCAGAAACAATGTGACAATTTGAATATATATATATATATATATATATATATATATATATATATGTGTGTGTGTGTGTGTGTGTGTGTGTGTGTGTGTGTGTGTGTGTGCGTATGTGTGTGTGTGTGTTTGTGTTTGTGTGTGTGTGTGTGTGTGTTAATGACATAAATCGGGCAAATATAGGCAGAATTAGAAATCATGGTAAAATATTATAATTTCAACCAAAGTAATAAATAAATATGCATAAGTAAGCATTAGGTTATAATTTTAATTAAAATAATAAACCTTTTGGAGCAAAAGTCTTTTACAATATAACTTAATACAACTCTAAATGAACAATGTAACAATTGTTACTTTTCCTTAAAACTCGTCGATATGACCCAAGTTGCTAATGAGATAACTTTATCTTTAATGGTCTCTATTCTCGTACAAAGAGTTTCATTGGCGGATGTGGTTTCGTTTAAATGAAGTCGTTCATAGGATACACACATGTTGGTGTGACCTAGCGAAATGAGCTTTGTTAGTTGAGATAGTGAAGTTATAGGTACAGTGTAGATAGGCCATGTATGGGTATAAATATATTATGAGGTAGTATACTGTACGAAAATAAAATTGTTTAATTTTGTGCTATCCGCCAGTTTTAATAGGTAAGCGATCAAGTGAAACATTATATCCTCAACCGAATTTCCATGGCTGATTTACATTTGTTTTTTTTCATCTAATCGTTTAATTGAAAATGATTTAAAATAATAATATTCCATATATTATGCAAACTTTTGAAATGGAATTTTCGTTCCTAAATATATTAGTTATTATATAGTGTAACTTCCTGTTTGTCATAACGTTTCCTAGTTAAGTATTCAACTTAGTTCCTATATTACAAAAAATTATAAGCCTAAACTTTAAACGGAATACTGCATAAATTCAGTTTTTATTTTTAGAAAAAAAAATTAAGTTTTAGTTTCTAAATAGATTAATTACTATATAGTATAATTTCCAATCTGTCATAACATTTCTTAGTTAAGTATTTATATCTAGTTCCTGTATTACTAGTTAGTAAAAACTATAAGCATAATCTTTGTATGGAATATTGCATTTGTTATGTGAACTTCAGGAATAGAGTAACAAAGACAAATTCAATGAATATGTTATTTTTACTGGGAAGCTTTTTTTCGTCCCGTCATAAATTCGCATTTTCATTTTATCTGCATAATTTAATTTTTATTGTGGAATCTCCCTTTGTTTGTTTTCTTCTTTATTGTGCCTCATTCACGGTTTTTTTTGTTTAGGTACGGAGTTTCTTTTCATTTGCGTTACTGACAAATGTATCTGTGTCCAATTATTTTTTACCTGATTTTTTTATTTCAATGGCGCTTATATCCATATATATATGAAATAAACATTTCACATAGAGAGAACATGCTTGTGGTTGCGTATTTTTATGTCAGTTAACCTTGATACAGTTATCATCCTGGTTCTTATTTATTTTAGGATATTCGATATAATCATTTTTAAACCTGAATATATTGTGAATATTTGTTGCATTGTTGTATGTCGTTGTAGTCTTGTAGCCGTGGTTAAACAAGTAAACGTTATAATTACGTCACATTTGTTCATCATGTCCATCAGTTCGTATGTTAATCACAGCAATTCCTATAATGTAAGTTTTATTAGCATATAATTAGTCAATTTAACGGGGATGATTTGTGGGTAGCCAATATTGTAACTAGAATTATTTCACAAATGAAAAAGATTATAAATTAAGGGAATAATTTTTATATAATTTATCATTATTACTAACATTATATCCAGTGTAAGAATAATTAAATATATAAATTTATTCTCATTTGCCCCTAATAACTTCTTCTTCCTAGCTATATTCATCAAGTCATCTTTGTAGTAAATTTCTGAGGCTTGCTTGGCAATCACAGAAAAATTAAATGGGAGTCTTTAATAAGTACATGTATGAGAACTGTAGCGTTATTTTGTGTGTAATATTGACGTAAATATAGTTGTCGTATTCTAATGGAAATAGTGGTCATAAAGGTTCCAGTTAGTGTACCGCTACAAAGTAGAATTATCTTTAATAATAATATAATATTTACAAGATGTAGAATAGAATATATAGCATTCCGTTTATCACGCTGAATATATAGTGCAATGATAGTGACACTATAACTTAAAAAACAAATCATATTCTTGGTCAGCTGTGATTAAATGTTATATATGGTCTTTATGGACATATGTTACAAATTCTTAGGACCATGAAAAAATATGCAACTGTTAAATTAGGATTACGAAAGAAAAAAATATTGTGTATTCAAAGGATCTAATTTATTTTCCTTATAATACCAGTATAACGATAATATTATTAGGTTGGCAACTTCTAAATCCGCCACTTTTTCCACCGATTTCTAGAATGTTATAAAAGCTTTTAGATTATTTCTTGTAGGATATAAAGTGGGGCATTCGACCTTTTGTTCAGTTTGCAATTGAGTAATCGGCGAGTAAAGAATAAATTAAAAACGGAAGTATTTCGAAGTGAACTTAAAGGATTTTTTCTTCGTGAATATTGTCTACGAAGAAAAACAAGCGAAGCATCACGCAATATACACAACGATGGGCGAAGGTATGCCTTCTTAAGACACATCCAGTCACTGGTTGCAAAAATCAAAGAAGGAAATTTCAACCTGTACGATAAACCTAAATAAAGCGACTTCCTACAACTGATTTAGAAAAAAATAAAAGCCTCTTGAAACAGATCCTAAATCAAGTTCACGTTGTTCACCATAGCTATTTTATACTCTTATACTGCAATGGAAAAACAACTTCATACTTTGAGAGCAAAGTGGAAATATTCCTTTGGGTACCACATTCAGAGGAGAGCTAATATGTACTTGGAGCTACTGAGTCTCCACTACGGAGTATACTACTTCACCCACCGTACTCTCCCGATCTGTTGCCATTTAATTACCACCTGTTTCCTTCTCTGTCTTATAATTTACGTGATAAAAAATTTAAAGAAAAAAAATCATATCAAAATCGAATTTCACCGGTTTTTCAGTCAAAGGTCCAAAGATTTCTAGAAGGGCGGAACTTTAGCTCTGCCTACACGTTGGCGACAAGTGTTACATAGCGACGGTGTTTATATAACAAACGAGTGATTTTATTGACTACATATATAAAGTCTGTGTACAGAGATGGCGAGCTTATAATTTGCCTACCTAATAAAACCGATGACAAAACAACAAATAATTATCTGAAATTTTAATTTCATATTGGGCATAAATACAAATTATGTCCGATACAAGACATTCCAAACTGTGAACTGTGTGTGTGTTTTTTAAATTTCATTTATCGTGCGAGGTAATAGTTGAAAGGATAATTAATAATGATTTTACATAAAATCTAAAATTGTTTTAATATTAATACTGAAAATTTCTTTCAAAATATGTTTTTTCTCATTTTCGAGACTGCTAATATCAAAATTATAATAAAGCAGCATTAATAGAAAAATAAAACAAAACTAATAATTGTCGAAATTTTTTGAATTAAATAAAAAACAAGTCCTTAATCCAAGCATGGATATACCATCTATAGGTAACCATAATATAGATAACTTCGCAGAATTAAATTACATTCTAATTAAATTAGTTTTAAATGGTGCTTTTTCACGGCTCCTCGGAATCAAGTGATCTTTGGAAACATTATGAAAAATATCCTTTATGTATTTATTTCTTTTTGTAATCCTCATAGTTTATTCACGCGTATGAAATGAAATTAAAATATGAACATTAAGATTCAGATTCATTCTTATCTGCCTTTAAAATTAATTCTGTTCGTTTCAAAATTTTGATCGTTACCAATAACTCCATTGTTCTAAAGAAAAAAGTAATTTCACATTTTTTTAAACTTATATAGTCTAAAAAAGGAAATCCCTATTAACTTTGAAATTCGAAATTTGTACATTCAAATTCACATACTTGTATTTCATGGGAACAATAGCTAACATTGAGAACCAATAAAAATATACTTATGTCTTACATTTTCACTTGCTTCATTTCTTCGTAATAATTGGGTAAAAAAATTTCAATATTTTTGCAGGTATCTGAAACACATGTACTATTCAAATACCAAGTTCATACGGAAGAGCAAAATTTTGAGAAGCGAAAAATAAAAGTATAGTTACTCCTATATTTTGTCGTGTTATTTTTTGTGATAACTAGGAAAATAGACGTCGGTATTTTTCCAGACATATGAAACTAAATTCCTCACGTAAATATTTTAACTAATGCATAATACACACTGTAAATTATTTAAGATACCTAATGAAAATACTTTTAAAAATGCGGCAAAAATATGTATATATCAATATATATATTTATACATATTTATTATATATATATATATATATATATATATATATATATATATATATATATGTATATATATATATATACATATATACATATATTTCGAAACCTAACTTGTATGACCAACTTAATATTTGTTCAATTAGATTTCCTGTCGGTGCCACCACGACTGCTCCAAATCCAAGTAATCACTGGGAAAAGAGTGACAGAGTCATATCTTCAAGGAATTCTTCATTCCTTTTTTCATTAAGTTCAGTAGTGAGGAACTTATTATTTGCCCTGGTAGTTTTATTCATATATACAATAGCATTCTTCAAGAAAAATATGCATTATTGGAGCTACCTCTACTCTGACCATGTTGAAGTGACGAGTTAGATTCAGATACTATCTTTTCGGGCCACAATTTTGTGTCGTATAAGTTATTTCCCTTTCACAAAAATGATCGATCTGTCAATTCACAAATTATCTAAATGCCACACACCGTCTCTTTATATAGATGACATAATACATTCAATTAGAAGACTTCTAATACCGTAAATTAAAAGGGTATAAAAGCTTAATAAATTATTAGAATTCAACATCAAGGAGTAATGCTAAGACGGTCATTAATCGTAAAGTAGATTCATTAAATTCGCAAACGATTGAAGAAAGTGTCTCTTATGTATGTATGTATATATACATACATATATATGTATATAATTTAACTTTAATATTTTGAATCGTTTTGAGTTGACATTTGTAAAAAAAAATTTTAAATATTACTGTATTTATTCTGCGTATTGTAACAATTGTATTTAACAAAGCTCATATTGTCCGATGCTGGTATACTTATTTACTTCAATTGAAATTTTATCATCTATGTAATTAATGCGGTTAATAATAATAATTTGTAATTTACTAACTGTGCGCGCGATATATTTCATGTGAAATTCGGAATAAGGAAAGTTATAAGAATTTAATTTTTTCCCATACATTGCTCTTAGGTATACAATATTATTAAACCAAATTTCATCAAAGGCGTCTAGTAGATTTCGCATAAATGACGAACAAATTAACGTATAGATAGACAGATAAAAATTCTAAATACAGGTTTTCTGGCTTCTGCTATCTTTTTAAAATATGTTCGATGCACAGAATTCACTCTGTTACAATTTTACTAAATCTATAGATTAAACACCAGCAGTACTATTTATTAACGTGATATGGATTTGTATTGCGTTCTTCGCTGGTTTAGAATTTGTCAAATGCGTTCATACTAATTCTTTTATTTTCCTATTCTCTCTATTCTCCCTAATTTTTAAGGCAATTTTAGTAGAATTTTGTAATAATGGAATTATCTCAAGTATTTCTCCCTTCCTGTATTTTATAAAAGACGCCATCCAACTAGACTTAAGGATTTGATGTTATGTTGAAACTACTGCTAAAAAGCTTGTCAAGTTGTGAATAGTACTTAAAAGAATAGATATCGAGTCAATAAATTAATGACGTAACATAGGAAACACAGGAAGTTGCATTATAAAATATTTTCGTATCTTACCTGATAAAGTTCATGGGATTGAAAACTAATTTACAGTACTTTCGATAGTAAGAATCAATGGAGTGAATAAATAGAAGAATATAGACTAAATCAAGTAAAAATATTAAGTTGCCTGTTTATAAAGGCAAATAAAAGAAATCGATGTAATTATATATTTACATAAAATAATGTTAAAGTCGCTGTTTAGATTCGTCCGCATTAATATGTTGACGTCTTCGAAAATTGCGTGATTAGGTACATTTATTACGTTATCATCATCCTAGTGAATCTCATGTTGTACCGTGTTCATAACGCTCTAGTCAATCAGCAACCCATCTCTTATTGAGCTTTGATCGTTTTTTCACCGAAATAAAAGGGCTTATTGGAAATTAAATTATGACTTAGAACTATTTATGATGTTTTCAGCCTTAATCCATTCAAACATCTCGAAATCTACTCTGCATATAAGAATAACAGAAAAAGAAATAATAATATTAAAACAACGAGCTCAACATCCAAATAAGGTGTTAAACTTAAGTATTTGCAAGTACTAATTTATTTCAAAATCCGCCTTGCGTCAGAGAGTTTGACTTTTTCTGGTTTATTTTGTTTTATCGATTTAAAATTTTGAAAGTGACAGGTGTTTTGGTTCTCCTTTTCATCAACCGCAACAATCAGATACCCGTTACCTACACTAATGGTTCCATTAGATTCTTAAAGGAAAAATACGTATCATAAGCGCAATTTACGTACTGATCACGTTGAAGTGAGAAAATAGAATACGTACTGTTTATGATTGTGGCGTACCATCTGAACCACATAAATAAGTCATAAAAATTAAATGGATCCCCCGTTAGGTTAACCTTGCAAGTATGCAGATAAAAGTTAATCAAATTTCAAATATCGTCACTGTGTCTAATCAATATAATACTTCTAAATACGTGTCTTCCAATCTCTTGAAACAAAAGGGACGAAAAGAAATAAAAGCTCAATAGATTAACGGAATTAAACAAAAGCATTACAACGACCGTCATTAATCGTAAGGCAGGCTCGTTGAATTCGGAAGTGACTGAAATGATTGTTACTTGTACCCATATACGTATCTTTGAACATATATCGAATTATACCTTAGTATTTTGGCCGATTTTAGGTGGTTGTTTGTTAGTAAGTGTTCTGATTTTTATGTTTTAAACGAGCCATCAATGTTTAAAGATAGATTTCATTACATTAACATAATTTGTTATTTACTTTATTGGGTTTTGTAGATACTACGTGAAGAATATTACAAATTTTCGTGTTGTTTAAAGCATCCATCCGCCCATTTCAAAACACTAGCACCTAAAACTTAATAATCATCAAGGTGGAAGAATATGAAAAAATAGTTGATTGTTAACAAATAAAAATGTGACAGTCAACAGGAAATTGAAAAAAAATTCAGTTTTTTATTTTTTAACTTATATATATACATAATGTGATCGTAGTGAAATTTTAGATGTTTTTAAGTACGGATTTTTAGATATTTTTAAGTAGACGAAAATAGATTATAAAAAAATAGAATACCTCTAAAGTTCAGATATTTGCTTTGATTTATTTAGCTTCAGAAGACCACTTTTTGTCTGTAGGGCACATCGTAATTGGAGGAAAAGGCGAGACCGGCGCAATTTACATATTGCTAAGGTTTTAACAAATGGCATAAAGTATATAATAAGAATGCTAACAATACTCTACTAGCAATCCTATTTTTTAAACTTGTCTGAAAAATATGTTTCTTTATTTATTCCTTGTTGTCGCCTTATCCCTTCTCTTTCTATCATACCGCACACCATCCTTAATCCAATAAATTAAAACCGAAATCATTTTGAATACAATTATAGTAATTTTCAATTATATAATTTGTATTGAGGCCCCATAAGTTTTCTATGATGAGTTTTCAATATATAGTATTTTTCTTGATTAGAAAGGATGACCACCTTAGTTAAGAATTTCCGTAATGTACATATTTAAGTATTTGTTAAAGTTTACCATAAATAATCAGGGAAATTAATAAGCAAATGTAGACTACCATTTAAAATATTATACAAAACGTTTACTCATTTCCTCACAAAGTTTCATAAATGCACTTGCTTTTCCAGCCTTAATTCCATTCTATTAGGCCTCGTTACAATTAACATGAATATTATTTTATTACTCTAAAAAATATCGAAGCGTGAATATTCATTAAGGAAATGACATGCTACGTCCTACATCCTGCTTGCCACAAACTCTTATAAAGAACGATGTTCGCGTTCGTTATTTTAATTTTATTTCATTGTAACTGCGATCGCCACCATCAGACAATAGGAAATAAAGGCCAATCACAAGCCGCGATACCAGCGACAATATACGTGTTATATTTGGCCGCTAGATGATATCGGTTATTAGACCGTTTTAATAAATGTTGTATCCAAAACGACCATTATACTAAGTGTCTGCCCTAGATGCCTCACGAATCAGATAAAATTTTAAAAATAGAAAAGATCATAGATTAATGAGAAGATAATTCATATTCAGCGGTAAATTGTTGAATTTTGTGTCAATGTAATACCGCGTATTATTTACCAGCATGTATTGTTGAGTTTCTTTGAGTTATGTGTATACATAGTTTGAGGTATCATTTGAAAGGGTGAGTTACATGGGTTTTAAAACTTTCTTTTAATTATAGGTATGGCATATTTTCTTCCAGGATTGTGAACTCATCTGCATACAATTGTTTGTTTCCAGGATCGTTAAATCTTCAATAATCAGGGTCAATGATATTAACAGATCACTTATCATGTGCCATTAGTGCTAATATATTGAAAGCGAGAAAGTAAAAGTGATCAGAATTAAAGGTTGTCACATTAGGGTCCGACACAGCAAAGGCAATTTCTTCTTACAAGAAATGTAAATGTAAAGAATGTAAAAATGAAACAATAAAAATTAGGTGCATAGACTGTAAAGAATATAAACAATAAAAATTAGGCGCGCAGTTGTTGTACACCAACAATCAGCATCGTTACGCGTGTCATTAATTTTATGGCTAGTGAATATCAGTTTTCGAGCGGCGGTACTTTGTAAATATTGACGTTTTCATATTATGAAAAACCACTAAATAAATAGTTTGTTTCTATCCATTTCTAATAAAAAAATAACCAATCATTCAAGTTAATTGCTTTACACTGATAAACAATTTATTTTTTTTTTTAAATTGGGTAAAAATATGTTAAACATCCAAAAATGTTAGAAGAGCAAAAAAGGTGGAGAATATTTACAAATATTTATTTAAAAAATTGTGTAAACATATTTATGAGTTTTTGAGACCTATCTATGTAACTCATTTTTTTATATTTGATTTTTTATATTGGATTTTCATGGGAAAGTATATTCACAAATTATAATTTGCCTTTAATGGGTACTGGAAACGTGTATACGAAAAATGTATCGACAGATTATTACTCGTAATTGTAAATCGGATGCACTAACCGATTTCTTTTTGTATATCAGATATTTGCCGAAATTTGCAAACACAAAAAAATATAAATATTTGTTTTTTAAATTAGCATGAATATTTGAAAGGTAGATATGTATAATTATTTTAATATGTTTCTTTTAAATAACACTACTAATACATATTTTTTTGAGATTACTCATTTGAAGAATGATATTCTTCATATAGATTTTTATTTCGCACATTAAAGTGCCAGTTTGGAGATTTGTTATGTGTCACTCGTTTTCTCAAATTTGTTTTGTGAAAATGTTCCTGAATATTTTATAAAAAACAGAAGATATAAATATGTGAAAGGAGGATATTCATGTATATATTTTTTGTATATTTTATTTTTTCTCGTGGTTTCATAAGTAAGAGTTCCCTTATATACTCTATGCAATAAATAATAAAGAATTTGCTATAAAATAATAAAGAATTTTATTATTTTATACCAGCAAAATATAGTGGTTTTCTGAACTTTCCCCATTAATGTCACGACATATATTTGCCAATGAGAAAAACGCTGTGGCTTCATACTTTCAAATGTTTGATTGTGGAATTTATTTTGTGAAAAAGCAAATGAATACATTAATTTGAAGCTGCAAATCAAATTAAAGCGAATATTGTATCGTATCGGGGTTTGTATTGTATCGGTCAGAATCTTTTGAAAACGCAGAATAATTACTTCAGCCACGCCACCGGTGAAATTACTTCGTATTCATATTAATTTATTACAGGAATAAATCTTCGTAATGAGATTAATTTATTATCGAAATATGATAACTTGATTTGACACTTGATCGTATGATTATTAAACTTATATGGCACTTGCATGTATTGCATACATTTCTGGATCGAGGGAGTGATCGAATATTTTTGAAATAAGATTGAAATTTAATTTTTCAGTTTCACGACATATTTTAAATTCGTTTTTTTTTCTAAAGGATGCAATACTATATTCTTTCGGTTAGTCGGAATAAGAAAAGTTTTCTTTATTCACTTTTAATATTGAAATCGAAACAAAATAATTAGTTGGCAAGATATGAGCGGTCCGCATTAATTTAGTAAAAACAATTAACTAAAATAATACACTTGAGACGTCATATTATACACAGTAACTTAACAGAATGTAACTGCAATTACTAACCTATAGAGAAACGATGTGATCACAACAAAAAATTATTCAAATTATCTATTGCTAGTTTTCATTATTATCAATGTAATATATATAAATCAAATTTCGGTTTAAAACCGTGAATATTAACTAAATCGACTTGCTTAGATGAATAGGCCGCCAACGCTCATAGACCTACCTAATAGATGTTGTTTAATATTTAAGCCAACATCGATCAAGCAGGCAATGCGACCCAAATATGTTTTGGCATTTTGTGTCATTTTTTATTTTCGCTGTTCTAAATACGGCTTTATGATATGTACAAAAGTTGTGTATTTCAGGAGAACGTAATAAATTTAAGGTCATTTGATTTGCTATAATTTATAGAATATTGTTTTAAAATTTCAAACAGGAATAGGGTGCGCTCGACCGTAAAAGCGGACAACAAAGTGATTACAGAACTTTTAAAAGGCTAACGCATAATTAAGAAAATTTATTGATCAAAAATCCTATTCATTGTAATTATGTTTATTTTTATTATATTTTTGGATTAATAGCGATAACTACGACCACTTTTAACGAAAATACTCAAACGCAAATTTATTGTTGACTGTGGACCATGTTCAGTTCAAATAAACTTGTACCAGTTCAAATAAACTTAGTGCAATCACTTTAAAAAATCTTAAAGTGTTAATTGGTCTGTTTTATCTAGTTTTTCTTTTTAATTTTGTGATATATATCAAATGTTCAAATTATATTTTTATCTGTATTCCATCCCAATCGACACAACTTGTAGACTATATTTGTATTTGAATAATAATTGATATTCATAGAAAATATCGTTGTATTTAAAATGAAATATAAATTGATAACACTAAAAATTAGTAAATGAGAAACCCTACGCTTTATGCCTTTTTTGTGCCTTTTTATCCTTCAGAACTTATCTAAAATGATATGAACAAGTTATACCGGTTTGATACTTTTACTAACTTCTCGAAGTTTATGGTTAAAATATTCCTTTAGTTCTTAAAAGAAAACTTATTTTTACTTATGAGATATTCTAAAACATTTTAAATGTCCTTGATCAACATTACAATCTAATTGTAACAACTTGCGAATAATATTGGCATTTGGATAATAATCGACATGTGCAGAAAATTTTGTTTATTTAAAGTTAAATGTAAGTTGATAACACTAATTACCATTAAATGAGAAAACTGATATCATGATGCATTTCTTTTATCTTCCATATTTTATAATGCATTGTACATGTACGAAAGCTTTCGAAAATGATATGATCTAGTTATATTTTTTGGATTCTTTCTTTGACTTGGCTTATACTACCGTAACTCCTCGACTGACAGCTCATTTAGCTAGTATTTAAAGTATTTTTTAAGAGATTAAGAGATCTAAATATTAAGAGAGAAAAGCGATTTAGGGTCATATTTATTGTCAATTTAGATGGTGAATATTTCGCCTTTTAGATTTTCATTACTTAAGATATCTTTCCCTCGTTGTAAATGCTTATGTTTACGTATACTTAACGTTCTTCTTGAGATATTCTGTGAATTATTTTAATGTTTTGAAAAAACCTTTTTTAAACTCCATTTTCTCTCTTCTTTGGGTATATTAAGCACGTTCAGTAATCATTCCTTACATATACATTTCAAAAGCACTAAAAATTATAACATAAATTAAACTTGAAAATAAAAATTTCAAAAATGAACTTTTGATATGAAACAAGATGTTAATTATTATTTACCTTAACCAAGTATTTTAATAAAAATAGACCTTTCAAGTAAATATACCTTTTAAGTAAATACAATAATTATTACTTTTTTAGAGTCGGCATCAAGTCCGAATAAAAATAATTATTCATAGTAATGATATCCAATAACAGATTGTTGTGCTCCATTAGCTTTTATTTGGATTTGGTACTGTAGAAAAAGTAATAATGATTAGTATTCATTTAAAAGACATTTTTATAAATTATTATTATAATACTTGTTTAGATAAATGATTATTAACCTTAAAATGCTTCGTAAAATACTCTTTTTGAAGTCGTTGCCCTTTCCCTAACTTACAAACAATTTAAATAACATACTGTTAACACAACATCAACGAACTTCTTATTATGATTTTATCTGTCAGTCTAAGATGACACTAATTCAATTTGATATGACTTCAGATTTACATTAATAATTATTTCTAAAACTATTTAAATAAAATGTGTTCACACAATAACTCAATGACAAGTTTAACAAGATATATTTTTGTATTAATTTTTTACTTAAATTTCCAACGATAAAATAAAACCAATCTGAAAACCCATATTGGAAACAAGTGCGAAGTCATTTCCATATCTAAAATGAATGTCATTCATGGTCGTAATAAATGGCAAATATTCTTGGCTATAAATTGAGAAATCTCTCGCAGTAAATCAGTAATTATTAAAACGAGCGCATGTGTGACGAAAGGTTGATTGAAATTTTTCACTGCTCGAAATAACTGCTTATATATTGTCGCGGTAGCCGCATGTCGTAGACACACATATATGTGAGAAGAAAATCTATAATTTATATATATATGTATATATATATATATATATATATATATATATATATATATAACTTAAAAGCTCTACACCGTATATTACACATATTTATGAGTATCGATCAACATGCCATTCCTTCGTCAGCCCTCGACGAAATGATTTGTTTGTTGTTTAGTATTTCATAACTTAAAAACATATTGTGAAATTTAAATGGTTTATATATCAATTATGCACTTAATCATTAATCGTTATGGTGGTCTCATAAAATAACAGCTTCTTTAATTTAATAAAATAATGTTAAAACTGTATTGTAACAGTTAACACATGAAAAGTTTCAACAGCACGTCTTTGGAAATGGTCGATAACTTCTGGCAAGATTATTTTGTTGAATAATCCTTAGCTTGATTTAAGACTCGGAGGAAAGAAACTTATCGAGAGTGTGGGATAAGGAAAGTTAAAATATTAGTATTATGATCCAGCCGCCTCGCCAAAGTATTATTGATTGAAAACTAGGTTGGTTGTAAAAACAATAGAAAAAATGACAGCGACACAAATGAGAAGATGATCAAATATTAAAATTGCTAAATTTAACGATTCAACTTAATCAAAGATATCTTTATCGGCTGATATATACCTATATATGAGTTGGATTGCATGAATGACTTTGCCTAGCTAGTTCCTTCTTTAACCACTTGTGCAGAAGCTTTTCGCGAAAAGCTTAACCCGGCAGCCTATTTAGAGACTCCGTACCCTTAATTTATCGAGTACCTACCTGGATGATAATGCCACTCCTAAATTTGAAACTATAATTATGGGCATAGACGCTATTTAGATACTGCTTTAAATAGATATCTGTAATGAACTAAAAAGGCCTTTGGGTATTTACAATAAAAATTAAGAAACCACAAACTTTTTCAACGTACCGCCATAATTGAAAAAAACGAATCATGATGCTTTTAAAAAAAAAATTAGTTGTTTACTTTATAACTATTGTGTGACATGTTGGCATATCACACTTACGGTTTAATTTTTCCGTAAAACTTAAACACCTGCTCAATAATCCAGTAATAATACATTGCTGTTCGTGGAGTTCTTTTAACCAGATAGAAATAATGAAAAATGTATGGAAACAGTTCTATTCTGAATTTTGAAGATTGATGATTCGTAATACGTAGTGAGTAGTCTGGAAAATTCCAATAGTTCAGATGGAAGTGTCGGAATAGCAACTGTGATTTTATAACACTTGTAACGGTGGAGACCCATTTTTCAATTCCTTTGGATCCATTAGAAAACAAATCGTATTGACAGTACGTACTGTGGTAAAACAATAAAGATGCCAGAATTAATGTGTATTTCTGAACTTTTTCAGAATCGAGAAAAGTGTAAAATTGATAAAGATGTTATTGAGTAGAAAAAAAATAGTCCATTTATTGGAAATCAATTACTGTGTTCGATAATTCATTCTGAATAAATATTGTGTGTTTTAATTGCAAGTAATGGCGATAAATATAGGATTTTAAATAAGTCATTAACATACAGGTTTGTATTGTGTGTATTTACTTATATTGCTTCTGTTCTTTACGTTATTTAGAATGTAGTTTATTTTTCCTTAAACGATTAACAAAGACATCAGAATTATTTTTATAATGCAATCGTCTTTCACAATGGTATTATCAAAGGAGTATGTTTACATAAAATATAAATACAAATAATTATATGATTTCGATGTAAAAAAATATAAATTTAGTTAACGTTTAAGTAAAATATTTCGAAAATTGGCTATACTTAATTGGCTCTTTTTCTTCTTTTGATTTCAAATATTAACTTTAAATAAATTTCACAAGAATTTTTATTTATTTCCTCTTTAATTAATCATCCTTTCAGTTTTATGCTCTTTTTATTTGTTATTAACAAATTGGTGCATGGATTTTATTTACAAATAGGGCAAATTGTAGTTCTAATTAATCTAAAAATATAGGCAGGCATATATTTTTAGATTAATTAGAACTACAATTTTCTTACAATTTATCCCTGTTAATATCATGGTGTTATAATTGGTTCGTAATAATAGAGCGTTTTAATGTAATTATGATTAAGACAAATTTTAAAATTAAAAAGAGCTTGTTATTGAAAGGTAAAATATTTCTCCGCAAAAAATTGTTTTAGGTTTTTTTTCATCAAATTTTCCCAAATCCAAAAATTAATCTTGTCTTGAAGTTTAATTAACACCTATACGCCTGCTTAATTACTATACTAAGTTGTGAAAAAAATATTACGAAATAAATCCTATGTCCTACCTATCCTACATATCCTACAAATTACATATATGTTAGAAGTAAGTGAAAAGTGTTTAATTCATATTTGATCACTATAACTCGTCCCTATGCTATGATTTTTGTTAGATAGTTTTTTATACATCACTTAAAACTTTATATGCAACGGTATATATATATATATATATATATATATATATATATATATATATATATATATATATATGTATATAATATGTGTGTGTGCACGTTGATCATTGATAAAGCAATTATTTCTAAAAGAGTATGGCAATTAATATTCAAAAATCAAACTAGAAATGCAATATCAATCAATTTACATTTTATATGTACTAAAACATAAAAATTGTCCATTTACACTCATTGTCAGAGAGAGAAAATGCAAGCTATTAATATAATTAATATTACTAATTTATATAAGAAATGAAATATTTATTAGAAAATGTTTTCTTTTTTAGGAGCCTTTGCTGAAAAATGTTTAAATGAACAAATATCGCATCAATGGGTCCGCACTCATTTCACTTACTTTTTAGCCTTAAGAATATTCTGTAAACATCTTCACATATTCTATCAGATCTTGATTTCAGTTCTAGCCCTTTGGGAAGTCAATGAAGTCACAATATTTATAACAGACAGGCGAAAAGCCCGGGAAATAAAATGTTTCAGTAAAAGTTACTTGTGCAATTACTTAAGTCTAATTACAGCAAAATCAATTTGTTATAAAGTTGCCTTCTGTAAAACCTTTTTTACCATGTTTCCTTATTATATTTTCTTTTTGAGAATTAGTAATATTTCCCTGGTACTTTTTTAAGATTCTTTGTGAAAATTATAACTTTTCTGCAATTTATATTTAGAAATTCATATTTTTGAATAAGAAATGTAATTTTGTTTAGAGTTTCTTTTTTAAGAAATATAAGTTAGTTTTTGAAATTCTATTTGTTTCTTAAATTTAAGCTCGACACAGAAACACGTAACGAAATAAAAATAAGTAAAAATGTGTATGAATATAATTCATACACTGGATACTTATAATAAAAATAAATGTTTACAAAAATAGTCCAGAATACAAACATTTAGGAGTTTAATTTTATTATTACAAGAAAAATATATCTTACAAATATCAGGAAAAAATCGTCAATCTTATTAGTAATATAATATCTTGATACGATGTTCCAATCGTATTCAATCAGTTTGTTATTTTGAAATATTGTTAGTAACTTCTAATCTGAATATCTTCGAATGCTAATATATTATTGTATGTAGAATATTAAACTAATCTGAAATATTGGTTACGTTTCATTTTCTGTACCCGATTTATTTTACAAATTCTATCTTATCTTTAGAAAAGCATAGAGGACGGCCGACTTCGAGAACGTATCCACTCTCACTGTATTCTACCACATCCTCCGGGAATAAAAAAACCGCGCGACTATATATATATATGACATTAGAGTAATATTATATTAGAGTACGTGTTAGACTATTAGAGTAAATAACGTATTATAGAAAGATTTAATGCATAATGACAATGAAGGGAGAAATGTCGGATATATCCACTATTTTTTTATTTAATTAATATTTAATACAATTATTATAAATTCTCCCAAAATAATTAAATTAATACGGCATATGTCATTATCAGCAAAGTTTTGGTTATCTGGTTTACTATACGTTACTGAACCAAATGAATGAGTTATTCTTCTATTTAATTTGCATACCTATGTATGCACAAGTAAAGAATTTATTCCTACTTTAACCAGATAAAATACGCTTCACTTGTGAATAAAAGAAACTCACTTGCAATTAATTAAAATGAGATTTAAATAACCTACTCATAGAATCGTCGAAATTGATTGGCTTATTTTTTATACAATCCATCTTGACGTATTACTTTGATTTTTATATTTACTTTAGTATTAAACATTACTTTTAAAACTTGATAAACGGCGTGCACTTTAATAATGAAACATAATAACGAGTTGCTTTCAAATTATTGTTTCCGGCTACCACCATGTATTGTTTTTAAATTTACATGAGTTAAAGAACGATCGATCCTGATTTAAAATCTGCCTGACTTGCTAGATTCGACTACTAACCTGGCTTGCTGATCTGGGCTGTTAGGATGGTATTTGACTGGACTAGTCTCCTAGACACCTACTTGACTAGCCTCCTAAACGCTCTACTGCTGAACTGGTTTGTTTAGCTACTCAGACGGACTGGCCTGGTAGGTTGGCTTGATGGGTTGGCCTGTTGGACTAGCTTGCTTGAATAGTCTGTCGGGCTTATTGCAAGCTGATATGCTAAACTAGCTTCTTATACTGGATTACAGGACTGAGCTATAAGGCTCTCAGGCTAAATAGACCTTTCAGGATAGCCTGTTAGACTGGACTAGACTGCTAGCGTGGGCTGTTGAGCTGACTTTCTATACTTGATCTACTAAATTGGCTTGATAGGCTGGGCTTTTAAGCTCAGGTGGTAGGCTCGGCTAATAGACTGGCCTGCTGGAATTGCCTGTCAGGCTGGCTTTCTAGATTGATCTGCTAAGTTATGATGCTAATTTTCTTGCTTGACTAAGCTGTGTTGCTGGGGTGCTAAGTTGGCCTATCATTCTGGCATGCTAGCTAGCCTAATAAGCAGTTGGGGACTTGCTATACTTGGTTGCTAAGCTGAATTGCTGATGTGCTAGGCTGGTCTGCTAAGCTAGCCTTCTAGACTGACCTGTTACACTGTCGTACTAGACTGGATTGCTAGACTGGCTTATTAGGCTGGTTTGCTCAATTGGCCTTCTAAGTTTACTGGGCTTCTTTGGAGCTTCTAATCTGGTCTACTAGAGGTTTAACTTTCTGGGCTTATTATTTTTTTAAGGAAGTTCCTGTCTAGAATTCCACAGTCATTTAAAAGACTTAGCATACATTTTAACATTGAAGCTAAGCTAAGAAGTTGACATTTTCACATTATTGAAGATAGAGAATAAAAAACTATATTTGGTTTTTAATGCCAGTTGATTAAGGGATATGTTCTGTAATATTTTTTATAGTAACCATATTTTACCTTGTGCATGTTGTCTGATGTTTTAAACAGTTGAATATAATTGTTTGATTATTTTGTTCCTAATGAATATGTTGGGTAAAAATAAATATTAGATGAGAGTAAAGCAAGATGAAAAAATACTAAAAATGCCTTTATTTTTTCGTGATCAGGAAGCACAAGAAATTATTTTTTAATTAATTAATCGATTTATATATTTTTGCCTTATCCTGTCACTACAGTGTTATGAAATATTAGACATACATTTGTTTAAAAATATTTATTTGCAAGTTATTTCAGACATGAGAAAACCGTGCGAGTACCACTTCCTGGTTAATTGCGGTTTGACTATTGGGAATTGGGAAAAAAATTCCCTTGATTTGTAAAAATGTAGAAGCGACAAATATTTTGTATATTTTTTTGAATATTTATATAATATTTTAATACCTTTTCCAGGAAAAAAAGAAGTCACAGAAGACGTCTTAAAATGGGACATATTTTGACTAGCAAGTATCAAGTACTACAACCGATTAGAGAAATATTTTTGAAATTTAATAAATCCTGCAATACAAAAAAATGCAGCAATAAGACAATTTTTAAACTAACATCTACTAATGATTTTTTTTGGCGGGGACGGACCTTATTGATTTCTCGGCTTTTTTAGAAGGCAATCGTATTTTAAACTAATAGGACCGTTCTACAAAATTCATGATTTGACACTCCTTGACATGTAAACTTATTCACTTAGTAGCAGTCGAGTAATTAACATATTCTCTGCTCTTTGGTACTTTAAAATAATTATGGCCAGAATTTGTAATTGTTAGTAAACTTTCAGGGAATATGCAAAGCCAACAAAGTATTTAGCATTTGTATTAAGACAAAGAGGGTATGCAGGAGGTTTGAGTGGTAATAATTGTTGTAAATTTATTATATAAATTTCAACTTCTTTCTTTCGAACAATAAATCGCACTCTAAAAAAGCATTGCTGCTCGTAATCCAAAACTTGAATTTGCTTCAAATATAATTTCGTTTTTGTTGGTAAATGAAATAACAAGAGAAAAAGTACTAAAAAAATTTGTGAAAGGAAAAACAATATGATGCACCTGATCAGAATATTATTGGTGTATATAAACAAATAAAATAAAACCTCTCAAGCGAAGCTCTCATCTGTCGGACGCACTCGTACTGTGAGTGTTCCATACACATTTAGTCATTTACAAACTTTTAAGGGTAGATAGTATTTTTTTCACAACTTTAATATATTGACTACTACATCTTTCATAGACCTAAAAATGTGGTAAATATTTCAAAAATTAATAGATATTATATAATAGTTGTGGCTAGCTAAGTTTCATGTTAGCTTCTAGTCATATTTTACTAATAATACGTTTTTCATGTTTTTGGTATAGTAATGTCGGATGTAAGAGAGAGGAGGAGGGGAAGGATGCTTCGTTTTCATATATTTTTAAAAATATCTTTCTTAATATGTAAATTAAAATAATGAAAAATATACTAAATATACTTAAAATTTATTTGTATTCATCGTAATAATTACTTTTCCATTATTCTCCCTTGATGTATAAAATATAAAGAAAATTGTTTGCTGTAGGTTAATTGTCGTTTTAAATGAGTAAACAAGACGTATTATTATGACAAATTTGAAATTTTCACGACCCATATTTTCTAAAAAAATCAACTCTGATCAACAGATAGAGTTTCGTTTGAGAGTTTCGGATGAGTGAGAGTTTCGTTTTTCTAATGAGTTAGGACAAAACATATAATTTATAGCGTAGGAATACTGAGGTTAAGGACGACCGGAAAAATGAAATAAATTATAAATAAAACGATGAACACATACTGAATTTGTTCAACGATGAAAAAAACATATGAAATATTGAATAAGCCAAAACAATTAAAAGTTAAATGATTAAAATAGCCAATAAAAATGATATTAGAAGAAAAGGAGACGGCACAGATCCTAACAAAAATTTTATGTGTAGCATTTATTTTTCCGACATGGGAATTTCTGCGTACTGTTGTGTTATATAATATTTAAATTGGATTTTCATTTTGTCTGTACGTTGCTTGAAAAATCCTGTGTTAATAGTACTTCGTGTTGTTCTCTATATGAAAGAGAAAAATTATACTCGGATATGATTCACGAATTAAAATGAAAGTTGAAAAGTGGTTCACTAAAATTAAAGATACTTCCCAGTTTAAATTTGAGTGACCGCGTATTTCTTTTAATGACTGGTAAATTTGACCGCAGTTTTAGGTTTAGAGGAAACTGTGCATGGTAAACGTGTCACTAAAGGAAGCTGAAAAATACTATAATGCAGAACAAGGTTATTTGTAATGCTTATGCAAATTTTCTTCAATGCAATGTTCAAATAACAGATGTGTGTGTTTATCAAAATGAAGGTTTTATGCAATTGCAAATGCCATAAGATTATATTATGAGTCAAAAAATTATCATCTATTATTTGTTTAAAATAATTTTCTGCATTCGACTTACGTAACAAAACTGAGTGATTAAAGTTGATTAAAATAACATTTTTTATCATTTTACCTTTAAACTTTCATGAAAAGACTAAATTTTTTAAACGATTAATGTATAAACTTTCCCGAAGTGAATTGTTACGCTTGATGTATATATATATCTATACTGTACACTGAATGTTACTTCATAATACAATGAGGCTACGGGATATTACACGGCAGACGAACGATTAATAGAAAATCAACAAAAGGCGCGTAAATATATATATATATATATATATATATATATATATATAAACACGTGTGTGTGATATACACACATGCACGTACAACCAATTTCCAATCGGTTTTTTTATATTTTGGAATTATTAACCTATTTGCACGAAATATTTGGGAAAATCTTATCTCAAAAAAATATCAGTTTGCCAAAAATAATGAATGAATGCTAATATCAGAGCAGGTAATGTTAATTATTAATTGATTAGCTGTTAATGATTTACCAGTATTAAATACACGTACAGTTACAAACGAATTTATACAAAAAATATAAATATTAAAATCGATTTCGTCAGCTGTAGAATATACCGATTCACTGACAAAGAACAGAATTACATTTTATTTCATTTTACAGTAATAACTTCTACCTTTATTAATTTTCATGTATTAAAGGAAAATCTAATAGTTTTACAA
Organism: Druceiella hillmani; assembly: GCA_039881145.1. Taxonomy (NCBI): domain Eukaryota; kingdom Metazoa; phylum Arthropoda; class Insecta; order Lepidoptera; family Hepialidae; genus Druceiella; species Druceiella hillmani. The sequence goes on from JAYKKI010000070.1 coordinate 8,457,352, forward strand.
TAAAATGTTTTTTTATTTATTGATGTATCAAACGTTATATGAACACCACCTGGGTTTTGCTATCATAATAGTATATTTTTAATAATTATGATTATTTCTCATATTACTAGCAATAGGAAATTCGTTTTCTGATATAGATTTCATAGTCCTATTAATACTTCTATTGATTTATTTATCTATGATTTATTTGAATATAGTAAAAACATGTTCAGTGTTGCTACTAGTAACATCATATTGAATCCGGATTCTGAAATAAGACTGTATCGCATTCCAAAAAACGAGTGTGCTTTAGACCACACGACTGAAGTAAAACTTCAAATTCACAAAATATGAACTTTAAAACGAATTTACAATTTTATTCACTTTAAACGTAGAATATTTAATGTATTGAACAAAATAATAATTTATAAAATTGTTCAAGAACAAAATGAAATTACAAAATAATCAAAAAATCACCGTTTGCGTAACGACAGCAAACTTGCATATATATATATATATATATATATATATATATCTCATGCACTGGCTATGCGAGGAAGGGAGAAGAAAATGTGCGCGCTCACTGCTATCTCTTGCTCCTACAGTGTGATACAGACGATAGGCTTGCCCTGTGTCTTAGAATACGAAACATAACTAGCTATGAGAGAAAGAGAGAAAGAGAATGTGTGATCGCACCTATCTCTCTTCTCCCTGCACTAATATACGAAACGTAACTCTCTCTCTTTCTGTCTTCACTAACTTATATCTCCCTCTCAACTTCCGTTCGCCTCGCCCGATCACACTTTTCGTAACGCTCTCGTCACGCATTCACCAGCTTACTCCCCAAGTCAAGCGTGCGTCAAGAAGTTTTACTTCAATAATTTCGTGGTATTTTGTTAGCAAAAAATATTCACACTAAAGAAATATCGTATCTGAACAGACTAGTATTCCTTGATAAAACGGATATTCCTCGAAACTATAATACTCTAGTGAGGCACAAGTTATACTATACTTTTATTTCTTATGTGCTCATACTAAGCACTTTACAAGAGATGACTCCAATATGCCATCAATATTTATTAAAATAGTAAAAAATAATGGATTCGTTTTTTTATATCTTATGTTATTATAATAGCAGGCAAAACAAAACAAATAAATAACATTTTAACTTCATACAAAATGTACAACAATAATTATTTCATTTTTACAGATAAACTTAAAAACAAATAACATAATAAAAAAAGTATGTAATTATTACTTAAAATTAATTGTATGGTATAATGCACGAAAAAAAGGCTAAAAATGCAATATTAAATAAAATAGGTGACTTAACAAATTATTTTTTTTCTACAAAATAATAGGTTTGTTTTTATCTTTCTAGCTCATCCTTTTCTATAACACAGGTCTTTTTTCGATCATATTTGTTAATGATACCTAGTTAAACTCCATTTCACACGCAGGTAACCGAGGCATGACTTGCGTACATCCGGTCTCGTGTAAATGCATTCATACACTGCTATACTCGACTGCACACGAGGCAGACATGGCATACTTGCTGTCCGTCGGCACCACAGAACCAAAGAATAGTAACTATTACTACGAAAAGAAGCGACACTCACCTCACCCCGCCAATTTAAAGTCACCCGCAGATGTCGGGTACAATGGAGTAAGTGTTCCTAGGTTGCCGCTCGCTGCGTTCACGTGGATTCTTTCGATTTTGCTATCATTTGTTGAATTTAACTTGCGTAATTCTATCGTACCTGATAGCTATTTATAGACTTGGGCGATATGAATATTTTGAGATATGCAGTACAACGAGTACTAATATTATAAAATATTGATAACACATAGGTGATAAAATACTCAACGAGTGTGGACGACGTCATTCTATTGTAAGAGCACTATATTACAAATATATGTCGAGTTACGATAACATGAGATGTTCAATAAGTTTTAATTTCATTTATTATTAAAGGTTCAATGCTCATATATTTTATTCTTTAAATAGAAAATTATAGAAATTCCTATAATTTCCAATGAAGATTTTTTTTTATAAACTGCAGTATTAAAGGTAATATCATAATGATACGGCTAAATGATATGGTTAAGATAATAGTTTATAACATGTATTTAAAAAACGAATGAAGTTATTAATTATCCCAATAGAAATGAATATATATCACGCAAAAGTGTTACGACTTACGAATATTAAAATATTCGGTTTGTCCCTTATTTCTTCGTTAACGTCCGGTAGGCCATTCCATACAATTATTAACAATACTAAACATTTTGTATTTTGCATACCAAGTACATATTTTTACCGGTGGCATTAAATACACCTCACCTTTAATTTATAATAATTGAATATAATGGACCATTATTGTGCTGTTTACGGGTGCTTAGAAAGCAATAAAACCAATAAGGAGATTTTTTCCCTTCCAATGAAAGAAGGTAAGACAACTGTATGTCTTTATAAATAATTTTGTTTTATAGTACCAACTTATTCAGTCAGTATATATAATTTTATGTCCACAAACATCACTTAAGTTTTAAATTTCCAACTATTCTTAAAACTCATTATTTTGTTTGAACGTCGAGGTGTTTGTAAAATGTATCCTTGTAGTGTCCGCTATTGGCTTATTATATTGTTTATTAAGAGACTTTTCACATATAGCAAAATTAATTAAGTCAAAAGTACAATGAAGACAATATTTTAGTGTATCACATTTATAAATAAGCAAAATATATTTTTATTTAAAATTTTATTTTCTTTTTAAAATCCATACTACGTACCTTTTTCAAATTCTATATTAATATTATTATGATCAAACCACTTTCACGCAATGTTATGTATAGTGTGAAATATTTATATCCATAATTATAGTTTTACAATTAGGTAATAATAAAAACACAAGCGCTAGTACAAATGTACTGCACAGCTATGTTGCTGACGTATTATCATCGAGTCGCTCGATCAGCGCGATTGCTTGCAATAATCGAGATAGATATGTCACATTAGTAAATATTCTCTACCTGCACGCTGCTGACAGCCCTAAATTAATTTACGCACACACACATACGGATACGGATAGGCGAGTACGTATGTAATAGTGTAGGGAATTAAATCTGTTCGCTAGTATGGATTGTCGAGGGTGTGTCAGAAAATTGAGTAGGCTAGAAGTGTTATCTCGCATAAATTGTAGCAGAATCGTTTACGCCATTCTTGCCCCCGCTGTTTTCTAATTGGTTTGTTTCTAGCCAATCATAGCGCACTAAGACGCTGTGAATAGTTGAACGAAACAATACTGTGACACTATGAGGGTTGCAATTAAAGTTGAACATGTCGATAAAAGATATCAATAAATAACTATGAATCTATAAGCATAATTAAATAAAAGTAGCAATAAATGTAAAAAAATATAAAAAAATCACTAATGAAACGTTTTATTTCCTGACTTTTTTAGATTGACATAGTTTTTAGACAATGAATTTAATAATTTCATTCAAGAGAAAATGTACCGAAGTAAATAAATCTATTGAGATTCAAACTATTGTGCGAGCGAGATTCACAATCATAATACGTTATTTAGTCTATGAGTCGCGAGGACGAGATGATTTGATGTGTTATTTGCTGTTTGATAAGAATATCTTTAATTTTATAGTTTTTTTACGACATCGATGGTTTTCTGCTTGTAGTTTTTTTCCGTTTTTAGTTTTTATATTTTCATAATCTTCACTCTTTGTGACTTTACTTCAAATTCTGTTACTAATCTTAGAATGGAATTGTTATTCAAATTTCCAATGTGATATGATTTTTCAGCTAATTATATTCCCTAAAACACAAGTATATTTAAGTACTCGGGCTGTTTACCCTGAAGTATATATATTTTCAAAGTTATTGAGGAGCTTACCGGAACAAATAAAAACATGTGTAAAATTAAAATAAAATGAAATGAAAAAGCATTTTTGATAAAAAAATATTTATTACGTATCTTAGTACTTTTTTTTACTAAATAATTATTTATTTTTACTAAATCCCTTTAAAAAAAATAGTGAGACAATATGTACACTTGCAAAAACCTATAATTACGCCAAACTCCTGCTCCACATAGTTTTTGAGAAAAAAATCTGTAACAGACAAATAGACGGACAAGCGTCTGATGTTTCAATAATTCCGTTTTTCCTTTTGAGGTATGGAACCCTGAAAATCTACATTAAAACCATTTTTTGATATAATTATATTATCAAAACCTGCATTACCCAAACATTCAGATTTGGTAAAGCATCAGGGTGTAAATACCAATTTCCAGAATGTTTCATGTCAAATTCATGCTCCTTAAAATGTAACAAGCTGACCGTGATAATTTTAGTAGAAAATTAACTTTTCCGGCCAGCTGCTTCAAACCATTTTTCTTTTGGAATAGGGTCTTGTGGAAACCTAAAAATGATAAAAAAAACGTTTAAATTTTTAAAGTTAAAATGCAAATATTCTTTGTAATATGTCCTTTTTTATAAACGGGGGAAATTGATTTAACTACTTAAACAAAGATTCCATTTGACTTTTTTAGCCAACTAATTCATAATACAATTTTTCATTTGATAAATAAACTTTAGAATTATGACAAGATAATAGATTAAATGAATAGTTCATTAAACAAAATTCTACTTGAGACGAAGAAGGGAAGAAAGCGGACGAAGGAAACAAATGTTTACAAATAAACGAAGTATCGATATAACACAGTGCTAGCCATCTGTAATGGAGCCACGCGCCATATGTAGAGTCGCGTAGCGAGCGTGGTTAGATCGTATTTTGTGCATTAGTTTTATCACTAAAAAACAGGAATTAAACACTTACCGGTGCAAAGATATCCCTCCACGGTGCAGGTTCTGTGTTTTGATATTACGCTTAAAGGTAATCATTGCACAGCACACTGAAATTGTTGTGTAATATAATTTGTTCACAAATTTTATAAGGATTACTGAAGTAATTATATTCATTACCTATCGGCAATTAATATTTTATCATCACATAAACTATTATAAGCATATGTGAATAAAATGTTATTTTTTGCTAATCTTGATTTTTATTCAAATCCGTAATCTGCCAATATTACGGATTTGAATAAAAGGCAAGATTTATTCAATTTTAATGTTTCATTATTAGTAATTTCTATTTGCTTGTAGTTTTTAAACAATAATTGATAATTTGTTTCTGATTGGATATAATCTTTAGGCATTATTTCATTTTATTTTATGTTTAATAACAAGATGTGAACTTTGAAAACCCCGTTCAAAAATTTTCTTCCGTACTGAATTTAAAAAAAAAATTTCATGCAATAAAAAGACCCCATCGCGTATTTGTTGATGGGACGAAAACGAGACGACGGAAAAAACTTATATCTTATCCTAATACCTATGCAGCAAAATACACATACAAATAAAAAAAAATAGCTTAATTAAAATAAAATTATCGATGAGTCATTTTAAAAATAATAATTTGATTATGAGATAAATATCACTTTTGCGTAATTCCACCTTAGGCCCGTACTCAGCCATAATATTGAAATATTTTCAATAACGAGTAATAATTTTTCATCTCGAGTAATCCTCATATAATTTTTTTCTAAATAAAATATTTTCTGTTTCGCATATAATGAAGACCACGCCAATCTTTATTTTATAAAAAAAATTTATTTTATGAACCAAAAAATGATGCTGAAATATATTTTATAATTATTGATACTCATAATTCTAAGATTGATTTCGATAATAATATGTATTGATTTTATATGATTTCGATATAGAGCTTTATTAAATAAATCATAGGGAGATGGACAGTGGTAAAACCCACTTTAAAAAACTGCACTTAAAATTACCTATATGAATTATATTGTACTTAAAATTACCTATATAAAAATGTTCAATCTGGTTAAAAAAGAACCAAATTGAACAAAAGAAACAGGTTTTTAGTAAGGTATGGTAAACATTTTTTTTTTCATTTATAGAGGGTCTTTAAATGGGTTTCAAACTAACTTTTAATTTTATCTTTTGTGAGGGAAAATTTATGTGAAACTCATTGAAGAACCTTTAAGTGAATAATAACCTCAGGAGCAGAAGAGGGAGTATAGAAAAAAAATATACAATGAAATATAGAGAACAGTAATACGGTAAACGTAAAAAAAATATCATTAAACTTTTTAAACATACCTCCGCTCATTGTTCCCACAGTCGTATACTGTGCAAAATTATGACTGTGAATTGTTCGTAAACATTTCAAACATTATTACGTAAATTTTGTGGTCACTCCTAACTTACGTTCTTTCCCTTAGTACTCGTATGTGGGTATAACTTCTTTAAAAACTTTATCTTGTGAAGATTATTTATTTTAAATTGTTTAAATATAATTTATAATAAATGTAATTTACATTACAAAATTATGAAAAGTTTCTTATATAAAATAGCTTCTTAATAATAAACGCGTTTACTATTTTAAATAAGAAACTTTTCATAGCTTTCCAAGCTTAAACGCTATTTACAAGAAACATTAAGCAAGTCTGCTGAACCATACATATGTTATTAACTCAAATACTGATCAACATGCAATGCAACAAATTGGTTACGAATCATAAATACTGATCTATTTTATAAAGTTTACAGATAACATAAGGTAAAATTCACAGAACTAAGATAATAACTAACAAAATACAATTTTATCACGTTTCACCTAAACAAAATAAAAATTGTAAATAATGTATCCTTAACACAACCAACAACTTAATATCTCAACGAAATTTCTTCCATATTTTGATCTTATAAATTTTATAGACTTCAATTTGTCTTCTATTAACATTAAGGAAACCATTCTCACAGCAGGATTTTTTACAGAAATCGTACGATAATCGTGTTAAAATACCTTCTTTTATTTTTTTCCATTTTGTTTTAAAGTATAATTGTGTAATAATATCTACATATAAATTATCCATATAGTGTGACGTAATAAACACGCCGATGGTCCATGATACTAAATTCCAAGGTTTTTTCCTTATCGAATAATATTGTTGAGACAAAACCTGAAATTCGAATTTTAAACGTGCTATTCGATACAAGCTTGCGAGAAATAACATAATTTTGGTGAGATCAGGCACTGTAAGTGTTATATTTTATTACCAATTATATTTTTGAATGCTAAAAGGCACTCCTTCCTTTGTGTTACAGATACGTGCCATAAGATGGAAATATAGATTCTTAAATTGTGATCTTTCTATTTTTCAAAATTGTCGAGCCTAATATGTAGTCAAAGAAAGTGTATATATTTACTACAAAAAACCTATTTCATTTTTTATTGGCAGATTGCTTTTACATAATTTGTGAAAAGAGAAATAATTCATTGTTGCCTATATATAGAATGTTATATATATATATATATATATATATATATATATATATATATATATATATATATATATATATATAACTAAAATCCCACATTGTTCACTCGGCTAACTCTACGTAACATTTAGTTGATTAAACCGATTTTACATTTAAAAAATACGAAATTATGTTACGAGCCTGGAAATTTCCCTTTGCTAAAATTATCAAATGATCGCTTTTCCTCTTGTCCGCATCCGCTCGGTAATGACGTAATCCGGCTTTCATTTAATAATCTTATTACAAATGAATTCACTAGTCAAATAGTGAAAAGCTAAAATCTAAAGTAAGATTTAATTTTATCTCTAAGGCAGGCTACTTTATGTGTTACAGGGGTTTTAAATTGTAACTTCTGCGTAAATTTGATTATTGATTATTGCGTGATTTTGATTATTGAACTGAAGTTCGGAATAGAAATTTGAAATAAAACTACTTTATGTTAAAATTTTAGATTAATGTAAATAATATTACAGATAAGGTCGTGGACTTAATATCTGGTAACATATAGTTATCAAGGTTATACTATCTGTGGCGATTTTGATCTCGGGAGTCAAAAATTTTTCTTGGTTGTATAATTTTCGTGTCGAAAAAAAATCATTTTCAAATTATATACTGGTACGTCATATTCTCAGTAATAATATAATACACCGAATCTAATAAAAAAATTGTTTTAAGGCATATGCAAGGAAAAAACCTAATTAATTGAAACAATACAAGAATACATACCTCGAAACATACAAATAACGGCGTGGTGTAAATTATTTTCGTTGAGTTCCACAGTGAACTCGTCTGTATGAAGCTGAAAGCTATTAAAATGTAAAGTGTGGCAATCTAATAAAAAATCCGGGCCGTGTTTGAAAAAAAGCTGGGACAAATAAATGCCACCGGGGAGCATCATTGCCATTTGGTTGAAGAATCTCGCTGCCCACTGATATTTTGATGTCATTATTTTTATGCTGATAATCTTGCAATAATTACATTTCATTTTTTGTTTTAATTTTTACTTCAATAAAATTTCTTTTTTGGCCATGTATAATAATAACTACTTTTGCTCTGATAAGAAATTATGTAGAGAAAAATGTTTTTAATTTATGATAATTCTATTTTAAATTTCATCGCACTACCATATTTTTATTATAATAATTTATTATTAGTACGTTAATATATAATATTATTGATATGTACTGTAGCCAATTTTACAAAAATCTTGGAATTTCAATGGAAACTTCTTGCTATTATTGTTTTTTCTTTTCTTACAGATACCTGCTGATGATGGTTCTGCTAACCCGTCATCAGCAGCTTTCGAAAGTGAAAATAAGATTATTAAGAAGTTTCCATACTATACCAATATCTAAACCATAATGATATGGAAATCACAATTTATTCAGGATTGTTTTTAAAAGTCACCATTTTAAATTTATAATTAAAATAAAAATAAAATCGTTGATTTCGTATCAAGTCGATCTCGCATCATAACATGTCCTAGCGTATTTCGACAAGCAAAAATAATTTCATTATATTAATACCGATGTTTAAGACCATCTGCTTCTTTGTACTTTATTCGTTAGAACAAAAATAATTATGGTTATGGGTATGTTTACCTCATATGTTGAGAATCAGAACTAATATATACAAATAAGAAAATTTAATACAACCATATGTTATACATGGTGGGGACTTATTATTATATATTCTCTCACATAGAAATGGCTATTAATAGTACAATGAGCATATATTTATTTTCAGATATGAGAATTGTATTAGATCACAAACAACACCATAGCAGAATATTAAAATCGACTATGAATATTTAAACAATTATAGTATGAAGTTGAGGTTGATAATTTATTCAACTTATTAAAAGGTTATAGTTGATTTATTATATCTCAATGAACGACTATATCTCAATGAACTACAATGATATATTATTCATAGTTCTTTTAGGTATAGTTTATTCAACTTTCGGAACTAATTCTTTAATTTTGCTATAAATATTAAAACCACCTATACTTAAAAGCAAATAGTAAACAGTCAGTTTCCTCAGCGTATCTGTTTAACTTTTGTTCCCTACATTTTTAACTTTCCTGTTGTACACGTTCCAATGAACAATTATTACTTACAACATCAATTTAGGTAGAAGTCAATTGTATAATTAAATTAAGTTATTTTAGCAATTTATTCCAAAAAGTATTAACCTTATCTACAATTGGTTTAATAATATTATATGTCAACTCAATTAGGTTGAGTTTACGTATGTAAAAAAGAAACGAACGTCGGATAGGGTGACAATTCCCCATAATATTCTACAAAATTTATATTTTTTTTCTTTTGCCCCGTTTTAAAATTAGGTAATGCATTAAATTGCTTTAGGGTATTATTTAGTACATAACATTTTTTTACGTAATTATCATAGTTCATCTTCTTCTGACCTAATTTTGTTATAATCTTATACAAAATATTTCAACATTAAAGTTGTATCATATTCTTATTATAATGCAAGCTCATATATGTGTGTGCGTTTGTATGTATATAAACACACACACACACACACACACATACATATATATATATATATATATATATGTACACATACATATAATGTTCAATGAATATAATATTTCCGGAAAAACTTCACGTTATCACCGTTTACATTGTTAGAATTAATATCAAAATAATGTATTTAATGTACTACTAGCGCCTTCTATGTGGTATCGTTTGTAACTACCTACCTAAGGTTAATATTAAGAAATAAATTCAGTCTTTGATCAACTACCGTACACGTTTTATTAGGTTATGCGCCCAGGCCCACATTTGCTAAAATCTTTTTTATTTTCTCGTGCGAAAGTAACTATGTCGACGTCGGGGTACTTAGTAAATGTGCCGAAACTCAAAGGACGCGAAAATTACGACGATTGGGCGTTTGCAACAAGTAATTTCTTGTTACTTGAAGGCATTGACATTGAAAATGTACCGGCAACTATCAGTGAAACTGAGAAGAAAAAAGCTAAAGCAAAACTCGTTATGACAATTGACTGTTCATTATATGTGCATATAAAAAGTGAAACTACAGTGAACGGTGTGTGGAAGAAATTAAAACAGTTATTTGACGACACGGGGTATCAACGAAAAATAAGTTTGCTTCGTACATTGATTTCAATACGCCTCGATAACTGCGAATCCATGACATCCTATGTATCTCAAGTGGTTGAGACAGCACATAAATTGAAAGGGACAGGTTTCGAAATCACAGACGAGTGGATTGGGTCATTACTTTTGGCGGGACTTCCAGATAAGTATTCACCGATGATAATGGAAATAGAACACCCTGGAATAGCCATTAGCGCTGACGTCATTAAAACAAAGTTACTTGATATGTGTTCGGAGGTTGGCACTACTCGAATCGACTCTGCCTTTTGGTCAAAATAGCGAAATAAAAAAGGCAACACTGACAAGCAAATGTCAAAGTCAACCAGCAGTAAACAAATAAAGTGTTATAATTGCAAGACAAGACTTCCACTACAAAAATAAGTGTCCTGAATTAAAAGCAAATAAACAATTGAATGCTTTTAGCGCGGCGTTTTTCATCGGTTATTATAACACAGAAGACTGGTACATCGACTCAGGCGCAAGCGCGCATATGACGTCAAACCAAAAATGTTTACTCCGAACTCGACCAGTACACGAACCTAAAGAAATCGTAGTGGCAAATCAAATGACGGTGCCTGTAGTTAGTGTTGGTGAAACACAGATAACGACATGCGTGAACAGTTCTCAGTATGACGTGATTGTGAAGGACGTATTGTATATACCGAATCTCAAGGCAAACTTATTATCCGTAAGCCAACTTATAGCTAAAGGAAATAAAGTTGTATTCAAAAAAGATACCTATTTGATATACAACCAAGTGAATGAGCTTATTGGTACAGCAAATTTGATAAATGGAGTGTACAAGTTAAACACAAAAAAATTCGAGAACTCGTTATCGGCAATGTCAACATGGCATAAAAGGTTAGGACATATAAATAGTAAGTCCTTACAAAAAATGAAAGAAGGAGCAGTAGAAGGAGTTTCTTTTCACAAGAAAGCTGACATACAGATACAGAATTGTGAAGTGTGCTGTGAGGGAAAACAATCACGTTTCCCTTTCCCATCAACAAACCATAGAAGTGAAAAACTACTGGATGTAGTACACTCAGATTTATGCGGGCAGATGGAGACCAAGTCAATTGGTCTGGCGAAGTACTTTCTTCTGTTTGTGGATGATGCCAGCAGAATGACTTTTGTCTACTTCTTGAAGGAAAAGAACCAGGTGTTCCAGCATTTCAAAGAATTTCGAAGTTTAGTTGAGAATCAAACTGGAAACAAAATAAAAATACTGAGAACCGACAATGGAGGTGAATTTTGTTCACGTGAGATGGAAAGTTACTTAAAACAAGTAGGTATTGTCCATCAGAAGACCAATCCTCACACTCCAGAGCAGAATGGACTCTCAGAGAGGTTCAACAGAACTATAGTTGAACGGGCAAGATGTTTATTGTTTGAAGCAGGTGTCGACAAAAGTTTTTGGCTGAAGCAGTTAATACTGCAGTTTACCTAAAGAACAGAATACCAGCCGCCAGTTTAGGTATGATGACACCATTTGAGAGGTGGACAGGTGAGAAACCAGACCTCAGACATGTTAGAATTTTTGGCAGTAAAGTAATGGTGCATGTTCCCAAAATACAACGACAAAAATGGGATAAGAAGGCTGACAGATTAATTTTAGTTGGGTATCCAAATAATGTGAAAGGATATAGATTGTATAACCCAAGAACTAAAAAAGTTACTACGAGCAGAGATGTCATCATTATGGAGAAAATGGAGTTGGACGAAGCTCAGATTATAGTAAACGATTGTGAAAATAAGTCAAAGAAAGATGAAAACTTAGAAGAAGATGAAAGTTTAATAGAAAATCCAGGTTCAGATCCAAATGATTCAACATATATTTGTGAATCATCGTCTTCCCAAGATGACTCGTATCAATCTGTTACTGAAGAAGAGTCTTTTGCAGAGAATGAAGTTCAAATTGAAGCTAAGCGTAAAAGAAAGCCAGTAGAAAAATATGGGATGCCCAATCTCTGTCTTCTGGATAATCTGGAATCATGTGATGAAGAACTCAGTTATGAAGCAGCAATAAATGGACCAGACAAGGAACAGTGGAGACAAGCGATGGAAGATGAACTGAAAGCTTTCGACGATAATCAAGCATGGACGTTTGTAGATAGGAAAGAAGCTGATAGAGTGATACAGTGCAAGTGGGTATTCAAGAAAAAGTACGAAAGTGATAATAGTGTGCGATATAGAGCAAGACTGGTGGCAAAAGGTTTTACCCAAAAAGAAGGTGTAGATTACGCTGACACATACTCACCAGTGCTTCGTTACTCTACACTAAGGTTTCTATTTGCTTTAAGTGTCAAACTTAACCTTGAAATTACTCACTTAGATGTAACTACAGCATTCCTAAATGGTTACTTAAATGAAAAAGTGTATATGCAAGTTCCCCCTAATTTAGATTGTAAAGAAAATAGTGTTCTTAAACTAAATCGTGCAATTTATGGTCTAAAACAATCAGCCAGGGCTTGGAACGAAAGAGTAAATGATTCTTTATTAAAATTAAATTTTGTTAAGTCAAAGTAAATAGCAATTTTTGTTGATGATTTTTTCATTTTTTCAAACAGTAGTAATATGGTTAAGGAGTTAAAAACAAATTTAATGTCAAAATTTAAAATTAAGGATTTAGGGCAATTAAAACAATGTTTGGGTATGAGAATAAACATTTATCAGAATGGCAATATTTCCTTAGATCAAGAAAAGTTTGTAGACCATATTTTAAGTAAATTTAATATGACAAACTGTAAAGTTGTTGGTACTCCTATTGAGAAAAATTTAAAACTAGAGAAAAGTGTAGATGTTTGTAAACAATATCCATTCCAACAACTAATAGCAAGCTTAATGTACTTAAGTGTTTTGACTCGCCCAGATATTTCCTATAGTGTGAGTTATTTGAGCCAATTTAATAATTCATATTCCTATACTCATTGGAAGCATGCGAAACGCATCCTAAGATACTTATGTAAAACTAAATCTTATGGCCTAATGTTTATCAAAGATAATTGTAAATTAGAGGGTTTCGTTGATGCAGATTGGGCTTCAAACACACTAGATAGGAGATCCTATACAAGTTTCTACTTTAAACTTTCTGGAACTGTTATTTCATATGAATGTAAAAAACAACGTACTATAGCCTTATCAAGTACAGAGGCAGAATATATGGCAATAGCCGAAGCCTGTAAAGAGGCTATTTATTTAAAAAACTTGTTTTCTGAAATTGTAAACAGTTGTGATTATGTAATTATATTGTATAATGACAATCAAGGCGCTCAGAAGCTGTCTGAAAATACTTTATTTAATAAAAGAACTAAGCAAATAGATGTGCGTCATCATTTTGTTAGAGAAGCAGTTGCTAACAATCTTATAAAGATAGTCTACATTCCAACATCTGAAATGCCAGCAGACTTGCTGACCAAGGGCTGAGATAGTGTTAAACATAACTATTTTGTAAAAAGTTAGGTATTCAAAACATTGTTTAATAGGTGACTATCTGTAAATTAATAACATTTTTTGCTTTTATTAGTTTGTTAAAAATAATTTATATGTTACAAAGTTCAGATTATTTTGATAAGTGGAGATGTTAGAACTAATATCAAAATAATGTATTCAATGTACTACTAGCGCCTTCTATGTGGTATCGTTTGTAACTACCTACCTAAGGTTAATATTCAGAAATAAATTCAGTCTTTGATCAACTACCGTACACGTTTTATTATACATAACGAGAAGTTACTATCTCATATATCTGTCATATCATTGAATATATGTCACTTTTGTTTATCGAATTTTTGAGCTAATAACCTCTCTTCCCCACCCACTTCAATCAATTTGGTTTCATAAAACTATAGAGTTCAGAAAACCTAGTAAAAATTTACTAATAAATATTACGGTCACATTTTTTTGCAAAACAATATGATTATCATTTTAATGTTCATTTTTCATTCGAAGAATGTGAGGATTCCACCCTTTCTATCCTATGAAATGTTTATCTTGTAAGTCGAAGTACTAGATTCTATCCGCGAATACTCCCAGTGTTTGGAATATTTATTGATATCGACGACGAAGTAATTAAATTTTATAATTAAGGTCATAATTTTCCTAAACCTACAATACTTGCCGAACCGCATAATAATCTGGATGCTTCTTCACAATTTTTAATAATTACCAATATATTTTTCAATATGCACTGTAATAAAATATTGCAAAAGATTTTCACAAATAAAAATTCTTACTTTTGTATTGAATTTAAAAAACACTTAAATATATATATTCATTACATAAAAGCCAAGACAGGTTTATGCTACTCTAGGTCTCTTTGTAAAGTCATGAGCTTCATTTTTATCATTTATAATTTTAATATATTACCCACATATAAGGCAGCGTAATCCAAAATGTAGATCCAAATACTTTACACTCCTTAGACCTTTTTGACTGGCCTCATAAATATCGTTATAATTCAAAAAATTTGATGTAATTTTTTAATATCATATAAATATATTAAACCTTTACGAAAAATACAACTAAAATTGTAAATCAAATAAAAATTTATCTAGTAGAAATTGGGTTATAATAGAACTGACAAGAAGCCAAACAAACAGGGAGGCCTTGCATTTCATGAAAGTAATATTTATATAGTTTCCTATATCAAAACTTGTAACGAAACAACGCATTTTCAAGTAATATTCTCCTTTCTAAAAACTATTGAAATTTTCACGTAACATTCTACTTTTTAAAACTAATTGAATCCAACAGGAATTCATTTGTTTTTACTCAGTTATTAATTAAGGTCCATAAAATTTAATATACTTCAGTAATTGCAAGTTCATAATAAATATACATATAAACATGTAAATTTTACATCATAATAATCGCAAAGAAACAATTCAAAAATAACATTAAAGTTTTTTATGTGGGTTACGTTTCGATTCGCTATCCTTAAAATCGAATATGCCGAATCTAGTTGAATGAAAACTCTACTTCAGCACATTTTTAATATTGAAGTTAAACTATTTATTTCTAGTGTTATCACAATTTCCACAAACTGCTGAAAAGGTATAAAACGCCCAGGTATTAGCTTCTCATCTACAACCTATTGATTATTTTTGTCAAGTCACCGTGCGACATTCACTTTCCCGTTAAGGAAACTCGTTAATCATTACTTGCGTCACGACTTGAGGAGCAGCTTTTATCTGGAAATTAAGTCTTGTTTTAATTGTTGAAACATGAGTTTATTTTAGGTTTTTTTGGTGATATTCATTGAGATACTGGGCAAATAAATTTTTATTGGTATCTAATTGTTTGTGCGAACGCTTATTTATATAGGAATATAATAGATTTTCCTTTAAAAAGATTTACTTAGAGAGTCTACTTTAGTGTATTTAATATAGGATAGGCCATTCAGGGATAGTTCAAATGATTTTAAATAGAATCTGGAAGAGATTTAGACTTATGTGCAGGCTTATGTTTTATTGTAAAATGTTGAGTCGCCTTTTATAAAATAATAGTTATTACGTATAATATGTCAGTAAACTTTGAAAATGTTCTACAAACACGAATATTAGTATAAATAATATATATTTATGGAATTTGGACTAGGGTATCTACTTTGGTATTTTTAAATAAATACTTACTAAAAGAGCAAAAAGATAGATCATTAAAGGAAAGAATATAACATGTGGATTTAACCGTTCGAGATTATATGAAAACCCAGTGAGTACGAGTTGCCATAAATATTTTACAAAAGGGAAATAAACAATTATGCTAAGGATAAAAAATAATTTTTTTTTCGAAGAAATTAAAAAGCATTTTGATACTAATAAAATATAAACACCATATGCAATATTCATGTTACCGACTTTTGCTCGCAGGCAGTCGCGATCGAATAAAATAAAAATAGTTAAAATTACACATTCACAATGTTAAAACAAAAGAGAAATGTATTCAAATTATGTTCGAATAAATAAACTGAAACAAACTGTTTGATTCTATTATCACTCGTTATGAGACAGGCATAACAATTATTTAATCATTCGCCTGTAATTAAAAAATAAAATAACTTTACACGAAGGCGTCGATGTTGCAATATATATTGACCTTGCGAATTCTTGATGAAAATACATTGTGTTTGAAATTACAAACTATTTAAAACTATTCCTGTGATTAAACTTATGAATTTTGCTAATTGATTTTTGGTGTACTATTGAAAGACACCATCCATTACATGAGGAGTTATTTAATGTCGAACGGTCAAACCTACATTGTGTCTAAAAAAAAATTTTGTTTATGAATTCTGTGAAAAAATATTTGAAAAATTACTAGGCATTACTTTACCAGTATATTGTTAATAAATTTAATTAAATTAAACGGGAATAAAACATTAAAATTAACTGTTAACTTTTTATTAAAACTATCAATAAAATAATGAAAACTTTAGATTATATCTTCGAAACACTTTTTAAAAAACTAAGCATTTTTAATAAGAACTAGAGACTTTTCATAATTTTTCACCCTTATGGTATATTTCATGAATAAAAAATTAAAAAAGAACACAAAATTAATGTTATGACCAAAACAGCTATTAACGTTATATTTCAATTTAATGGTCAATACGTTCAAGCCAGATGCATTTTGTCTAAAAGCTATATATATATATATATATATATATATATATATATATATATATATATATACATATATATATATATATATATATATTTATATATATATATATGTATATATATATATATATGTGTGTATATATATATATATATATATATATATATATATTCCTTTCGCAAAAGTGACATATACATTAACATTTTTCATCTTTTCTTCTCGAGTAATGTAATGTTTTGCAATGCAATGCTCTTAGTAGGAATGAGCGCCTCACAACAAATAGAAAGTCCATAAATGTTGGTATGAATCTTTATGGGTTGATTTGGATCAAGAAATTTTCAAAAATATTTTGTCCATAATTTCATTTCTTTGATTGACATTAATTTCTATTATATGCGTATTCACATCTCCAGTACTCAGAAAAGGAAATAACAGTCTCAATGACCATTTGTTGCAACCGTGTGCGCCGAGTAAGTGAAAATAAATTGGAGTACTAATTTTATTCCACCCTTAATCATAAAAAAATATTTCAGGAAGCTTTTTATTTCATCTAAATATTCAAATTTTTATTTTTAACCTTTCTCTCTGTCGACCATCACGTCGTGTTCTCCTAAAATGGCGAAAATACAAAGTATTCGTCAAGACAAATAATACGAGCTTAAACTCAATGAATCTACTCACGGCGACCCTGGCTAACGTCTGTGACTTAATCACTAATAAAGATTGGACAAATGAGTTCAACGATATGTTTTACATATTCTACTATTTTCATAAAAGTGTATTCTCGTCCGTCGAGGAGTCTCTCAGAATATCTCCGTAATTTATTATCTGTTCCTGACCATATATAATAATATACGCGACCACATTGGAAGTATATGTTAAGATGTAAAACAGAACTTTTAATATCGATCTATGTTGCGAAACGATTTAAACCTAGATAAATAATATACCGATCGAATAGGAAAAATGCTATTTTTGGAAGTCCGTTGAAATTGTCGGGACGCGAGCCGACAATTCCGGAAATATATATATATATATATATATGTATACCACATTGATATAATAAAATAATCACGAAATTTCAATAGAAATTGATACATGTTACCTTTTTCAAAGTTAAAACATGTCATTTCATCCAGATCAAAAAAAAGTTTCCACTGTGTCCTATCAGTTTTGATTTTTGCACCTTAAACGTGTATTCAAGGAAAACTTGGTCACCATTTAACCATTCAATGACCGATACAGCTAGCTTATGGTTATCTTATGGTGATCGATAATTTATTTTAATTTGTCTTAATATTTATGACAACGTGTGTTAAAATTTATAAACATAAGTTTTTTTTATTGAAGTACTAATTTACGTATTTATTTCAATTATTGTTATACTTTAGTAAATTGTACAGCAATAGGGGTAGTTTTGTATATCAACTCCATAATTGAAGTATTTTCCCTTTTTTATAGAGCGAAGCGAGAGAAGCCATTTATATGTATCATAATAAACTACTTGACGGGTAAGGAATTAATTCTAAACTCACTTTTAGTTTTGGAAGAAATCCTTTGAACCGAAATAATTCAAGCAAATCTGATTTAGAAAATTCAGCGTCCAATCGTTTTGATTCATTAATTCTTGAAAGAGAGAAATACAAATATAAAGAGAGAAACAGAAATGTAGCTCAAAATAAGTTTTAGATCTACGGTATATTTGCATAAAAATCTAATCGTCATCAAACTGACATATACATTGCTCAATTCTAAATATTTTTGGTGGGTCAAATGTAATTTTAACCTATTCATTATTATTTTTTGTAACATTTAAAAAAATTTAACATCAAATCGTATTCAACTGACGATCATTACAGAAATATTATCGTAAATAGTTTTACTTCTTCTAGAGAAGAATTTACAAAATCCAGGCATACTTCTTATTCCTAAATCTGAAAATAGCCGCATTCTATCTGGTATAATACAAAATGGAAATAAAGAGTAGATTATTGTTAATTTGTACTTTGAAGTTTTTAATTTCTCTTACGTAAAATAAATTTAACATAATTTTTAGAAATTTTGAAACTTTACAAAAAATATTAGAAAGTATTTAAAAAGCGATTAAAAAAATCAGTTTCGGCTCAAAACACAGTCAATGAACAAAGGAATCCTCTAAATGTTATAAAAATTGCTTCAGTCGCGTTCTTAATAACGCTTTTCTGGAACTTATTTTAGATTTCATTCAATATTGGAAAAACGGATAGATTGAGGACATAATATTTTGTCTGCTCAGTCAGATTTGGAGAACTGGCATATCATAATTTTAAAATGATATATCTTACTAAATACAGTCATACGCACAGGATGATAAAGGCTTTATATGCAAAAGAGATAAGAGAAATTTTAGTTCGAAAACTTTACACGACAAATGAATCTGATTATCTTACTATCGCATTTATTTCACAATTTTATTGATTTATGTTAACATACGAATGTATTTTGAAGATGCATGTTATTCTAAAACATTCATAGTAACTAATAAAATATATCGTATCTTAGACAATAATTATGTACATTTATGATTTGAAAATGTGTGTAATAAAATTTTAAAGTTCTTTCATAGTTTGAATAATTTGTGTTAACATACGAATGTATTTTGAAGATGCGTATCATTTTATAACATCCGTAGTAATTCATACTGTATATCGTCTTTTAGACAATAATTCTGCGTAAATACTTGTGAATAGAATTTTTTTTAATAAGAGTGAAAGAGCTAAATAAGATTTCCAGACCATAAAATTTAGTGACCAAGAAATATTTTTAATATTGACTCGCAATGACCCAAAAATTCAAATGGGTCTAAAATTCAAATTCTTGACCATATATGTCCATTAGGACATATAAACTATGCTTAAAAAGGCATCCTTAAAAATTCAAAAATACAAGTAGACTTTTCCTCCTTAGTTCACAATTTTTTATAACTTGGGGCTTTTCATATCGGAAATATTCTTTCGAGATTTCTTTTTATATGCCACAGGCTCAGTACTTATTTGCAGTTCTTTCTATCTTTCTAATTATAAAAACTTTTCTAATTATTTTAGTTTTTATCAAAATTAAAAATTGATGTTAAACTTAAAAATTTCAAATTTAAAATTTTTCAAGGTTTCACTTCTACCACGTGTGAATTGCACACATGACTTTTTTTTCTTTCTTAATCTGTATAAATATATTGTAATATATTTCATTATGTTTATATTGTAAAATCGTTAGCAGTTTCACGTATTCACTGCTAATATATTAAGTGTTTTTTATAGATTTAGTACTATGTCATACCTTTCGGACTTTGGCTTGGAATACAATGTATGGTTCTTTTGTCTTACGTATTCTAATTATTAGATAAACAACAGTTTATAAAACATTGCCATGTGTAAGTGAATTGTGGATCTTTTTTAAATAGAATAAGATCTTGTAGGGTACGGAATGAAACGAATAAATACAAGCCTAATTTACAAATAGATTTTCTCACCAAAATAACCAGGTCCATTAATTATTTATTATAAATGTCTTATGACGATTTGTTTTAAAATTTAACATCAAGTAATCTACTTTTGTTTTCCTTTCTCTAAGAGTCATTGTACGTAAATAAATATAGTAATGAAAAAATATAAAAATGTCCAAAAAAACAAATATATTTTAATGGCGAAATCAAGGTAGTTACTAAATCAAGACTATTTACCCCAAAATTTATGAATAAATAATATTAGATGAGAAATGCCAAATCTTTATTTTTCTAAAGAACTTTTTCAGGCACAAAAAGTGGCTTCCATAATTCTGGATGAAATTCACTTTTAAGTTAAAAAAAATTTTGATGTCTTACATAAAAAACACATGCGCACTTTATAAGTGTAGAGATCCAGACAAGCTATTTTTGATTGCTCGTTCTAATAGTTACGTTATGTATTGGATATCTATCCAGCAATCTCATCCAAAGCCCTGTTTATAATAAATAAATTTGGCAATTGAAGAAATCTTTTAATACAATGTTTTCAGACAGAAGTTTTTTTTATTTTGTACCAAAATTTCCGGTATTTGTTCTAGTTTTAAAACAATTATAATGATAATATATTTCATCTTTCAAAGTGAGTGATACGAAATTATCCATGTTAGAAGTAAATAATGCCAGCACTGTAGCAGTTCATGAGCGAGTACTTAAAGTAGTTAAAGACTTGTAAATATTCATTTCAAATCTTCGCCAAGAATTTTTTCGACAAATTTCCTATCACTTAGTGATTTATTTTGCCAATATATAATGATAAACCCTATTTATCAAGGTAACTAGCCTTGACAAATAGGTTTTGCAATCGTATACACAGAGACGTAAGTAGAGATAGCGCAGCACAAATATTAGAAAATATAAATATATTTCATCACATGAATGGGATATTGCAGCTGAAACAAGCACGCTTGATTATGGTGAACTAACTTGAACACACGGTTCCTAATTTGTTGAAGTGTGCACTGCGAGGGTTAACAGTCTACTGGAAGGATTCCCATAAGCCAATATTCAAACAGGAAAACGAATTCAAATCAGAGAAAAGAAAAATATGTTTTTAGTATATGTTAAAAATTCTCAAGCTAATAGACTTGAAGCAATGGAATATTATTTTTGCAATTGTAGCTGGTTGAAAGATAATAAACTCTTTTAAACGTATCTCGATAATTGTATAACATTTGCATCTGGTAATATATTAAATTTATTTAAAATGAAGGTAATTAAAAAATGGGGATCGAAAGACAGGGTCTCTTTTTTTTATATATATTCCCAATATTAAAGGACCTTATTGGAACTGTGGATTAGAGCATTGACCACTACGAGGAATATGGATGGTTTCACATTATTCGACGCAATACCTACACGACATTAATGTCGATATCGGGGGGCGCTTATTCTCTTTAAGCATACACAACTTTCAGATTAACCACTGACGTCGGCGCTGTCATCAACCACATAAGTCATTTTCACTACATTCGAGCAAAGCAAAGCAGTATGGAATGGAAAAAGCATTTTTTTTCCGTCGCACCAAGGTTTTTGCCACTTGAAGACAAAAAAATATTGAAAATGATTCAGTTTAAATGTCACGTAGTGACTTTGGCATAAGATTTTAAACTAAAATTTTTTAGATTGGAAAAATCTGATTTTTTAGTTTTTTGACGTTTACTGATAACAAATCAATTTTATAAACTCGTAAAAATTGTAAAACTTTTTCGGGAAAGCAAAACTATTTTTGAAAAAAGATTTGGAAATTATTTTCTAAAATCGAATACAAAATTATCTTTCTTAGTATTTCGATTTTTGTGTCTTAAATATAGGAGATAAAGCGAATATAATTTATTTGCGGGGGTTATTTCTTGAAAAGGAAAGCACCTAATATTTAAGCACACTTTACAAACAGACTATTTTGTGCGTATCAAAGTCGGTTCAGGTAGCGAAGTCAGATCGTATCGATGTTTTTTTAAATCTGCTACGTTGTTGTTGTTGGCGTCATACAAGTGTCGTGTTGACCAATACGACAATAACCTGTAAAGATTGATTCTCGGGTCGACTTGATATTTCTATTAGTTAATATATTAGTTAATATTTAGCTCAGATTTGACTGATTATGAACTGTATATTTACTTCAAAAATTTGTTTCAATTATACCCAAGTACTTGATTTTGTTCACGACTTTTGACACCTAAATTTAAAGGTTAATTATTGACAAGAATTGGCTATTTATAGATTCATTGTTTACGGTATCATCCTTGATGATCGTTGATTATTGTAAACCATTTTGTTTTTATGTACTTTGAGACCAAAGTAATATATGGAATGGTTATTAGCCTTTATTTGTGATATAAAATTTTATTTGTATAAATATTAATTTCAACACTTGAAAGAAGATCGTTTTATATTATGAACACATTGATTTAATAATGGAATAACGTATTAATAGTAACGTATTCTAGTTCAAAAGATACGTTACTCCTTATAAAGGAACTTATAAGGAGGAACGTATTCTCGTTCAGTTAGTCAAGATATTCAAACGTTAGGCCTCAAGTTTTTTAAAAAAAATTCATTCGGTTTTGTAATGGTCGCGTAATTAAATTTACTAAAATTTAATCCCGTCTTATATGTCTATCAGATAGAAAAATGATTTAAACAGAACATACGAATTATCTTTACTATTTTTTTATAATATTTTAATATACCACAGAACAAAACAATTTACTAAAATAGTTAGCTGACCTTAATAAGATATACAATATAATAAACAAATTTCTTAGCTTAATATTCAACATATTGGGAAATTTTAATTTCATTAATTTACCTTGCCGTACAAATTGAAAGTCTATTTGACCTGAAAACATTTTTAAAGTAACATGGCTTAAAGTTTTAATAACACAATAGCATTATATCTACGGATTTTATTACATATGGTATAAACTTTATTATAAAATAGGTGTAATTACTTTTCGTTGGTGTTTTACTATCATTGAAAACATTATTTATAGCATGTTCTCATTATTTTGTAAAAACATGTATTTTCTAACCATAAGGACGTAATTAAATGTTAGCACACTAAAGCAGCCATGAGAAACTTTACCCTTTTATTAGAGTTCGTGTAATTTTTTAGATATGGACGGCAAATGGCGATATATTGTATTAATGATATAAATATGCAGGAGATGTTATATAATCGGTAACGTAGCGCTTAACATCACCTTCACTGCTTAATCGAAAAAAAACTGATCGTTTTTAACTTCAGCCCACTAGTCTCCCGGTTTCAGTGACATGAGAAATGGGTTAAAAGAATGTAGCTCACTCTACACTCACATTATATAAATTTCAATTTGATTTGGTCTATTCCTTTGTACAATTAAATATGAGGCGAGCTTCTCATCTCACCTCGGTATCTAATCAATCGATTGTTGTTTAAAGTTTCCTAAAATTTGAAGCGCATAACTTATAAACTTTAATTTTAAGATATGTTTAAAACTGGAATATTTGTGTACCCAAAAATACATATATTTTTTTAAATCACTACTTTGTAGTTTATACATCTTTTAGGTAACATCCAATAAAAATGTAGAAAATCGTCCATATCCCCTCTCTCTAAACTTAATTCATGACTTTAAAAGGAGTATCTCTGCAAATGGTCTGTTTAGGGAATCAAAAGTATTCATTGGGATATAAATAAAAGGTTACGATGAGATAGGTTACGAAAAAGTGAGGATAAAGATGGCAATCGTCTCAGAAATATGAAGGGTCAAATGGAAAAAATAGATTCCTGCAATGAAACTTAGGTAAATTAATGAAACGTTGTATAAGAAAATTCACATTTTTGTATTTTATAAATTTTCATCACTTTATAATATCCAAAAAATAGATATTAGGCTTTTGTTTCTGAAAATAAACTGTCCTGACTTATTATTACGAACATACCTATACAAACGTATCAATATATTTCCAGCATTCTGATTAAATTTTTAACGAAATGTAGGTCTTGTAAGGATAGTAAAACAGCAATTATTGTAGTAATGTAATTATCGAATATTAAATCGGAAATACTTTTTATCAAAAATGTCCTGTTCATATTAAATTTGTAGTAATTATGATAGTGACGTACGTAGCCGGCGGTTATGAAACAGTCACAAGGAGGGAGGGGGTATAAGTAAGCCACAGTTGTAACGTGAGCAGGCACAGTGATATATATAAAAAGGGGGGCTTGCTGCGGAGACTTATTAATTTGCCAGCTGCCATGAAGAAACATGCAAAAATAGCTACAAGGCGACTACATTTAATTATACGAACTAATAAAGTTTTGGTTTCTCTAACGCATACTTCTAATAATATCATATTAGTGGTTAATCAAGTTTTTTGTAATTTTAAGAATAAATTCTCATTTTTCTTCTGCTCCCAAAGCAGTCATACATCATTTTTAAACTCCTCTTGCTATTTTAAATTAATGTTGTGCATTTATTTTAAGTTATGGATATAATTTCATGAAGTTTTTGCTCATGGAATGAAATCTCGTGTAAATATTCGTAACATTTTAAAACTTATCGTTTAACATTTCAATCTATCTCAAATTAGAGCACTATATCTCAAGATTAACCAATATTTTGTCCCAGATATGCCTTTGCTAGTTACAGCTTATATGAAACCTTATTGACACAGTAGCAAACATCGCCATGCGTTGATTTGATATTGAATAAAAACTAATATAACCAATTTAATTCGAAAGTAATTTATTGCATGTTTACCAAGCTTTAACTTAAGAAATTGACAAGCAATCAAATTGTCGGATATACAATATAGTATAACAGAGATAATTGCTTTAATGGCTAACGAACGCACTACGACTTCCTAATATAACAAGTTTGTGGTGTTATTGAAAATTTAAGTCCTTTGCATCAGTTCTATACGTAGAATTTTAGCACATTTATCATTTCAATTAAATTTATTTACAAATAAACCCTATTTATTTATAATTAAACCATAAGGTAAAAGCAAATCAGTCGAAGAAAACTCAACACTGAAGAATGTATTGAATAATGTGAAATATTCTATTCAAAATTTGCTGTTTCCGTATAGATTCCTTTATTTGTTATATAATGAACAATCGATACTTTAAAAATTCTGGAATTCTCTTTAATTACTGTATACCTTTTTTATGTACATAATTTTCTCAGTATTGTAAAAATAAGAGTTGTATTTTGTCTACTGAAGTAGGCTACGCTGAGGCATTGCCCGCTATAAAAACGGACGTCTCTTTTAAGTTATTATTTATCTATATTTATATATATTTAGTTTATATTTATTTAGCAATAATGTTTTATGACATATTTATATATGTCATAAAATATTATTGCTACCCTTATGTTCTGCACTGACCCTGCGCATATCCCACTCCTATTGTTTTTAATTTCCCCTTCCCATGCCTTAGGCACTTTCTTTAAATTTTATTTGGGTCAATCGCGGATAATGTTGTAACCTTTCTGAAAGTGTGGAAAAAATAGTAGATTAGAAATGAGAGCAAATCATTACGGAACATGGAGAGGAGCAGAGGGAATTATCTATGTTGAAAGTAAATATCGGGCAAGTACATTATCCCAGATACGCCTATTGAATGCTAATTTTTTTCTAACGGAATAATAAATAATTCTTATTAATATACGCATTTTATCTTTTTGCCATTCTTATACATTTTAACAAATCTTATTAGCGAGTGAATTAAAGAAAATTATATACATACTTGCAAAATGTTAATCTGCATAGTTTTCAAAAATATGAAACACTCATCATGAAAATCAAAGTCTGTCTCTTCCTCTTTAATAAAAATAGAAGACATAATTAAATGGGCTATTAGCAAAGATCTTTGCTAATAGTACACCTGAAGATGTTGTAATACAACGAAACCCAGGTTGTGGTAAGGAATTTGAAGAAAGTAGAAATAATACTACATCACATAGTTTCATTTCATTGTGAATAATAATTTTTTACAAAATTAACGCCAAATATATTCGATGTAAAAAATGGAAAAATTTTAGTTATGTAAGATGTAAACTGGGTGCCTGACCCATTATGTTATATACTACACACACATATCGACATCCAGATAGAAATTAGGTATTGAAGGCACTGCTTCATTTAGACTTCTGCCAACTCGCGGATTCAGAATAAAGATAGTTGATTACTTGGGTAGTACATAACCTACTTACTAGTTTTACTATTTTTGGTTGATAATTTTTTATGTTTGTTTTCTATTATCCTAAATGTTTCTTTATTTCATACTATTTTACTCAAGATAAAGGTTATATAATATAAACTGATAAATATATTTAATGAAAAAAATTTGTCATTATATTTTATCGCAACCGTGCCCTTTAAAATTCTTTATTTTTAACTTTATTTTTCGCGGTGTTTCTATCTAATCTAATATTATAAACGCGAAAATGAGTACATTTATTTGAATCACTTTCATGTCTCAGTTCTCCAACGTATTATCATGAAATATTATATGCATATAATCTAAGTTATCAAGATGAACATATGTCATTATTTCTAAAATATTTTATTCCACACATATAGGAACGGAATATGTTTTTGATAATTGTAAATAAATATGACTCCAATAGAGATGAGAGTGCTAATGTAAGTATCTGATAAGAATATACCAGCCTACGGCTACTTACTGCAAAGCACTGGTTTCTTTTTCATATTATTTTTTTGATGTTTTATATTTTTAACTTTATTTTTTACGGTGTTTTTATTAAATCATTCAATTATTTAGTAAGTTTCAATGGTAATCCAATATATTCAGAAGAATTTAATAATTTCACAGTAAAATTGTTCTTAAATTATATTATTATTTTCTTCTTTTTCTACAATGTTACGGATCAAAGTTAATACATCGGTCTCTTACATAATTAAAATGTATAGGTTAAAAATCTACATCTGCCTACATTTTATTTTAATAATTCATATTGGTAATCGGACTTATTTCTTTTTATTTTTTTCGGCCATTAACTCTAAATTACAACAGCGAAATTATAACATATAAAGTACGATTAAATGATTTTATAAATTTAATATGATATCTCTAGTATATTTTATACACAAACAAAGAAATATCTTTTGAATAATAAAGAGCTTCTGTTCATTATCCTGAAAGTATATACCGTGAATAATTGTCATACCTTTTACCACACTATATCAAGGCTTAACTTACGTACTGCTTGGGCATACATAATGTTGCGTAATACATAAATGTATTTCTCTTTTTAGAAATTTCAATGACATTTTCAAGTAATAACACATTTTTAAGTACAAAAGCCTTTATCAGATTCCTTCCCATATTTATATTTTATAAAGAAACCATTTTAATAAATATTTATTCGTGTAGCATAATTTGTTATTTTTTGAAATTAATATTCTCATAATTTTTTTAAATCTTGCGTTGTTTATTATATAAGAAATTCCTTTCTTATTTCTTGAAATAAGTTATTTCATTTAAAATTATACTATTTATATTTCAACAAAAGTCATAAAACATTTAACAGTCGTTTATATATGTATATATATATATATATATATATATATATATATATATATATGTATATACATATATATATATATACATATATATATATATATATATATACATATATATATATATATATATATATATATATATACATATATATATATATATATATATTGTTTTTTTTTTATAATTTGTAAGTTTCTGGTAATTTAGCAGAACAGTTGTGGGTTAAACTTATAGCTTTATATTCTGATAACTAAATAAACAAAATTATTTTAAAAACACCACTAATAATATAAAATATTCAAAAAACAACGTAACATATAAAGTGCTCAATTCACATTTCTGATTCCCTTTAGAAATTTATTCCGCTTAAACAATAACATAACTGCTTTTCACTCGTATTAGGGACTGCGCTTGGAAGTAAAATTCAACATAAAATTTTCCCACTTCACAATCACGTCGGGATTATGGATTTTGGGTGAATAACCTCAACCCCTCAGATTTATTTTGAGCTATGATCACGTGGTTTTTTCCTCAACTGCGGCAGGCTAAACTGATTATCGGATTTTGGGTGGATAACGTGCTTAAAACAATTAGGTAATCAGGTGATCCTTAAGTTGAAATGAACGAACCATGTGAATGGAAAGAAAAAATTAAAATATTCGTGACAGCCATAGAGATCAAAAGTATATAAAATGTCGTATAAATAAATAAAATATTCAATAAAATAAAGTTATTTAACATGCCAAGCAACATTAAATTTATTCTGTAAATTTCGAAGTAAAAAGTAACTTTTAATTACCAGTAGCAATAAAAAATCGAATTTTTTTATGCCACCAATACTCGTACACATATATAAAAGGATTTGAAGAAAAACATTAAAATATATTTACCTTATATGAAAATGTCAAATGAACGTAAAAGTTTCAATGAAACAATTTTCCCGAAACCATTATGAAAGCCATTAAAGATATAGTTTCAAAAAAATTTATTCAAAGTACATGCATAAAACATTCCAAAAGGAATTAAAGGATCATGACAAGTGACAAAATTTATTTCGAAATTTTTTCTTTATTTCTATGTTATCGTTGCCGAACTATTTTCTATTCAAGGGGCTTGAATTGTATTATAATTTATTTTCCCAATAATCAATTCACAGTACACTAGCGTCATCTGGTATGTTTAGAAATCTAAAGATTTGTTTTTATTGACAAAGTTTGAAACATGTTTTGCAATATTCACGAAAAAATAATTTGGCGTTAAATGTAAAAGTTTTTAAAAATATTTGAGGTTAATTAAATTATCCCCAGCATACGTTTTCGCTCGGGATCATATTCTCTTAAGTAAAACAGCAAACGTACCTAATATTAAATAAAACTAGGAAAATATTATTCAAGCATATTATTCATTATTGAAAAGATTCTTTTTTTTATAAACTTTCTTGTAATTGCATCAACAATTTAATGTATTTGTCAAAAATAATTTCAATAATAAGCAAATAAAATGGTAAACGCAGGCTTCTGTTATGTCAGCAGTTTAAAGGAAATAAAATAAATTTAATAGAATGTGATCACTAAATGACTGAAATTATTTAAGAAACATGTTGTTACTCCACTGCAGCGATTTATTAGTGAACATAATTTTGTTTTACCATTTAAAAATCAGTTTTATTGTAATAACTGCAAACACCTGTATATTTTGAATATAATGAGTTATTCATAATCGTCCACATTATTTTGCCTAATTTATTATTATAAAAATATTTATTTACAGGAAATACATATATAAAATAGGAAGAAAAGATAGTTTTCAGATAGAATAGTTTTAGAATAGATTTTAGTGGGAGTAACCGGAACTTAACAGTCGTATGAAACACACTTATACAATATAGTCAACCATTAAACACATTTTATATAGTCGCCAATTGTGAGTAAAACGAATGAAAATTGAGGAAAAATTAAATCTAATTGGTTATTGAGTTTGCATAATTTGAAAGTATTGCATTATTGTTTTAAAATTAAAAACAAAATAAATTAGTATCCCTACTTAATGTCATAAATTTATATATATATATATATATATATATATATATATATATATATATAT
This sequence comes from Druceiella hillmani, assembly GCA_039881145.1. Lineage (NCBI taxonomy): Eukaryota > Metazoa > Arthropoda > Insecta > Lepidoptera > Hepialidae > Druceiella > Druceiella hillmani. The sequence continues at coordinate 8,487,702 of JAYKKI010000070.1, forward strand.
ATATATTTATACACATTAAGGACTAATCAGCATATAAGTTAAATTTTAAGCCCTTTCCGGTAATATCAAATAACAAGAAAATTATCAGATTTTAGCACGCTGAGGAATACATGTAAACGTGTTAATTTTTTGGAATTAAAAGGAGAGAATATAATTTTTAAAACAAAATATTAATTTACGAATTTTTTTTAACGAATAGTCGTCTAATAACCGCATAATTTGAACGTAATAAACTATTTAAAATATTGGAGAAAAGCGTGAGTAAAGTTGAAGATTAAATCTTCCATGCTTTTGATATTTCCTAAATTTAATGCAATAAAAGCGAAAAATTTTTATTCAAAAGCTCACCCACCTTGTGTTCAGAAGGCCATAATTATACCTAAATAGAGTGTCGTAAAAAAAAGTATTTTTTTAAAAAGGAATTTTTTTTTCGTAGCTTATGACAGTATGTATATTAAATAGATATAAGACAGAACATGTATATTAAATAGAAAATTTTGCAAATATTTAAAAATATTTTGTTTATAATACAATGATTATTTCCCTTGAAATAGTCGATTAAGTTTCGGTTTAGTGGAATTGTTAATATTACTGATAAATTAGAGACCCAGGGATATCGGTTGAAATAATCTAAAAAATATTATAGTGAAAATAAATTACAAGAGTTAACAAAGTACCAAAGTTGAACTCAATGCTGACATCAAAATTTATGAATAAAGCGAATGTATCTTGTTATAAATAATGCCAACTACCTTAGAACTACCTTAACAAATTTAATAAGGTCCTTTAATTATTAATTTAAGCTAGATTAAAGCAAGTTAGTAATTCACATACAGTGTAGGAGGTAATTAGTTGGCTATGAATAATGCGTTTAATGACTTTAAATTAACGTAATATAAAATTGATGAGAGGAACTTTTTGACGTGGTATCGAAGATATAGTTTTAGGTGAGAAGAAAGTTTATACACTTATATGCATGTATTCATCTATTGATGTGAAACTAATAAAAAAGCAATATTAAAATATTGACAGATAAGTTGAAAGTATTTACTAACATGCAAGGTTTTACTCGTGAATTTATTTCGAAACATTCAAGACAAATCTGGAAAAGTAGTATGTTTTCCTTACTTTGTGTTTTCCTTTAAAAATCCTAATAAAACTAATCAAATCCAAGAGCATATTGAACATAATAAATTATACACTTAAAGTCATTTAAAAGAGGGACGGGACGAATCAAGGTAACGAGCACCTCAAGTTGAGGGCGGCTCTGAACGTAGGGCGCGCTTCGTAGAATTTAAAACAGGACGGGTTTAAATGAGAAAAGTCTGAAGTCGGTTGAGAAGTTTGTCAATGATGTCTCATTTTGAACTAAATTTAAACTTTTATCAGATGTATTGAAGCGCAAGTCCTGAGCAAAGTTTTAACTAATCGTCCCGTTGTCTTGACGTTAACTGAAAAACGTGTATTTAAAATATTACAATACAAATTTATTAAAAAGTTTTACATTTACTGAATAAAAGTATTGAAAATATTTGCAAACTAATTTTAAATAATAAAAACCTGTTGACCACAAGTAAAAACCTCAGTACAAATATGCCATACTTACCTAGGTAAATACAGGTGTCCAGTGGCAGATTTTAAAGTTTGAACAAACATAGTTTCTGAACGCAACACATAAGAGGGGCGCGGGGCATCGTTAGAAGCGCAAGCGGTGCGGATGTTTTATTAGCCATGGAACAGTGTAGTGGAGAGCACCGTGCTTTTGCCGTCGAGGCGTACATTTCGAGTGGATTTTCGCTGTCTGTCGCACGCCGTCGATTTAATAATCGTTACAGTATTCGTCGATTACGTGATGGACCATCGATCAACCTCATTCAGTCATGGGTAGCAAGGTTCAGAGCTACAGGATCAACACTAAATAGGCCCAGGCCAGGACCTACACCATTGGTAGCCACGGATGAAAATGTCGAGCGTGTTCTGGTTTCTGTCGTTGAAAATCCCCGTTTATCACTGCGTACACGTTCATCGATATTGGGAATTCCGAAATCAACTTTACAGGTAATAATAAAAAAAAAGCTCAAGTTTCATCCATATAAAATTCAAATTGTTCAAGATTTACACGATTCTGACTTTGATGATTTCACGATTCACCCCAGTCGCTCCGCAAACGCGTTTTTGAAAACATGCGTGTTAGACTCGAAGAGTGTGTCAGACTCGATGGCCGCCATTTGGGAAACGTGGTTTTTAAAAAATGAAATCCGCATTTGTTGCTATAAAGTCAAAATAAACCTACTTTGTATTAGAGGTGCAGTTTTTTTTTCCAATTTGTCAAACATTGAAATCTGACACCTGTATAAAAGGTTAAAATATTTAAACTTTATAATATTTTATCGGTTTTAGCTGATATATGAACTTATGTATTAACTTAATTCTCATAAAGGAGTTTGGCACAACATATTTATAAGTGTTGATATTATTTTTCACTATGCAAATATATCCTAGATATATTTTATAAATATAAGACAAATTACTTCAAGTACTAAATGAAAGAAATTATTTTGCATTGAAATATTTAATGAATACCATTATCTTGATATTTTAAATTCTTCTTCCATACGTCGTTAAACGTTAACGAGTCTATAAAATAACAAAAAAACATAATAAGATAATACTAACAAGCAAATTTAGTTTTGGTGTAAACAAATTTTGACAGTTTACTTTGATGTTTTGACGTTAAAAAACAGCTAGTAATAACAGTGGGCACCATTTTTTTTTGCTATCGCATAAAATGTCAGTTTATTTTTAACATACGTAATATACAAAACAGACAGCAATAGTAAATATCGTTTTCTTGTTTTCGCCCAAAAGTTTCGCCATTTATGTTTGTTTTCGCGCATTCGTATACTTCTTGTCCTATTCTATCGTGTTCATCTATCTATATCGGATATTAGCTAAGTACCTATTTCCAATATGATAGATTAGATACATTCATACATTATTATAGATACATTCTAATGCCACAAAAACGTCGTGTATATATATATATATATATATATATATGTCTGTGTGTATGTAAATAAATCAACGAAAATAAATCAGTTATCAATAATACCCATATGCAAAGAAGATTAAAAGATAATCTTCCTTCCTCGAATCAAATATTCATGTTGGGAAATCCATATTTCTCTTTCATGACCGAATCTACGTTTCCATTATAATTCACGTTTCTTACTCAAAGTAATTGCATAAAGTCCTTTAATTTAATTTAACCTTTTGCCTTACATATATTATACGTTAAGTGGGCATTCATTTCCAAAACACCACGTTACATAGGTGCAGATTATGAAGGTGACTTCTTTAAAATAATTTTGGTAAATTTCAGACATTATCATAAACTCCTTTATACGTGAAAGGAATTAACGACCCGTGATGGATATATTTAATATTACGATAGTAGATTGCTCAAGTATATAATATCTTTACAAACTATATAAGTTATATAATCTACTTTATTAATTTCCTGTTGTATTTTTTGAGGATGGGTTTTATAAACATATTTTGTAATTCATTAGGTATTGTTTATATGAACAAATTCATATTTTAAACTTAACTTGGAAAGAGTTTAGAAAGTGATAATTTCGAAAATACGCAGAGAAAAAAAATTGTTTTAATGGTGAAATCATACCGTATTCAGTAAGCATTATTACCTCCATCGAACTTAACTGTATTCACCATCGTTACTGTAATCAATGTTATCAGTTTTCTTATGACTGACTTTGGAGTATTATTCCAATTTCGATGACAGTAACATACAGCTGCTATGAGCTTTTAGGATTTGTCTCATACTATCTAATCCGTCATATCAGCTCATATCAAAAATGGTTTTATTAGATTAAGATAGTATGGGTTACGCACTGACCAATTAAGAATCTGTAACTCGAGTAGTTCCTGGTGTATGTAGCAGAATGGAGGTGAAATTTATTATACATAAATGTAAATTCCGCGAAAGGAAATCGTATGGCACATTCCAATTGCAATCACAAAAATTTCTAATTTTTTCTACTCTATAAATGATGCATTTGGTAATCATCGGATTTTTCATACATTGGCAATGATATCCTCCAAAGTAAGACATATTATGTTTTTTTCCTATATGTGTTGAGTTTCCCGGTATATTGCGAAATAAAGTGGATTAAAAAATACCCCGTATACTCGGAAACTACCAGTATTAATTTTATACTATTAGGTCTCAAAATTTAGTACTATTTCTAAAAATATACCTTGTGTATCAAAATGGGTAAATATTTTATCCATGTTTGGAACATAGTCTGAAGGAATTAAAGTCTAACTGAAAACATTAAAATTTTTATTAAAATTCTACATAAATAATAACAAATTGAAAAACATTTTCCTTATAATACTAATTATAGCCAATAAAATTAGTTTTAAGTCATGTTTTAGGTAAAATTTTATTTTATAATTTCGAAAATAACGTCAATATTCGACGAAGCAGCTAATAACGCCCAGCTGCACCGCCGCCGATCCTTGCGCCCTTGCCGCACCTACAGACTACAATGAGAGCGACGGGGCTACTGCGCGCCGCCACAATTGCCGTCCTTTTACGATATTAAGAGGAACCTCCACAGTCACTTATTAACTTACTCAAAAACCAAAAATGAAACTGGTGCCTGTATGGGATTTTCCTCTCGAAACTACAGTGAAAGCGCTTTTCTGGTATACAAAAGCACAGCAGACAATATTAAAAGTAGCCACGCATCTTTCAGAGGCCGTGTTCTTGGACGACAATCGCTAAAACCGGATATGTGACCTAACAATTTCTCTATAATGAAATAGCGATTTCGACGCCAAACGAGCACCCAAGTAGATATAATTATGACTCATAATATCGAGTGGGATTTCCGTAAGATACATTTTTTACAATTATTCTCAAAATTTAAAAAAAAATCGTGAGATAATCTTTATAAAGTTCATGACCATAATGAAGCTGTCGATATTTTATGCACCTCAATGAACAATGTTTGAATGGATTCCTAATAAAAAATGGATAGGTTAGAATCATTCATATCATTATTGAACTTTAATTAACACTACTGTTATCCGTGATATTAAAATCAAATTTGTTTTCCATAATCGCTATAAAAGTACGGTTTATATTATGATCGTGAAATGTTTGGTTTTTGGTGCAAGAAAATGAAGTGTGACGTGAGAGCCTTGCATAACGCGTACGTTCGGAATGTTAAAGTTAGCATTAAATCTGACTCGAAAGCATTTTAATCATACGCGAGATGTAGGTGCTCAGGCAGGCAGCTTCCTGCAACTCGACGCACAACGAAATCTCGTACTAAGGTGAGTCTAAAGCGAACGTCTTCGCCGAGGATTTTAAATATTTTTTTTTTAAATAATGAACAAAGGACCGACTTCATAATGGCGGTAGGGTTGCTTTTAAACATAGTTAATCTTTATTGCATATCGGTAAGGTGGACTTTGCTGAAGTCAGACTCGCATTGGGATAGAGAGCTCCAGTCAAAATAAGACGCTGGTCAAGGTTTAAAAAGGTTGTAAAGGTTTAACTTACGTAATCAAGGCATGTTACGATATATTTGACAAACCATTTACACTTATAATAAACCATTGTCGCCGTTGTGATGTGTTAGGATTATCACAAGGCCTACGGTCTTTGACTGCGCGACGTATCGCGAGGACCCGGGTTCGATTCCCGGCCGCTCATCAAGCAGAAATAGATTTTTGTTCTTGTTAGATGTAAGAGGTTGATTTCGAAGCAATAAGTCAGCCATATCTATCACTTAGATATATTATAGTACATAAATTAATAAATTTTCTTTTTATTTAAATTTGTCCATATGTTTAAATGGTTTTCCAGGTGACTCCAGTTTTCAAATATGGTTCTAGGACCGATTTAAAAATTATATATTATTGTATTCGTTTGCTAAAATATTCGAAACTATGCCGTACTACCTCATTTATTTGCTAATTCAATCCCAGATGACGGACAGCCAGCGCGGTTTCCGTTCTAAACGTTCCATCGTAACTAATTTCACCAAATTGTAAGTTATCTGGCTAGAGAATTGAATCGAGGTTATGAAGCAAATGTAGTCCATTTAATTTTTAAGATATTTGACCAAGTCGATGATGGTGTTGTATTAGTCAAATTGCAGGAGACAAGAATTTCTTAGGTTCTAGTAAAATTGTTCACCATAAATTTCCTGGTTTGCAAGCAATACGTCCGGTTTAGAAATTTCAAATCTCAACTTATTTTTACTCAATCTGATATCAGCCAAGGTAGTAATTTAGGTCCTCTTCTGTTTCGCATTATGATAAATGATTACTTTCTGTTTGCCGATGATTTAAAACTCTCCTTGAGTATAAAAACCCGATTTGATAGTGAACCTTGTCAACCTGATATGGTCTCAGTATTCAAATAAAATCTGAGTAATAAGCTACATTTTAATACAAGAAAATGTGCTATGATAACATACTCCCGCGTACGTGTCCCCATATAACATGGTTATGATCTAGATGGAATTATCCTCGAAACAGCTTCATCTGCCCAGAATCTTGGTGTAATTATGGATAATCATCTCATGTTTTATAGTCAAGATTCGAAGATTTGTCATAGGGTTTTCTTATAATTTCTATAGTGTCTAACATATCGTAGCTTCATTTAACTCAGTTAGGTTAGGTTAGGTTAGGTTAGGTTAGGTTAGGTTAGGTTAGGTTAGGTTAGGTTAGGTTAGGTTAGGTTAGGTTAGGTTAGGTTACTTTAGGTTACTTTAGGTTAGGTGAGGTTAGGTTAGGTTAGGTTAGGTTAGGTTAGGTTAGGTTAGGTTAGGTTAGGTTAGGTTAGGTTAGGTTAGGTTAGGTTAGGTTAGGTTAGCTTAGGTTAGGTTAGGTTAGGTTAGGTTAGGTTAGCTTAGGTTAGGTTAGGTTAGGTTAGGTCAGCATAAAACTATTTAATTCTGGACAATATGAACGTAAGTTTTTTTTATTAAAGAAAAAAAATTCTCGCTTTTATAAAGGATTTATGAGTATTAAGAAATCGCTCATACGTAGCAAAATAATACACAACAGTGGTGTGTTTGCATATCCGGAGAAGAATGATTATATTATCATGGATATAATTAGGATTATAATCATTATTATGGATATAATTACATATTTTGTTTATTTAATATTTTTTAGAACAATAGCTTTTGTCACAAAAAAATACAAAGAGGGATAGAAACCTATTAGTTGAGGATGAAACTTGATAGGTCCAATTTGTTTTTAGCCTACACTTTTCAGGATTCTTACTCCTTTATTTGTATCCTAAGTACTATATACACACCACATTTCAAGTATCTAGCTCATTTTAGAAGGGATCTATAAATTTTAATGAACTGTGAGTGCCTCACGCACTCATGTAAGGTAGGAAATTGACGATTTTTGATATCAATTATTTGGGAATTATTTTGAAATACATTAAAAACATTATAAATTAGTATTTTTTCTCATCATATTAAAAATTAGACTTCCAAAATTTACTGGACCTAAATTTTAGTGGTATCAAAATAGCTTTGGGTAAAGTGGATTGTAGATCGGAACATTGTGGTGCACTACAGTGGAAGTAGATTTGTATCATTCCGTCACCAAACTACGTCCATTAATTCTAAAACTAACTTTAGTTATACTCAGATGGTTCTAGAAATACTCTAATTTAATACAAATATAAAACACGTTCTTTACGTTGTACTTTCCATTCTAATTAATTTTGTTATATTTACGGATAACTTTTCACGTCTCAAGGTAACTGAAAAATGAAACAGATATATTTGCTTGATTTGAAGAGTCGGGCGAGGTTGCAGTATATCAGTAAAAGTAAACTCTCTATACTTAATTTTTTTCCATAAACTTTGGAGCAATAATAATGATTAACAGTAATATGACTTTAAATCGCATTGATATAACAAATTTTTTCATTCTCCAATTTAAGTTGGATTTGAAATATATTATTATCGTATTCGATATAATCATGGACTGATAATACTAAGCCTGGTAACCTGTATATGTATTTTATGTGCTTGTGATAATAAATTGTATATAACAACTTATATGTCGATTAAAACTTGTACGTCGATTACAAATAAGAGTATTGTCAGTTTTCTTTTTTATTAAAAATATGAAATTTGAATTGACTTTATACATTTTTAAATTTATTAATGCGGTACGTCCTTCCGAAACAAAATGAATGGGATCACATTTTAAAAAAATTTCCAGTTCTTTCCTGTTTTTTTTTTATTAGAATTAATAAACGAACTGGCCCTCAAGTTTATGCAAAACTTATTTACTTTTCTTTCCTATTTTATATTTCAGTGAAAGTTTTCTAGCATTATATTTTGTTAAATAATTTAGGAATTAAAAAGCCATTTCATAAAATATAGCTTAATTAACTGTAGTATTATTGAGTAAATATATTCACATATTATACGCTTCAGTAAAAATTAATATGTAATCAGGAATCTTATATGTATACATACGATTCATAGTGATATATCATTTTGTCACTGACGCTTTAAAAAAAACGGTAAGTACTGTATCCTTTTTATATAATTGTACGTTTGAAATCCATTCGTTTGAAAATCGTTTCCATTTAGATTCACTTTGTGTATAATATATACTTAACAAAATAAAATTATTGTATAAAAAAAACTCATTAAATAAAACTTTTTTCAGCAATTTAAAATATTTTCCTTTTTTCAGCAATTTAAAACATTTTCCTGTTAATAGAATACATTTTTTTGATTATAGATGACGTCAAAATTGCGTATTTGAACGTCGGTTAAAAATGTCATTTGAAACTCTTTCACACAATAGTCTACTGTACTGAAAAATATTTCAATACCTACTAGATTAGTTAAAAAGCAATCTTTGATTTTAGTTGTACAGATGTACGAAAAAAGTAAAGGAATATTTTCTTAAGTGAGTGTTTATAATACCTTCAATACATTTTTTAATACCAGGTAATATAATTTAATGAATCGGTGTTTTTTTGGATACAAATGCTATTCCCCTTAATGTAAAAATGTTATAAATTATAGATCTTTGTGCCGTCAATATGAAAAGTATTAAACATAAAATATAATATCAAGTAAAGAAATAACGAAACACTTCTAATTTTTTTCCAATATATAACTTAATTCACATTCAAATAGAGTATACATAAAATTAATATTCAAAGGAGAGTTTATCCCACATGGGGATAAAAAAAAAATTTTCAAAGCAAAATCCAAAGAAATGCAGATACAAGTCGAGAGTCTGGGATTAAGGTAATCTATTCTGTTTCGTAACTTAAGGTCTAGTTGGAACACATACAAACAAAACTCATGCACGTAAATTGTACGGGTATTCCTTCCTTTGAGAAATAGTAAATTATTGGGCTAATACAAATGTTGAAATTTACAGCAATGCTAAATTGAAAACAATTTTTTTCTCTCTACACGAAAAATTAAAATATAATAAATTCTAATATTTAAATATTGCCAAATTTGGACCTATCAATTCTTCCTAGTGATAATTATGTACTTACGTAACCAGCCGATTAATTTTACATATGTGTATGAAATAGGACTTGGGCTACAGCGGTCACGTGAAGACGGATTCGTTTTTAGCGAACGACGAGAAATGAAGCAACAGTTATATTGATGGTAAGAGTTTTTTTATAAAGTTATATATTTGCAAACGTGTATTAATAGTATAATTGCCTAGTAGTAGTAGCCTAGTAGTAGTCTAACAAAAATATTTTTTTTCGCCAGAGGATTATATGTTGAATGTTTTTCGCACGTTAGTCTCTGTAACGACGAACGGCGTATAAAAAAACTTTTAGATAATGTGTCTAGAATCGATTCAGATGATTGAAAATAAGGCTTTGATTCTGACTACGAGCAAAACTTTAAAAAAGCATTTAGTACTGATGTAGAAGTTCATTATATCGTCGGACCAATAAAACCACAATAGACTTTCATTCGTGAACCCCTCTTTGAACCATAACGTTTTCAAAAGGTCCCTTTTGAAGGTAGTTGGAATATCGAACTCGTACTCATAATTTCAATAAGCGTAATAGCTCCACACAAACATGTGTCTTTACCTGATGAAAACGCATATTGCTTTCTTTTCGAAATAAGAACCATAAAAAAGTTAATGATTCTTTCACTTTTTACTTCAGAGTAAATCAGGTTCGGGTAAAGAATGATAAGGAACTATAAGAACAATACGAGATTTTTAGTTCCATCATCATTGGCCGGGAAATATTAACCTAGATTGTATTACTCCAATAGACATTTTTAAAATCGTTTGTTCTGATGAGCTTTTGTGTATTGAGGTTCATGTATACAAATAAATACGGTGTAAAGTTGTCAAATTTAGAAAGATCGCATACAAGGGTTAGCTAAAAAATAATGCTATTTTAAGAATTTTTCACTCTTCTATAATGTTTTCCTCGATTAATTTAGCAAGAAAATAACTTGTATTTTCGATAATAAAATTAAAGATAGAAGTGTACTAACACCCACTATCATGCCATGCAGTATGTAATATTATGTAACGTGATAGTAGTTTTATATTCGGATACCCATTTAAAATAGTATTGTCCGATAATATTTAATATGATGAAATAGGGCATGATAATACAATAATAGTTTTATTTAAAATTTCTATGGAAAATTAATATCATATAATAAATATTTTTTTTCAGTATTCTGAAACATGTTAAAAAATGTATGGTTGAAAATAAAGAATACACAAAGTTCAAAAAAGTTAGTGAAATTATGGGGTATGATTGTTTTACTAAAATGAAGTACAGTTTTAATCAATTTTTAAGTTTTTAAGTTTTAATAAATAATAATCGAGGAATTTCGGAAAATCAAAGAATTTCGGAAAATCAGAGAATTTCGAAATTTTGCTCAAATTTATAAAACCAGCATCCATAACCATTTCTCAAAAAATTTGAGCTTTTTTAACTTATTTTTGTAAAAACATTACTAAATCGGAATTAACGAAAAAATATTTATTAACATTTGAGAAACATTCTAAAAATTTTAACGCACAATATCGAATTGTAAGCCAAAGTATAAACAAAACTTTTTACTATATAAAAGTAATATACTTGTATTCGTCTGATGTAAAAGAAAATCTGCACAAAATTAAAATTTATAATGCCGTTCTTGTGTAAATTACGTTTACGAAATAACGGTCGATAAGAAAAAATTATTTTACTGTCATTATCTGTGAAAAAATTCCAATTTTGAACTGATTCAAATTTATGTGGTTCATCTGATAAATAATCTGATGCAAATCAAAATGATACTTTTTTCAATTAGTTCATTATGTGTGAGTTATATTCCAATTATTATTGGAATGGTGTTTATAATGAGATGAATAGGCACAAAGTTATCTTTAAATACTGTAACAAAAAAAGGTGTTTTGAATGATTTTAACACTTGAATGCAAATTTTTATCACTGAATGTCCATATTAAAGTGTGTGAACTTGCATTATTATTTGGAGTATAAACATCTTTTTGGTAACTCATGCGGCGAAATCTTCTCACATATTGATTGACTTGAAACTTGAAAACATAATTTAGAAAATATATTTTACCAGCTCAATGACCGACCGTAAAATATTAGTATGAAGTTACTGGTGTGATTTAAATTGTTCAGGGATCTAAATAAATATCAAAAACATGACGCCTAGAATCGTCTATGGTAATCTTAAAAAAATGGCTAAGGACGTCTAAGGTAACTTTCAATAATAATGAGAGTGATGGACATAAAACGCCAATTTTAAAAGAGACCCATCCTAAAGTTCATCGGGTACCGAATTAGTAAATTCTGAATAAATGTCAAACTTTTAATAACTTAGTATACCAAGTTTTAAAACAATTCAGAGAACGTATTACTCATTAAACGATATCAACCGAGCAAGAATATTAAACCAAAAAACAGTATCAACGATATTTTAAACTAATTAACTGACCAAAACTTATGCTATTAGTAAAACCGAATATGCAGCGTATTATAACTGAGTTAGGAATATTATTAGGAAAGGCAGACTGCACTAAAAAGCGAATTTAAAAGAATCAATATAAAGGACTATCAAATAGCATTATTATTGAAATCCAAGATTTTAATTTTACTGAAAAAATTATCCTTACCGTATTTAAAATAAAACGATTGCATATTATTAGACGTTTGTGTGGATATATTAACAAGTTATTTTAGACTTTCTAATCCTCTATCTTGATAGTATTTCAAACCTCTTGTAAAAAATAATTTTCACTCTCAGGAGCATTGCAAACAAAGGAAGATGTGATATTAATTATTTTTGTTAGAGAACTAGGGTAAAGTCTCAAATAAATTGGTCACTGAACACAATAAACGGAAACTATCTAATACTAGTAAAATATAGTGCATTTATTATGTAAATAGACACCTCGTAAGGGATACGGTACGACCATTCAATGGACGATAAATCAAAAACGTGTTTGGATATCGGAAAAACGAAATGAAGTCAGTCCGCGTCCCCTTTTTTCCTTCATGTCATACAATCATTTTACATGACTCTAATCGGTCGTATAGTGTTAATTTCACAAAATTTACTATCCTTGCAAAGTATGTTTTACGAAGTATATCTAATTTTTGATTCTATACAATTCTCAAACATCGGTTGCATAAACATTCATGTGAATTTAATTTTCTGACTACCTCAACGCCATTGCGCCACCAGATTCAAAAAGATTCTTGTTAAGTTTTCTTTACAGAAAATGTCTTCGAGTATCTTTTTAACCCCTTCAATGCATGCGTTGCTGATAAGCAAAGTTTTAGGTTGCGGCGATAAGTGCAAACCAAACGTAAATATTTGAATAAATATAACATGAACACATACGTAACCTATTGCAAAATAAAGGCAAAGAATCGTCGGAATGCTCTTAATGAAGAGCTGTGCCTATTTGACTTCGTTTTTCCAATGATCATTTATTTCAAATTAGGTCGCTGAAGCCAGAGGATATTGTTTTATTATGCAAATTCTGCCTCTGGTTATGAACTTAATTTAAGAATATGTAAAGTATTCATTAAGTATTTGTTAAGGTTACAATGTCTATATTGTATCTTTTAGTGTATTCTTTTAATTGAAAGTATTTTTCGCAACATTTAGTCGTATATAACACAACATATATATGAGTAATATTATATTCATGTTATTGAGTTATATATACTTTAACAGATAATTTCAGTGTGAATACGGAGCAATAATTTACTTAAGTAAGTAGTACTCGAAATATTTGAATTTTTATGTAATTGTGCTTCACACAAAAGAATTGAAACCGCTTGGAACGAAAGGCTGCCTAACTACGTTTCTTAACAATCTCGTAATGTGTAAGGCAGCACACAAATATCGATCATCAAGTATTATTTATTTTTGGGTATTATTTTGTGTTTTTTTTTTATTTGTGATATTTAAGTTAATACATTTTTATATTGTTGTGTTAGTATATTTTAGTGCACTCCTTATAAACATGATATATTAATACATTGTGTCCCAAAGTTCAGGGCGGCTTACGGCTGCTGCTAAAATATCGCCTCAACTCTCAGGCAAATCAACCAAAGTTATCTTGGAGATCAGTCAAAGTTCTTTGAAATTTAGTGATCCGAAGTGCAGTGAAAAGCATCAGCAAATGTGCATGATAAGTGATGATGCTTTGGAATATTATATATAATCAAAATCTATTATACATATGAACTCAAAATTAGTAGTATTTTTGTACAGAACATTCTTACACTAGGAAAACGTGTAATTGTAAAACCTTTTTTCCCACTTTTCCACGCTTTTTCATTTTAATTTTTCTTGAGTATTTCAAGTAACTTATGATATTCTTTTTTCATTCCAAATTGCGTAAAGAACTCTTGATTGTATGAAAGCAATTGCATTACTTTGTGGCATTTCATATGATTACGATGACACTATCCGTTTCGCGCTTTCAAATTTCTTATTTCGCGGAAGGGTTTGAGATGCTCACCAACCAGAGTTAAATACTCTGTTCCATTAGTGAGAGAATTTAGAAAGTTGCTTTTTGATATGTCATTTTCATCGCACCCTTTTTGGATGTAGTGATGGATAAAATATGAATAATCATAATAGGATAAGTTTACATTTTAAATATTCCCAATGTCACATTGAAAATTCTTTACTCAGCATGAAGTCAATTTCTCAGTATTAAATCGTTAATGTACGTAAATAAACTTTACAGATATGGTATTAATGTTTTCACAAAACGCAAGTCTCTATACTTCTATCTTAATATTGCAGTGAAATCGTATCCTTTCATTTGATTATTGGACTTACAAAGTATTTGGATTACTGATCTCATAAGGTACTTATTACGGCAAATTTAATTTTGGATGAGATGTAACCTAAACAGATTTTTCCTGAAAATGAGCCTCTTTAACCTTCCGTATCACACAATACATTTTTTTGTGTTTTCTTTTGTTATTAAGTCTTTAGACAGAACTTCCATTTGAAATTCAATTTAACAAAAAAGAGAAATTGAAGAAATTATACTGACTATTTTTTAGTTTAATTTGTAGTGCGGACTTAAATAACATTTTTAGTAATTAATAAACAATATTTTAAAATTACATAACGTTAAAACGAATTATATAAAATAAGTTATTCTAATATACCTAATAACGTGAGCAACAAACAAACAAAAACCAATGCAAACCTCGAAGCAAAACCATTATTCAAAGTGAAATCTATGAAACTAGTTTTATATATAATATTATCTATTTTAATTACATTTACTCGAGACCCTTTAATCTTCCCTTCTTTCAAATTTAAGAAATCTTCAATGAGAAAATAACATAAGCAGCAATTTACAGGCAGGTAGGGATGATTCTAAATTTTAAGATGTTGGGGGTATGCATGCCTGCACCTTTTTTTTTATTTTCTAAATAATATGTTGTGTGTATTACACATTAAACTTTTCGAAAATACTTTTAATTTAGAACCACATAATTAGGAAAAAAAATGTTACTTTTTTTAACTTCCAAAAACTAATCGCCAAACTGTCGGAGAAAAGTAAAAATTTTCCAAAATACTTGATACATTCTTGATAGATCTGTTCTTCATTTATTACCTTCCATTTGCCAACATAAGCAAATTTTTCAAAAACACCCTGAATATTTCCTGATCTACTCTTTAATACCTTTCATAAGAAGCAGCATTTAAATTTTTCAAAAATTATTTTTTATATTTTTATAATCTATATTTTAACATTTGTCATTTGATACAATACTCAAAATTTCCAATAATCCAGCTTATATATTCATGATATCTCCATATTTTTTCCATAAGGCTTACAATAATAACACCACTATCATGCCATGTGGTATGTGATATCACGTAATTCGATAGTACTCTTTTATTCTAGTTCTTCTATTCGGATTAAGTTCTAAATCGTATTGTCAGATAATATTTAATGTGATGGTATAGGACGCGACAATATGGTTATAGCCTTATTTAATATTTGTATTGAAAATTTATGTCACATAATAAATATTTCTTTCCAGTACTCCACAACATTTAAAAAAAATGTGTGATCAAAAATATAACGAATACGCAAATTTTAAAGTAGTTAGTCAAATCATGGGTGGGATTGTTTAATCAAGATAAAATTTAGTTTTAATTAATGTAAATAAGTATCAAAGAATTTTAGAAAATGCACACTGCTACAAATTTAAAAACCCAGCATCGATAATCATTTTTCAGCATATTTCACCTTTAATAATTTTATGTTTTATAACAAAAATTTTAAATTAAAATTTATGGCAAAATATTTGGTAATATTTAAAAATCATTTTGTAAAAATTTTAACACCACGAGCCAAAGTAGAAAAACTAACCTTTATGATATAGATAATACTTTCACTTGTACTTATCTGAAAAAAGGAAATTGAAATAATAAGAATGTCGTTCTTGCCTAAACTATATTTATTATGATGATGATGGAATGATCCATAAAATAGCAGTCGTGAAAAACAATATTTATGTTACTCTTGTTATCTTTAAGAAAATTCTCCCAATTTCAATTTCTGTGTTTCATGTGATAAATAAGTTGAGATAAATCTAAATGAATGTTTATTCATTTATTTTCATTACTAAATTCGTTACGTGTTGGTTATTTTCCAATTATTATTGGAATTGTTTTCCTAATGAAACGAATAGACCTAAAATAACGTTAAATAGTATAACAACGAAATGTTTGTTAATTATTTTAACACACAAATGAAAATATGTAAAACCAAATGTCCATATTAAAGAATATGAACTCGCATTATTATTTGAAATGTAATCATCTTTTTGGTAACTCATCCGGCGAAATGTTCTCAAATATTGAGAAGAAACGGTTTGAGAAGGAACGGAACTTGCTTTGATAATTGTTGTTTGTCATGGTGAAACAAAGATTTTAATGAAATTCAAATTTACAGCTGACACACTCGTAAATGAGATATCTCGATCAATCGTTAATCTTTTGGTATAAAATTTACTTACTATGCCCTTTACGAAGCTTAACTTTATTTTCGATTTTTTGTCAATTTTGGAAAAAGTTATTTTAATATTTATATAATTTTCTGACTGGTTATATCCTTATTTTTCTTTCCTTAAAGAATATTCTTAAGAATGTGACAAGTTTAGTCATCGAAACTTTTAAGAATATTATACTTCATGTACTATGAAAATGAATATATTCTAATAAGTCAATTCATATAGAAACTTCAAAATATTGAAGATTTCATATAGCTGCCGTTTGCCTTTATTCTTCACAATTATTGTTAAGTTTATAAAACTCGATAACCTAGCAATTTTTGGAATATTTCAAAAATTTTTCAACAGTGTCTTTAAGAAACACTACAGATTAATAATCGTTAAAGTAAATGCTAATACCACCGTAAAAACACCAAATGAGATTTGATTGATCAACATGCCCGCATCAATGGAAGTAGAATTTTAAGAGCTCCGGTTTTGATTAATTAAAGTGATAAGACTTCATAATTTTTTGAAGATGCCTTTCTTATAAGTGCTTACAATGAAAACCTAAAATTTGGGATGGTGATTTAACATATCTATTTTATGGGCTCACTGATCGACCGGATATTAATATGAAATTGCTGATATTGTCTAAATTGTTTAGGGATTTAAATTAACACCAGGTAGGCAAAGGTGACATCTCTAATGAAAGACATCTTATGTAAGTCATACATGCTACGGTCTATTGGCGAGGATTACACGTGCAGGTGTGCCTGCGCAGGTTGACGGCACATCGTAACGTGTATGGGATGGTCCGGTATGCTGGAGAAGTCTTCAGTTTGTTTTGCTATGCCATCAATTGAACACGACGATGCACTGGTCTTGATAGCCCTTGCGTTAATTTTTGAAAATAATGATATAAAAACACTGAAAAGAAGCGAACAAAATGGTGTTAAAACTGGTTACTAAAAAGGGAAACTTTTTGTTATGTCAACTTAATAAATAATTTAAAATTCAAATCTGAAAATTTTAAAACTATCTCCGAATTGAAGAGGAAACATACTTAAAGTTACTTGCAATGGTTATTCCTTTGATAGAAAAAAATAAAAATTAACAGTATTTCTCCGCAAAGAGTTGATAGGAAGAGGAAGGAGAGGGTGTTTTTGAATATAAGTGCGCAGTTTTTGCGATATCTGCCTATTGCTATGAAGAATAAAGTATAAAGATTTAAGTATGCACTATGTATAGGAAGGAGACTTTGTCACTTCAAGCCTTGTCCCATTAATCATGTGTAATCCTAAAAATGTTATTTTTTTTAATTAGCCGTAAAATAATTAAAGTTTAAATTTTGCATGAAATCATAATTACGTTTAAATTAACACGGTATAAATTTTACATTAAATGTCAGTTGGGCAACGTTGTAAATTTTGCAAACTTTCAAGTGTCAAAATGAAATGTCACTTATCGGTTACAAAAAACTAAGAAACAGGCGTACGTAGTAATTAAGATACAATTTTTTTTAGAATGCATTTACACTACACTATAAAATTTATGTAATTTTATATTCAAAGTGTCTTACTATGTTAAAAGCTTGTATAATCCGATTTCTTATTTTAGCGATACTTTTGGCGATTCAAAGTGCCGTTAATGAAAACGGGGCTAATAATCATTTCACCGTGTATACCAGCCCATACATTAATAGTCCGTCCATCTTGCTTGATGAGATAACTGGCGGATGTCATGTGGATGTTTGCCTTTCTGCGATCAATGGTAACAAATTCGTCGATTCCACATTAAATTTCTCGTAAATTAACTTTCATCAGACCAAATAACAATTTCGATCTAACGAGGGTTTTTACTACACATTTGTAAGGCCCATTCAGGGTATTTATTCCACGTGCATACTCTGCCGTCCCCAACGCTTATGTTTTTAGAATGGCGTACGGATATTGGTTGTCTTTTTTAAATTTTATGTACTGACGTATGGCTTATGTTAAATACTCTACTACAGCGCCTGGTACTTGAATGTGGGTTCTTTCTGAAGTAAATTAATACATTTTCTGCCATTTAACCGATATTCGAGGAGAACCACCTGCTTTCAACGGAATGATGGGCATATTTTCACGTAATTGCGTTGATGATAACTTGGCCTCCACTGAGTTTTCGCTGGTTCGGATAACATACATTTTGACGGTATCTCCGGTATTGTAATGGCATTCGGCAAATATTAGTACTATGTACAACTATCAAATATTCATCAGCACTAAAAAACGACATATCGTAATTCCATTCAGTCGATGAAACAAATAATAAAAATTATTTGATAAAAAGCCACCGATGCACGTTACACAAGTTAAATAATATGCAAAAACTAAACTTTTAAAAACATTTAACCTTCTTATTGGTAGAAAAAATGTGTGAGGGTTGCCATATTAAATAATATATAATCCAAAAAAATTAATTTGAAAGCATAATTTAAATTAATATATTATTATTAATAAGAAAATAATAATAAATGACAAATTAAAAAATATCGTATTAACAGTTTTTCCGACAAGTTTATTTTAAAAATCGACGAGAGTATTTATTGTAATCTTAATTATTTGAGCGAATTATGGATTGATGTTAAAGATTTTCCAATGGCAATAATTTTGATTTACGATATGAATACAAAGTTGACCTTGAAATTAAATTTTGTTATCCTTTTCTTTCTTCTAACCTTCTTTTTTAATTATGCAAAGGAAAATTCAAATTCACCATCGCTAAGAAATGTAATTATGCAATATTTCCACATTTCTTACGTTTATTGAAATGTAAGATATAGGTAGATGCGTTTGCATGTTAATGACTTATGACAGTTTTTAAATATAAAAAAGTGGTATGATTTAAAAAAAAATAGGTGTATTGTAATCTACCCATGGAATACTGTTACAGATTAAAGTCCCAAAGTTTCCTAATTTACATAGTGTATATCAAGTATTTGTTAAAATTACATTGTCTGTATTGCATGTATTAGTATAATCTTGTAATTGACAGTTTTTTTATAAGTCGAATATAATGTAACATTTATGTAACTAATATTATATTGATGTAATTGAGTTATACACTCAAAAAATAGATAATTTTAGTTTGAGTACGGGACATAAATTTAATTTAGTAAGTAATACACGAGACGTTAGAATTTTTATATTGAAGCACAAAAAATTTAAAGCTCTTTGGAACTGACATATATGAAAGGCTCTCTGACTGCTCTTCTTGGTTATCTCGTAATGTATAGGGCTGCATACAAAACATGGATCATCGACTATTATTTATTTCTAGGCATTAGTTTCTGTTTTTTTTATTTGCCGTAATTTATTTAGTATATTTCAAATCAAATTTTTAATATGTTTTTTTATGTACATGATATATGAATACATTGTGTCTTACGTAATATTGTATGAAAAAAGAATTGATTGATGATTTTTTATTGAAGTATGAAGGAGATTAAAGAAAGGCAGAGAGCCCAGTTCTGTCGTCACCTTAGTAAGACGATGATGGGAGCCGGACATATTTTATAACATTTTAGTGACACTGTTTATTTGTAACACTGTTTATTTGGAATAACGAATATCTTTGCTTCCTTGTATATATATTTGTAAACGTATATGTATGTACATATATGTACGTAATACTCGTATTTTTATTCATATAAATGTTTTTGTTTTAATAAAATATTTTATTAAACGCTAGTCTGGTTGAGTTTGTATTCCTCGTTTTGTTTAAGATAAGGTAACTCGACAAAGACGACATTAACATTTCCTAGATATGTTCATTAATATTTCTAGGATATAATAATTGTTATTTTTGTTCAGTTACTTGTTGTAATCATGCCGATGAAACTTTCGCTAATCTTCTACAGATTAGTGAAAGTTTCATCGGCATACAGCATCAGTTGGTGATCACATTTACAGATATTGTTTTGACATGGATCATTAAAAATTTCGGTAACTATGATGAGTGTATATGATGATTAGGTCAAATACATAAAATTGATTGCATTTTTGCTGCCAATGCGATAGAAACTTACGAATAGTGTAATGCATTTGATTATTATGTGTAAGTACAGTTATTTTTTGATATTACATCCAAAGAAAATTATCTAGAAAATTGCCCTATTTTTAATATATTTTTAATAAAATTCCCCGCATTTTCTCGAGCAGTATTTTTTCAAATGATAGACATATTCATGTAAATTTGCTATGAATTGAGTATTTCTTGAAAGAGGCTGTTTCTCACAGGAAAATGAGCGAAACTTTAAAAATGGGTGAAACTTTAAAAAAATTACCGAAATAGCGCCCTTTTTTCGAAACAATACCAAGTTTGACACTATGAAATGAAAATTCAGTACACTTATGGAACCATCTGTAAATAATATCAAGACCGCAATACTACGTTTTCTCTTGAATAGAATTGTAAAATTATGCGGGATCTCTGTATATCGATTAATGCCGAGTGACTATAAAGTGAAGAAATAACAATAAACGTATCTTAAGATCTTGCAGTGGAATTTACTTTATCACACTTACCACCATATCTGGAAGTTCGATGATGCACATGGCAAATGCAAGTGCCAAAATCAAACTTCTATCAGTCGACGATTTGATTAAATCCCGAAGTTCAGAACGACTCACGGCTTTTGCTGAGATATTGTAGTGACTCTCATGTAAATGGAGCGTGACCAAACTTATCCGAGAGGTCAATTAGAGTTCAGAGAAATTTAGTGGTCGGCAAAGCTGTGAACAGCGTCAACAAATGTACATGACAGGTGATGAGGCTCTGATATACTATGTTGACTCAAAATTTATTATATATGTCAAACTGGAAATCTGTGGTTTTTGTATACACTATTCTTATTTAAGGAAAACGTGTAATCGTAAAACCTTTTTTCCATTTTTTCCAAGATTTTTCCTTTAAATTTTCCTTGAGTATAACCAGTAACTTTTGGATTTATTTTTCATTCCAAATTGCGTAAAGAACTCTTGATTGTACGAAAACATTGAATTACTTTGTGACACTCCTGTTTCACGTTCTCAAATGCGGATGGTTTTGAGATGCTCACCAACCAGAGCAGACGAGGACAACTATATGTTAAGTATAAAGTAAATTAACAACAAAAAAAATACTAATAATTTTGCACAACGATTCACAAAAATTTACTTATATATTTAACATAATAGTTGTTTTGCACAACAAG
Organism: Druceiella hillmani; assembly: GCA_039881145.1. Taxonomy (NCBI): domain Eukaryota; kingdom Metazoa; phylum Arthropoda; class Insecta; order Lepidoptera; family Hepialidae; genus Druceiella; species Druceiella hillmani. Next base: position 8,509,538 of record JAYKKI010000070.1, read on the forward strand.
AGAACTATATGTTAAATATATAAGTCAATTTTTTTAGTGTATATATATATTTTTTTAAATTTATAAATATACCTATAATACATAACTTAAGAAAAAAAATTGTATCTTATAAATATTTTTTTTTAATATTTATAGTAGGCAATATACATACGTAGTGAAAAATTAATATTGGTAAATAATTTAATAAAAATACCGTGTATCTTTAAATGTTTATTAGAGCCTGAAATTGTATGTATGAAAATCTCGTAAGAATGGTTCTACTCTTAATTCAATGTTTTTTTTTAAATTCATAAATGTATTTGCTTTCCTTGATTTAAAAATATTGTATTAATTCTATACTGTCACGAAAGCTGTGAGTTTAAGATGGGCGAGAATAGGCGAAATATTTTAAGAGAAAGGTTTATGAAACAAGAGCTGTGACCATGACATTAGTAATCAACTTTATCTTATGGTCATGGTAACAAATGTTATGAATTCTACAATACGCTTCTATTCTAGTCAGAAGTGAATTTTTTTTTGAACAAAACGCGTCGTAATTTTTATTTATTTCACATAATTTGAGGATATGTTATTATCATTTTAAGCTCGGGTTCTATGCCAAACAATATTAAAACTTACTAATAAACACATTAGTAAATAAGTATTCAGAATTATATACAAATACTACCTTTTATGTGCAAAATTATTAGTACATTTTTTTTTCTGAGTGGCTCGTTCATGTTTATCGAAGAAATAGAATATGCATTTTCTGCATCATCTGCTCAATATTTACATAGACATGCACTTTCACATACAAAAACCTATGTGTTCTTGTAAATCAAGAAGATAAATCCATAAGCAGCTTAGCATATTATCACTCTTAATGAGATAAAATTACTAAAATCCAGCTCAAATCAATATTTTTACAATAAGGAAAATTGTAACAGATAAATATATATCCTTCTATATATCTAAAGTGCAATCAAACTATAAATATAGAAGAAATTATAGAAGAACGAACATCAGTCGACATTAGATGAAAGTTTTCATTTTTTTTTTAAAATGCTGAATATTTTTCATGGTGCATTTTATAGAGGGTTACGATTGATTTCACAAAAATTGTATTTAATAATTTAGCTATGGTAAGCAGAAGAAAAATAGAATTTCCTTTTTGGCAATATTTGAGCCAGAAATATAGTAATGACTTTTTTCATATCTTCATCTAGCCTTTTTATATGGATACTCCATTCAAGTTTTTTTTGGAAATGTTTTTAACTTTTTTTTGACACTTAATGAATACAACATATAAAATGTGAATATCGCATTTCATTTTACTTTCTTTATTTATGAAACTTTTTTTAAAGCCAAATTTTTACATATTCTGTGTATTTAAGGATACCGCAGTGATCTCATATTAAACCATGTGGCGCCTCAAAATTTATAAATTTTTTTTTTCGTAACTTCATTTTCATCGTGCTCCTTTTGAACGTAGTTATAAATAACTATATATAATAAAATATAAACAATCATAATACGATAATTTATGTTTTCGAATATTTTTTAATGTCGCGTTCAATATTGCTTGCTTACCAACAAGTAAATTTCTCAGTATAAAATTAATAATAAACACAAATAAATTTTACAGATACTGCTTTTTTTACAAAATGTAAGCCTCTATACGTATTCCCTGAAGACGCAGTAAAATTATTTGCTTTTATTAGAATATTAGACTTATATAAAGTCTTTGTAATGCTGAGTCATTTAGTATGTATTACGGCGAGGCTCCGCAACTCCCTCAAATTCTAAACATCCTCGCGTCATATGATTTGGTATGAGATGTAACCCTAATCAGATATTTTCCAGAAAAGAAAGTCTCTCTTACCACAAAAAAAACATATGTTATGTTTGTTAAGTTATATGTGTAATGGAAGTTGTTCTTTAGATACAACTTCCATTAGACATATAACTTAACAAAAAAAGGGAAAATGTTGAAAATACACTAATTATAACGTCAATTTAACTTGAAATTGCGAAAAAATGTAGTGGGAATAAAAAAAATATTTTTTAGTAAATAGTAAAAAATATTTCATGATGACATAACGTTATAATGACTTATATCAAATAAAATATTCTAATGTAATAAGGAAAAAAGTACAATACAAACTTCGGACAAAATATTTTTTTTAAAGTGAAATCTTTGTAACTAGTTTAGTATTTATTACAATTACAATTTAAGACCTTAAAATCGTTTTTAACTCTCATTAAAAGAATGTAAAAAAAACATAATTTACATTTGTTTCTTATTAATATTCATTTTTATGTTAGGACGTTTCATAAATAATATTTCTGACTTCTCTCAACAAAATGGAACTAGTGCAGCGTATTCGATTTTTTTTTGTTTTCATGTAAGGTAAATGGAAAAACGATACAAGTCGCATATCAATTAAAAAATCAAATTAGATGAAAAAAATATTGTTCCCCCCACTCAGTTCATCTCCGAAAGTACTAATATGGCAATAATAAGAAAATAGCGTTTGTAGTAATTTGAAGGAAAAATGTAGCGATGATTCTAAATTTCCATATGTTGGAGGTATTCACACCTCTCTTAATGCTTGTAAAAAATTACTAAATAATATGTTAGGCAGATACTAAATTTTTTCAATCGGGAGTTCTTTTTGTAAAATTCGGAAATAATTTGATATCAGGAAAATATTTTTTTTAACATCCAAAAAGTGACCGCCAAAATGGAGGACAAAAGTGAAAATTTTCGAAAATGCATTATACGTTAGAAATATAGTAGATTTAATGTATAACGATAGATATATAGTAAATTTAAAATGTTTCATTTGATACTACTTGCAAATTTTCCAATAATACCCTGACCCCTCTTTAACACTTTTCATTTGAACCGCATCCAAAATTTCCAAAAATCCTATATATATTTCTGTAATCTACTTTTCAATACTTTTTCTTCGTATTTTTAATTGTCGTATTTTTAATGTGTTGAATTTTACAGTTGTAACGACAGAATGGTTGAGTTGGCTGGGACATACGTATCGGAAAGAGGTGTTACCAAGAAGTTCCTGTTTACAAATTTTGATTTATGCATTTTTAATAAACATCACATTGTGAAACTTTAATAAAGTATTCGTATTGACTTTATTTTGTTAATTATTTTGTTACCACTAATGAAAATAAACTATTATTTTAATAACTAATAACAAATTAAAAGAAAATAATTGTGCTAAATTAATGTTAAATATTTAAATTTATTTGTGCTTGAGAAGTATTAAAATGGATAATTAATAAGACGATAGAAAGTGTCAATATGTTACGCACATCCGATTCCATACAGTATAAGCCACTTATCTTGCTCTGCGAATCCTCAACTGATGTGACCGAGTTGTATAGATCTGAAAAAAAATTACAAACAACAATAGGTAACAACAAATGAGAATATTTTAATGATGTTAAAGTCTGAAACCTATTTTTGCTGGAAAATATATGAGAACAAAAACGTAAAATACATATTTTTGACAGGTAAATGAAGTAGAAAAATCTGATAGTTATTCGAATAAACGAAGGTGTATAAAAACTTGGAAATTATAGTAATATAAAAATTAAATAACGAATTGAATATAAATGCCATGAAGATTGCATCGAAAATGCTAGAAGACTAGGCGAAAGAGAAAAAAAGTCAATCCAATTCAAGCAACCTTCACCGCAGTAAGGAGGACAATAAAAATTGAAAAAAAATGCTTAGTGAAAAATCTAACTACATTATGGAATATTTTTCGATGTAAATACTAAACGAGTACAAAAAATTTCAAAATCTATTAAAACAGGAAGACAAAAAAGAAATAGGGCATTCATGAAGTACGTTAAATTAATAAAAAAGAAGAAAATGAAAACCATAACAGGAACCAACTTTAAAAGAGAATGAAACATAACAAATCTACTTCAAGCCAAAACGGACCAATTAAAAAAAATGGATATTACGAAGTTTAATGTCAGGGGCAAACAAAAAGATACCTAGGAGAAAGCTTTTCCTTATGAAGAGTAATACCTAGTTTCACAGGCCTACCATAATGAATTGCCAAACTAAATCTCACATTTGAGCACATGTAGCTGATACAAATACATGCCTCAGAAATGAAAATTGGTGCCGAATATGAAATGAATTTTTATACCACGATTGATGGAGCCCAAGGCATTAGTCTAAAAAATAGAGTAATATTGGAAGATTTTAAGGTAAAAATAGGAATTTTAGAAATTTTGGGGAAGTACGACCTAAAGGAACGTAATTATATAGTTGGAAGTTGCGAAGGTTATATTCAACAAAATAAACTATTTGCAATAAACGCTCATTATAAAAGGAAAAACAAATAAGAATGGAAACGAAAAAGACTATGCACTAACTCACAATAGGAGAAAATTCAGTAATGTCGAAGGGTTAAGTATAAGACCATCGCCTAGTTTCCTAGTTTCCTTCATACTATTGCCTAGTTTGAAGATCTTGGTGGGTGCCAAAGAAGTGATTTCAAGAATTTTCAAAGCGTGGTGGAGAACTATGTAAACTGATGAAAAGAAATCAATACAATCATATTACAACGAAATGGTAAAATGCATACAAATCGTTTTAGGCTAATAAAATTCAAAGTAAGAAAAACATGCTATTAGGAAATACGGAACGTCTGGTCAAAGGAAGATTTCAACAATACAAAAGATGCTACTTCATAAATTAAAAGGAAGAATTAAGTGCACTATCCAATATATATATATATATATATATATATATATATATGTACATATATATATATATATATATATATATATATATATATATACCCATATATTTTTTTCTTGAATCCGATCATATTTTCTTATTAATTACACGCATCCCGTGTAATTAATAAGATTAATACATTCGAAGTGAAATAACTGAAATAACTAAATTTATCCGAATCATTTCTTGCAATAAGTACCGATAGTGAATTATACAATAAGTGTGTACCTTGCAACAGTGATCTCATATCATAGTACTAATTTGTACCATAACCACTTTCATGTATCAGAGATCATTTGAAGAAATATACTTATTTCCAAGTTACCATAAAAGAGGAACAAAATGAAATGAATATTTCACTATTTTTACTTTGTGACTTATGAAAGTATTATCCCTTTATATCATCCAGCTTTTGACTTTCTGGGTTATTCCCTACTTTATCTTTATCTACTTTAACCTTTTTCACTGTTTGTCTTTCCGGATGCCCTTTTCTCCCTTTCTTCCCATATCTCTTCTTCTCCCTTTATCTATTAAAATTTGATTTTGATATGAAACATCTAAAGGCGCAGGTATAAATCGAATCGTTGGCGTGGCGACGGGTAGCCACGCTATACTAAGGTATATATATATAGTCTATATGTAGTAGATTGTACGGTATGGCGACGTGTCGCCATGCGCAACCGACTACGCGACCCCCTCCTCACTCAGTTCGACGCTGTTGTTTACTACGGTACACATAACCTGTGCTTTATTATTTTTGTATTAATTGTAAAAAATGTATATTAAATAAAGTCACCATTTTCTGTAAGAAATTCGTAATGCATTATTTTTTCATTATGCTATATTTAGTTCCTGTAATAATCTTGTCTTTTATCCATATTACTTGTACGAACACGATGTTTCACATCTGTCAGGCGTCCCGTGACGGCTCACTGTTTTTTTTTTAACAAAATAAACAATGAATAGGTGAAAACAAATACGTCATGCTTTCGAATTTACAATTTGATTTTTTCTATTTTAAATAAAATAAATACACTTATATAAAATGAATGTTACATATGGAAACTTAAATCAAAATTCAAATTGATCACGAAGCTCAATACCAGGAGTATCGAAAGCTCCGATTCACCCTTGAAGTAATACGACCTATATAGATGGATAACTAAATTATCAATAATACGTTACGTAATTTTCATCCGGCTGTTGATGAATCAAATACGGGTTAGTATGTGGTAAAAATGAAATGAAGTACCACGCGGTGTCGTAAAAACGAAATGAAGTATGAGTATCACGAACTACCGCTAATATCCCTCTCCTGTTTTCATCAATACACAATTTTGTCAAAATCGATTGCGTCTGTAAACTTACAATAAGTTTTGAGAATTTCGTACACGAGAATCGTATATACTTGTATTGTTCACTTTAGTTGTGGCAATTTTTTGAAAATGCTATCACTTCCTCTTTCATGGAACATTAGAGCATTACAGTGATTAACAAAAAAATCAAGCATTGTGAACTTTAACACATATAGAAATATTATGTTTACATTACAAAAGATATAAAAGTTAATAAGACATAGAATAGAAAGGTGAACTGTAAAATAAATGCATATTTTCAGTTTCTTAAGCGTTAGTTGTTAAAATCATCACATATATCTTAATATGTCTGCATCCAGAGACTCCTCGTCCTATAAGTCGTCGTCCTGTAATTCGTGAAGGGGCAGGTTTTGAAGATAATATCACCGCAGGCCCCATGGCCTCCGACAATCAATTATCACTATTTGGTCAGTAAACATTTAGGAAAGAGCAATTGATATTTCCTAACTGCGCATTAGAATGTAAAATTTATTGCTAGTTCATAAATTTTTACTTTTTTTCTACCCGCCTATTTTTAATTTTTTTAGTTTACCATCACTATTTTGTATTTTTCATAGCACCGTCTATTTAAGTTTCATATTTTTTCAGAATTTTAGTAATATAATAAATAATTAATTTGGTAATAATACCTTTAGGTAAATAACGGGTGGTACCAATATTCCGAAAACTTCGATCCCATTAATATTAAATTCTATAAAAATGTACCACTACTATAAAGGTAGCAAAAACTTTAAATAGTTCATATAAATATTACTAAGCGTTTCTTTAAATAGCAAATATATTTTGTACCAAATTACAGTTCGAAGGTACATCCTTCGAATTGATAAAAATAGGAAATCATCTACCTAAATAACGAACACAAATAAGTTTTATTTAATACCAAAAACGAAAAAAATTATTGGTAGTTATTTAATTATGAAACCAAGAATTCCTACTTTTCAAATATAACTAACATTAAGTTTAAAAAAACATTCTATGTATTCAGCCAAAATTGAAAATATTAACGATTTTGGAAATGTGAAAATACGACACGTAGCATTAATCTGGGGAAAAAAAATAATATAGGGCATGCCAATTTACGAAAAAAAAAATACAACCAGAGGATCCTTACTATTACTCTAATTGCTTTAAAAATAAAAATTAAAGTAAGCAACGCAAATTTAATATACAAAGTATGTAGTCAATAATTTTATGAATATTTCTTAGGAAAATAAAAAAATAGTGTTTTACGTGTTATTTTGTATTCATTTTGTTTTTTTTTTTATTTTTGGGCGACCAGTAGTATCTTTTAGGGCGACCAGTATATTTCTGTATACATATTTTAAATATTTTTCTAATAATGATATAAAATTGTTTATGTAACTTTTCAATGGGAAATAGTCTTCACAAAATGCATTTAACAATTCTATATGAAAAATTGAAAAACGTAAAAAAATATATAATTTATTTTTATATAGATTCAAAAGAAACATTTTTTTAGGCAAAACTAATCATCATCATCATCATATATATTAATACGCTAAGGTTAAGATGTTACTCTCCCTTTTTAGAAAAAACCTCACAACTAATCCACATAAATTATATATCATTTTATAGATAATTGCTTGCTCTACGGGCATCCACAACTAAAAAATCTATTATTGCTATTGTTTTTGCAAATTAATTAATTATTAAAATTATATACACAAAACAGCAATGCTGCCATCTAACGGCTCAACGTCAATATGATTGACGGTCGGTAAAATTTTTGTTTAATTTCAAATCCACTCACGTATAAATAAAGTGGCGCTTTAGCTCAATGCTTTCGATACTTGCGCCTCTATATGTCAATTTTAGTAAAATATTTGTTTGATCTGTCATCTGAGCTTCATAATGGAATAAAAACGTAATAAGCAGTGTGCAAAATTAGAAATGAATTGAATACCTGCAATCAATTTTGATTTATTAAATTGAGTTGAATAATTTATAATGCGAAGACTTCGCACGGGTCACGCTAGTAATGCATATAAAAGAAGTCTACCTCTCGGTTATTTTAATTACAAATTAAGAAAAATGATGTAGAATGATAAAATCTGTCTGCATTCTTCTATGCTATTATCATCTCAATTGTTATTTTAACGTGATGGCATTGTAACGTATAACATAAAAAAGGTAGGTACAATATTTTATGCTTGTAAAACTATGGTATCTTTAATTTCTTACTAGCTCATATTGACTTAACTTCGACGTATTTTATGAATTATATTGATTTATAAACTTAATTATCTATTTTACTTAATGGAATCCCTAATTTGACTACAATAGTCTAACAATTCAAAATAAAACGTAGGAAATGTAATAAAATAATATGTAATTCCATAACCCAATAGACGGTAAAATGCACACCAAATTGTTAAGTATAATTGTTAAAATTCACAATTAGTTACGGGATGGATGTCGAATGTGGTAAATGGTACGAGTGTATGGCAACATGTTTCTTTGTAGAGTTTAATGGACATTGTCATTCGGTGTAGGTTTCGCTTGGAATGCCATTATGCAGTATTATTAGGTGTATATGTTTAGTTAATATCAATAAACGTTAATCTCAAATTAAAAATGATGACATGCCACTATAATAAAAACAGTATTTTAAATTTTGCAAAAATGATCTCGAAAGTGAATAAATCTTTTGATACCTTTAATCGATTTTAATTACTTTGCTTTAAAAAGAAATGTACGACTCGACTCTTATTAAGGGGATTTAAAAAAAATAATCGAACTGCTAATCTGGTAAAACTTTTCTTTACAGAAGCAATAAAATAATAGATATTATCAATACTAAGTCATTAGTAAAGTCAAGGACCGAAACATGCTGTCCCATCAATAGTAAAACTAATTATCCCATGGTCTAGAAACTAGTATTATTTTCCTATTCAACCTACCAATATTCAGTGTAACTGGTTGAACGCTACTGGGTCGATAATTATCTATCGGTAATTCACAAGCGTATGTGTCTTTTCCCAATTTAGACAGGAAAGTTATGCGAAACCTTTTACAAATAGAGAGAACGTGACCACTATGCATAATGAAGATTAAAACTAACGCCCGCTTGATTATAAGGTCTTCACTATTTAATTGATACTGTGCAATCCTGGATCAATATCATACTTTTTGAAAAAGTAACGGTTTCCTCTGTATTTATCTTTCTACCTCGCCGATTGACTTAAGGTTCGAAGTCTTTACAAATAAGGGTTCCAAATAACGTCTAAGATTGATGAGTAACCTGACCTCAAGTGTGGTTATTTCAACTCGCTCAAGGTAAAATATTTCTTGCAACTAAGCATAGGCGTTTCATCTATTCTATTTTCAATATCATTATCCGTTTTAATTAAACAAATGTTGTCTTCTGGGTACTATTTAGTTATTTGCTGGTAAGCTGTGGGTTATCTAATCTTTGGTCCAGTATGTCGCCAAATTTTCAACTCGTCCAAAGTATTGGTTTACGTCACAAATTGCCCATTCTCGAAAGCATTTGTTTACTCTATACTTAATTTGTCAGTAAAGATAATGTATGATTCGAGCACGATTTTCTTAATTGGTAGACGCATCCAAGGACTCTGTCACATCTTTACTAGCGAAAAGGTGTTTGAGATTATTGATTTTAAAAGTGGATAGATTTTGAGCAACTTGTATTCTTCATTTCATTTAGAAAGTTAGTGCAAATTTTTATCCTCGATTAGGGTGACGACTGGTTTTCAGTGGGGTAACACATCGTAGTTAGAAAGAAACACGCTTAATTTTTAAACTCCTAACTGAAAACGCGTGAACGCACCAGTTTTTTTTTAAATTGGATACGTCTACCAATTAAGAAAATCGTGCACGAATCAAAGTCATTCATTATCTATATTGGCAAATTAAGTAGAGAGTAGACAAATGCTTTCGAGAATTGGAAATTTGTAACGTAAACCAATACTTTGGACGAGTTAAAATTAAGGGAACTTACTGGACCAAAGATTAAATAACCCACAACTTACCAGTGAATAACTAAACAGTGCCCGGAAAACAAGATGTGTTTAATTAAAACGGATAATGATATTGAAAATAATTGATATTAAAAATTGATCTTAGATGTTATTTGGAATCCATAATTGTAATGACTTCGAACCTTAGTCAATCGGCGAGGGAGAAGGATTAATATAGATGAAATCGTTACTTTACTAAAAAGAGTGATATTGATCCAGGATTGCACAGTATCAACTAGATAGTTAAGACCTTATAATCAAGCGAGCGTTATTTTTAATCATCATTATGCATAGTAATCACGTTCCCTCTATTTGTAAAAGGTTTCGCATAATTTTCATATCTAAATTGGGAAAAGACACACACCCTTGTGAATTACCTATAAATAGTTATCGACCTAGCAGCCTTCAGCCAGTTACACCGAATATTGGTAAGTTGAATAGGAAAATAATACTAGTTACCAGACCATGGGATGATTACTTTCGCTCCTGATGGGACAGCATGTTTCGTTCCTTGACTTTACTCATGACTTAGTATCGATAATATCTATTATTTTATTTCTTCTATAAAGAAAAGTTTTACCAGTTTAAGGTAGCAGTTCGATCGATCTTTTTAACCCTTAATGAGGTGCTAGTCGTATTTTTCCTTTTAAAGCAAAGTGATTAAAATCGATTAGAGGTATCAAAAGATTTTAGAGATCATATTTGCAAAATTTAAAATACCTTTTTTATCAAAAGACTTTAGAGATCAAAAAAGATCAAAAGACTTTAGAGGTATCAAAAGACTTTAGAGATCATATTTGCAAAATTTAAAATACCTTTTTTTTGCAGTGGCATTTAATTATTTTTAATTTGAAATTAACGTTTATTTATAATAACGAAACATCTGGACCTAATGATATTGCATAATGGAATTCCAAGTTAAACCTGCACCGAATGACAATTTCCATTAAACTCCACAAAGAAACATGTTGCCATGCACTCGTAACACTTATTATATTCGACATCCATCTCGTAACTAAATGTGAATTTTAACAATTGTGTTCAACGATTTGATGTGCATGGAATTATTCATATTACTTTGACCAAAGGAACTATAAAATAAATATTAATCTTGTTATATATATATATATTTATATATCAGATGACAATATTTTTATTAAACATTCTAGACCAAATATCTCTTCTCGCACTCAACCTTCAAGTTTTGCTTTTGAGTCCCTGACTTTAACCGTTTATAATACCTTAAATTAAAAGAAACGTGAAATTTCTGTTAATATAATAAGTTTAATATCTATATTCGTAAACTATGTACTATTATTTGTTGAAAAATTATATAAGTTTAATTTGGCACTGTTTAATTTTAAGCTGTCGAATATAAAGTACCGTAACGAGCTTTTATGCTGGTTTCCATACCACATATTCATATATTTTATTTCGAGGATCGGCAATTCAAGTTCAGATTACGCGGTGTTCTCAGCATACGTATGCGATTCTTTCCTTGCACAGTCCTGCCCATCCATCGGCATCACCCATCAAATACCAACCGACTGGTGTTCGCTTCACACCACTTGCTAATTACCCCCGAACGCAGTGAATTTCGCAACTATGTTCATGATCGATTACGTCCGTTGTTTTTCAAATCCAACATGACCATTCTGACTTATCATACATCCTTGCATGACGTCTTGGAAATAAGATCAAGTAACGGGAGTAGTACCGCTTGTTTATGCCAACCCAAAAATGGAATCAAAAGTATCTCTATTGTTTGAGATTCCCACACGATAGAAGTTAAACTTTCTTTTTTTTTAAACAAAATAAATAATCTAATTATGGAAACAACTAATAACCAAATTCTTAAACTTTAAAGTACTTATTTATTTAGTAAAAACAATACCACATGCTTAACCAACTATAGCAAAGTAATAGCGCTTACCCAGCATACTGCAGCTAACGCTTAACCAGCAATAGCAAAATATACCTAACGCTTAACCAGCACTTTGTAACTGCCACTTAACAAGCTACAGCGAAATAATAGCGCTAAGTAACGCGCTCTGCAACTAACTTTTAACCAGCGATAGCAGCGTAGTATGGTAGTTCATTCTCAATTATCTTAAATAAAGTCTTGATCTATAAGCTCAATTTCAATAACGAACGGAACTTGATTTTCAGGCATTCGTTTCGAATAATTATGCGCATATTCTTAGGTCTAGTTCCCAGTTGGGGCTTTCATTAAGTACCTCTTACCGCTAAGAATTTTTAAAATTTTGAATGCACCCCTATATTTTTGTATCAAGCTCTCCTTTTATTGCATCTTTCATTCGTAAAAAGTACACATACTCCAACTGAGATCACACTTAGCCTAGCCTCGTTGCAATCAACCCTAGTTTTTTATAAGACACGCTATTGGTTGTATTCTCTACAGCAAAACTCGAACTGCATTTAGATCAACTATGATGACATAGTCAGCTAAAATAAAATATAACGATCACACTACTTTACCAACGGTTTTAGCAACTGATTTACCGGTGATTTGATTACAGACTCTAGCTGCGATTCTGCCGTCAACTCAACTTTCGACCCTAGCCCCGATTCTACTGTCGACTTCATATGCGAATGTTAGGAAGGCCATGTAAATTTTCTAATATGACATTTCATCCGTCAGTCATTTTTTGAAACCTAATAATTCGCTCATTATGTAAACAACCACAGTTTGGCATAAAACCTTACAAACAATCATGACGTCACATGATAAATAGCTATCTGGCAATACATGCAATATTATTCAAACTCAATAATTACTTCAATAAGAGTGGCTAAAATATAATTCCTATTTTTCACGCTACATTGTTTGATTTCCGCCGTCATTAGACTGTTAAAATTATGTTTACCTTAATATTGAGGTACATGTGTTAATTAATTTGTGACCAATCTACACCTCAGTCATAGTGAGATAAAAATACTTGCTCAAAGTTGAGTCCGTTGAGAAAAGAGAGCCCCTTCCTACTCGCACCTGACTTCAGTAGCTTGATTTGTTTCCCTATACATGTCCATTTTCATCGTTCTCCTATCTACTGGAAAAGAGAATAAAATTTCCAAAGCATCACATATTTTATAGTTCCGTCATTTGTGGCTTCAACACAAGAAACATCACAGAACCAATTCAAACTAGTCAACTTGCATAAAGCTTTGAAAATAAACAAAATCGCACATTAATGTAAATTTAAACATTAAAATTCACTTTTTTAATATAAAATTCAACATCCAAGTACAATTAATTATTTTTGACTTAATCACGCAATAATACCCGTAATCACAATTCATCCGAGTGATCTCTTTGGTTTTATTAAAAAAGGTAATTAAAAACTGTTTTTTAAAATTTATAGTTCTTAGTCAATTTAAAATCGTAATTCATCCATTAGTCAAGGACCAACTAAATTTTATATTCAATTCAGTAACCAAGAACTACCGTTTCTAGTACATCCCTCAATTATTATGGGTTATTTGGGCTATCATTTGGCCCAATCACGGCAGCTTCCAGTTACCTTCATACGCGCACCTAACCCATGGACTGTGTGTATTATTTAGGTTCTTCTCAAGATCCGACCTCCGCCAGAGCTAATCATGCACGACGTTCCCTCGGACTACTCGAAATATCTCGAGAGACGCCAATTTTTACCGTGTTACGACTATGAAATAGCTACTGGCTCGATTCACATGATCAAAAAAAACCCAGTCTATATAGGTTATACTCCGAAATATCAAATAGTTCAAACTACTAAATTTGTTTTCGTGATCCACTACATTTTAATAAATATCAATTGTTATTTAGCTTTCAGGCAAGTCTAATGTTTCAATTACTTTAAACGAAACTTTTTATTTAAGACTCAATTTTGCTTCATCACATTCTTCCTTTTGTATATCGTCCAATTTAATCAAAACAGTTGGTAAACCGATTAAATAATAAATTAGATAAAAGTAACAAAAAAATGTGAAATCGAACCCATGTCCTAGGTAAGAAATTACTCTTGCACAAAACGAAAAATATTATCCTTGATACACTGCCACTTAACCTTGCTAAGTGCCAATCCAATTTTATTTTAAAGCATGCAAATATATTGACTTGGCAGTGACACTCGAATGTTCAGAAGTGTAAATCAGCTTTCTACCATCATAAAAAAGAAATATTTATCTTCATTTAAACATACAAAACAATAAATGCAAGTCGTCAAGAATTAAGTAGAGTTAAAATCATCTTAAAATAATTACTTTTTCACGCACTAGCGACCCAAATACCCAATGGTAGGTATAATGATAAAATAAATGACTTGAATGTGAAGCAAAAACGTATGTAAAATGTATTGAAATTCGTACACATTTCTTCTTTTTTGTCAGATAAAATATATTCACGATGTCGATCGTCTTCAGACACAAAGATTAAAATTCGTTCTTGAAATTAGCCTACGGACAATCATTTCTTATCCCATCGTTCAACTATATGTGAGCGTTACCTTTCAAACAGTAACTTATACGTCACAAACGATTTATTTTCTATCACCAATCATCAGTGTTAGCAAATTAGGACCAAAGTAAGAAGTATAGAAATAATGGTTGGATCTCACCATGTTCATGACCGAATTGCATCTACAATCCTTCTGCGCAACTGTTGAATGTATGAAGTACGAATTCGCTTGGCTAGCAACATACTGTGAAGTAGGCACCGGTCCCGTACCGGTAAACCTCGGGAGAATGAGACGATATCATAAGTTTACATCTCTTTACACCTCTGCCATCATGTTAATTAGGTCCAGGGTTTCTCTTTAAAAATGACATAACTCAGGCTCATTTGAAGTTGATTTCTAGTTTCAATATTCAACAGGAACGTCCACCACATAATTTCAACAGCTCTATTATGTTTCTAACCATAGAAGCGTTCATTCTGTGTAACAATGTCAAACAAATTTTAATTTTTTTGCGCCCACAGCATCCTCCGCATAACTCAGTTTTCTTTATTTTCCTTAGTGGTCCTTCATCCCACTTCTAATATTTGGGGAGGGACTCATTAGGATAATATATGTTTTTGGGTGTCACTCGTAGTTTATCGAAACACTACTCTGTATCGCAGATTATATTTGTCAGACTGTATTGCAATAATGATAACAATACTTAATTAAGAACAATTAAAATTAAGGATAAGCGGTGTTCTTAGCATGCGCAATGCGTATGCGATTCTTTCTATGCTCAGTCCTGCCCGTTCGTCTGCATGAACTTTCAAATGCCAACTGACTGTCGCTCGTTTCAGACCGCACGCTGATTACCCCAAATGTAATGAAATTCGTAATCGACTGCGAATTTAGTAAATATAGTGAATTGCCCTGAATGTAGTGAAATTCGTAACTATGTCCATAATCGACTGCGTCCGACGTTTCTTAACTCTGATATGTGTGTGTGTGTGCGTTTGTTTACGCTTTGGCATGATGTTTATTTCAAATTAAATCTCAATATTTGTTTTGTCCAAGATATTTTCGATTTCGATTAACGTAAATACGACATCTGTGTTTTAAAAATGGACTATATCTATTGTTTGTAAAATTTAACCACAATTTCTCTTAAACTGAAAGAACTTTGATGTAGTGAAATATAGGAGGACCCATAAACACGACGGAATGATACAAGTTTTCTTTTGGCTCTAAAACTGGATAACGCTAAAAAAGTAAAATATAGTGGAAGCTATTTTACGAAATTATATCAACTTATTATTTATATGTTACATATCCTATATAATATCCGGCAGCCTCTATATACACAAAAATGTACATCTAGGTAAAATATAGGTACATATACAGTTTCTCTGTATTTGGTTGCTTACTGCACGATACATCGTGGTATGTTCGTAGACGCCACTAGTAAAGTAAAAAACAAAAACCCCACTTAGCAATAATAAGGTTCATTATTTAGATTTTCTTGTAAAAAATTGGTCCTCTTTTTCCCACTACGTAGACATGCATTTAATTCTGTCTACGCCTACCGTCTCTGTCTACAATATTAATGAGTACTATTGTTCATATATTCACGGCTTCTGAACATTACGTAAGTGCTGCTTAAGTGTTCGTCTCGTGAGCATTTTGTACTCTCGGTTGATATAAAAGTGAGATTGATCAATCTTCTAATGGTTAAGATAGAGTATTAATGGATGCAAAAGGTAAAACAATATGTCTCTGCAAATAAATTTATTCACCTTTATGGTGCAAAATACTTAAATCGCCATTTCATGTTCCTATTATGGTACACAAGTTTGGTAATAGCTAAAATAACTTATGAAATAAGCGTTTTAGCCTTAATACTGATACCAGCGCCTGAATAAAAATACTGGGATATATAAATCGTCTAAATAATAAATCGCCTGAATAAAAATACTGGGATATATAAATCGTCGAATTAGAGTATCGCAAATACGTTGGATTTTAAGAGCACCTCGTTGTAAGTAATAAATTCAAATAGGTTTCGTACGAGTCGGGACGGTATTTTTTTTCTAGGGACATTGATTTTGACTTCTTCTTTTATTTTTTCTATGGATATGAATTTATCTTTATACAATTTATTTATTGAATTGGTACAAATATAGTGGTATCGATTGTTTTTGTTGTTTGAAAATACAAGATATAAAACCGATATAGTCTCACCCACCTTATCGAACAGTTAATATTTGATAGTATCAGAATATTTAACTTAAAAAATAATGCCGGTCTGTTACCAAGTTTAAAAAAATTATTCATAAATTTACATTACTTAAATACAAGACTTTCCGACGATATTTACAATTTATTGAAAAATTGAGATACTCGATATTGAAATATTGACGAATTCTTTTGATATATCATATAGTTATTACTATTTATGAACTAGAAGGAAACACTTCTTTTTCATCGAATAATAACAGAATTAGACTAATCTCCACTTTTCAGTGAATATTGCTTCTTAACATTTTAAAGACAAATTTAACTAAGTTATAATTTACTGGAACCTATAATTAGCTGTGAAATTTTCAATTCAATTTTTTTTTCTTTTAAATTGGAACTAATTAATATATGTACAATATGCTGCGATTTTTTACTCTTTTGATGACACGAGCTTATAGGACACGGACTATAGGTTCACAGTTTTACTTACCATGTTCATTTTGTACCCCCATATTTTGTTCTCCCCCTTAAGTTTTGTTGTACTTAACTCCATCAACTAAGAATTATACAGGAAACTAAATTTCTATAAAGAATTCATCGATCCAGGATATCTAGAAATAGAATACATCAGCAATGAGGGACTGACTTAATAAAAAGAAGAAAAAATAAGTGATATAAAACACATGTTGTCATTCACACTAACGTCAACAAAATTGAGATTCTATATATAAATTTTGAATGATCTATTTTTTTTACGATTCCATACTTAAGTCCGGAATCATCTCAGTCTCGCTTATATGTATATACATACTCAGTATATACATATATGTATATACATATATGTATATACATATACATACTCAGTCGGTGTACTGTCGTATTCTACTCAGGACACGAGGGTGATTTTTTAAATTCTAAAAGACTGGTATAAGAACCGTAAAAATTCGCAAATTTCTTGTCATAAATGTCCACAGTCACTTAAATAATATCAGTTATGTTTGCAGAAAACATACAATGCCGAACTTAAAGAAAAAAAATATTTTATCAGATATGTATAAATATGTTAGAGAGAATATTTGCATTATATAACCGCATAGAATAACATTAATGTTATTTTACTACCCTCACTAAAATACTAGCATATTGTATAACTTTCGAAAGTGTAATAAAACCTATACTGCTTCCATACAATAAACTCATTAACGTAAGCAGTGGGAAAACCCACACACACCCGACTTCCGCTATTGCTTTGTAATATGTAAGTGTTGTTGAATGTTCCTAAGAGTTAATCTTTGCTAAGAGCCCACCTGAAGATGTTGTAATACAACGAAACCTAGGTCGTGGTAAAGAACTTAAAGAAAATAGAGGTAATATTACATCACGTTGTTTTATTTAATTGTGAATTGAAACTAAGATATTTAAATTCTTATACGTAATTAAACTAGGTGTTTTATTTATGTTCTACATTCAAGAAAATATCTTCAAATGTTGAAATAATGAAGTTCTAAAATAATTAAGCTGTTTTTTTTTTTGCTTCAATTCCCATTTTTTCTTTTTATACAAAGCGAATTCGTCGTAATGAATTTTTAATTTTCCAACTATTTATGATTTATTTATAACTAATCAATTGTATTTGGTCACAGTTTCAGTAACCTCTCCAGTTGACGGAGTTGCCTTTAACTTTTTGGAAGGATATGTGAGGTGAATTTCTAGACCTAAATAATAAACCTAACCATTATAATCAAAAAGTAAAATCATTATATCTATTTTAACAATATGTTATGTGTACGTATTTTTTCTGAGGTGCCTTCAACTGGACGTTTTGAGATGGCTTGGAATATTAAAAAAATTTCAAATGAGATTTTGTCAGGAATTTAATTATTATTTTCTTGAGTTTTCTGACCAATGAACAATTTCTTACAGCACCTACGTTTGGTCTTTAAACCTTGTAGGCAAAATATATAATTTGGAGACAACTTTAAAAAAAATTAGCTTAAAATTTTACATAAGGTGAATTGGGTTACGTGACAACAATTACGAATCCCGATACCCATTTGTTGTGATTTTTTCTTATTATATTCAAAACAATAGCAGTCCTAAATCACATATTATGCTGTCGCGTTTAATAATTTACAAATATAACTGATGCGGAATAAGTAAAAACATTTGATTAATGATGTCTTAAAAATATGGCAACTGTAATAAGATTACGAGCAATAGTAATTAATAATTCTGTATATATCTCTACATATTTGAGAGCAATTAACGAATTAATATTTGTTAACAAAATTATAAACAAGAAATAGTTTGGAAATCTTCACACAATTTGATTTAGTTTACTATTTAACCATATCACTATTACATCTGGGAACCAATAAATAAATATATAATTTAGAAACTAGTTATAATTTCTTAAAATCCAAAATCACCATAAACTTTTCACTTTAAAATTGATGATTACCTTGCTGTTTTATGACTCACATTACCATATAAACATGATTAAAACTAATCAAATGCATAATCAAGTTTAAGTTAAAAAGGAATTTTTAGTTATATACAGCTCTTACAATTGAAACTCCAAAATTATTTTGGTTAAATTGAAACAATTTAACCAAAATAATTTTAGTATAGAGTTCTTATGAGATTCTGATATTCTGAGATATTTCGAGGGTTCCAAAACGCAATTTAAAAAATATAAAAGGTGAAGGTGGTCCCTTGCAGGTTATTTAGAAGTCTAATATTTCTCAAACGGAGCTTGGAAATGATAGATGTAAATGCATAAGTTGCATAGGTCCATGTTAAAAATCTTTATGTTTATACTACACTCGACGTAATGTGGAAAAAACAAACATTTAATACACATGGATCTAAAACTATTGAAAATTTGAGGTTGTAACAGAAGGACAAGCGAACATTAAGAAATTATAAGGGATCTTTATTCATTCACTATGAAAACCTGAAGATTCAATAACATCCGATGTCAAAGAAATTCATCCATATTCCTATAGATGGGATTATTTACAAATACGGTTTATATTGTTCTCTTTCATTTATAACTAAATAATGAATCAATCTTGATCGGATTTTCTAGTGATATAAGCTTCGTTCTATAAAGAAAATGCAAGTAAATTTACGTTAAATATTTTGGTGTCAAGAATTTGGTTTTTACACTCAGATTTTTTTGAAAAATTTTGGTAACTTCACTCATTTTATTCAACAAAATTATTAAGGAGGAGCTAAAAGTCTTTAGTGTAAATTTTAAAGTGATATAAATATTGATAAATATGATTTTAATTTTGAGCAATATACTTTGTTTTTCGTCTGTAAGTAGAATGAAAAAAATTTTTTTTTTTTCTATAGATATATCTGAAATATACTCACTTTTTTATTAAGAAATATTTATAAAAGTAGAAAAAACTAGTTCCGTATTACCATTAAAATGCGTTAAAAATAAGATGTACGTTTAACACTTAAAACCATTTTTATAAAAAAAGAAATTCATTAGCAACTTAATTCAAGTAGCGTACGCTTCCACATAACGACAACTTCATACATTTGGCAACTATTTGTTACGTCACAACGAAGTTCTTCTTCAACATAAAATGAACTTAATCTTAGAATGCAAAAATAGACTTAATCACTAAATGCCACATTCGAAAAAAATACGAAATAAAAATCAAGGTAGAAATAAAATGAATATGAATTCTATTTTCTTGCAGAGATGAGACATACAGGCAATATCTATCTTAAAAAAATACAAAATACAACACTAATTGCAATTGCTATCACTTCATTTCATGGGTAAAAGTATTGAAATAAAAAAATACAATTGTCACTTAATTTTTATCTCTTCAAATTGTCGTTGTTAATAATTTAAATAAAGTTGATATAATGCTACGTCACGTAGTTTCATTTAGTTGATATTAAAAAAATAATAAATAAAATTTAAGTGGTAATGAATTTCTACGAAATTGACACCAAATATATTCAACAAAGAAAATTGTGTTTAACATATTATTTGACATTGTTCCTTTCTTTTTTTCCTTTTTTGAGTATGCACTGTCTATTTAAACTGTACTCTAGTGTTTTGTATGTGGGAGAGTTTATTTAGTTTAATTGTCAATAAATTACGTACGCTGAAATTTTTATAAGACAAATGGGCACTATGTCGAAGTTTCTTCTACGTGTTAACTGTAAATAAGGTTTAAAGAAACTTGCCACCGCCTCATAATTAACACAATATTATCCCTTAATTTTTTTAACTTCGATCTTTAAATTTAATAATTTACGGCTCTATTATATGAAATGGAAAATAGATAAAAAGAAAAATCCTGTAACTATTTTACAAATAAGGCTTTCAAAACGATCATTGCACAGAGGTAAATTGTTAAAGTTAATTAGATTATAAAATATGTCATTACAATATGCAAGTGAATTTAAATACTTATCCTAAACTGCTTGTTAATTATAATTCTGTGTGATGTCAACCGATAAAACCTATTTTTTAACTTCGAATAATCCCTTTAGGAAAGAATATTTAATTATTGATTATAAACGAGTGAGTAAGCACAATCTCATCATCCTTCATCATAGCATTGTTGTCTTATTATGAAACATGACAGGGGCAATTTGAAACATTTGCAAACTTCCAAACTCAACTAATTTATCATTAAGCTAACGCGATGTAAATATTTTCCTCAGATTAGCGGTTGCTGAGGTGCAAAGTTCATAATCTTCAATTATTTAGTTTACATTGACTTGGTGTTAATGAGTTCTAGACGTTATTAAATTAAACGTTCCGTCTTTAATTAGTATTTATCTGTTCTAATTTTCTGTATAATTACACTATAATTAAATTACGATAAAATAAACCTCTAAAAAGTTTATTATTTACGTGTATGTTATTTTCTATTGTGCTATTGTGGTTTAAAATATTTTTAATTAGACAAATTTAGTTTAAAGTTTTTACACAAGTTAATGTAAACATGTTTGAAATCAAGAACTGAACCAACATGTTTACGAAATAAGTGGATATTTGAATTTAAGAAGTATATTTTCGATAAACGAAAGTTACGAAGATTAAATTCGGCCCATAGAATGATTGTCGTACTTAAGAAAGTACTGAAGAACTTAAATGTGTTAAGGAAAAAAAAATAATTAGAACATAATGGTGAGTCAGTTGCAATTAATTGCAACTGACTCGTGCAATTTAATTTTGAATAATGCAGTCAAAACGAAAACCAATTCCATGTAGTTCAAATAAGTAATGGAATTTAAACATATAGTCATGTTAGTCAATACTTCACATATGAGCATGGAGAAGCTGATAACAAGGTAAATCGAAAGAAGTGAATAAAAAAGGAACGATGAACCGAATTGAAAAACGTTTAAAAATACGACTATTGCAAATAATGAAAATAGTATAGAACTTACATATACTTTATAAGTGATATCTTTAGTGTAAAAAATAAGCTGTTTAAAATAAATATGGCGATTCAGATTTTGAACATTATTATTAAAAAAATTATTAATTAAACTTGATTAATTAAACTGTGACTGTGTGTAATTTCTTACCATGAGAAGGAAATATCTTTTAATTTTATTTTATTTTATCTGCGTTATTGATCATTATTTTGATGAAAATAAAGACTTTTTAATTCTCAAATAAAAGAATCTACCGCGCAACTTATGAATTATACACGCTAAAACCATAAAATTTAACAAATTAACGTAAAAAGCTGCTATAAAATTAAGATTTCGATATTTAATTGGGTTAATAAAAATAACCCTTAAAAATTATTCATTCAACATAATAATTTAAGGTTAAAAGTTTAACCTTCCTTAAAATGTCAACGAATTTGAAACAAGGGGAAAAAATATCGCCATTAAATTTTAAATAAAACCTTTAATATAACGGGATAGACCCATTACAGAGATTAACTCTTATTTTTCCAAAAAACGTTAATTTAGCTTTATAAAATTATTCTGAAACATATGTAAATATATGGTCACTACAAATTTGAGCAAAAAAATCTTAAGGAAATTTTTTGGGTTACTAAATGATGATGGGAAATAGAGAATAAAAAAGAAGTAAATATTATGGAACAATTTTAAAAAATTGACAATGTTATTTTCAAAGAATAAAAACAACTAAAGCAATAAAACATCTGTATGTTTAAGTAAGCGTGATCTATATTTTGAAACAAATTAAGAAAATTGTGGTTGGACTATCTATAGAAAGATTTTAAAATATTAAACTTTGATAATTTTGAGTAATCTAATATACTACGGAATAGCAATAGCAATTTTTCTCTTTAGGAGAATTTGTTTTACCACATAATTGTTTACAATATACGAGATATATAATGTGCCCGTAATAGGAGGAATTTAGTAACACATTCACATAATCTATCGTCAATTTAGTTTAGATAATTGGTTTAGGTATTGATCGCAACAAAATCTTCAATAAACGACTGAAGTGAATAGTGGAAGCACTTGTCGAATAAACATCGTCTGACTTGGAGCGCATTACAAACCTATAAAAATGCTACACGATATTGTTTTAAAAAATGTTTTCTTCCTACATACTTTTGAACGACATATACTTTGTGACATGATCTTTATAGCTGGAAAATGTTATAAAAAACTTTTTTATTAATGTCAGGGTCATCAATTTTACTGGATGTTGTAAAGATTCAATTGTAATTGGCATAAATAATATTTGTTAAATTTGTTAGCATATACTTTTTATATTTGTTTATTTCCATTTGCCTAAGGAAATAAATAGAGTAACTGTTTACGTAATTTAATTATAAAAATTCTACTCACATTACGGGATTAAAAAATTTCCTAAATAATGTCACGAGCTATGCCATAAATACTAAGCTTTTATTTTTCGTTAAAACGTAAACATATTCACATTTTATTGAACCAAATTTTTGGGATTCCGTAGTAAAACAGAAGCCATTGTAATTTTATCACGTTCTTCTGCCTGACCGTCGTTTAAAATGTCAGGTTATCCTACACAATAATATAAACAAGAAAAATCAGAATAGTTCGAACATACCTTAAATTGGAGTATGTAAATAATATAAACTGAAGAAAAGGGGTATACAACAATTTTGAACCCTTGAATTTGACGAATTTTATACATATACATATGCATATACATATACATATACATATACATATACATATACATATACATATACATATACATATACATATACATATACATATACATATACATATACATATACATATACATATACATATACATATACATATACATATACATATACATATACATATACATATACATATACATATACATATACATATACATATACATATACATATACATATACATATACATATACATATACATATACATATACATATACATATACATATACATATACATATACATACATATACATATACATGTATATATATACATATATATATATATATATATATATATATATATATATATATATATATAAATTCAGCCTAAATTTAAGATAGAGGGGGTAATTTACTTTACTCCTTTCTTTGGGTTAACACGAACATACATCTGCAAGAATGAATTATAACTAAGTCTTAATCCTCTGGTACATAGATTAATGTAATGAAATTATAAGGGATCGAAATTGATACCGAATTCTCATCATTGCTTTCTGACTTGCATATTATATGCAGAAATAAAATGAATTGTTGCCGGTATACTTATTAATCAATTAACTAAATGCGCTTCAGGAAAAAAAATCCCATACGATTAAACGAAACATAGAAATAATGCAATATATGAAATATATATTTTCATAATAATAATATTAATAATCCTGTAACAGTGAAAAGCGGAAATTAGTAACATTATATTTTAATATATTATATGAAATTATATATAATTAACTACAATGTTTAATATGCCCTTGGTTTTTATAATTACATGAAGACATTATTTTTGACGCATAATGCTTATTATTACGACCACTCCAAATTAAGAATTAAAAATGCATGACCCTTCTCACTAAAACTTGAACAATAGTTTTATAAAATCCTCTCCGTATATTTAATTTATACGGAGTAGAACTATCAATTAATAAATTAATCAATTTATACGGAGGGATTTATTAGTTGATTTTTAATTTAGTATATATTTAAAAAAATTAATGCATTTCATTAAAAAAAACATTTTCTATCTATTAGTTAAAATTTGGATCGCCGCAAAATTTACACTTTTGATTTTACAAAAAACCAAATAATTCTTATTGCATTTTTCGACCACATAATAATTTTTTGACTACATATGTTAAACTGCAGTTACATATTTTTAAAACAATCAGCTATTTCTTATCAGCGATTTCTTATTTATCCTTATTTTCTTTTTTTTTTGTCCATATGAGGCGATTGGCAGAGATTAAAAGTGCCCTATCCTCTATACGTCTTTTTCCACCCTCTAAATCACATTAAACATATAATTTATATGGTCATACCTCTATAATTCATATGCCGAAACATTGGTGTTCTTAATTAAAGTTTGTGTAATAATTTTGACAAGAAAATACACGAGCAACGTTTTTGACAAATTATTTCAAAATAACGTGATAAATAAACATTGCACTTTTTGAAGCTACATAAAACTAAAAAGTTACGTGTACCAGTCATATATATTCTTGTCGCGTCTGTCGTCTTTTCACCATTTTTGATTGAGTAATGTATGTTTCTCTAATATTTATATTAATTTAATTAACATCATATGAACACTCGTTAGTGTACTTTATTCTCTTAAATGTATTTACCAGCAAAATTTACAAATCATATTCATGGATTCCGCGCATGTGAGTTATTTTTATTCTTTAAATATGCAAAGTATATATTATAATATATTTTAAACGAAAATATTAATGAAACCTTATACTTATTATATATGACGGAAAATAATCTTTTCCTTCCGAAAAACATACAGAGAGAGTTAGTATTGTGTTCGTCCAAAAAACGTTTTTTTAAATACCCTTTAAAACAGTCTGTGTGTGCATGTCTATACATCGCAGAGCACCTAAACTGTTGAACCAAATTGGATAAAATTTTGCTATAGGTGTTTCATGTAAATAGCGTCATACTTTTTTCTCCTTTTTCATCTCACCTCAAGATTTCGAATATTTCACGTGAAAAAAATTTTAAAATAAAGTTACTTAAATCCTTTGCTATTCATTTTCGTCAAACATTACAGATTCTTCATACTTCATAAGTTAAACAAAAATCCTTGTCTCATTTTCCCAGAAAAGAGTCTTCCTTAGACAACATTAAAAAAAATCGTAGCCATTTTTAAAGAGGGGTAAGTGCGAAATTAGATTAGAAAACTGTTTTATACGTAACGAAGAATAAACTTACACGGCGCTTCAACACTAATGTCAATAAATAAAAATTGAATAAATTTGGATTACAAACGTTATTATTTAAGTATTCGGTTATAAGCGATGAGTTATTACATTGGTATAGTTCTAAATCTTGGCCCAACTCACCAATTATTACCTGATATTTGAAATATGGGATCCTTGTAATATTTAAATAAGTGACTAGAATGTTCTATTAATTTTTGGCTTGAAAATGATTCGAGTAAGTTTTTTAAACTTCTTTATTGTATACTACTTATTACACAATTAAATTGTGATCACAGCTATTTATTATATGGTACTAGCTGTCGTGACTTATCTCATTTATGATTGGCTTTTCTCCAAATGAAATATGTTTAATCTTATTTCCAAAATAAGTATTTTACATAAATTAATTTTCATGGGTACTGCTTAAATGGTTAAATCACGAAAGTTAAACAAAAAACACGTATATTAACAAATTCACTTTCGCCTGTATTATCTATATTAGTTAGGATTGAATGTTAGTACATCATTAACAAATATGTTTGGAATTAAACCTACTTGAGAATGGTTTGCTTTCTGTTGAAGTCACAGGTATTAAGAATGCTTGATACAGAATTTATTTTTTTTAAAATAGTTGTGGGGTTTTATAAGTTTTTTTTTCTCCTTATGGAACTTATATTGGAAATTAGGATCTTTTTAATTTTACACCATTAAAATTTTATTTGGGATCGACATTTATACAAATATTTTTATATTCGCTAGCTTTACCGCTGCCAATTTATTTTCAAAAATAAAACATCGACAAACTCTTGAAATAAGTTAAGAGATTACTTTTTGTAATTAGTCTTTACTTATTTCCAGCATAGCGGGTCTCACAGCTGGTCTACGATTGCTACAAATGACATTTATCGTATAATTTGCCCAACTTAATTCATATCTGAGTAACACAGTTGTGACAAGTATTGAGAATCGAGTTTGCATAACATTTTCAGGAGAAAACACACTGACTAACCGCTAAGACATTTTTAACATTCGACTGTATTTTTCAAAACAACTTAATAATAGATAAAAACTGCTATATGGAATTTTTGGACAATTAGTACACTTGTGTACACTTATATATGCTTCGATAACACACTTACGAAATAAATCAACCTAATTTTTCAAGTCTATTTCATTCCTAACTCAATATATAACAATAATGAGTAGTAAAATATTCAAAGCAGTATTTTAATTTTCATTGCAAAAAAAAATTTAATCGTACGCTTAATTACTTAAAAGCTTGTTGACGTGAAAGATTTAGTCCAATATTTAAATTTGCATTAATGAAGTGCGGAACGTGACGTGAAATATTGATTGTCATTTTTCAATTTTCTGCTGCGTGACGTATGTTGGATGCACTTAGATACGTCTTTAATATATTTTAGTATACCTTTTTTCGACTTGACTTTAGTCTTTTAAGTCGATTATATATGCAAGATATATTTTTTACTAATAAATAATAATAATCGATGTATTGATTGGCCAAATATCGTTCTTCTTTAATGTATGAGCTTAAGCTTTGTGGAGCGGTAATAATTCGACATCTCTTTTTCATAAATCTCGAGACGGGAGATAGGCTTTTTTGGAGGCAAAAGTAAATGTTAATGCATTCTGGTACATGATAAAATATGTTGATATTTCATAATCATGCATTGTGTAGTATTTGGCTCCAGCGTGGAAACAATAAGAGTAAAACCAAAGTTATTATGTGTTTTTGTAGGTCGAAAACTTCATCCCGAATTAATCAAATCAAACATGCGGAGTGAGTTTAATTATCTTTTTAAAAAGACATTAAATGTAATAAATGAACTCGTAATTGTGAGTTTAGTTTCAAGTAAAAAATTAATAAAACATTTTGTATGTATGTAGTTGCAGGTCCGTTTACCATTTCGTTACTAGTTTTACTACTGTACTATAATTCAATATATCAAAGGCTCTCACTAAATATACCCTATTCAACTCTAAATTAATCAGTTATATGAAACAAATGTAACTGAAAAAGTTTATACTCTTATCAGCAGATTAAGAGGTTAATAAAGAGGAAGACTAAAGTTTTCTGAAACAATATTCGGCAAAGCGAAGTGAGTATTCCTTAAATATTTCATGGGTGATAAACATCGAATTAATAAGAAAAAAGAGCAAAATATTTGGCACCTGCTGTAGCTTAATACCATGAACAATGAAACAATCTTTGTAAGGTTCAAAGCAATGATATTAAATTCATTTAATGCATTATACCGATATAAAATATAAGAAAAAAAAAATAAAAAAAAAAAAATAAATATATATATATATATATATATATATACACATGGCGTCCAAAACTATTCACATGAAAATTTCAGGAGGAAAGATTAAGGACTCGATAACGAATTCAAATTCAATTATATTGTAAGGTATATTTTGAAGAGAATAGTCACAAGGGTCTCAAAAATAATATTTTCATACCTTCAGGTATTATACCTTTAAACATTTACTGGATAATTTCCAAAAAAATCTCCCTGACTTATTTACTTGACTACTTAACTTTAAAGTATGAAAAAATCAAAGAAAGTAGAAGCTTTTTTAGAAGCTTATACGGATCTTGTGAGAAAACAATGTCGGTGATTATTGATGTAATAATTTTTCAAATATGCGCCATGTTTCTATATCTGTGAAAGATTTAAGATTTATCCGTGAAAAATTTAATATATTTACGTTGTTAAAGCTTAATATTTGTGAATATATTAGTAGAAAAACTATGTTCGGTTAAATGTTCATAAGTGTCTCAACGTATGTGAAACCCGTATATTGTGGGTTCTGCTCGTACTTGACAGATTTTTATAGTTCACGTTATAATCTACTAAATATTCGTAAAACTTACATTTACTTTTAGATTTGTAGAATAATCAATTCACGTAGATGAAAATGATATCAATATTTGTAAATGAAACAATGTAACACGTTTAAATATTTCCAGTTTCTATGGACTTAAGAGTGCATTGAATCCTCCTAGCAGGAGTTATTTTGTAATTCACAGGTTTATCTCATTATACAAGAAAACTGAGAGTGCACATCTATTTATATATGAAACTGCTTGAATGTGAAAATTTAGTATTTCAGTCTTCACATTAATATGATTTATAGAATTTACATAAAAGATGCTTATTATATTTATGAACATTTCCGGTTTGGATTAAACACTATTAAGGTTTTAAACAAATAAAATATTTGTTTATTTCCATTTGTTTAAGAAAATAAATAGTGTAATAATGGCTAAGTAATTCAATTATGAAAATTCTGCTCGCGCTGGATGCTCAACAATTTCTTAGATAACGCAACGAACTATGCCATAAACACACAGTGTTAATTTTTCATAGAAACAAACAAATTTACATTTTATTGCTGTTCGGTCATTGCTGTCCAAAGTTTTAGAGTTCCGTACTAAAACAAGAAACTATTGTAATTTGGTTACATTCATCTATCCGATTGTGCTTCGTAGTCTCAGGTCTTCCTGCACAATAAGATAAACAAGTGAAATCGGAGCTATACTTATTCCCATATCCTCTGATAAGAATATATGTCTATATAATATAAACTGAAGAGGAAAAGGTATGCAACAAAGAAATTTAGACACGCATATATGAGGAATTCTATATCTACATCTACATCTACATCTGCATCTACATTTACATCTACATTTCTATCTACATCTGTATCTGCGTCTGCGTCTGTGTCTGTATCAGCGTTTGCATTTGCATTTGGATCTGCATCTGCATCTGCAACTGCATCTGCATCTGTATATCTATATCTGCATCTATAAATTTATATCTATATCTATATCTACATCTACACCTACACCTACACCTACACCTACTCCTACACCTACACCTACACCTACACCTACACCTACACCTACATCTACACCTACACCTACACCTACACCTACACCTACACCTACACCTACACCTACACCTACACCTACACCTACACCTACACCTACACCTACACCTACACCTATACCTACACCTACACCTACACCTACACCTACACCTACACCTACACCTACACCTACACCTACACCTACACCTACACCCACACCTGCACCTGCACCTACACCTACACCTACACCTACACCTACACCTACACCTACACCTACACCTACACCTACACCTACACCTACACCTACACCTACACCTACACCTACACCTGTACCTGTACCTGTACCTGTACCTGTACCTGTACCTGTACCTGTATCTGTACCTGTGTCTGTGCTTGTGCCTGTGCCTTTGTCTGTATATACATATATATATATATATATATATATATATATATATATATATATATATATATATATATGGAGAAGTATATGTATATATATATAGATAAATTATTTTTTTAACGTGGTAAACATAAAAAAAATCATATTCACTTCGTTAAAAACATTTTCTATCTAGTAGTTTAAAATCAAAATGACTTTGTAATTTTAATTTGGATTAAGCACTAATTCAATAAGTACATTTTTTATTTATTATGAAATAATGATTAATGCATTTTTGAACTAGATAATAATTTTACAACTATATATGTCAAACTACACCACATAATTTACAAAAGCATCGACCGACTTAGTGATAACTTATTCGCGTTCGTCCTTATTTACTTTTTGCCAGGAGCAACATATGGTCCGCTCCCATGCGAGATTAAAAGTACCCCATCTTTCATAAGCCTTTGTTCACACACTAAATCATATTAAGCTCGTATAATTTATCTAGTCCTACCCCTTCATAGTTTATGTATGGAAATATTTAATTTTTAAATTATTGTTCTTGAAATAATATGATGATAAAATATACAAGCAACGTTTTTAACATAATATTTCAAAATGAGGTTATAAATAAATATTTCTTATTTTAAGTTTCGTAAAACTAAAAAAGTAACATGTACCAGTCATATTTTCTTGCCACGTCTATTGTCCTTTCACGCTTTTCGATCAATTATTTTTCTTATAATGCTTATATTAATTTAATTAACCGCTTCAGGAATACTAACTAGTGTAATTTTTTCTCTTAACTTAAATTTAAGTACCAGCATATATCCTCTTCATGGATAAAAATCATATTCACGGATGGGGAAATTATTTTTATTATTAAAGTATGCAAAATAGATAATACATTTTAAATGAAAATAATAATAAAAATATATTTCGAATAACTTTAGATTTTTGACAGAAAAAAAATTTTACTTTCGAATTACTTAACGAGAAGCAAATTTTGTGTTCATTCAAAAAAAATGTTTTTATTGAAATTCTCTTTAAAACCGTAATATAGCATGAAAAAGGTGTAATCATCACAGAGTGCCTGTTGGACATATGTGGATAAATTTTTGTTTTATGAGTTTCTTATAAATAGCTTCAAACTTTTTTCTTTTTCACTTAACCTCGAAACTTCGATTATTTCACGTACGTTAAATTTTAAAATTAAATTTATTTAAACCCTTTGCCATCCATTTTCGTCAAACATTCTACATTATAGGTACTTTATAAGGTAAAGAAAATCCTTTACCTCATTTTCCGAGGAAAGAATTTTCCTCTGACAATATTTAAAAAATTGCATTGAGCATTTATAGAGAGGGACGACAAAGTAAGTGAGAAATTAGATTAGAAAACTTGACATTAATATCAGTAATTACCGTTGAGTGAATTTTAATAACAAAGGTTACAATTTATGTATCGGTTATGATTGATGAGTTATGACATTGATATATTTCTAAGCCTTTGCTTAATTTTTTAATTTACTATTACCTGATATTTAAAATGTCGTAATACCTATTCCCTTAAATATTTTAATAAGTGATTAAAATGTTCTGTTAATTTTTTTCTTGAAAATGATTTAAATTTTTTTTGACCTTCTTTACTGTACTACTTATTATCATCATCATATATATTAATGCGCTAAGGTTAAGATGTTACTCTCCCTTTTTAGAAAAAACCTCACAACTAATCCACATAAATTATATATAATTTTATAAATAATTGCTTGCTCTACCGGCATCCACAACTAAAAAATTTATTATTGCTATTGTTTTTGCAAATTAATTAATTATTAAAATTATATACACAAAACAGCAATGCTGCCATCTAACGGCTCAACGTCAATATGATTGACGGTCGGTAAAATTTTATCACGTATAAATAAAGTGGCGCTTTAGCTCAATGCTTTTGATACTTGCGCCTCTATATGTCAATTTTAGTAAAATATTTGTTTGATCTGTCATCTGAGCTTCATAATGGAATAAAAACGTAATAAGCAGTGTGCAAAATTAGAAATGAATTGAATACCTGCAATCAATTTTGATTTATTAAATTGAGTTGAATAATTTATAATGCGAAGACTTCGCACGGGTCACGCTAGTAATATTAAATTGTGATAACAGATAATTTAATTATATGGTATTATCTGTCGCACGATTTTTCGTATTTTTAGTTAGCTTTACAAAAAAAATATTCTATCTTATTTCCAAAATAAGTATTATATGGATACTAAATTTCATGCATGTCATTTAAATAATTAAGTCACAAAAGCGAAACAAACAAACACGTGGACAAATAAATTCACTTTCGCATGTATTACCTTAATAAATTAGGATTGAAACTTATTGTATCATTAACAAATATATTTTGAATTACGCCTAAATAATAGAGAATAGTTTTCTTCTTATTTAAGTTCAAGTATTAATAATGATTAAGAAAACGTATATTTTTTAAAGTGCTTGTGGGGTTCTATAAGTTTTTTTTCTTCACATGGAAATAATACCGGACATTAAGATCTTTTTAAATTATACCTTATTAAAATTTTCTTTCGGATTTGTATATTCTCTAGCTTCACCGCTGTCAAATTTACTTTCAAAAATAAAGCGTCAACGGCAAACCCTCAAACATCTTGAACGATTACCTTTTTATAATCCATTTTTATAGCGGATCATTCAACTGGTCTACGATTCCTCCAAATCACATTTATCGTAAAATTTGCCCAACTTAATTCATGTCTGAGTAACGCAGTTGAGACAAGTTTTGAGAATCGAGTTTGCGTAAAATCTTCAAGAGAAAACACGTTGACTAGTAGAAACACAGACAAGACAAAATTTTCAACATTCTTCGGTCTATATGAATATAACTTTGGAATTTTTTGACAATTAACATACACTTTTGTATTACTAAAAGTATCATTTCAAAGACAGTTATGGAATAAGTCACTTGTATTCAAGTCTATTGCTTTAGTAATACGCCTATATACAATAACTAGCTGTACCGATGCAACTTTGTTCGCGTGGATTTATTATTAAATAAATAAGAAAAGTAATAAGGAATTTTTTTGCTTTTTTTTTAATATTTTTCTCTCAGAACTCTATAAGCATAAAGTTTACAAAAAAAGTTAATAAATGGTTTTGACAGTACTATATCGTAAAATATATGCGAGTATTAAACTTACTAAAATGCTAATAGATAGAATTGGCAGTATCAACATCGGAATATTTACCAAGACAGAATTTTTTTTATTTATAATGTCCAAATACAAGGTATAAAATATGTTTCTCGAAGTTATAAACTATTACTATAACAATTTTTACAAAAATTCGTGCAGTAGATTTCACGTGATTGAAGAACAAATTGACAGACACACAGACAGTTAAAAATTCTAAAAACAAGTTTTTCGGTTTCTTTTTCCATTCTATACACTAAATCAATCAATATTTTTTAAAATAATTTCTATATACAGAATTAATTCTGCTACAATTGTATTATTTGTTTAGGTTAGTGGTAAAACATTAAACGTAATATTCTCATTTTCATCGCAAAATACTCGTAAAGTTTATTGTAAGCTTAATTACTTTAAACCCCCGTTGGCGTGACAGATTTAGTCCAATGTTTAAATTTGCATTAATCTAGTGCGGAACGCGACCAGAAATATTGATGTTTATTTTTAAATCACTGCTACGTGGCATGCATGTATTTAGGTGAAATTAGGTACGCCTTCTATTTACTTATCATGCCTTTATTCGACTTAACTTTTGTCTCGTTGAATGTACTTTAAAGTATTATATTTAAATGATAACTTAGTAATGTATTGATTGGCCAAATATCATTCTCATTAAACTTTTCAGATAAATTTTTGCGAAGCGGTAATAATTCGACACCTTTATTTTAAATTAGGGACTAGAAACTAGATTTTTTGGAGGTCAGTATGCATATAATTCAAACATTTTATATCGTGTACTACGCGATAGAAAATGTTTATATTTTAAAATTATGCCGTTCGTATTATTAAGCCTGAGCGAGGAACCAATAAAAGCAAAACCATAGCTAATATATGTTTTTCGTAGATTGTAACGAGTTTATACCTGTTACGAGTGTTACCATTGCTACGGGTTTAATACCTTCTAAAAGAGCATATGTCAAATGGGGTTAAGTAGCATTAAGTATGCCATAAAAATATATTTCGTACAAAATATTATATAGACTGGTGGTAATATCTTCTAATATCTTAGTTTTAAGCATAAAATTAATAAACAGTTTTGATACATTTTTTTTTCAATTCGATTTTTGGGTTCTTATATTATTTTGTCCGCAACATACTCCTATTTCGAATGCATAAATATTTGGAAACACATAATGGAATGCATAAATAATTGTATTTGCATCGCAGTTTATTATTACGTAAGCAACTATTTTTACTACTGTGAACAATAACTCAATATATCAAAGCAAATCACTAAATACACAAGCTCACTTTGCAAAGTTTTCAGTACAAGAATACTGAGGTTCTTTTGCCAGACATTTTTGGAAGTGAGCTTCTGAATATTACGGTTTTGTTACTATTCAAATCAAACGTGTTCAGTTATAAGAAACAAAAGTAATTTAAAAAGTTTATACTCTTATCAGTAGATTAATATTATTTTAGAGGCTAATAAAGAGAAAGACTAAAGTTTTCTCAAAGAAGATTTGGAAAAGCAAAGTGAGGATTCCTTAAATCTTTCACGGATGATAAAAATCGAAGTGACAAGAAAAAGAAGCAAAATATTTGGCAACTGCTGTGACTTAATGCCATGAACACCAGAGCGATCCTTGTAAGGGGTTGAAGCAATGATATTAAGTTCATTTGATACATTACGCCAGCATAAAAGAAAAGAAAATAAGGGCCCAATCAACGCTACCCGCGAACTATCATTAAAACGATAAACATCTAATGAAAGCATACAGAAAAGACTAGTCTTGTTGTAGATGAGCCAATTTATCTTAATTTTTAGGACAATTTTAAATACATTTTAATTCCACAGAATAATAATCTCAAGTAAATAATGAACTCATCTCTTCTATTAGAATAGTAGAGAGCTGCTATTATTAAATCAATTCAGATGTAAATAGTTACGCTCTAGGTCAATTATTACTTATCGTTAGGTTTAGTTGAACCCTTAATGGGTTCAACTAAACCTAACGATAAGTAAAGGTAAAAATATTTCGAAAAAATTAGCAGGAGATATCGTTTGGTGAAAAAGAGACAAAAGCTGTTTTGCAATGGAACCATGTCTATTATAACATCATTTTCCATTAAAATAACCTTTAAAAGTTATAACCACCGACTTAAAAGTCAATTAAAATGATAAATTGTCGCCCTGAAGCATTGGGTTATTCACAAGGCATACGGCCTTTATGTTCGGGCGCACGGCGAGGACCCGAATTTGAATCCCGGCCGTTCGTCAAGCGGTGCTGGACCAATTCATGTAAACATCTTCAAATAAATTTAGGTGAAATTTTCGCCATTCCATGTCATAAAATTAACAAAATAATAAAAAAATAATAATATAAAAATATTTTATCTAAGACTCATTAGGATATCTGGAATTTTAAAAATTATGAAAATATGACAGATTACCGACAAATTTTTTTTTAAAAATTGTAACATCTCTTTATACCATCTATACCATATAAATGTTTTTAAAAATAATTTTTTTTGGTAAATTTTTTGTTATATTTAGCATTTTGAATTAATTTTATGTATTTTTATGGCTCAGTTAATACTTGAATAGTCGTAAAAATTTAGTACCTTTAAGAAATCAAACATATATAATAATTTTTTTTCCACGTTGTATTTCTTCATTCTTAATTTTTTTTCTTTAAATTTTTTAGTAACATTGTTTTGTCTTTTCATTGTACCAAAAAAATATACGGGTATTATATCAAAAACATGTACGGGCACTAGCAGTACCTGCACAAAAAAGTATTATTACTTTCTAATGAACCATTCGTTCGAAAATAATACTTCTACCAAAAAGTAATAGATTCACCCGTAATTTTATTTTTCCTATCTGACAAGTAAAATGATTGTATAAATAATCGAAAACATAAAAGATTCGTTTCAAGGATTCAATGTTAATTTATTATATTTTCACTACAATATTGTACATGACACTCTATTTCCAACTGTGTTTTTTAAAAGTAAATATTTCCTTCAGCGCTTCGCAATTTTATACTTTAAAAAAATATATTCAAACTTATTTTATGTTTTAAGTATAACTTTTCCCTAATTTCATGTTTTCTAATATCTTTATTTTCAGTATTTTTCTTATCAAAAATGATTTTTCTATAAAGTTTTGAGTTTGCATACACGATTAGATCTAACATTATTTGCAATTATGACGATCATAAAAGTGTTGGGCTGCGTAATGTGAGAAAGTGAAACTTATACATTATATTTTGAACCCATACATTATATTTTGAATGCGTTTCGAAATAAATTTAATTTTATTATATTAATATTAATTATTACTTAGCTTCTTATTTAAAAATTTTCCGAATAAATTTCCGGCAGGTCCGAATAAATTAACAGGGGCAGCAAAACTCGAAACGCCAACTAAGAAAAAATTATAGTAAAATTATACGAAAAAGAAAGAAAAGATATTGAACTCATACCGCTATTAACTTTTGACGTCATGTAGTTTAGTTTAAATTCTACGGCTTAAGTACCCTTTTGTAATTTTGGCATTCATTATTCAGTTTCATGAATACTTCCGCATTTTACTGCGTGCCAATTTCCCTGCCTGTTATTGCTCCCTAATGGGGATAATCCGACTTCCCTATCAGTCCTTTTCTATCCAAAGTACAATATATCATATTCAAACCTATGAATTTGTCTTAACTGTGTGTTTTATTTGCTTCCTTTGTCTTTGAAAATTTTCATTTTATTGAGAGGAACATATTTTTCTTGAAAACAATATTAAAAGTAATTTTGATATTTCCGTGTAATTAACTACCCTTATAATATAACAATACTTTTATTTTGACAGTACAGTTATTTTGACATCTAATTAGCCATTCTAAGGTAGTGTGTACTCTTAAGACAAGGTTTATAAAAGACTATCATATCATATTCAAAGAATAATAACTACTTTCTAGAAAAGGGTTATCGGTAAGTTTATTTCTCTTATTTTGTAATTTAGTTAGGAAGATTAGGGTTATTCAAATGTATAAAATTTTAAAGATGACGCACCGTACACAAAGGCGATGCACGTACCTGGTGGATTGAAATAGATTAAAAATATTTTAAGACGTCATTTTAAGGTTTCTCAAGTATATCGCTTACTATGAAACAAGAATCTTCTTATGAAAATTTAAATTTTAAGCTATGAAATTAAATTTTAAGCTCACTCATCCATTCTAAAATAATGACGAATACAGGTAAAGAGGGTAAGGTATTTTCGTCGAATTTATAAAATCTATAACTTATGATGTATATTGGTATTTTACTTTATAAATCCAATTTTTTTAAAAATATCATCCGCCGTCTATTCACATTTATATATAGAGTATTGGTGAATACTGCATTTAGCTATTACTACAAGTTTACGAAAAGAAATGAAAATTGTTTTAGTTTATTTTGCTTCATATCGAAGTTGGCCTCTATTACACATATCTTAACGCAAATCTTTACTATTTTAATTATTTTTTTTATTTTAATTGCCTAAGTTTTAGAAGTTTACCTAAAATTGAAAGAAACGTGGAAATTATTCTGAACACATAATATTTGAGAAATTACTGATGTGTTTATATGTGTCTAATTGTGTACAAATTGATTATAATGCGAGTTCTACTAGTATGATACATTTTAAAGAATACGAGTATGTACGAACAGATAATGTATATAAACAAATGATGCGTTCAAGAAGGATTATTTTGTTCAACTACAACACCACTTTTGTGTTGTTTGTGACCTACGAAATGTCACAGATAGCAGGTGGACTGGCAGAAAAAATACAGTACACCATAGGGCATGCTCCATAACGGCATCTGGCAATAAGTACGGATTTCTTTTGTTTCGCTATTATGCAATATGCGAGATATTTAATTCGACTTTAATAAAAACGTTTGCACTTTGATTAGCCATGGTAATTTATAGATCTCATACACATATAATGCGTCTAAATTCTAAAATGTTAACAAAATTCTGTTAAGAAAACGATGAAGTCGTTTTATTCCCTAACGATAACATTGCTTTTCAATCTGCTTTTAGCTTACCTCTTAAATTCGCTTTTTCCGTAGATGAGCGATTATCTCGTTTTTCGTGAACACTCGTTTAGTATTACCTTACAATAATTAAACGTTGACCTTTTTTCTCATTAATTTCAAAAGCTCACTAAAGAAATTGATGGCCATAGAGTTTCTCAACAATGAACAGTACAAGTACAAATAATATAGGTCTAGTGATAATCTCGTAATAAAGTCTCTAAAATTTTCACACTACTAAGTTTGGCGTAAATCTACCTCTTAGTAAAAGCAGTTTAGAATGAATAAGCTGGAAGGTAGTGATATTGAATTCATGGTATGTTCGTGACAATCTAAAGCGTACATAAACCTATAACATAAACTTATATATAATAGACACAAAAAATTAAAAAAATAAAAGATTTCCAAAAAAAATTGAACCACCTTCAAAATGATAACGGAATAAAAAGCGCACTGAAATTCATAAAATAATTTAAATATGATTGCGTTACTTTCTTGCCCTCACTAATTTCAAACATGGCACCATTTTATATAATTACTTTTTTAATACATTTTTTTCCAATTCTGAAACAAATTTAACTTGGAATTCATTATCTTGTATTGACATAATATTGCAGACTGCCATAATATTAAGTGTAAAATATTTTAGTGAAAGGAATTGTGCGTATAACAATAAATTATTTGATGCCCTAGTAGGTTATAAATATATAATTTAAAATATATATTTCTATACTCAGAACCACATTTTCTTAATGTTTAAAATTTGTAATAAAATAATAAAAAAATAATCTAAACTATTATATGCTCGTGTCCCTTTAGTGGTGAAACTGTACGTGTATGACCTAACTATATGTAAAGAATACAAGTTATTTTATAGCAAATGTGAAACATTTCGATAATTTTGATATCAAAAATTATAATTTATATAAAGTCTACCAATGTTATGAGACAAAATTAAATTATTTAATTTTTAAAATGAATTTAATGTACAAAGCAAAATCGTTTATGGCGTATACAAAAAGTTTTCATGTATTGTTACATTATTAGAATACCGACCAATATTTTTATGTGAAATACCACAGTATTTTGAGGTAAATTTATAGTGTCACTAATAGAGGACTTGAAAACATAAAGAATAATAAAATGGAACATATTTAATAAAAATAATAAAATTAAATCCATTTATCAAAAATAAGAAATCAAAAAAAATATTGACGTCAATTTTCAGGAAAAAGGAAGGTGTACGAACATGAAAGTGTAACAAGTAAGTGTAAATAGATCTGTTTCCACTTACGAATACACTAATAAAAATAAAATCAAAGCAACTTATCTTATAAATGGGGAAGTTTTATCATTTAGACGTATTTCCATATTAAGCTTTGATAAAGAGACTATTATGAGTTTGTAAACGGTTTCAGACTATAAAGGAATCATATTTACATAATGACAGGATAATGAGCTGCTGAAATCTGCAAATACATTATGGTGACTTGGACATTAATAGTAATTAATTGTGTATTTAACGATTATTAACTATTAACTATTAGAGTATTAAATATTAGACAGTAACGGATTGGTTAAGCAAAAATTACACGAGGACTATGAATGGGAAAACTGAGATATAAATAGGCCTGAAATCTTTATATTGAGCAACAAATACGAATTTAAATAAAATAATTAATATGCAAAAAATAGCAAATGCCAATTATGAATTTTTTTTTTATAAATTGGGGAAGGTCTAAAACTCTTTAAAAGTGTAACAATATTTATGCAATAGTTAGCCCTAACTTCAGATTTAATTTAAAGAAGATTTATTCTGATTTCGTATTCACCGATATCCTTAAGTATATAATTCATATACGTCATGAGTCGTCTAATCATTCATTACGCGTAATCGTGATGTGTCTTGTGTTACTATGGATGAAACATCATCTAGTGTTTAAGTTGATCAATTAAAATAGAGCAGATTTGAAGTGAAACCTTAAAATTGAAAATATAAAATTTCATCATTTTAATGTTATAACAAAGGTTAAATGCTTTGATCTTATACAACAAGTGGAAGAGGCTGACTATGCTCAAGTTAAGATTAAACTTCAGCAATGGAGATTAAAAATGTTTGCAATTTTAAATATTGGTTCTGTTAAAAAACTTGTTGCTCGTGGTTAAGAGAACATAAAGTATTGTATTCCAGCCAAGGAATTGTATGAGGTTATTGATGCAGCTCACTAAGCTGTCGGCCACGGTGGACGTGACAGATTGCAGGCTGAAGAATTTTTGATATGCATCTGAGGTAGCATATTTATTGAGGCATTTTTATATGCATCTAAGGTATGCTACCTTAGATGCATATCAACAATTTATGATTTTGAATCTAAGGTAGCATAATTATTTGAGTTATAAAAGTGAAGTAATAATCTCCAGAGTCTGTGCTATCAATGTAATCATAGCAACATCATAAATATATTAACAGCTTGACAGGCATAGCAACAGCGTGACCGTCATCTCTTTATACTGCATGTGCGTGACCAACTAGTGACTATTGGATATGGAAAAAAACCTATTTTTTGGCCAGATTTCCGAAACTTTTTTTGGATTTGGATTTTGACAAAAAACTAGAGAATATGATCCATGCATCAAGAAGAAAATCTGGAATTTATATAATTTGCAAACAATAAGTTTTTCTTAATTTTTGTACAATGTAGATTTGAACTTTCCGGCGTTATAATCCAAAGGTGGAAGCA
Organism: Druceiella hillmani; assembly: GCA_039881145.1. Classification (NCBI taxonomy): domain Eukaryota; kingdom Metazoa; phylum Arthropoda; class Insecta; order Lepidoptera; family Hepialidae; genus Druceiella; species Druceiella hillmani. The sequence goes on from JAYKKI010000070.1 coordinate 8,551,061, forward strand.
AGGTTTGAGTTCGGTAATATATTCTTTCCTCCCGTTTAGCATTACCTAATAAAAAATATCGATAGACTATGGACATTTCAAATTTCAGAAGCGTTTGAAAGTGCAAGTATGAATATTTCTATTAAATATATTATATGTAAATAATATAAAAAAACGAATACTTCTTTAAAAGATAATAATGGGTTTATTTTATAAACAAGATGAAATTGTAGAATATTCTAATCTCCACAGCTCCCAGCTTTCTGTATGGTATTGTGCATTCAAAAGAACTTATAGAAATATTAAGCGTTAGAACTTTTTGCATGTTTTCATAACATCTCTAAAGATATCTTACCCAAAAATTATGAATGTAATAATTTTTTTTTCTTGACCTCAATTACCCTGCCACAAAATTTTCAAATAAATATTTTGAGAAAAAGGACTGTGATGGGCAAACACGTGAGTAGTCATATAATCCTTTCGTCGTCTGCCTTCCTTTTGTCGTCGTATGTCTGCCAATTCTCCTCGTATCGAGATGCGATGGTATGTGGGACATTAAATTAAAATAAACTTACCACGGAATCGCATTCAACATTCCTTACATAAAATTGAAATATTTTTTTAAATTAGAAATAAGTAAAATTTGTGGTATTGAATATATTTGGCGTTAATTTTGTAGAAATTCATTATTCACAATTAAATGAAACTACGTGATGTAGTATTATTTCTACTTTCTTTAATTTCTTTACCACGACCTAGGTTTCGTTGTATTACAACATCTCCAGGTGGGATATTAGCAAAGAATCTCTTTACATACCATCTCAACCAACCGAGTACAAGTAGAGGGTCGGTTATGCAAGACACGACAAATGTCTCGTCCAAGGCTATGCCTCGAGAGCATTTCAGATACTAAAACAATGTCGAAATGGTGAAGTTTCAAAAAGTAAAGTAGCAACAACACAAAATATTTGAAATTAAAATGGCTGAGTTGTGAGTTACGTTTATTTATTTCGCTACTAAAGTCGTATTCACTTAAAAAAAATAAATAACGGTGCGAACCCGATTCAGCTTATTCTATTTGATGGTATTTCACACATTGATGGTATTTACATTTGTGAACATTTATTAAAAAAGGTGCTCGTAGAAATGACTACAGGAAAAAGGAACCTATTTCATATCTCCTTTTATTATGATCTTTTTTGACCATAACTTTTCTTAAAGATACTTAAATCAGAGGAGTCGGTTCGGTCGGTCTCGTTTAATTATAACTCATTTGATGAGAGTGAGTTTGTCGAGTAAATTAAGGGAAAGAATATTGAATTGCACAACTGTTTCGTCAATTGACTCGTAGATTATATTTCACTTAATCCATATGTTGAATATTTGTAACGAAACACAATATTCTTGAGAGACTGTAGATGAATATAATTTATTTATATGAAATATTTTCAGGGGCAAAACAGATGACGGTATTTCGAATTTATCAAATTTTCCACTTTTCCACGATCACCACGATCAGTATAAAGCCAAACAATTATTCTTTCAAAAAATTCAAAATATAAGTCACTATACCATGATTTCGTGGCATCAATTCCAGTAAAGTGGGCGAAAATTATACTAAATGAAGACCACCAATTTTCACTCACCAGGTAAGGTTGAGATTTCTAATGGTTAATTGACTTAACAATAATTAACCCTGATTATAGCAACATATATAAACTCACATGTTACATCATGTGAACTGACATGATTGTAATGCGTATTATGTGTTGAAGGATAGTCTGAAGCAAAAAAGGAGAAAACGAATTTTTAAAAATTAGGGTGAAGTTCACTAAAGAGAAACCTATATATTTTTGCAAATTCTACTGGACAATGAGCAGTAATCTAAGATGCCCTACTACGAAGGCTCCTTTAATCATAAGGAGGTACGTGTAGCTGAAACTCGATAGAGGTCGAAGTTATTTTGCTAATCCTTAAAAAAAAACATCTTCTGTGGATTATGAAAATAGCGTGGCCGAACCATTACGCTCTCCGGATTTGACCATTGGATGGATTTTTTTTGTTCAACGTGTAGAAAAACTTTTATAGTGGTAGAAAAAACCTCTGTAGATTTTAAGCAAGAATTTATGATTTTTACGAAAAAGAAATTATTAATAATTTCTTTTAAAAAAATTCTTATTTTATATAGTAATCATGTTTTTGTAGCTTAAAAAATAAATAATCAACTATCTTTTGACGTTTTATTTTTTATTTAGTTAGGTGTGTATGTTTTCTGATTTAAAATAATCGTAGCGAAAAAGAAATTAAAAAAGGCGTAAATAAAAACTAAATTGCTCTGGTTTCTAATATTTTGTTCTGACTACTTCTATTTCAGACACATAGTAATCATAATCTGATATTGGAAATAATCCGTGTGGGTGTTTTAATTTATTCTGCTTCTATTTTGAAACGTGTCGTATTCACGTAGTGATTATCCTTAATGCGTTGTGACAAACAGTTGTTGACAAATTAAACATCAGGTAAGGGAATCTAACAGAAATTAATCCTAATAACACTTTTCTAAGTAAAAATATCAAAAGTTTACATAATAAAAATCACGGTATAAAATTAAACAGTTTTCTCATAAGCATGCCTCTGCACTTGAAAGATGTAATACCAAGGCATAAGACCGAGCTCCACCTTTCGACTGCTGCGCTCAAACGTGTTTTAGAAACATCCTTATGATAGTCTTTCAAGTTTCATTTTAAACTATATAGCGTTGCATTCTGTATTCAGGCAGAATTTTATTAATTTAATTCTTAATTTATTTTAGAAAAATACCAGTTATATGTAAGCAAAAAATATGTGTGAATTAGTTTGTTTAGATTTCGGAAGATGAAAGAATTACAATATAACTAATTGTACCCCACGGTTTCACTCACATGAAATTCGGAATAAGAAAAGTTATTAGAGTTTTTCTCATATGTTGCTCTTGGGTATAAACTCTTACCATACCAAATTTCATTAAAATCCGTCCAGCAAATTTCAGTGATTGGCGTATATATTAATATACGGACAGACAGGCAAAAGTTCTAAAAATAAATTTTCTGGCTTCTCTTTTCATTTTTTATGCTAAATCAATCACTATTTTTAAAATATTCTCCATCTGTACATGAATTCTGGGAATTCACTGTGTTTTAATTTTATTAATAGTAGAGATTACAGTATTATCATAAATAGAAACAATATTTGTAATAAATACATATAAGTTCCTTTGTGTGTAACTGGTATTATTTCAAACATCCCACGTTGTCTAAAATTTATAATTATAATGTTAAATTTATGCACGTATTTTATAAATCATTGATTATTTCTCATGCAATTATTCAAAAGTAGAATTGCCATATTGAAGTGTACTTAAAATAATAAGTTTTACATTCCTGAACCAAAACCGTACTAGCCAATCTCGCATAGTTCACATCAGAACAATGTACGCATTATCTTCATAAAATATGATTGATGTAATAATTAAATGTTTGTACTCACAAAATAATTTCTCAAATTCTAACGTAGGTGTAAAAAATTAATATGCATAAGTATGACATGAAATGCAAAACATTTTTTTTTGCCCATTATTTCAGCGAATTATCATCAGATGGGTCATTAAAAATAATATTAAAGTTTTTAATCCTTTAACGCCTTCAGCGAAGTATTATCCGGCCAAAGAATTAAAGTAGATTTAAACTTAATTAAATTACATAAATGACACCTAAATCTACCAATATGTAGTTAAAAAATACTACTTCCATAAATGAGATCGATCTTTAAAAAAAATACTTAGTGCTGAAAGAACATGAAATGAAAAATATTTGGTTAAGACGAAGTTCATAGCTAATCCAGAGACATAATTAAAATATAATTTTATATATAATGTCAAGAAAAAATAATATATGCACAATATGGTACTGAACAAATTTGGAAAGAATTAGAGGATTGTTAAGTGCTGGATAATTTTCCTGCACTCATTATCACATATACAAATACATGATAACGATTGGTTTTCCGGAAATGTGTATTTTTTCACGCGAAAATGTAACTAATAGACGTAAAAAGAGAAAATAAGAAATAAAGACCTATTTTATATTTAGCATTTTATAATTCACCACGAACAATTCATAAGTTTTTTATGACGCACATTTTTGTTAATCGTTAAACTTTCTATTCTTATTTATGGTTTATGTCAATACAAATAACAATTGGCATGAATCACGTAAGTTCTCGCTACAAAAATTTCATCGAGTTATAGCCACGAAGGAATACTAGGCAAAAGGGAAATTTAGGCTATTATTCAAATGCCTGTCGATCCACGGGATCTTTGCCTAACAAATGAATGCAACTTACTGGATTTAACTGTGATAGTGTGAGTACTTATAGGTTTGTGTGGTAACACTACGAATACATTTCTTACGATACAGATACAAATATGTCAAAACATTTTTATTTACCAAATATATCCGATTCGTGAAAGTTTGATTTACAGTCAGGATAAATCATATATTTTAATTTACTTACTTCAATTTACTAAGTCGTCGCATTTATATTAATATGTAGTGTAACTTTCATATTATGTCGCCACATATCAATATTCCATAATTATTTTTGTTTTAAGTTTATTTTATGCCCACGAATCCATAATTACTTTCGTCTATATGGGCAATATTTAAAATATATCTGAATAAAATTTGGGCACCTATGCAATGTCCGTACGCAATACAGTTTTTTTTAAATTTGAACAACTAAGGCCAATACGAACAGAAAATTTACATAAAATCGCTGATTTTAGAGAAAATTGATACTGCGAATTCGGTCAAAATCAACTTTGAAAGTCTTTAAGTTTAATTTTGCTGTATACCTACAATCCGCAAATTTTTATTGAAAACCGTCATAGTCGACGTTCAAAACAATGAAAAGCCGAGCGCGATGAGTGAGATGCTAGACCACAACGATTAAGCCAATGTAGGCCCGTCGATTACGCCGCCTGCACCATTGCCTCTCGACACCGCAGACCGACGCTCTGAGTTCCGCTCCCGTGCCGTTCACATTTATTATCTCCACTCATCCACCAGCACCGAGCTTTGCATCCTCATTGAACCTAATGAGTTTTACAAGCACCTACCGCTAACGACAATGAGCGTGATTGGATTATTTTGCGTGATTTCCATGAACACAACTCCGTTAGAATATGACATGATAGGTTATTAAACAAGGTAGGTATTAACAGGGTACCTGTAATGAAAATACTTCGTCTGCGGTGCTTTCCCATAATACCATAATAAAAGTAGTTCTAGTGTGTATTAGAGAAGTAAATCCAGATAGAGTTTCCACAATGAGCAAATCAAATATCAACAAAAATAACTACGCATACTTCATTCAACCTGTCCCAATTGCCGTACGACATATCATTGAAACTATAGGCGCAGTAAGTGACAATTTGGACGTCCAACAAACTATTAAGAAGAAAAAGTATTGCTGCACAGTGATCTTAAATTATTTTAATGTTTATTGGAAACAACTTTTCTTTCAATTTTTTATCTATTATTTATAGATCCCGGATGAACACTTATTTGCATTTTTTACTAGCATGAGAATCACTCAACAAAATATTTAGTCGAAATTTATTCGAAACAGCACATTATTTGCTGTTTCGAATAAATTTCGACTAAAACTGTTGCCATAAAATTTAATTTTTATTCAGAATGTTCTAAATATTTTTAATTATATACTTTAATATACATTTAGACCACAATTTCATTTAAAATTATTCCATAGCGCGTATTTTAAAAATCATATCATAGAGGATGTTTTCTGTGTTAACAGTGATACTTTTTCATGATGCATTTTCTTGTTTAAAATAAAAGTTAAAAAAGATATTATTTTAGGACATAAAAAGCGGGAGATAAAATAGTAATACTTTTGAAAAAAATCTTAGGATAATTACTAAACAATCATTTACTTTATCATTTTCTTTCTTACGTCAAGATAAGCAAAATATATCCAAAGTAGATGAGATAACTTCTCATAAGTGAAGAAATCCGGTCACTACCTTCCGGTTACATCAATCTACGCTGAATTTTGTAAAGGGTTGATTTACGCTGTACTTTTCCAGTCAAAAATTTGTTTAGATAATTTGTTATTAAAGTATAATTAGACCTACATTTCCTAAATTGCATCATGGCACTTATGCTATTTATTATTTTGGAATTGTACGTTATACCTAAAATTCCAATGATAAAATTCTAATCATTTTTGTGTGATAATATAATAGGGTCAAGGTTTAAAAGAACTGTCTCTGCTTGAGATTCACAATACTAACTTAAAACGGCAAACTTCAAGCCTTACGGTTTAGGAAGCCGGTACACTTGTAGCGTTAGTATTTGTAAAAATTATCGTAATTTCGCAAATTTTCATGAGAATCGATTAATTAATAATATTAATTTGGAGCAATAATAAAATTACGAATCGTGTAACTAACTAAAACCGTTTAAAAGCGTAGCTTTATGCTTTTGTTCGCACTCTTATAATACTTACCTATTTATTTACTTCGTTACTTTCTTGCCATTTCAAGACAAGTCAAACGACTCCAAACTCAATGAGCTTCTACACATCACTAAAGAGTTTTCGTCAGCACCTTCCACTTCCTTCATTTTGAAATTATTTTGTTAAAGAGTAAATTTATGTCGAATCTAGTCACGTCTTCTTAGATTATTATTAGACCTATATCATTCAGACTTGATTACGGCACCTGTGCCGTTCCATGTTAATGAATTCTATAATTGCAATATGCGATATATCATCTCCAATTTCTGTATTATATTATAATCAAAATTTCTTCAGACCATACTGAGAGCATACTTTCTCAAAAAATAATCTAAATTTGTTAATAACTGCTGGAGATATTGTCTCCTATCATCCTTACGTTATTATCGTATGACCTTACCTAAAAAGATATACAATATTATACAATAATTAAATAAATACAATCCAATTGAAAAACCTCCTCATTTTTTGAAGTCGATCAAAAATGAGGACGTATAACTGTTTTGTGTGGGACACCCAAAACAGTTTAGACGTTAATAAATAGTTACGGCAGGAATTTGATAATAGCAGCTTTAAAATGTACGTGGGACTAAAGATCCATTAAATACGTTACAAACTTAAATTCCAAATTTAAGACATATCAGAAAGAAATTGAACAAAGACTGTTTCTTATTAAATACAAATACAATTTCTTATTAATTACAAAACATTAGAAATTACACATTTGATTGTTATTATTTATACAAATACAATAATAAAAATAGATACAGATTTATAAATAAAAATTAACCATTATTTAATTACGTTAATTTGAAAATCCTAAGGGAATTAAATAATTTTTTACTTTCGCATTAAGAGGCAAATATTTTTATGACTACCCTATATATTCATATCTTATCATTGAGACAACTTATAGAACGGGTATAGGTAGGGAAAATATTTTTCTCATTTGAAACATAATAAACATTTCAAATGAGGAAAATATTTGATAACTATGAAATAATTAGGAAATTATATATATTTCCTTTTTCTGATAAATATGATGTATTTTTAGTAAATGATATAACGAAGCAAATTGAAAGTAAATTTTATTAGTTACATTTTACTAAATTTTAAATTATTAATAATAATTGAAAATAATATGAAAACTGATAAACATATTATATTTTCAAAGTATATACTAATATTTCAAAAAAACATCCACAGTATAGTATGAAAGAGAAATTTGTCCACAAACTTGATATGCATGTATGTATCTATATATTAGTATTGTGGAGATGAGAAACCCTTTTATTAGTCATTGCGGGATACGCCAATAATGCCCGGAAAAACCAAATCCCGTATGAATTAAAGATTTTGTTTTAGCAACCCAAATAAATGTGTATGCGATGTGATTTTTTATCAAGGAGATACCATCTTTCCAGAGCTCAAATCTCAAAGATTTACTTTGGATGAATCGCCTATTCTTAAACTTCTCGAAACACTTATGCTGAATCATGATTTTAACTTTGGCCGTTATTTTACTACTAAAAAACTGACAAAAACTTTGCACGAAAAACTTTTCCATTGGACGGAAAACATTCAACGAAAACAAACTCCAAGACCTGCAAATTGTCCACTGAAAAAGAATTTAAAAAAAGGAAACCAAAGGCACATTGGAGACATTGGCTCGAGCGGACGGGACAATTGCCACCAAGCGATGGTTAGATAATAACTCGGTGTTAATTATTTCTACACACGCCGCTTCTTTCTCTGATTAATGTAAGCGACGGTCCAAGCGCAACAAAAGTTATGAAATAGTTAGTCGTCCGAAAGTAATCAAACATTACAATGCATTTATGGGTGGTGTTGATCTGGTCAACAGAATATTGTCAATATATCCTGCTTGCGCATGTACTAGTATGTGGAATATTAGTTTCATTTTACACATTGTAGATTAAGCAGTTTGTAACACCTGGTTTCAATTTATAGACCTTTAAAGACAATAATACATAAATGCAAAAAAAAATTATTTAGTTACACTTAGTACTATTTTAGATCATTCCGATAAATTTCTTTTGTTATTGTTATAGGGTAATTTCTTTTTCTTATCTTTCTCGATGACGACAATCATATTGAATTTAATTATGACTTTTATTTGTTCTGTTTTCAAAAGACCATAAAGTTTTTTTTATCTATTGTATTACACTCTTCCGTCATTCTAACATATAAATTGGTTAATCTTCCTTTGTATAATACGTAGTATGGCATACCATTTAATAGTTTTTGCTTTTTCATGTTTATCTTTTTCTACTCATTATAGGTCAGTAGTATAGGTATTGTTTTGTTTCTGTCCTTATCCAAACTTCTTAATAATTCTATTTCTGATTTCGTGTAGTTATTGATAATTTCATATAATATTTTTAGAATATAACTTATATTTCGTAATAATATTTATCGTTTTTATTCATATCAAACCATAAAATGTTATTTTTGACCGACTTCAAAAAAGTGAAGATTTTCAATTTGATTATTTTTTTTATGTATATTTTCGGCATTGGTCAACCAAATTGGAAGACTTTTTCTTGGGAAGGGTGTGTTTTCATAATGGCTCATAAAATTGTTATAATTTTACCACGAAAATAGAAGGTACACCATAGAGTTCCCCGTCAATGAACAGTATAGGTACCGCGATCGAATTGTGTAGTCTAATAATAATTTAATTAAAAGTCTCTAAAATTTTGATATGACTAAAAATGGCATAAATCTCTCCTTTATCAAAATCAGAGTACAATGATGGAACCAAAAGATAGTGACAGGTTCGAGTTTGGACTTGTTTTACTTGTCATGATGTAAAGAAAAAAATAGCAAAGTAGATAAGTAGATAAGTATGTGCAGACACATAAAAAGACATGAAGTAAGTAAGATAATAATAAATAAATAAGTAAGCAGCGATTCAAAAAATCTCTAGCATAGATAAAATGGATTTTAATTAACATCAAAACACGAACTCTTCTACTATGTTAATTACACGTGGAAAGCGATGCAAAGTCCTCCAAATGATAATGCTATTTTGAGTCAACCGTGTCATACGGAAGTTTAAAAATCAGAACTTCGAGACTAACTCCGTTCTGAATGGCCTGTTGAATTTAAAGATAATATTGAAACGATCAATAAAAATTAAAACAAAAGTTTTACTAAAATTCTAAAAATTATTATACAGACTTGACTTATTGGAAAGACATGTGGACGAAAATTGTTGTACTACCGGCTTTTCTTTCATGTACATACAAAATGTTCATGTTTCTAAGCCGACTGGAAGTAAGCCAGAGATTTTGGTTATGATGCAATTGGGGTCAAAATTAGAAACTTTTGAAGATCTTAGTATATTTCGATAATATATTCGGCTTTATTGAAATTTATGTTTGGGTTTTGTCTCTTGGCATACATTTGTTTTCACTTGTTATATCAAATAGGTCTTGAGTTAGAAGGGTGTCAAATGTGACTCGAAATATTTTGTGTAAATAATTACAAAGCGAGTGCCGCACTCTTAAATGTAAGTAATATTTGGTCGACTTTAACATTTACAGGGAGTAGATTCCGTTGCCTTTTTTATAATGCAAAGAAATAAATATATTGGAATTTAGTAGCAGATTATAAATTTTAGGTATTCTCAAAGAAATGTAAAATTGAAAAGCAAGGGTTGGATCATGCATGAAAGAAGAGTTTCGTATATAATGGAATAAGCATTATGAATCAATAAATAATTGAAAATGTTACATGCGTATACTGAGAAGAGCCGATCATTCAAAATCGTTTTTTGAATCTGATTTACATATCACCACGAAGTTATTATATATGCTGCAGTCTGCCATCGACATAACATATTTTTTCCACATTTAAATCGATGATAATGAAGAATACAATGCTACCAGAATGCGTTTCGTCATTTTATGTCTCTTTTATTTTCAATATTTTCAATGGATGTAATCTAATGCTCACTGACTTTTGTAAATATTTTATACCGCTTTCTTTTTTGAATCGATACCCCTAATATGATTACTGATACACGGAAATAAATTTTAAAAAAACTAACAGGATTTTTAAACAGAGATAGGTTGTTCATTTGGTCTGTAGTAAATGTATGTTGGTGATAATAATGCAAGCAGACATGATGACAGAAATAAGCACATCGAAGAAAATTTTCTAAAGTGGGTCATTCTATTTTATCTATTTGTTAATGGGAATCAAACATTTTCAGTTATATTATACCAATTGCCAAATTAATCTTCTTGCATCGCCATTAATGAATAAGAAGCGCTTGTTTTTCCTGCGGCATGAGATCTTATAAAATCGAATTAATACTCAGAATAAATCTTTCCGATAAATTTTATTAAAAGCCAAATATGTTACGCAGCGAGATAGATGATAATTTCGCATTCAAAAGTTATAGATCTATGACTTTAGACTTTATATTATTAGTCCGAATCTTTTATAGTTATATAACTTATTACTGGTTATACAAACCATAAGTAGTGATTTCTTTCTGAAAATATATTTTCTACCGTCGTTATACTGTTAGCTGTTTATTAACTTGAAGTATAATATAAAAAGAATTCGATAAAAACTAATGGACCATATCTTTTAAAGAGAAAAATGTTTAGAAAAAAGAATACTTGAATTTAATAGAATTTCCAGAAGGCTATTCCTTTACCTTTAGCTATGAAACAACGAATAATAACGTTAATGAGAAGCTAAATTATACTTTAACTAAAAGGTAAACAATTTATTTGCCTAAGAATATAATTTTAACCTACTCCCATTGTATTTAGAAGAAAATCAATAATAAATAAATAACGACATTAAAAGTTGCTATCAAGTTATCTTAAATACATACCCGATGACTGTTTTTCATTACTTACTCTACATAGATGTACTTGTAAATCCAGGCATTTGGGTGCGTGATTCGCTGAAAATACAACGAACTTAATAAAAGCATATTTTGAAGCAAGCTTTTATCACACTACGGAAACAGCTATCGCCTAAGCTACGGTTTCGAGCCGCGTTTCATTACGAGCCAGTGCGGGGTATTTTCAGAAACGCCGCATAAATATTTGCCGGAAGGGCTTATATTATGTGTGCGGCGTACATTATTTGTCTTGAACCGGCCGACTGTTACTGTCATTTCATGTAGACTTAATTTAGACGCTAACTTATATGAACGAAATTGTACATTATATTATTAATGAGCTCATAGTGCATCAAGTCATATTTTGTAAAGTCTTGTACATCGAAATGTCCCTAATATACTCTTACATTATAGTGAAAGAAGAATATTTCAAAAGAAGGAAACAATAAAAATAGAATAAAATAGTTCTTCAGGAAGCATAAGATTCGTATCTGGTCAAACCTATGATTTTCCTCTAGTGTTAATATATTAGTAAATATCTTCTACATATTATGAAAATTTACTAAGTTACGTTGTTCTACACTAATAGTCACAAACCTCATATTTCGAATGATTTCATCCAAAGGCTAATTTAATAAATAAAACGGTTTTACTTGTATCATTGACATCTAAACCATAATCTATACACATAATCAAATTACAGAATTGGCGTGTCTGTATTTCGAAGTTACGTACAAAACAATATTATAAAGTTATTACAAAACAATACGTACAAAACAATATTTAAAGTAACAGAATGCTAAAATATAGTTTCGAAATTTTTGTTCATTTGTCTTTTTATCTATTTTTCTGTTTGCCAGTTTGACATGCATAAAGTAAAAATTTTTTTTTTTTTAAACGGAGGGGTTAACATGAAGTAACGTCAATCTTTTATTTCATCGGAATCGGTTTCCCAACAAGAAGATAGAGAATTAAAATGACTAAAAATGTATTTCTATTGCATTAGTACAATAATAATAAAGAAATGCCTAACTACTTTATGCGTTTTTATAACATAAATATATAATGCACCTACGTACATAAACAGAAGTCATTATGTGCACTGGCATGGCCAGAGGTAAAGTGTAGAGGATGCGGGTGGGGTATGTGTTTAAATAAATAATGTGAAGCGGATAGACGTAAAAAGAAGACGTAATATAACTTAACTTCATCCAACATAACCGAACATAAACCAATCCTATATACCTCAACCCAATCCAAAAAAAAACAATCCAGTCCAACATTACTCAGTTTACAACATGACATAACCAAACACAAAATAACCCAACGCAACTTAACACGATTCAGCCCAACATAATCAAATTCGATATAATCCGAACAGATCCAACTCAACATATCTCAATACACCTCAATATAACCTAATCCCAATTCAAAATACCCCGACATAACTCAACTCAACTCATAATAACCTAACTTAATCTAAACCATCATAACTTAATCCAACCCAGGGTAATCCAACCCAATATAATCCAACCCAACCCGACATAAACCAAACCAACTCAACATAACCTAATATAATCCAATCCAATCCGAATAACTTAATATAACCCAATACAAACCAATATAATCCAACGTATATACAACAATAGAATCCATTTCAAATTTTTGTCTGATTGTGGAGATTTCTAAAAAATATAGGAATCTTTCTGTCTGTAGAGATTTCGTAAAAAAAAATAGGAATTTACTTTAAATAAAATTTAGTTTTTATTTAATCGAAATCGATTTAATCAATCAGAGAATCATGCGAATTTAATATTTTCAAAAATTAATTTACATTACATTTTTTGGCCGGGTGCAAAATACCGAGTGGAGATAACGAAATCGAGCTCAATGCTCCCTGTATGAAGTGAAAATATTTAATGTAAGTTTAATTAAAATTAATACTCTAATAAATAATATAATTTACTTACGTACGTAGTTACGTTTACTCTTCGAACTAGTGTAGTTTAGCAAAAATGTTTAATAGCATAAAATACGACGTATTTGAAAAAAAATACGTATCGGTTGTGATTATTAGGAAAATGTTATTCAATAAAATAATTAGTCATAATAATGCCACTATTTTTTATTGCAAATTTTTTTCACCAATTTCGCTATAAATTTCCTATTAGATACTATATATTTAACCAACACATAAATATGAGTGGTGATTATAAGAGAAAAAGTTAAATAAGAGTTTAACAAGAACATTCTATTCTACCAACTTAAAACATTTATTATTAAATATTCAGTAAATGATTTTTTTAACAAAAATTGTTAATTGAGAAAATGCGCATGATTTTGGCAACAATGAAAATTTCACTCTTTATTCACCCAAAAAATATAAAATTTCAAGTAAGTAAAGAGGATCCATGAAATTATTATTTTAAAAATTTATATATCACAAACTAAGTACTTAAACATCATTACTGTTTAACTTTTTAATATTTTGTTAATTTTTATTATTAACATTTCTCTTCGGTTGTTTGTTGAGTGTGTAATAATTATAATTTTAAAATGAAAATAAAAATAAAGATATTCATTGCAAGTAAATTTGTTGAAGTAATTTTTTTTAGATACGTCTTTTTTCATGCATATTCTTTAACTTTAAAAAATCACTAAAATAAAATTTTTTGCTATACTAAACAGGTACCCCAATTTTTACGTATTGAAAGGAATTTTTCGAAATGTGACATGGTAGTTATTGGATTGTAAATTGCAAAAATACTAATTATAGAAAATTACAATTTTACAGAATTCCGACATAAATTGATTTGCTTTTTTTTAATTGGAAATTAAATAAAAGCAAATATATTCTGTAAAATGCATTCCTTGTGACATTTCTTTGTGGTTGCAAGGTAAAAATGTAGGCTATACAATGATTATTTTACTCATTTTGTTAACCTGAAAATAAAAGGATATTATGTATTCTGGATATGGACCATTAAAACCTTGTCTATTAATTATTAGTAAAATCATTTATTTATTTTTCTCTAATTTGCAATAAATAACGAGACAAACAATCTAATAGATACAACTTAACATGATTTTATCTAAAACATTAATAACACTTATTTTTCTTCGACAAAAATTATAATAGAAAAATTGATACGTAGTTAGGAACCCAATATAAAGAAAAAAATTCATGTAAAATAAGTCACAGTTGAGGTCTTTTGATATTTTTATAGTATTCACGTAAATATTTACCAGAGCTGTTAATTTGAAGCGAACAAATAAAATTGACGCACCTTTAAAATTGTGGACGCCAGGCGGCGCTGATGTTACACACCCAGCCAATAGAACAACAAAGTCGACGCGTAGTAATTATAATGTATCTGTGTACATCAATAGATAGCACGTTGGTTCTTGGTTGTTGGTCGTCTCACGCTCATAAAATTTTTCGATGAAAAAAGTAAACATGTGTTGGATACATACTTATTCCAAATAAGCTTACTTTTTTCTCTTCAATTTGTGTAAAATATGAATCTGTAGTTAATATTGACGCTTTAATTATATTGGTAGGTTTAATAATAGACTGTATATTATTGATGCTTACGTACTTTGTTGTCGATATAAATGACAAAACTATAGAATTGACTAGTCTCTTTATTAAAGGTACTTAATAAGGAAGGATTTAATTGAACACAACGAAAGTAATAGGGCGCAAAAATTTTCAAGTAAAAGTAACATTTTGTTTTATTTCAAAACTTTTTTAAATTTACATTACACTTACAAATATTTACATTACATTAGTACAACAACAAACAAGTACTTGGCTATCCGACGCACACTAATTATAGAAATATATATATATATATATATATATATATATATTAATCGATAGCGCTACGTACATTTTAAATCACACAATGAGGTTTTACACCCGTATTGCTGAAATGAGAGTGGTCAGAAGGGAAGTGTGTAGTCATGCGGGAGAGCAGATTCGATATTAATAAATCACACTTTATTTTCATTTCTGGAGTAATCAGTGTTGCTAGATGGAATAATACAAATTCTACAGAGGGGATAATGGTCTATTATTTTCTTACGGCTATGTAACGGATATTGTACGTATTCGTTATGAACTTACTATGTTAAATCAATTTGTTTCAAATTTCAATCTGTTATTTATATTTATAATACAACTTCTTTGTTAAGTTTAGGTTAGGTCTGGAGTAACATAAAGGTTATGTTTTATTGCGAGTGACCACCTAAAGAGAAAATATGCCATGTCTTCTTTTCCATTCGAAATTTGAACAAAAGTGTTTTATACTTGGAAAAAAGTTTACTTTTATAATAATTTTAATAGATGGCATTTAATAAAATGCAATGTATTCATATTTTAGTTAAGTTAATAAGTTTTTCTACAGGTTTTTAGATGAACAAATTTGCATTTTGC
Source organism: Druceiella hillmani (assembly GCA_039881145.1). Lineage (NCBI taxonomy): Eukaryota > Metazoa > Arthropoda > Insecta > Lepidoptera > Hepialidae > Druceiella > Druceiella hillmani. The sequence goes on from JAYKKI010000070.1 coordinate 8,566,942, forward strand.
ACATGAACACAACTTGTATGTAATATAATAAAATCTAATATTTTAGCTACTAACTGACTGATTGATCATGTTATTTCTAGGACTATAAAATCTACAGATTTTAAATTTGCATGTATGTTTGTCTTACTTCGAAAGTGAACACCCTTAAAGATATGAAAATGGAAATATAAAATTTATGGCTTTTCGAAAAAGTAAAAGAAATTAAAATCTGTACGGACTCAGAAACATTCGTTATATAAAATAACGAATACAATACATCGTAGTCATAGCTCTTTCCCCGAGTAAAACCGTACATGCAATAAATATAAATGTATATACGTAATACTTATATGTGTATCAGGCACAGGTTTAGATTACAGATTAGAACATTAACATAGACAGAATAGTTTCAATTACAAATGTTTAAGCAATTTATAAACGAATTCCTAAACAAATTGAGAAATGAGTTATGCTCAATCAAATCAATCATTAGAATTTCTCGCTAATGTTGAATTATCATTTATTTGTTAATCCGTTCAAGGTTTTAGGAACGAAGAATCTATTTTTAAATAACTGTATAATAAATTAATGTTTTTGGAAGTGGCAAGGATGCAAGCACATTATTTGAAGAGTCGTATAAATATACTATAAATTTTCAAATGTTTTTAATATTTCATGTTTGCTGTATTTATACATTGGAATTAGTTTGATTCTTACTGACGTTATGAAAGAATTACAGAAAACAAAAAGATACATTGCAAATTTTCATATTCTCTACTGGTTGTAAATGCTTTTGTATCCATTATATTATATTTAATATTAAATATTATCTCTACATTATTAGATTATATCTTTCGAGCAATATACTTCGTAGCTATTGCAAAAATTGAAGTACTGAATTCTTTTTTTATTCAGATGCCTCTTTCTAAATGATTTGAAAAGAGATCATAATCCTTCATTTCTCTTCATAAAATAAACAACTCTAACTTTCTCTAGTGTTTTCGAGAATACCTAAAAATGGTGAGACATTATATTACAACTAAGCGGTGGTTAATTAATTAATTCTACGTTGGAGTTATTTAAAAAAGGTACTTGTTGTTCTACCGACACAGGCTGAAAACTTCATTTTAAAATATTTTTCTATCATTTGAGTGAATCACTCGAATTTTTTCCTATAACTAACATTTAAGTACTAGTATATAATAAATTTTCTATTTGTTATTATTTATATAAATACTTGGATTCGATAGATTAAAAGGCCAATTTATCAAAGAATGTAATTGATATATTTTTCTTAGTACCTTGTTCTTTCTTCATCCTCAAATATATAAAAAAGGTTTAATACTTAAATTTTCATATCTCTTCGAAAGTAGATTCAACATTTGATTGACCGTCTCAATTGGACTGACTTCCTCAAATAACACAATTTGCCTATATTGGTCAACATGGTAATATTTTTAGGTTTTGCTTAAATTGTAGGATATTCATCTAGCATTCAATTTTCATGTTTCTATATATTGACGTACGATTGTTTGCATCGATTTCACTAAATTCTAAAGTAGTTCATAACAGAAGCACCTAACATTAAATTAATTTTTGGTCACAGCTGTCAACAAACGTACTTTGCGAATGACGTTATTAATATGTATGTAAGAGGACTGAATTGTTTAACCCTATTGTAAATAATAACAGACACGGTTTTATAATAATATGCTACACGAAGTCTACTGCAAACTTCTCGATGGCTAGGATCAAAGCTAGCTAAACTATATAAAATCAAGACACCACAATAATTCGACACGAGAGTATCGTCAATATTATTGTAGTTATCTCAAGTCCTTAATAAAAAGAATGAAATTCAGTTTGCTGCCAGAAATATAAGACAAATGTAAGACATAATTCCAAAAAAACGTTTAAGCCTAAATACTTTTTTTCAACTTGAAGTTAACTTAAAAACATGTTCAATGATTTTAAACATATTCAAGTTTTAAGAATTTACATCGCACGTTGGTAAATTAATGTATTATCTATATTTGCAGCAGACAGCTGAAAACATTAAACGAAATTGAAGGTTTTCTCGTCAATAATGATCAAAAATATTGAAAATGCTTATTGAAAAACGTAAGTTCTCAACTTATATTTTAGCGGGAATTATTTTTACAAAGTGTTATTCCTATTTATAAAACTTCTGCTGCTTTACAAAATTACTAGGATATTTTTAAAATAACAAAATAATTTACATACGGTGCACGTATAAACAATTGCAATTTTTATTCTTCTAAAGCCAATTTATTTTGAAAAATCCTTTACAAAATGAGTAACTGTAATAATTTAGTTAACTTTAATAATTTCATTAACTTAAAAATACCCATATAGTGGTTAAGAATTTTGCACAAGTATAAAAATAGTCCCAATACCCTTCAGTAAAATAACTTGCTTAACCAACTATTTACTTTCAAACATTTATTATGCTATTAAATGATAAGTGTAAAGATAAAATTTATTAACAAGCAAAAATTTATCAATTTAAAAAGAGTTATTTTTAACGACTTCGAAGAAGAGGAGATTTTCAATTCTGTTTTCTTTATATCTTACCTTAAATTACTGGCATTTGTTTACCGGTTTACATGACTTTGTTTTGGTTTGGAATTTAATACTTCCAGTACCGTTCTATGAAAATTTAGTTAGAATTTAATTATGGAAACTGTAGGTATACTTCTGAACATTGAACAGTACACATGCCATGATTAAGTTTGAATAATTTAGGTTGTCTAACGATCACGTAGTAAGATAAGGTAATGATAATTTTATCACCCATAAAGTCTTTTGATTATCTAATCACACCGCTAAGGCGGAAGTTTTTGATAAGAAATATTTAGTAATAAGTAAATAACATTTGAGCCCATTTGATTTGTCATGATGTAGAAAAAAAAATAGGTTAAATAGGTACGTAAGTATATACGGGTTTCAGGTCCTCAAGCCTGGTGCTGCAGGGCTACTACCTGCCTAAACTATAAGACATGAGGGTCGGCTATTTTTAAAATAATATTGTGAGTCTCACCACTAATGTTATCATTAAATTCCGGGCTCCTACTCCTCAATCCTGATGCTGCAAGAGTACTGCTTGTCCAAACTGAAAGACTTGAGTATCTACTGTTTTTAATATAGTGTTTTGGGTCTCATACATAGGCTTTACTACTGAAGTCTGGGTTCCAACTTCTTAGTCTTGATGTTGTGAAAGTACTGCCTGCTTAAATTATAAGACTTGAGGATCAACTGTTTTAAATAAGTATCGTAGGCCTCAAGCAGAAACTATGGTATTCAACTCCGAGTTGCAACTCTACCATCCTGAGTTGCAACTCTACCATACTGCAGCAGGAATTATGCATGCCAAAACTCTAAAATGTTGAGGATCTGATCAGAGTCTCTTTGAGTCTGTATCAGAGTTTCTACGACAAAACTTTGATTTCAAACTCCTCAGTCTTGAGGCTTTGAGAGTTCTCGCTGCTTAAATTAATCAGACTTGAGAATATGCCCTGTGAATAAGATCCGAGTTCCTACTCCTCTTTCCTCAAAAAATACTTCCTGTTTAGATCATGAGATTTGAAGATCTGTTGTTTCCAAATTAATAGTCTCAAGCCGAAACTACATCATTGAACTCCGAATTTTAATTCCTCAGCCTGATATTACAATGTATCACAGTATAAAGAAATATGTGTTAACACACATATTTCTGAAGAAATACGCTTAACCACATCCAAATTGATTTTTTAATGCCATCAACAAATTTGGATGATTTTATCTTTAATCTGGTCCCACCCAGTGTAGTATCGTTAAAAACTAGTTAGATTTTGACCATGAAATTAAAAGTGCACCGTCATAAATTCCCCAAGAGTGAACAGTATATAGGAGTTGTGTGATGTAGGTCTTTCCTTTTAAACATAATTGGGTAAAATGAAAGAGCCGAGAGTCGGTGTCAGGAATTTTCATTGATGAGTAGAAAACTTATAATGTTTGGATTCGTTTCCGTAAGTAATATAATAATAAAACCAAATACGCAGGAAAGTATATATAAAGGCATGAAGAATCTAAAGTATTATTCGGTAGGTAAATAAATGACTTAGTATAAGTATAAACAAATACATGGAATGACTAAACATTAGTACGTAGGTATGCAGGTAAGTAAGTATATACAGATATATATAGCAAATAGGATATTAGTATATAAAGGTACATAAGGGATTGAAACAATGACAACAGCGAAGCCGAAAGTAGGCCCCCTATATATATATAGCTAAAAAATATCCATGTCACTCATTAAATAAATAAGAAGCAGGATGTCAGTAATTACCAATATGAGGTTACGTTACGATCCGTAATCATGGCCTATATTCTCTCTATGCAAAATATATTTAGATCATATAAAGATATAAGTACCAAGTGAATATGAAAAATTGTGTAAAAATTAATTGAATACGGATGTGTTTGTCAGTTAACGCTAATGTAGAAAGACTCTGTAGTTAAAAAAGTCAATACGCAGTAAATAAGAAAACATTTTGCCATAAACCGGTTCTCAACTCGCAAGTAAAACAAAAATGGTATTTTTAGATTACACAAAGATAGAATTGTAAAAAACATGACATATTTAATGCAAGCCCAATGTACATTTTTTACTTTAATTTATGAAAAAAAGTTAAATTAAGCCGTTACAGTTGTATGAGATATATTTTCCGAGTTCGAGGCAAAGAACTACTATGGAATTTGTAATACGTAGTTCCAAAAATATATCAAATTTGGTGAGGCAAAATTTTCTAGTTTAGTCACGTTATTTTTGTGCAGAAAAATTGAATAATGATTTTAAATTTTCTAGGTTGCAACTTGGAACTGAACTTAAAAATAACAGTAAGTGGCACTGATTTTAATATAACATGTAAATTCAAATGACATCTGGTTTCAAAATAAATTCCACATTTTCGCTGTGCTGGAAAAAATTTCCAAGAGGAAAATTCGTAAGGAAATGTCCTGATGATTAGATCGTATTTATTAATTTTTTATAATTAAACTGACACACGTAACTGAAAATCATTCGTTAACATCCCTGTCTACGAGTATATAAATAATTCTCACTGTAGAACATTTAAAGATATTTTTATTAAAACTTATCTTAGGACCTATATATTAAATTTGCTTATATATTTACTTTACTCAGGTCATGATATAATATAAAGAAAACTTATAACACTCTATTCATAGATATATTAACAATAAAAGTAATATATGACAAGTTTTCTGTATAAGTATTGGAAAAAAACTAATTACTTTCGTTTATTAAATATATTTTATAAAATATAAAATATTTCGATATGATCCCAGGTATCAAGCATAACTTATGTAATTTATGAGCTATAAAATATGACTAGCATATTTTGATCTTACATTAAAGCACAAAAATATAAGTATAAATTCAATACTTTTTGCTAAAAGCTTCATCATTTTTTCATTCGGAAATAAGTTTGGTACGTAACTATGAATTACTTATCAATAATTTTTCCTAAAAGCATTACTTATCAATAATTATTCCTAAAGGACTACAAAAAAAACTCGCCTAAAAATAAACTCGCCTACATTCTTATGAAAGGAAGAGACTATGAATATAATTATTTTCAATAATAATAATTATTCAAATAGACTTTTGAAATTTACGATTTCGTACCTCAAAAATGGCAAGTTACAAGGACTATAAAAAAAATGATATAAGATAAAATGTAGAAAAAAACAATGTTAATAAAAGCTTACCTAAAGTTTACGGGAAAATTAATTTTAAGAAATTGCCATCGTTTACGCCAAGAAAAATACACTATGAAAAATATTTAGAAAATAAAAAGTAAGTTGTTAATAGTTTAATAAAAATACCATAAGAATAGTAGCATTAATTCTACTTTAATCTTATTTTTTTTATTAAATTTTTTCTTCTGATAAATTATACGTTTTTCTTAGAACATATACTCGTTTTGCACAGTGATTATAGAAATTGTCATTATACATAGATTACATTTGCTGTAAAAATGAGCCTCAGTGCAAGTAAAGACCGGTCATTATCTATATGGTTTCAAACAAAACGAAGGCGCTTACCAAATCACAACGTATTCTATGGGTGGACAAGTCTTACGTGTTGCTACTTAGGAAGTATGACTAAAGCAAATATATTGTTAAAGTTTGGTAGTTCAAGAAATATTTGAAAATGGAAAATTACATAACTGGAAGATATATATAATCAGGGATAAAAATAAGTATTCACAGATTTTTGTCTTCTCTAATACCCTAAAAGAGGTTAAGATTGATGAAACAATGTATATAGCATAAGAAATGCAATATATAGTATATATATATATATATATATATATATATATATATATATATATATATTTATTTTTTTTCTTCTTAATCTTTCTTTTCCATAGTCTTCTTAACTGGGGTAGAGGTATTATTATTACTTTGAACGAATCATTCTTACATTTTAACAATTTCAATAAATAATTTAATTTAATTACATCCATGCAAATATTAATTTTTCTCTAAATTTCTTTTCTGTAAAGTCGTTATCATATATATGGTACTGTTAATCATTTACACTTTCAAAATATTTGAGTATTCACATGAAATAGTAAATGAAGTTTGATATTTTTGTTTTTGACATATAAAGTTCTACTATTATTAATATACAATTATTCGGATTAATGAAATTGTTTTATCGTTCTTATGGACTATGGAATATAATTTTGTGTGAAACGGCAAAATTAATCTATTATAGTTTTTTTTTATTGTACACTCGTTTGCAGAACTCCCTGTGCGTTTCTATTTCTTTTGCGTTTACTCCACCCGATTTGAATGTTTCAATATGATTTCATTTTTGTATTTTTATAACGATTCATGAATAAATAAAATGTAATCGCTTTGCTGTTAGTAATATTTCTAACTTTGTATTCTTAACGTTTGAGAGCCAAAACAGTGTTATCCTTATTTAAATAATTAGCATTGTGCAATCACGACATTTTAATTTATGATTTATTTTTAAGAACTTTAATAATGATCAACTATATGTTGTCTTGAGTAATGATAAATATAACAACTACTATTTGAGAAAGAGATGATATTTTGAAGACAATAATAAAACAATTATTGCAAAATGGTATGTGAATATTTTTTACCTTTTATTGCGCAGATAATTCAGAAAAGTCATGGTGGATTTTAATCATCATCGTGTCCTATAATATTCATGAGAATTAGGCACAAACTCTGAGATATTCGTAGAATTAGTATAAATAGGGTTGCAAATTAATTCCAAAGGGCCAAGATGCGCACGCTTAAAGAAGATTAATCGAAGAAGAGAAGAGAACAGAGAATTTAACATAAATAATAAACAAATTAAAACAGAATTGGTTACCTTGTCGCAGCACTCTCTTCTATTCCTTGAAATTAATTAAATATTTATATATATCCTTCGATGAATAATATTAAATTCCTTTTCTCGCCTATCCAATATCACGTCATCCGAATACTATCCACAAAGCAAAACTGCCATAAAAGGATAATGACTAAATAAATTTTTGGTATAACCTTATTGAAATTTCAATATAGGACGCTCTCTCCAGGTAAATTTTCTATCGGTTACAAAAAGAAAGAAAGAACTTGCTACCAAAAGCAAATTGGCAGATTAAAACATGTAATTGGCGAAATAGAAATGTCAGAAAAACTATCACTGAACATTCATTCCCTGCGGTAGAGTGACACTGATAATAATTAATGAAGCGAAATTTAATTTCTTTATCGGATCGGGCTGATTTATCAAATTAAGAGTGGTGTATTTTTCATGTCATCAATCTATGTAATACTTGAAATGACCGACTTACACCAAAGAAAAAATATTTATAAAAAATTATGACTTACTTTAGTTATTCGTGAACGAACCACGTGATCGTAACGTTTTCCCTGAAATATTTTACCATCTTCTGTTAAAACACTTGTTTTCATATTAACAAAAAAAAAATTATTTTGAGATTCAAGCCAACCACTTCTGAGTGAAGACTTCAATAATTTACCGCTACCCAAAAACTCTTGCTATAACTGTTTATGGCCACTAGTTTTAAACCTCGTAATGGGTATATTTCTAGATATCTCCACTGATTTACAATTCAAACGCAGAATTTCATGTCCTTAACTTGACAAGAAGTACTTAGATAAGGCGATTATATAACCGCAGAAAAAGGAAGCATCATCCAAAATGCTGCCGAAAACTAAATAAGTAACCGATGCGTATGTAATTGGTATCGGTAATCTTACGTACAAAACCTATCGTAGCCCAAGCTTATGAGTTATTCGTACTTTACAAATTTTAGCTTAACGAGAAAAGAATGCTCTCTCTTATATTCACACACACACACACACACACACACACACACACACACACACACACACACACATATATATATATATATATATCTATCGGAATTCCACTTGTGACTTTAATATCATTAATATTAAAGCCATACAAGTATTGAATATTCATTGTAATGCTTTTACCGCTTTATTAACTTAGAGACGACAGTTAGGCGGATGTTTAAATTAAATACAGCGCCAGTCATTGGAACACAAATAAGCCGTTGCCGGTTACTTTGAGTTTTGGGCTTGATCATATTTGTTTCGTGGTGTATTTTGGGTACAACCTGGATGTAAGCCTAGCTTAGAGTTTATGAAATTTTACACTATATTTGTTTTATATGTAAACGGTATTAAGTATTTGAAGTGAAATTCGTTGACTGATATTCGCGTTAATTCCCTTTCCTAGTGTGTATATGTGATCATTTTAGTCGTAGATATTGTGCCCAAACTTAAATTTCAATTAAAGTGATCTTTCAATATTATAACGAGAAAGAATAGTTAATTTTTTTTACATTGCAAATTATTCAAAATAATTAAAACAATTTGTACGCTGTTCGATTTTTTTTACTTGCTAAACGTAAATTTATAGCCTTGTACCTTTAATTTAAATATAAAATTACTTCATTTGTGTACGTAAATATAATATTAAAAATTTAAAAATACAGAATTTTATTATGAAAGTTGTCATAATAAAACACGGGCAGAAATTATTACTTTCCAAAATGAAACGTGAATATACATTTGTGTGTAAATGTACATTAAAGAAAAACCCTTCCGAGAGTACTTGAAATGAAAAATCATTTACAATAATCGTTGTATCCATCATCGATATTTTTTATATAGATAAAAGTACATATTTCTCGCTTTACTTTCCTTTATTTCTTACATCACCTCGGAAATTTGTTTTACTCTATGTAACAAAAGATTGAAAATTTTAAACATTTGCTAATTGTAAAGCAAGTTAATTATAGACAAGGGTTTTTTCAACTGATCGTTTGGAATAAAATATATTTCTGCAAATTTGAACTTCCTAAATCATATATATATATATATATATATATATATATATATATATATATATACATATATATATACTCAAATAACATGCTAAAACAATTGAGCAAAATTTTGCCATAAACTTTTCCATATATTTGCCCCACCAAAATTTATGTATAAACGGTTTTTTTGTCTATGGAGATATAAACGCGCTGGTATGCTTTATCAAACTACCAAATGTTCAGTTTCAATGTCTCATTGTTTACGGCTACGTGAGTGATTACCTAGGAGTCGTATTTGTCTTGTTGATGTATGGAAATTACATGTATATACACACACACAAACTTGTCATTAATTTAATTTTGTGTGCATTAAAAACGGATATAATAAAAATTGTAATATATATGATGCTATTATTATATATGATATATTATGATGCTATTTATTTAGGAATAGAAACTAAATATATGTAATTCGATTTTATTGACGTGATTAATTAAACATGAGCTTCTTTAAGAATACATGAATTTATGTCTAGTATACCTAAATAAAAAGGAAGCAGAATTCGATTAAATTTCCAAAAAAATGTTTTCAGAAATATGATTTCAAACGAAAGGAAGGCCAAAAATATTAAATACCCAATAACCATTCGTGCTTCTACGAGAAAATGTTAAGTGCTTCGCAAAACATTGTGTACACTTTATTCGCACGAGCCATGTAGATAAAAAACAATGTCATAAAATTTTCTGCAACGAATTTTATAAGTAAATATTAAATTTGTTTTTCAATAAATCGATACAAGTAATTTCCGACGAAGGAAATCGTTAAATTATATTGGTGGCTCTGCTACCTGTAAAAATAGAAATTAAACAAACATGTGTGAGATGAAAGCTGCGGATATGTTTTTAAATTCAGGAACAACTTTGTTTGCATTTGTTTTTCATATTGAGTAGCTGTAAGACTGTTATAAATAAATGCGCAATGATCAAAAGTTTACGTTACTAAGTGGTTAAAGTTTATGGCAAGGTTTTGCTCAATTGTTTTATCATGTTAATTGAGTATATATATATATATATTATATATATATATATATATATATATATATATATATATATATTATATATATATATATATATATATATATATATATATATATATATATATATATATATATGTGTGTGTGTATATATTTGATTTAGGAAGTTCAAACTTGCAGAAAGGTTCGTAAAAACGATAGGTATATTTTATTCCAAACGATCAGTTGAAAAAAAACCCTTGTCTATAATTAATTTGCTTTACAATTAGCAAATGTTTAAAATCGTAAAGTATCTTTAAGAGATGAAATAAAATTTTAAAAATGTTGCTACTTAGAGAGTGCACTAAGTGTTTCAATCTTTTGTTACATAGAGTAAAACAAATTTCCGAGGTGATGTAAGAAATAAAGGAAAGTAAAGCGAGAAATATGTACTTTTATCTATATAAAAATATCAATGATGGGTACAACGATTATTGTAAATGATTTTTCATTTCAAGTACTCTCGGAAGGATTTTTCTTTAATGTACATATTACACACAAATTTATATTCACGTTTCATTTTGGAAAGTAATAATTTCTGCCCGTGTTTTATTATGACTACTTTCATAATAAAATTCTGTATCAGAAACAACTTAATTTTAATATTATATTTACAAACACAAATGAAGTAATTTTATATATAAATTAGAGGTAAAAGGCTACAAATTTACGTTTAGCAAGTAAAAAAAATCGAACAGCGTACAAATTGCTTTAATTATTTTTAATAATTTGCAATGTAAAAAAAATAAACTATTCTTTCTCGTTATAATATTGAAAGATCACTTTAGGCTGTAATAGATTTTGTACGTAAGATTACCGATACAAATTACAGACGCATCGGTTACTTATTTAGTTTTCAACACCATTTTGGATGATACTTCCTTTTTTCGCGATTATGCAATCGCCTTACCTAAGTACTTCTTGTCAAGCCCTTAAGGCTTGAAATTCTGCGTTTGAATTGTAAATCAGTGGAGATATCTAGAAATATACCCATTACGAGGTTTAAAACCAGTGGCCATAAACAGTTATAATAAGAGTTTTTGGGGAGCGGTAAATTATTGAAGTCTTCACTCAGAAATGGTTGGTTTGAATCTCAAAATAATTTTTTGTTTTTTTTAATATGAAAACAAATGTTTTAACAGAAGATGGTAAAATATTGCAGGGAAAACGTTACGATCACGTGGTTCGTTCACGAATAACTAAAGTAAGTCATAATTTTTTATAAATGTTTTTTCTTTGTTGTAAGTCATTTCAAGTATTACATATATTGATGACATGAAAAAGTATTTACGTCCACCACTTTTAATGTTTTATCTGTCAATTTGCTTTTGGTAGCAAGTTATTTGTTACTTTTTGTAACTGATAGAAAGTTTACCTGGATAAAGCGTCCTATATTGAGATTTCAATAAGGTTATACCAAAAATTAATTTAGTCATTATCCTTTTATGGTAATACAGTTTGCTTTGTGAATAGTATACGGATGACGTGATATTGGATAGACGTGAAAAGGAATTTAATAATATTTATATATTCGATAATACTGTTTTATTTATTTTTTTGTTTAATGAATAATTGTTTTTTTTAATTATTGATAAACATTGGTGCCATTACGCATATGTAAAATATGACCAAGTTTATTATAAGTAAATAAATTTGGAACAAAAATAATGTAAAGTTTAATATGATTACATAAAAGAATCAAACCGAAAAAAATAGTAACCATCCTAATTAACATTTACAGACATTCAATTTAAAAAGTTAAATGTAACTTTTATACGGTATAGATATTAAGTACACACGCAGTGATAATACTTAATGTCACGGATTTATGCCCGTCAGTGCGCAGTTTGCTTTACGAACTCTGTAAGCGCTGTATATTCATGTTTCAAAGTATACTTAATCCCGTATATTCCAAAACATAAAAGATTTCAAGTTAAAATAAATGCAGATGGTAAGTCTGAATACTAACAAGGAGATTAACAAGCAAAATTTAGTATTAATTATGGCTTAAAAATGCGTAATATATGAAAAAGAGGGTCGCTAAGAAAAATGTCTGTCACAGAGCATGCAAGGCAGTTTTAAAATTAGTAGATTTAATTGCTTATTTGCAGCATTCGAGTAAAAGAAACAAGTTTTGACATTTTTTAAAAAACGGATAAAACTGAAGTTTGAACTGTTATAAATAAATTATCTTTTAAGGGATTGGGTCCAAATATATAGTTAAAAAGTATTAATACGATCGAAAAAGATCTTCGTTTCGAAAAGACCTTCGTTTTTGAAGTCAGAAAAAGTAGTCTGCTGAACTTAAATGTGATTTATTCAAGTCGATGAACGCTTTCGACTCCCAAAAAATTCACAACGCTGCATTAACTGATTGCCTACGCGAAAGGTACGTGATTTTTTTGATATTGCAAACATCGTAAGTCTATTGCGTGATCACATTGATTATGTTTTACAGTATATTTTGTGTATAAAATTTAACTACTCGGTTAGTACTGTCTTTGTTAAAAGCAGATAAAAACCGCATTTCGATGACCCTAGGACTTTTACCAAATCGACCCTCTTACCAAATTAGGCCAAAAATATGGCTAGAATAAAGTATTTTTGGCAATAACAATGCATATACAAGCAGGTCTGAGTTTATTGCTGAAAAAGTCAGTGATCTATATTTTGTAGTACTTGCTAAAGAATAAAACCTGAAAAACATTTTGTTGAACGAAGATTGGCTTCTATTGACAGGCTTAAAGCTAAAACAAACTTTTGCGGAGTTAAGTTGATCACATTATGCAGGCGGTGTTAAAATAAAGTTATTAGTCTAAATTTGTAGTATTTTAAAGTTATTACATTGGCAAATTATAAAAGAAACTCTGAGAAATATTATATTTTCTTTGACAAACCGTTATCATTTCAATGTATCTTAATATATGTAAATTAAACAACATTTTATACATGAATATTTTTACAATAGATTGAGACATTTTTCGTATAGTATACGTTTTTCATATCCTTTCTGGATTTACGTTTTCATTTCCTTGCAAAATAATTATAAAACACCAAAATAAAACTTTGCGATAAGGTTTAGATAATTCTGTCAATAATTTATTTATTCAACACTGTTTTTGAAGTTTGCTCTTTGAGAAACAGTTAAATTTTGAATATCTCTTAAATAGCTGTAAAATTCTAACATTTCAAGATGTAAACAAGCTATTTCAATTAGATTCCCTTATATATTTTAAATTTATTATTGAGTATAGTCATTCTTTAGATTAGACGAACAATGTTTTAATTTTTTTTCATCTTTGTGTTAGTTACAAATATTTAATTTGTATTCTTCCATGATCAGGGTTAAAATACACCATCCTATTATGCTATTGTCTACTTTTTACTGATATTATAATTCCACCCTTTTTTAAAACTCGTATTTAAGTAGAAGGTGCAAATTATATCATAGCTTTATTCCATTGATGAGACTAGTACTGTTTTTTTTTCTTTATTAATCAAGGAGAATAAAAAGAACTATGACTTGTCTTATGAAATAAACCAAATGAGTTCATTTTAACATATTTCCTTTATAACTGTATCTGGAAGTTGAAATCACATGAAACGAGAAAAAATATCACTTTTTTAAACTGGTGCTTCTTTTATGTTAAATTTTAATCTGATACTGGCTTTTGTATTGTGGTAATGTACTTTAATATTAAAAATATATGTAACTTTTAAGACATACTATTAATCAGTTCTCACTGCTTGTCACGAGTTTAAATTTGATTTTCATTTTTGTCCTCAAAATATTTATAAGTGTTTATAAGTATCGTTTATCATGAAATTAACGAAAAATAAAACTGTTTAATAAATTTTTACATCTATATCAAAGAAAAGAAAGAAGTTGTGTATTAAGTTAAAGAAAAAAAGAGAACGAAAGTATAGGATGCAAAGAACTTTGGCATTTTGCTGAAATTAATATCACACTTTTAATTTTTAATGATATTTTTGAAACCTTAAATGTAAGTACTTTGTGGTAGTAAAGTTATTATACTATATTTAATAAAAGTCTTTCTTCAGACTGTTCGTTTTGAAACTAACCGATAAATTTATTTCTAAGATACAATGATTTACGTACGTGTAATATTTTATGAGCGCTATTTTATTTGATTATATTGATGTAAAAAATAATTAAATAAATCTGAATCAAATACTTTTTCAACATTATATGACGTAAAAATTAATTGTTTTTCATGAAAAGGGAATTGAATATATAGTTTAGGGGCTCGAAGGTAGTTAGATTAAACCAGCCCTTCCCTACTACCTCTGCATTTATTAATATACACCTCTGCATTTATTAACATACCAACCTCACGTTTATGATAAAACAAGAAAATTAGCCAATACATTCCGATTTTTTCCCATAATGGGTATAAGTTACCCGAAGTCACTAAAACTGTGTTAATATATAGATATAATTTGGTACATTAACTTGAGGTGCGTATTGTAATAGTGAAATGGATGTATCGCAGTCGTCATAAACCGTTCTGACAAATATTTTCCTGTTATCAAGTGTTAGATCCACTTTCTGTTAAAGTAAAATATTGTATGTAATAAATTAACACAATGATACTAGTAAAATCATTTAATAAGGCATTCCGCTATTTAATGGCTGGACATGGAAAATAGTCGCCTGCCAACTCTGAGAAATTGTTCCTTCTTTCCTTTATTTGTATAGACCGTATAATTTACACTTCAATTTTATTTGTTTTTTTAATGTGTTCTAATCATACCAATATAACGAAGGTTTTTATCCCATTTAGATTCAAAAAGTTTTTTTTTTGTTATCAATTTTATTATCACTTTAACTCAAATTTTAAAATAAGTGAACGCTTTCAATTTTTAAGGCAGTTTAATGCAATTTATAGATATAAACGAGTAAAGTTGTAAGCGTTAATAAGTGAGAAACAATGCTGATACACTACACACACGTAAAGTAGCCTGTGTGTTGTGAAAACGAAAGCGAAGCGTAAAACCGGAAATAACAGAATAGGCAAAAAGCGGGCCGATTAGGCAAGAAAGTTGAACGGTTTAACTCCCATCCAGACATTTAATGGTGCAGATGTTTCACATCAATAAATACATCCTTCACTTTTCCGTAGTTTTTAGACTTGTATTTATTTGAAAAGGTTATATAATGACGTTTATCATTAATATTTTTTGTATTATCTTAAAACGGAAAACCCTTAATTACTTTATGGTACTCCCACACGCAATAACTTTGAAAGGCGTAATCCTACTGACATCTGTCGTCAATCTGATAAGCAAAAGCGCTAATCTGATGAACTTAAATCCACTCAGTCGGCTCGTAATTCCGACAAGACCGCATACAGATTAGTTGCTTCAGTAGTTAGTTCGTCGATAAAATACAGTAAAAATAATGATGGCGGCCATCGTCCACTTGTTATGATGTTTTACACACATATAATTTTACCTACACGATTTAACTGAGCAGGTGTCACAGTTATTTGCATATATTTCCTCTAATCGATCATAAAATATAAGATATATTTATTTGAAGCTATTTCCTTCATTAACTAACTCAAAATGTTTTTTTCCTATTCCCATAATAGGATTTAATCAATTCAAACGGTTGACAATTCTAGAAGTCCTAAAGGGGGACATAAAGTAAAAGTATTGATCTCTGCGGTTAAGACTGAAAAGTAGTTAAAAGGTATTATTATATCACGTTCATTCTATAATATTTAATTTTGTTAGGTTTTATAACTATGTTAATATGAAGAAAATTGTCAGAGCAAAATAAAGTAAAATCGGCAATTTATTCAAAGCTATAAAAATGATAGAAATTAGTAAACATAACAAATTATTATTTATATCCTTATCTAAAATCGATGGAATAACGAGAAGATTTCAGACCTTATTGCATAATTTTGCATCAATGAAGCAGTTGCTCTTTCCACTTTATTGTAACAGTAATCGGGTAATTTTAGATTCAAAGATACTTGCACTCTAATAGCGAGAACACGGGTTTAAATTACAATTATATTGAACATTCATTTTCAATATTAGCCAATAATTTATAATCCGTTTTAAATCGATATAAATATGTAAACTCTTAAAATCTCTCGAATGTCGTAAAATTACGGAATTACCTATATAACTAGTTTGATTATTTATTAATCTATTACGGCATATAATTCTATGGGCTATCATCACTAATATATCACTAATATATATATATCACTAATATAGTAAGGCTAATTGAAGTTCACATTTTAATGGTAAATAAATAATTTTGAGATATATTTTAGTTTCAATTCATTTTAGGAATGTTACTAAACGTCATGGGTATACTAACGCATATACAAGTACTTTAAAACTTGGTTATAATATATTTTTAATATATTCATTATTACATAATAGTATATGACTTTCAAAATATATGTAGGAATTATTTAAGAATTGAATTAATTCAAGTCTGATGAATAGAAAACATACCGACAATACCAATCGTTAAAATTAATAAAAAGCGTGTAACACCCCAAAAGTTAAAACCTTAGAAACATAAAATTTTTTTTTAAGGATTTTAATAAGAATTTTAATATTTTCAAGATGGGTATGTTATGATGCCATTTCTTCCCTGCGCATATTTGAAAAAAAAAACAACGACAAGTTTTATTTGTGATTTATTTCATGAGAGATGTTACATAAAGGGAAATTAAATCGCATCATCGGTCAGTCACCGAAATAATTTTTATTTCATATGCAGTTAGATTATTCGTTGTCATTTGATATCGTCACCGTGGTGTGTTGGGTTGATCACAAGGCATACAGCCTTTGACGGAAACCTGGTTTAGATTCGCGGCCTCTCATCGAGCGAGGCTGGATTGATATTCTGTTGGCTGTAAGAAATTACTGTCGTAGCAATAAGTCCATCAAATGTATCAATATGATAGCTTAAAGTACATAAATAAATAAGTAAATATTTTTTTTATTTAAACAAAGGAAGTCGGATTGTACTGTATGCTTTGTAAATTTAATTTCTAAACCGATATGGATACTTTAGAAATGAAATGTAACAAGAATTCCAACAATGTTTCTGGCCAATTCTTCTAAGTTATTTGTAATAAGCGTTAGAGTATTATGTTATAACATTACGCCATATAGTTTTACACTAGACTAAAGCAAATAATATATATACTAAACTCTTAAGAACACTGTCGAAAGAATTCGTCATGAATAATTGCTAAGTAAAAAAATCAAATCCCAGGCAAAATTATGGTGGTAACTATTGTGATTATACAAGTCTGATAAAGCAGGGAACAATTATTTCAAAGTTGGTTAAAGTGAACATTCGATTACCAACAACAAATATGTTCATCAACTGTGTTCTTCAAATACAGCGGGTTGCATGCCTTAATCTTTACATCTTATTGTGACCATGTTTAATTAATATATACTAGAGTTTTTTGCGACACATGGTGTAGTTAGAGAATGAGCTAGTGATAATAGTTGATTACGTCAGAGTGTATGAAATTTATATTTATTATAATGTAAATATACGTAGCAACGGTAATACTCGCGCTAAATGAAGCTTGAGATTGGCACTACCATAACTACGTAAGTCTCTGTACCCAATAATAGTAATTTTAATTTTTAAATTTTAAAATTGTGTGAAAGTAACACTTTTTCTGCACCTATTTGCAAAAATACGATGAAAATTTATTACATTCTTTAAAAATTAAAAACATTCTATACAATTTTATATGATATTTGAAGCTGGTCGGCGATGGCAGTGCGTAGCTCCAAGCAAAAATGGCGCTGCTATCCGTCAATGGTCTGTGGCATTTTGCTACGCGAATACAAACATCGCTCTAGGCTGACTCAGAAAGCAGCGGGAAATCGAATCCAAGACCCATGATGTGCCGAGCTGTCAAAGGCCGTGATCAACAGTACACACTGAAATCTACATCCTTACTAAATTTATTATTATTTCTGGATCTACTAAAGTATATATCAAGTAACCACAATTTGTCTGTGTTTAGAAATATGCAAAATGCACGTAAATGATTTGTTTAGTGAAAGAATTAGAAATTATATTCTTTATAAAACATACAATCTCAGATTATTGCTTCTGTTGATTAAATTTGCTTTTTGTTTAAATGCATCAATCTCATATCTGTAATAAGTTTTAATAATGTTTTGTCTTAGAATTTTACTTAACGTTGTATTGATAAATAATTAATTTTAATTCTAACTAATAAGTATTAATTATGCTATAAGAAAATAACATTTATAAAGTTTCTACCGCTGCAATCCTGTATGTATTTTTAATCAGCTATTTCATTTAATGATTTAAATTTCATAACAATAAAATTTATGAAATAGTCTCGCTCGAATCTACAACTTATCATATAATTGTTAAATTCCCCATACTTAACTATCAATTTATCTCATAGCTATATTTTCTCAATATAGAATGGTTGCTGCACCTCTATAATATATACAGATCACTTTTTTATAACCTCAAGTGTTAAAATTATTCTTAAAATATGGTTACAAACTAAAATAAATAACACGAACAAAATTATTTTACCCTGTATTTTATTTTATTATTATATTTTTTTACAGTCTATTACCCATCTACTCTCAAAAATATTAGTCTTCCGTTTTCAAATATTTTTGTTTTATTTATGTTATCTGGGTAAAAAATAGTTACTGATAAAGAGCGAAAATAAATCATAACCTTTTTTTACATTGAAAATTCGTCTACTGACCTAAAAACATAATTCAGTTATTTAAATTCGAATGAGCCATATATTTGTTACTAAAGTACATTATGAATATACTTGTTCTATATTCCTGCACCAAAAGAAATTTGCTGACAAGAATTCAATATTTTGCCAAAGGGTTTCATTTCTTAGAATATATAAAATCAGTAGCAAACTTATTTGTTTTAGTTCAGTAAAAAGGGATACCGTTTCACTGCAAAAAGTATTTTGACCTTACCCTCGTGGAAGAATCACTTACACATATTACAGGATATTATCCAACCATATTATCGTCGGTTACTATTTCGAGACTTTTCTTCAGAAACATTTTCTTCCTAGATATGGCATATCGACACAAGAAAGTATTAACTTTAAGAGATTTTTGCACGAATTTCAACTAAAGGTGAGTATACAAAAATAAATTTAATATTAATTAACATGTCTGCCTATCTTTCATGTTCCTTTTGGTATCGTTAGCATTTATTCTGTCAATTATAATAAATTTATGTTTTGTTCCAGCTTAAGTATTTTTTGAAAGTTTAATTATGCTAACACTTCTTAACTAAACGCTTTTAATGGACGATCATATTTCTTCACCGCTATATGATGAAAAGATCGTTTTCGCTTATTAAAGAGAACTTGAATTGAAAACTAAGTAACCCTCGTCTAAGCTCCAAATTTGTCCATCCGATCATGGAAATGTGTTAGCTTATAAATTCACAAAGCGCATGTTTTTTAGTCCTTTTATTATAAATAGTAATTTTATTACTTTTACCTTCGAAATATTGAATCCGTTATATTAAGTTGTACCAAGTTTTGAAGTTCTTGTAGATGCGTTAGTATACTCATGACGTTTAGCAAAATTCCATAAATTAATTTAAACTAAAATATCTCTCAAAATTATTTATTTACCATCATTATATGAACTTCGATTAGCCTTACTATGTTATTGGTACTGATAGCCCATAGAATTACATGCCATAACAGATGAATAAGTAATCAAACTAGTTATATGGATAATTCCGTAATTTTACGACATTCGACAGATTTTAAGAATTTACATATTTATATTGATTTAAAACGGATTATAAATTATTGTAGAGAGAGTAATATATGAATATTAAATTACAAAATATAATAGCAAAATGTATTTATTATTCTCTGAAAATGTCATTAGAAGGTCAGCAATATTAATAAAAATGCACTGGATCATGTAAGTCTATTGAAAGCCTGGCGAACCCTTCGGTGATTTTACAGCGGAAATGTTTATTGCAATAAATGTCGTATTTTTACTAGATGTGTTCAAAAACTTTGCTGCTCATCTTAAATATTATACTAATTAAAATTTTGCAAAAAACAGTTTTTTTGTATATTTGAAGTCTTTGGCTGTGAAAGTTCTTCGCCATATAATAATGAATAGTTTAGAAAATACAATTTGGGATTCAGGATACATATCCTAGTCTCTTAGTTAATATAGGTCTGTATTTTAAGTCACACAACACATTAAAAATATGGAAAGGAAACATTTTTATATTCATCTTAAATTTTATATTCATAGAATTACATTAATTTCTAACCTGAAGTATAAATATTATTATTTGATACATTCAGTAACGCTTTTGTTTATGGTGTATCTATTTAAATTACCGTGGATAAAAAAATGTTTTCCCAAGCGAATGGGTACTATCACTCTTTACTTACGGTTCCTTTACGGTTTATTCTATTAGTTATGTGTATCGTATATTATTACTTAGAGAGCGCAATGTCGGGCGAATATAGTGAATAAGTGAGTAGAACACAGCTGAGCTCTTCTAATTTATCACGAGTACGTTTTGTAACATATGGCCTAGCATTATCATGTAGAAAATAAACTCGATCCAGTTGACTACTCAATTTATTAGGCAATCGGTGCAATTGTTCACAGTAAATATCTGTATTATTTGTAGATCCCTTTGGGACCAACTAGCAGTGAATAATACACTTGATATTCTGCCAATAGCACAGCATCACGTTTTTGGCACCTATTTCAGGTTTGGATACTGAAACTCTTATTTGTCAGACACCCAGCCATTGACGTTGGCGTGTATGGATCCACATGGACCCTCTTCTCATAATCCACTTCTCATCGCCTGTTACTCATTGATTCAGCCAATCGGAGTCACGTTTTAATGTCAATAACTGCTGACAGGTATCAACTCAGCACTTACTGTTATCAACTGACTGCATTTTGGGCTATTGTAAAACCTTTTATTCCTCGAGAATCTTTTTAGAAAAGTCCCGAGGTTGTGGTTAAAAATTTACTAGCCAACCCAATATATATACACCACAACTTTTCAAATTAATCCTTATTGTTGTCGAAGTTCCTTTGATTCTTACCCTATTGAATACCTGTTTTTGCTAAATTTACGAAAGACTGAAAATCAAGCATTTAAAATTTTTCGTAAAGTATGTAATATTTAAATTTGAATAATGTTATAAATTTTAAAATACTTCTACAACCAATAGCCAATTTTATACGAAATAACCACTTCAAAGGTCATCATGCCTTCATGCTTGACTTTGAACATTTGATAATCGTTTCGATTTAATTATTCCTTTTTTTTTAGTAAAAACAACGGAATATTTAGTTGAAAAAGCTACACGTCGTATTTATTCTTTCATTGCCTACTACTAAACTTCCCGTAATTTTTGTTTTCCTATAAATGCTTTGAGTTTTCATTTGGCTTTCCTTACTTCCATGGACATATTTTCCATTTTTTTCGCAACGTCGCAATTGAATAAATTACTAGGTCATAAAAAAATTGTAAATTGAAAGTCTTCTTTCGCAAAACTTTTTACTTGTTTTCACCAACCGAGTTATATAACTCAACTCGCCAACTGAAAAAAATGTTAAAAAACTCCTGCTTGTTTTTTGGCCAATAATGTAGTCCTTTATGCATTTGCCTTAACCAGACGCTTGCGTGGTGTAATGACAGAGCATGGCTGAAGAACTGATAGACATGATACCAGTGACAATTATTTTGCGTAAACGTCACAATACAAGTAGCGAAAGCAATATGCCAAATAGTGCAATATAAAATCAATTTCTGGACTTCATTCTAAAAATAGAAATAATCGTACAGTAATTTTACACTGTATTTGGACACTATTCCTTTATCTCATAATTTATAAAGTCAAAACAATGCATTTGAAACATGTACTCACTTTAAAATTTGAACACAGAGACTTAACAAAGATAAAATAATATTTTGGAATGCGTATTAAACGATATTAAACCAAATTAAATGAATTCTATCATAACTTGGAGCAGGAAACTTATATAGAATAATTGTTGTACGGATTCCAAAAGATAGAACGTAAAACAGCAGATGCAGATATAGAAACTTAGCTTAATTTTAGTTAGGAAAATGAATGTAAATGTTAACTTCCACATTTGCAACTTTTGGATAATTTTCCACACGATTTTGAAGGATTCTTACCCGGACGAAGCGAACTGAATCTTATTATTGTGGCTGTATTTTCCGTTCATTTATTTATCTGTCTGCCATTGACATTTATCTTTTAAACGCAATAAGGCAGGATTTTAAATTCAAACATGATATGTAGTCAATTGGCCTAAGACTGAAAATAGTATTTAAGATAATATTCTGAGGGGGAGTACATGCAAAAACGAATAGAATTTTTTTATAGGTTTACACGTATGTTTTTTTGAAAGGAGCCCTTCGAATTAAAATAATACCTATTTTCGTTTTTTTTTAAACTACAGTCTAACAGAAACCCAAAGTAGCAACTTCTAGATCAATTTTGTTATCATTTTATTTTGCTTCTAGGTTTCTTCTTTTAGTACTATTTTTTATTTTGCGAGTACACAAAATATCTTTATTTAATCAGCATAGTCTAAAACAGTAATCCATTTCTCTTATTCGAATAGTCGATCAAAACAATTATATTTACATGGAATTTTTTAAAACTAAGGCCATCATTTCGCCCGACGAAACAATGACATGAAGTTCAACGATCGTTTTAAAATCAAAATTTTCTGTCTAGTTGTAGGATAAAATTAGTGAAACTATGCTTTATTTACCTTTAAATAACGACCTAAAAAGTATCTTTTTTGTAAATTTTCGAACACTCATTTCTGCTAACCAATTCGCCAGAGAAAAACAATAACATGAGAAATGTTTAAGTGGCCGTATTTACTTTAACTTGCCCATTAAAATAACATATTAGATTTGTATTATGTGTTATGCATTTCTAGAGAGCAATAAGCAAAATTTAACTGCATTAATTCCAACTAATTAGTCCCATACAAGAACTGTTGAAAAAGTGGCTTGGGGATGTTTTAGGCTTAAACTCTTAAGTCATTTTCATTCACGTTGTCAGACATTTTTCTACTCTGTGTTTAAGATTTTTGTTAGACACTGGATAATTTTTCCTTAAGAAAACGAAGAGAATTTAATTTTAGTTATGCAATTAGCGTCACTAAAAATGGCATTATGAGTCAATATTACCATCTTGATTTAAATTTGAAATTTCATAATACAATTTTAAGATTAGCCTTTAAATTTTTCTCACCCAATCAGTCGACTTATATTTTGTCAGATGATTTATCAAATAATCTTATTTCAAACCGGCCATTAGTTGCAAATAACATTAAATTCTAAAGGCAGTCGTATATTGAAATATATTTTGAACATAAAAGACTTTAATTTTCGTTTCTCAAATATTTTCTTTCGAATTCTCAATTTATTCTCATATTTTAGTATAAAATTGTTTACTTACAAATTTTGTGGAAGTCGTTACTTACCTAACTATTACGTTAACAAGTTTATATCTATGCGATATAAAGTGATTTTGAAGGAAAAATGCTTATGAGAAAATATATGGATTTTTTTTCATGTTAAAATTATATTTCGATAAGTATTGACACTTACTGACAATAACATTATTGTCGATATCTTTGCAGAAATTATTTATACATACCGGCTGAAATTTTTGTTGCGCTAGATCGTCTTGTCTAACTTACACAATGCTATTCGATTTGTGTTTACTTTCATAAACCGATGTCGCTGAATATAGCTGAGGGTTTGGTACATAAATGTTCAGTTTTGTCGGTCAGAGAATCGTAGGGTTTGGTACATAAATGTTATTTGTTTTCATAATATTTATGTAGTTATATCACAGCACCCACAACTTGAATATTGACTTGCCAGTTCCTTTCTTTATTTGAACTATTTTTTATTACTATATTTTTTTACAAATTTTGCACATATCTTCTATAATTTGAAATAACTAAAGATTTACAAAGATTTTTCGGTTATGTTGCCACAAACAGGAGAAATAAATAAAAGACGTCTAAATTACCATTTGTATTACAAAAGCATTACCAGTGAAAGTTCCATTCAAACCGATGTCCGTAGAAATTTTTAAGAGTCTAAAAAGAATATTCTATTGTTTTTCTAAATAACTTCAATTTAGAGTCGTATCTCTGTTACAGTTTTATATTAGTATGTATTAGATGCTGCTTATAGCTTAGCGGGTGTCGAATTAGTTTGATTTTTTTCGGGATAAATGGTATTCTATATTCATATGAATAACCCAAATTGCTGATATACTTAATATGTCAATAACCCCACGGATATTGAATAACTGAGCCGTAAAAGTATATCATACAAATAAATTAATTTTTAAAGTTTTTATATTAAATACAAATAGGATGTTAATATTTTCTACAGGGAAATTGCCTAACAAATGTTTTATACATATATTCTCTTCTTTTTGTTAAGCATCGAGTATAGTGTATTCATAATTTTAGTAACCCTTTTGATCCATTGTCTCCATTAGAAAATCAAATATTTAAAAAAAATTCGGCACTTTGGTTAAAGTTTATGAAAATTTATGACAATCCATGGTCGACAATTACTTTTAATGGAAGATGGCGCACTTTAGAGTGTTTTGAATGCGAATTGTTGATGTTCCTGGTATCATTCATCATAAAATTATGAATTATAAAAAAGTTAGAGAAAGTTTCATAGAAACTGCCATTGTGGCTCGACAAAAGATATACGAGTATGTTTCAATAAAAGGCAAACTTTTTTCACTTAATCTAGATTCTGTAAGACGTGTAAATCGTAATAATATCGTTCAGCTTACGTTCGTTACGTTGTAAATCGTAATATCGTTCAGTCATAAATGTTCAGCGACTGACAAACAAAATGGAGTTGCCTTTTTCAGCTAAATACATACCTGACTATATTGCAGACATTTTTTTTCGTGCATATAAACTTTGTAAAACTATTTCAAGTACGCGAAGGGGAAGATCAACTTATATTTCCTGCCCTAATTTTGGAAATATCACGAACTTAAAGTTATTAATTTAGTTATATTTAATTATACTGAAAAGTAAAATGATTAAAGCGATGTGAATATATTAGATTTATTGAAATAAGTAAGTAACTTACTTACCATAAATTTGCAAAAACCATTAAAATTTTACGTTTGATCATTAAGGTCAACCATTTTCAATTTCGTGTATTTTAATAAAATTATCGGAATTACTTCTAACTGTATTGATGCCTATAACTATCAGCCACATTACAGCCTCTAAGTTTTTAAAGTTGAATTTTTTAAATAAATTTAGTGGGGATAAAAACCATATATATGATTAATATAATTACAGTGCATGTTAAATGACGCCAAATGCCTTATTGGCATACCATTACTAACCTAAACTGATTATTTCGACATTTAGTATCAACTTTTAAACGTCATCGCTATGTTAGCCCAATATAATATGGGTACTTGCATTTAGATGTAGTGTCAAAAAAATTATTGTTTATTACGAATAATTTTAACTTAAAATAAGAAAAAAATGTTTTTTAAGTAGGCATATATTTCCAAAAAAGGATATAATGTAAATGAATATAAAGAAACAGAAATTACATTTAAAAAATATAAAAAAATCCCACAATTGTATTAACGTACATAGACATAATTATTACGGAAAGTTAAAATAACAGATTTCAGTGGCGACATTAAGGGGAAAAACTTAATTAATACCAATAATTATACCCCTGCCCATAACAAACAGCGTATTATAGTAAAAGAACAAAGATATAAATTTCCATTCCCTATTTTTATTTATTGTTTTTGGAACGCACTCAATTAAAACTGACACGTTTATTTTATGACCAAATTAAACAATGGGTTAATAAAATCCTTAATATTTGTACTTAGTCCATTACAAACATTATCATTGATAGCTCGACATTCGGTTAACTCATAATAGGAAATAAATATATTTAAAATTACAAACTTTACACGAAGATCAAGTGATAATTACGGCGGAATGAAATATGTCATCTCAAAAACAAAGGATATTTACTATTTTCTCGTCTGTTCACATTATCAAAAGCCTATTTAACTATAAAATTCCATAACATGTAATCCATTTACCATCTTGTAGATTTCTAATGATACGAACCAAGGCAAGCGATATAATACTTTCTTCAGTTTGTTTTGAATCAATTTGCATCAAGACAATTCTTTTTCTATTGAAGTTATATATTCGACCATGTATTTTATTGAGTTTCAACTCTATCTCTTATCGACAGCGCTACATTTTCCCTCGATAATATTGAAATATTATATAACTGTCCATGTATAGGAGACTAAAACTACAAAATGTGTATTAATAGCCATGAGATCTAATATTTAAAAATGTGTTCTACTTAAAAGAATTTTTCGTAGCCATATAAATCATGGCTATTGGAAGGTGGCCCAATTTGCTCTTCCTTTTTATTATTTGTTATATTTTTAGTATGGCTAATCCTTTCATTTATTGCACTCACGCTTCGCTTAGATGCTAACAGATAGGAATTGTTACGGTTTTACTTGTAAACTACCGGGAAACTTACTAGAATATAAGGAAAATATTTAGTAGGAAATATACGTCATTTTATTTCTTTTATTCATCAAAATAATAGTCGTTTGGATATCACGAGTAAAATTCAGTGAAATTTTTTTGTCTTCGCTTTTCTATTAATAGCAATTAAATAAGCAACTTCCTTTTCATGCCGTCACAAATTTCTTATTTTTTAAAAAAATTCACATATGTTATTTGAATTGTTTCACATTATTAGTTATATTTTATAAAGCATTCTATTTTACCGCACGATCATATCAAATATACAGAAAACCGAGTATATTTGGGTTTCTTACAATATAAAACCGCGAGAAAAAACACGTGTCTTTTTCACATATTCTTTTGATTGAGGTTTCAACTGGCCTAGAAATAGCAATTATAACTCAGATTTCAGTATTTATTTCAGTAAGATAAGAGAATACTAAAATGAATGCTGGCTGTAAATACTTTACAAGCGAGCAATATATGTGGCAATATATATTATAAAAGAAATTCATATATGCTAATCAGTCTATTTCGCCTGAAATATTTAAGTCAGTTTTAACATGAAATAGATTTAAATTAATCGCGCTTTGGAGTAAAAGTGTGCGACACATTGAAGAAAGCAATATATTGGAATATTTCTCAATCAGTGACCAAAATTTAAAAGCATATATATTAGATCTCAAATTTGAACAAAAATATCTGTCTTCAATCCCATAGGTTGGAAATAATAGATTTTAGAATCATCCGTTTAATTTTCAAAAAAGCGCGGAATTATTAGTAATCCAAAGACGTTTCCGAGAATCTATTAACACTCGTTCACGGTCAAATGTGCAAATTCTAACAGTAACTAAAATTCGAATTACGCGGAAATTTTTTTGATGGCAATTGAAAAATTTGTGATGGCATTTTTAAATGTTATTATTTATTAATTACATTTCAAAAAAATCTATTCTAAGTAGCAAATTTCCCTTTGTGAAATAAGTGTACTTTGTGAAATAAAATGTCAATTTTTCCTTCATACGTTATGCGTAAACCTGTATATAATGATTATATTCTTAATTTTTTAATTTTATAAAAGTTGGAAATCAACTTATTTGCAATAATTGCAAAGCTACGTACCGAATTCAACATCTGTTTATACCTTTCAATCCTTATTCATACATTTCGCTCAATATACCACTGAAAGTTGCACGTTTTTCTAAGTTTTTGTAAATTTTCATACACGTATTTAACCAAAAAATCTAAACTTAACAAATTTACTTGTAAATTATCATGGCCGGATAGATATTTTTTTGGAACAAAACACTCACAATTAATTATATCTCTGCTTGGTTTTACATGGACAGGTGAGTGGGCGTGTTAGGGGGTGATTTTTGTTTGTTGCTAATGCATGGCTAATTTAAAATATTACTACATGTATTAGATTGGTAACTAATAAATCCGCTAAATAAACTAATTATTATTTCTCGCCATTTTCTCTTCCTTTAATAATTAAGATTGATATAATTTAGTTCTAAGACCAAATAAGCTATTTCTCCTTTTCTTTCCATGAATAGAATGACAAAGTACGTTCCAGATTTGCATTTATTGCAAAACGTGTGAATAAATATAACTTTTTACATCAATACAATTTTTTTTCCTTAATATCATTCTATCTGTATCATACCCACGACTTTATATTCGTAGAAACATATTATTGGTACTTTTGTTCTTCCTGAATCTTCAAGGTATTAATCTTTCAGTACTTTTTTTCTTTGGGTGGAGGCTGATCGAACAGTGCGGTGAACTGACCCTGGAGCACGGCAGATATAACTGGCCATGGGGGAAACAGACACTCCTCACACCCATATCAGCTAATTTCAAACTCCATTACTCTGCTTTATTTATATTCATAATTTAGCTTAATTTTATAATAAAATGTAAACACTCGATCTGACAGGAATATAAAGGCTCCGAGGAATCAGTAATATAAAAGGCTCAGAGGAATTTGGAGAGCGAAGATAGTTTTCCTTGTCCGATGCTTGTGACAATCTTGGGCTCGATTATATTCATAATGTCGTAGAGTTTGAATGTAAAATTACATTTTATAGGTCAAAACGAAAAAAATAGGACGTTATAGTTCCGTTTTTCCACCTCTGGAAGGATAAGTTCGATAAATCGTTAAGTGAGTTTTCAATTTGTTAGTGGATAAATGTAAATTTATACGCTTAGTAACCTTAAAATAAACAGACAACCAGAAAACATTTAATTCTTGGTTTCCCTTTCTCGAGGATTGAATTAAAAAAAAAACTTTTTTTGACGGATTTTTACAACGTATAAGATGAACTGAAGTCAGTGGTATTTCACTTTAACTTATGTGGGATGAGAAGCTTTCAATTTACGAATGTTATAATTAACCGATTTTCTTAACCAATTAATATGAGAGACCTTCCCTCATTACAGACATTTTATTTAATTTTCTATTTACATATATAATTATATATTTACATTTCTAAATATATTTACATTTCCAAAGAAACAAAAAAATAACAAATAAATATCTTATACAATTTAATTACATACTCGGCAATCCATTCAAAGAATAAATTAAAATAAGTCTGTGATTTAAGTACTACTTGAAAAAACCAAAATAAAAAAAACCATAAAAAATCATATAAAACCAAAAAAAAAATCATATTAATGTACCTATTACTATTAACAACAGTACAATGTTTGCTTATATAATTTAAAGATTCTTTAAACTTTAAAATATATGAGAGACTTTAACGTAAATTCGTTAAATTTGTTTTCAATAAATGTCGGTAAATTTTTCTAAAAGGATATTTCATTTTAACATAAAAGGTATAACCGGATTTATGTAGTGAAAATACCTTTGTATAAATTTTTGCTTTTTTTATACTTAACGAGAATTGATTAAATAGTTTAAGAGAATAAAAATATTTTCGAAATTTTGATTGCATTTTTTTTCTCAAAATCCATGCTTTTTTTAAAGTTGAAATTGTACATTAGTACCAAAAGTCAAAGTAATCTAAATAAGGAAAAAATTGAAGGAAGATAAAGCCAAGAGCTTTCTCATCACGGAGACTCGACAATTGCTAAGATAGAGAAATACTTAGATAGAGAAATTCTTAATAACGAGTATCACTTTTCAAATCCATTGAAATAATTCATGTAATTATTTTAGCGAAAAAATCATTAGAATGCAATAATTTTGAGAAATAAAGTTTCTTTTAAAAAGTCATATTTAATTTATGATTTCAAAACTCTACTGCTAACGATATTAATATTTGATCTTTGAGTGTCAGAAATCTATATTAAAAATTTATTATTATTTTATGAAAGGGAATTAATTTGTTCTAATGAATTATTTTATTTCGTAACATTTTTTTCTATCCTTATCAGAATTTTTTTCCTCGTATATGCAAAAAATCCTAGAAATGTTACAATTTTAAGGTATAATTCTGAAATATTTTACTTCTCATTGATAAAAGAACGAAACTAATGCAACAAATCAAACTAAATTTATAAACAACAGAAAAATACATGTTGGTATACCATTTGCATTTATTTTCAATTCAATTTGCGAAATGGAAGGCTTATAATATGCCTATAGTTGTTATTATTTTTATGGAACAAAAGCTTGTTTTTCCAGCTGATTTAATTTGTGCAATTAAATTCCCATATATGCAAATTTGTGTACCATTTTTAATAAAGCTTAATCAAATAACAGTAATACAGCACCATTCAATGTCGATAGTAAGATAACAAGTTTTGTAAAAAGGTACCATCAAATGAAAAGCTACCAGTTCATCCAATGATAATGTTTTCATCCAATGACGTGTTCCACTATTATCATAAATAAATTTACACAAGCGAATTACACTTAACTTTCTTTCTAATATCCCAAGTATATATTTTGAATAATGTTAAAATTCTTGAAAATTAACTGAAATATTTCTCTGCATATCTAAAAAAGCATATGTAAACAAATTCCCCTTTGGAAAGTGTTAATGGATATAATAACAAAGCAAAACAACCAATGATTTCATAGAATATAGAAAAGGGAACACGCTCATTTGAATACAGCCTTAAAGTTAAGTATCTTTCCAAAGTGTTTAAGTGCAGCAGTTGAGTTGGAAAATTCGGTCCCACATCGCTTCGTTAATATTGAACGAAGGATTTTTTTACGCTTATGATATTCGTTTTATTGTATTGTACATTCCTTGTATTCTTACTTCTAAAAAATTTAATTATTCGTAGAAATTTGTTTCATTTCGTGTAATATTTTAAAATGTAGTTAATTAATATAATTCTCGAAATTAAAAATGTTTTTTTTTAATTTCTTCATTTTTTTTCACAACTAAATGGAAATACCTGATGTGGCATTTTCTACTTTATTTAACTTCTTAACCACGATCTAGATTTTGTTGTCCGACAACATCTTCAGGATGGCAATTTGTAAAGATTGCTCACCTGAAGATGTTGTCATACAATGAAACCTAAGTCGTGGTTTACAATTTAAATAAAATAATAATAATATTACATCACATAGTTTCATTTAGTTGTGAATAAAAATGAAGTGATAATGAATTTCTACAAAATTAACGCCATATATGTTCAATTTCTTTTTTAGTTTTGAAAATAGAGATAAAGGTCAAAACCTATCTACAAAAATATATCATGAGATAAACTGAAACTTAACGCTATTTAATGCAAAATATCACGAACCCTGAATATGTCAATAGTACGTAGATTTAGTTATAAATAATATTCATTTAAATGCAATCAAATTACTTAAATGCTTTGGTAATCAGATTGACATCAATCAGTATGGTAAAGTGCGTAAGATAATCAAAAGAGTTTCATAAAAATATATTAAGTTGAACAGCATATACCAGCTAATTACTATATTCAACTTGATTTATATTTTCAGTTCATACGCTTTTATTCTAAAAATTAAGTACTAATTATTTGTTACTAACTTACTTGCGTTCAGAAATAATACATTAGTCATAATGTAACATTTATTACCAAGCACGCATCAAGTTTCCTATAAGTAAAATAATATTACTTTGTAAATTAGTTATAAAATCGTATACGACGAAAATTTCTCATCGATGCGATCGATTTCGCATCGATGTCTACAACTACTTAACTATATTACTTACTATATACATACTTACATTACTTATACATACTTAAATATACCCTTACTGTTTGATAGTTAGACGTTTTCTTTTAAACTACGAAATAAATTGCTACTAAGTACAATTCCTATCTTTTATTTAACACTCGTTACTCTTTATCCGAGACACTAATACTTTTAATCTTCGTTAGTTCGAGATCTGCATTAAAACTACCGTCAAACTTAATATTTTGTTTATATACATTTATTATGAATTTATGTTATTTCAATCTAAATGAATTAACGAATCGAGTCAAATCGCTAAGTGCACAACACCTTGTAAGACGACGCAAGTCCAATAAACGACTAATTGTAAAAGCAAATGAGTTCTAAAGGAAACAAAGTTGAGATTAATACTATACTAATAATTTATTATTGATAATGAACACAAATACTGAGTGAAACATATTTCTCACATATTATTAATTCAAATAATATTGAAAAAGATAGCTTGTAATACGTTTTTTCTTGGACGATATTTATAACGGATTTTGACATAATCAAAAACTAATTTGAAATAGTTTGAAGAATTTATTCGATATCACCATGGTAAATAATTGTCATTGAGTATAAACTACTTAATCAACTTATTATGGAAATATAGTAAATCCAAAAGTTTGTATCACTTAAATGTGACGAAATCTGAACATATATGGATTTTAAAATTTTA
Source organism: Druceiella hillmani (assembly GCA_039881145.1). NCBI lineage: Eukaryota > Metazoa > Arthropoda > Insecta > Lepidoptera > Hepialidae > Druceiella > Druceiella hillmani. The sequence goes on from JAYKKI010000070.1 coordinate 8,599,969, forward strand.
TTTTCGATTGAAGTTAAAATGCTATTATGAATGTTTTCTACATGTTTCAAAAACCTTCAAAATATTTCGTATTTCATGGCAATCTTTTATTATTCTAAAACACGTTAATAGCCTATCCTTTATTGGCTGCTCGATTCTGTCTCAGTATGTTTAAATTACAGATCCTATGTCATTATATCCCAAATCATGCAATATTTCTTTAATGTTATATTTTGTCTTATCTCTTGTGTTTCTAATGTTATATTTTGGGTTTAAATGTTATATTTTGTGTTATCCCGTTTTGAAAGTAATACCACGACATGAATAGAGAGAAAAGCTTTCATAAATTTAACAAAGCCCTTTGTTCTTTCACGAACTTAAATTATCTCCACCTTGGGCCTAATACTTTCTTTAAATGTAACCGCAATTTATATTTTACCTTCTCTTTAGACAAAAAGACATGTCGATTGTTCAACCTTTGGTTGAAAGTAATTACAAATACAATAAATGCGCGTCGCTACGTGACAATGTGTTATATGAATTAAGCTATCGTACTCACTAATTAACAAACCCATATATTACATAAAATACACATAAAATATTACAAAAATATCAAGAAAAATTACTTTAATGTCACGTATCAAATGAGAGAATGAAAATAAAGCGATTCTCATTCAATTCGTCAGATGAAATATAAAAATATTATTCAGAGTATATTGTTCCAAATACTAAATTGTGAGTATAGTCATTAATATTTTAGACGTTTTTGTATGAATAATATGTGACAAATGGATAAATGGAGAACGATGTATGTGAATTAAAATATTGAACATGTAAAAGGATTTTCACGAACACATAGCTTGTTACATTCGTAGATTTTATTCTGAAGGTATTTTAAATCAAGTATGTTTAAAATAGTATAGTAGATAATTATAATAGGTTAAATCAAGGATAATTATAATAATTCTTCTGTAAACTTCTGGTCAGATTTCGATGACTCTGTTTTTCATGATTTTTGACCCAGTCTTTGGGAAAATAAATTGGGGGAGATCTATTTATATATCTTTTCGGATTATCCATTTAACTATGCAATTTAAAATTGTGAAAAAATAATATTTTTTTATTCCTCATAATAAGTCCTTTGAAAAGATACCTCAAATAACATATAAAATTATAAAGACCTTTATTAACTCCCACTGCAATCCTTATATTAATATTTTAATTATAGTAGCTAGTGCAAAATGTATGAATTAATAAAATTCATTACTGTGCCTAATTTCTGGCCCCTGTTTTGCAATAAATCAACAACGGGTCTTAATCTATGATTGTAATACATTTTTTTAGCTTTTTTTGTATGAAGAGGGCGGACTTGGCAAATCATGTGCTTGAATCATTCGGTCGTCTTGCGGCATTCTTACTCCTTCTGAATTATTTTTTATCACGCTTTCTACTCCTGTACAGCAGTAATATTTGCTATGAATAATCGCAAATTATGTTAAATGTAAACATATGGTAACATATGTGTTTAAATCACAATATATTCAAAATAAATATATTATTATTAAAATAATAAAGGAAATAGTCATTTAAGTAGAAAAAAATTGGTACTTTAATTAGGTAAAATTTAAAATCAGTTACGTGTGCATGTTAAACGTTCTTGAACGGGGCATTAATTTATTATGTTATACAAGTATGTGTAAAGGCCGTAAAGACTTTTTGTACTTGAACCTTCTTCGTCTGTTATTTATAATCCTACGTCTTCCTATTTCGTGCATGGTTGTAGCAAATTATAGCGTAGTTCAGAAGCTAACAAATCTCATAAAGAAGGTCAAAATGTAAAGTGAAATTGTACGTGATACATAAGAGTACCTGCTACGATAATGACTATATTCTTCATTTCTGAAATAATATAAAAATTAGTTGATTGAAATTAAATATTACACTTAGATTATGTCTGTTTTTTATATTTAAGTCAAAACGTGCATATATTATATATTTCATAAATTTTTCAAATATAATATAGCACACATGAACATAAGCATATGTATGAAATCTGAGATTCATTTCATTCATTCACAAGAGCCAAATATTAAGGTAAACAAAAATTTGTTATTTCTTTTTTTTACATAAATACGGATTGCATTTATGCTTTTTTATTCATAACTCGGCTTATTTTATAATCTTCTAAAGAATTTCAAGTATTTTGAATATCCATAAGTAAGTAAAATGAAAATTAATTACCTAATATTGAAAAGAAGATCCAGAATTTACTGAATGCAAGAAGTATTCAAGTCGCTGTAACGAAATCCGTGCACTTTTAAGAATTTAAATGTATTTGCATATTAAAATTTAATATTTCAATCGTTATATTTCAGAATGAAAATAAAAGTGCCAAATTTGTTTTCGGAGGAGACAAACCGTAAATTTTATAGCGTACGCGTAAACTTCATAGGTTTCCCAATAACTACAATTATGCGAAAATTTCGAATAATTTCTAAACTTCTCTTGAAAATTAAGCCCAAATCGGTATAAGTATAGAATTTAGAAATTTGACTTTATTTATCGTGGATATTGAGTTTCTCATCCTAAATCAGACTCGAAAGTTATAAAATAAATTTAATACCAATAATTTTTTTTTGGGTGAATATATGGCCTCACAAAAATATAAACCACGTAATTGTTAGAAAAAAAAATCATTTATTTACGAATCCAATTCTTGTCATTTTTGACAAAAAGTCTTTTTAAAAAATGCTTCATATTGTTTTTATCTTTTTTAGAATAATTGAAGCAAATATTTTTATTCACGAAACGAAATTCGTTAACGACCTTAGAATCTCTCCCTAATATGTAAAATTGTAAGTAATATAACAATATTTGAAAATGATGATCCGGTAAATATTTTGCCCATCAAATCAATGCTTACTTAGTTTAAAGGTTTGATATTTATTACAAAATGCCTTAACCATTTTTTCAAGTGTTTGTAATCATTAAAACTTATGATGCTTATTAAACTATTGATGCTTATTTTAAAAACCGTTTCAAGTAGGTTCTCATTCACTGGGGGGTGTGGATGTCTTATACAGTTAAAGTGATGTTTCACTTAAACTTTTTTAAAAGACATATGTGAATGAGACTGCTGTGTACGTGTTAAATAATTAGGGAAGATCAAATCAAACATAATTTTCCGACACCTACTAAGTAAAATTAGCATCACAGGTATTTTAAGACATATTACGTTCCTTCAATCGCGGTCTCGAATCGGAATTCAAATCGTAGACGTTATTCAAATCATTATTAATCCAAGTATTTTACCACTAATAAACTGCTCATATAAATTTATAAAAATACAGGTTTTCAAAGTTAATTACACGCAACCATAAATAATGAGGAATTATTAATTTATGCTCAAGACTCTAGGCCAGGGGCCATTTTTCCCATTGAGAAATATTTAGTGAAGAATTAATATAACTTACGAAAAGTTTACCAATCTAAAACATCTTTCACCGAGATGCAATAGACAATTATAACAGAGCATCGCATAGTTAGTGCTTAAATTTTAAATTAAATTAATTAATCTATCGTAAGATTTGCCAATTAAAATTTAAAGAAAACTGAGGGAATATATATATATATATATATATATATATATATATATATATACATATATATATATATATTTATATATATATATATATATATATATATATATATATTTAGACTAACTCTTTCAAAGGATTCTCCACACTTTATAGAGAATAATTTTTTTTTTCAAATATTTAATTTCCCCCCTAAAACCTTCAACAGAGAGATTACAATTTAAGTTATGGCAATTTCAAATCGATTTTTTTTATTAAAATAATGAAGAGCGACTATTACATTTTAGTGAAATATGTCATTTAAAAAAATACACAGAAATATCCATGTAGAAAAGTATTTATCCCACAAAACCCAACCGCAATAAATAAAAAAAAAATATAAATGATAATTCTTATAGTTTCTTTAATAAATTTTAACAGAAATAATGTCGATTTTAGTAAAAAAAATAAAAATTTACAAGTTTTAAACAAGTACTTTCACTTCTTTAGTTTAAAGTATAAGGTATATTTGAATATTATAATAATGTTAAGAAAATATTCTACAGTGATTAAATGTTTTAATTATATCCGAAGAAATATGCTTACGAGGTGGCATACTGTACCTCTACGATGTTCTTTGCACTTCACAGGTACTTATTACTTAATAAACTAGTTCATCTTATTGGACGTGTCTAGAGTATAATTAAATGTTAAATTAGAAACTATGTAATACTCAGTTGACAAAAATTGAATCTATTAAAGGGATTGTTTTCACTATCAAAGATTGTTGTCAATTGTACACAAACAACTAGTTATTAACAATTTATCTCATCAACTTTATTGTCTTGGAAAATGTAACATTATTGTTTACTAACACACAAATAGTTTGTTAAAAATGATATCTAAAAACCTTATCTCATTCAAAAATGTCCACAAAATAAAAGCAAGGATTCTTACAGCATAAATGAATTAACATTTTTATTGTTTCATGTATTGAATCCGCAATCGTTACTGCAAGGGATTGGTATCACGAGATGCTTCTCGGCAAAGAGATTAAATAAATCTTTTACCCCCGAGGGCTTGTGGCAATAAATGTAACAATAAATTATGACCGCAAGTAATATATGACTTTCGCTTGTTGAGAACGTCTCGTGTTGGTAACGAACAAATTACTTAAAACTACTCTTTGACGAGAGCCTTATTTATTATAACGTACATAATGTACGTAACATCTTAAAAATAACTTTAGATATGCCGGCATAAATAATATTTTCTTTTTAATTAGCGATATTGACAGACCGTAGTCTATGACAGATGCATTTATAAACTAAAAACCATAACGCTAATACTAGAATTGTGGATGGTATTTATTCAAAATAGTATTTGACAACGTTTACCACTATGTAAAAACATAATTTGAGGACCTATAATCTAATGTTACTAGTATTAGTTAGGCAGAAATGGGATGAATATTAAATTAAATGAAAAATGATTTTAACACGGAGAATATTTTCGGGTATTTCAGTTAAGATTTGAATTAGTGACTTTTTGGTGGTTTGAATTATTATATCACTAAGCTATAGTGACTACGTAAATGAAGATCAAAAATTTCATATCTTCCATCAAATTGTTAAAATTAACGAATATTAACATATCTATTTACTTATTTATGTGAGTTCAGTGGGTTTAATCGATTTGTTTTATTCACTTTGCATTCATTTTTAAGCTAGTTGTGAAATCTCAAATATATTATTAACATACGTGATAAATGTATTAATAACTAACGTGATAAATTGTGTTTCATTATCAAAATTCAGAACAACTATTGATAAATTTATAATAAATGCAATTCATTTTTATTTGAAACTCAATCTTTTTTTTGGCGATATTCGAGGTAAAGTCCGGAAAAGTGATTGAATGGAAAGGAAAGCATGGTGTAGTGTATTTATTGGCATTTATACCATTGGTTCATTTATTTTTAACCCCACAACTGACTAGCCAACCTTCTCCTTAATCGATGATTTGATTCTACCAAGCAGTTTTGACTAAATCTTGTAAAATATTTTGACCCACTTAAGATTTAAAGTCACGCTTCAAAAATTTTATATTTTTATTACAAAAGATATGGTTAATTTTGTAGTAAAATAATAAATAGATTGCTACTAATGACAATGAAATAGTTCACGATTACCTGACTCAAGAAAAACGCCTGTTTTCTTATATACGGTTTTCTTAACATTAAAGACATATATTTTTCCTGTCCGTTTTTATAACACTGCGATTCGTATATGGTTTGCGGTGCAAGAAATTCTTTCAATAATGTTGTGTAAAAAGAGCCAAGATTGCTTAGAGAATTGCTAATGAAGTTTAGAAGAGAAAGTTAGAGCTTTGCTTCTAGATTTATTGTATATTATATCTGTCAAAACATTTAACTTGGCTGCGACAAATTTGCATACTTCCTTTGTTTTGCTTTGTAATAAAAACTATCGCAATAATATGTAAAACCTGTTTATAAACGAAATAGGGGTGATGCAAAATTCAATGATTAAGAACACGAGAAAGAAGATTTTTTGAAGGAAAACTCGTGTCACTAAAAATACATATTTCTCTGGTTCTTCTTTTGAACAAGTATCATACAATACAAGTAATTTAAGCAATATCTGGAGACCCTAAACAAAACACCACATATAATCTAAAATCCGATGAACTAAGTAAGAAGGATTAAGCTTCATTCATAGGGTCTTAGTTCTGAAATCTTTTTAAATTAGTGCACCAGTAGATTACTAGCATTAGTGTGCCGGTTATAAACCGGTTATAAATAATAAAAATAAATTTGGGTGGATTCTTTATTTGCTTTCAAATACACTGCGAGTTTATATTATTACCTTAAATTTAAAACAAATATAACAGATTAATTTATAACCGGTATAACCGGTAACCTTAACATTACCTTAAATTTAAAACAAATACAACAGATTAATTTATAACCTGTATAACTGGTTATAAATTAATCTGTTGTATTTGTTTTAAATTTAAGGTAATAATATAAACTCGCAGTGTATTTGAAAGCAAATAAAGAATCCACCCAAATTTATAAATAAAATATTAAGAATGCTTCAGTTATACAATCTGAAAAGTTATCAAAAGGAAGCTAGAAAATTTTTTCAATTCTGATGAGTTTGTGTGAATGAAGGCAAATGTGTCTCTGAAGAAGATTGCATAATAAGGAACGTGAAACAGAAAATTAATCAACCTACTTCTACGAACTCATTTAATGTAGTGATATAATGTCGCTTTATACTGCGTCATAAGTACGCTCACGCCTAATAAAGTTCATGCAATTCCGCCCGTCTTTCCAGACAGGTTAAACCGTTTTTCTAACAAATTATTTGAATTAGAAACTGACATATTAATAAAGCAAACTAAGCTGCATATATCTCAATCAGTAGACAAATAAACATATTCCAGTGAAAATTTGTGAGGGACAAATATAGTAGATTTCACTTAAGATATCATTTTTACTCGGGCCGGTCGCTAAATGAATCTGGAATTCCAGTAGTTTTTAATAGATATTTAGGGCTATTGCGAGTGTTAAAGACTGTTTCAAGACGCGATTGAACTATGTCCTGAGGGATTGTTGAATTTCTGTAGTGTATATATTTAGTTACTACCAATTATAATGTCTACTGACTATCTTCTCAATGGGTCCAAGCTAAAGGGATGCGAAAATTATTCTGAGTGATAGTCCAGGGCGGAGAATTTCTTAATCCTCTAAGGCTTGAAACCTTTTGTGAAGCCAGGAAAAGATAAGGACATAGGAACTGTAGTTGACAAAAAAATCAAAGCAAATATATTATGACAGTCGATCCGCCTCTATACTTACACGTAAAAAATATAAAATCGCCAAAGGATAATGAAAAAAGCTGGAAAAATTACTTGATGACAATGATTTTTCGCAAAGGATAAATTTGGTCTACGAATAAAAATTAAATTTTGCAGAATTTAATTTCGATTCGTCGAGAAAATTGCAATTTGATGATATCGTACGTGACGCAAATTATCCATGCAGCACAGAAATCAAGTGGAATGGAATTTTAAATTAATAATCAGTGAATGGATTCGTTAGTGTTCGCGGAATTGCCTGACTGATTCCTCTTTATAATCATGGCTGTCCACAATTAAATGAAACTGGGTGATGTAGTATTATTTCTACTTCTTTAATTTCTTTACCACGACCTAGGTTTCGTTGTATTACAACATCTTCAGGTGGGATATTGGCAAAGATAATACAACGAAACCTAGGTCGTGGTAAAGAAATTAAAGAAAGTAGAAATAACACTACATCACGTAGTTTCATTTAATTGTGAATAATAAATTTCTACAAAAGTAACGCCAAATATGTTCAAAATCATGGCTGTTGTACATTCTGGAATTTCTAAAACAGTAGATTCCATCAAGACCCAACTGTTGGGCATAGAGTAGGCAGAACAAGTTGAGTATGAAGTTAACAATATATTAGCTATCTATTCAAAGTTTAATGGAAAAATAATACAAATCTGTCCATGGCCGAAAATAATGGTAATATTGGTAGCATTTACTTGCTACAGTCAAACGTCAAGTTGATGAAATTTTATCGATGTAATCAGACAGGCCGCTATCTAGAAATCAGTGTAAAAATAACAGGATTAAATCATCACATCACAAGAATAAATGTCGAATGCAGTCTTATGTTTTTAGCACAGTATTTCTGAGTGGAAATTTCGACAAAGATGAATGATAAATCTATTCGAGAGCAAGTGTACACCTAGCAGAAAATAAAAGTTGGGTTATGAATGCTTTGAGTCAACAAAATAAATAAATTGTTGTTGCAAACAGTGAAGAGGCATCAGGAGTGATGACAGTATGAAACTTGCAACCAGGACTGATAACTTGGAGTACGATATCATGGTAGAAGATGTGTTTTGTGCACCAAACCTGAAAACAAACTTACTATATGTTAGCCAATTTACAATAAGAAGAATGAGTATACAATGTAAACCTGCCTAACCAAGTACATTTAGCTGCATCAGCTGTATCAGGAGTAAAATGGAATGGAATAGCATGGTATTGAGAAGAAATAACGGGCTAGGGTACTGCAACGAAGAATTTGATAATATTACCTGAATAGTGTTGGTCACTACCTGAGTAGTGTTGAATGATGCACCAGAAGACCAATCATTATACTCCACAACATAATGGATTGTTTGAAGGATTCAATAGTACAATCTTTTAAAATGTAAGAATTCTGGGATGAGACCATCTATACGGCAGTGTACGTGCAGAATCGAACTATAGTATCGACATTGTGTAATAAAACTTTATATATTGTTCTAGAAACGATCGATGTGTTGACTAGTAGAGACGTGACTATAATTGAGCAAGAATTAAATTCTGATTGTCTGATTGAAATGCAAGGTTTGAATATTAATTCAGCGGGAGATGATACCACGCCTGAAGAACCAGACATAAGAGCAAACGGAAACATCTAGACAAGGCAACTCAGAAAACTTTGATTTCCTTCAGAATGAAGTCGAGACACATGTTCCCAGTGATTTTAAAGATGCACAAAATCCACAATCCAGATTTTTAAACTGACACTAAATTGTCAAGTGATTAAGTTAAAAAAGGCAATATATTATAAACAGTCCTCGAAACCTTGAAAGAAGTAATTATATGAAAGAATGTTTATTAAAAATATATCATATTAGATCTAAGATAAAACTATGTATGTACACAAAAATTCAAGATAAGTTGAAAACTATGGTCATATTGTATGTAGAAAATTAATTTATTTTTTCAAATGGTGGTGAAGAGTCCAAGCATTTAAAAGAAGTCTTAGCTAATACTTTAACTTAAAAATTCAGGTAAAATTAAATGGTTTATTGTGTAAACCTAATCTTTAATAAATCTAGTAGAGAAATCACATCAACTCAGAAGAATTGTTTTAATCAGTTATTGCATAAATTAATATGAGTCAGTGTAAAATTATGCAGACTACATTGGAGACAAGTTGCATGCGTTTAGCGACGAGAATTATGTAGATAAATTTCTTTATCAGCAGACAGTAGGTTTCCTCGTGTTTTTAGCAATGCTAACCAGACCTGATATTGTATACGCCGTTGCATTTTTAAGTCAAGTTGATAATTGTTCTTCCAAAGAATATTTTTCATACATAAAACAAATTTTAAGACAATTCAAATTTACTAAACATTATGGTTTAAAGCATCCACAGGGAATGAAATTCAATGTGAAATGAGTTTGTCGATGCCGATTAGGATAGCAACATTATTAATAAGAGACCATACACTTGAATCTGTTTTGATTTATCTGGCTGTGCAGTTTTTCAGAAAACGAAATAAAAACAGAAAACTGTTTTGTCTAGTAGCGAAGCAGAATACATGACGATGACTGAAACATCTAAAGAAGCTATTCATTTGACGAAGTTATGATATGAGATTACAAAAAAATGGATGATTATCAGAGTGCACAAAAGTTGACTGTAAATACTGTCTTTGTCAAAAGTACCGAACCTGTTGATATTACCACTGTTGTAGAGATTGTGTAGCAAAAAATAAAAAATTGATTGTAATAGAAAATTGTATTGCCAACAGCTTAGATACCTGGTGATTTGTTTATGCAGAATTTATGCGCTTTTAAACATTATTATTTGTTAATGCCAAACTGCATCCAAGCCAGGGTTCAGCATATAAATACCATAATAAACAAAGACATGTATCACAATCCTTCTTCCTTCGTTGCGCTGATTTTGAACTGTGGTTTTAAAAACATATCTTCGAAGAGTAGATGGCTCCCGCCATTAATATCGCTTGGTGCACGGTACTAGGCGGCCTAATTTTAAATTTTTCTTCATAATCTCCACCCAAAAGTATTAAATACGATTCGACAAGTTTGTCATAGTTATCTTTTACAAAAGTTTTTTTAGTTTGGCCCTGTAATACTTATAGAAATTCGTCAATTTCACTCCCTTTTTTTTAAATGTGTCTACTAAATCAGAGCAGACGCAAGTTTTGAAAAAAATTTGATCAACATTCTTTGAAACATTTTAAAGAGGGATATATCTGAGCTGCCTATAACTTTAGGAATTTTTGCTTAAAAAAACTTCAATATGAGTTTGTAAAGATGATGACGACATGCAAAGAGTAATAACTGTCTTCCTATTTTTTGTTCCAAGAAAGAATAAGTTTCATTAAAACAACCTGTATTGACCTGTCGTATCACAGCACATTATCTGTACCTTATTGTTACCTCACTAAAATCACAATTTTCTAGTACTTTTGAAACAGCTGAAGGTTGCTCTTTTTGATAAACTGTATAGAGCGAGAAGTTGTCCTTTGTATTTATAAGTAATAACAATCGGCAATCGTTCCTCTCAGGCCTTCTGACGTCCATATCAGGTATGAATTTGGCATCCCAGCTAACTGTCACAAATTCGGGAATATATATTAACATAGTTTGGAATTGATCTTGTTGGTATTCTCGCCTTTCCAAAAAAAAATGGTTCACTCACGAATTGCAAGATTAGCACTCTCACTCAAATTTATTTTAAGCAGCCGTATATAGAAAAACAATATGTTTAATATTTATCGATTTCAAGCAAATTTTGTATCTGTTACCTGATGATTGATGTCTCCTGCTAAATAAATGCCTCTTGGTCGCTTTTTAATTCAACTGTCGCTATTTTCAAAGAAAATAATACCTTTAAATTGCACAAAAATTTATGTCGTAATCATTAATTACGCGGACACGAGGGGCGTGCGCCTTGCTTGCGCTACTAGTATGAATGTGTTTAGAAGCAAGTTGCCATGGATTCTCGTTTATAGAATAAGCTAAAATGCATTATACATGCTTACCAAAAATGAAGGCGTCCAATATGCGATTATTATAAGGTTGCTAGATGTTCCGGAATCCGCAACAAGAAAGTTTTCTAATCGTTTAAAAGTTTCAATAAAAAAAAATATTATGAGAAATTTAATCTAAAATCAACTAAACTAATTTAGGAAACAACGGAAATACTTTTTTCTTTAAATATTTTGACGCAAATTTATAACAGGCTAGCGGCCCGCCAACTTTTTGCGAATCCATTTGAATTATTTTTTGATGGTTTTTTTTACATATTTTTTAAATCCATAATTGTAACCCTTTGTTTTACTTTAATTAACAAAAATAAAACAATGTAAAACACTATCATCTATCAGACCACTCAAAGAATTACATAAAAACTAAACCATCTAAAAATGTAAATTTTTTGTAAGTGTTATGTTTTACATAGCTTGGCTACTGCAACGTAAAACTGTAAGAAAATTTCCTATTTAAAAAGCATTATTTGCTTAAATCTACACCCACTCAACGGAAAGTTTAGACAATATAACATAACTATCCTTATATAACACATGCAAAAGCGGAACTAAAATTTAAAAAAAATAGAACCTGCCGCGAAAACTACACTTAATTACCATAAGTACCAAAAGCAATAAAATAAATATGTTCACAAAACATATAAAATTGACCATTTATTATTAACGATTATTTTAAAAACTATTTTTATACTACTAATGTAAAAAAGCAATATCAAAAAAGCAAAATAAATATGTAAACAAAAATAAAAAATCTGGACAAAAGAAGAAGTAAAATATAATGCTAACAATCGAAATAAATCAAGGAACAACGTGAAACACACTTGTCAAATACAGTGAAATCTTTTATCAAATATTATATGTTATATAACAATTATATTATATAACGAAACGTAGGAAAATCGATCACATTCAAAACCGTTTCTTTTTCGTTTATCACGTGCTTGTCATATTACCACGCCAAGTGTTCTCACCTGCCCTCGACTCCCGTCCAATTCACGAACGTCATCAAGAAAACAATATTTTACTTTTGTTTACTTTCAGAAACCTTTTAATGTCCATTTAAATACTCACACATATCACAAAGTGTAAAAGTAAATTTTTGTCTACAGAAGCTTTAAAGTAAGATGACATTTATTTTTGAAAGGATTAATACTTTTTATGGCTTACACATCCTCCGTACATAGTATTATTGTATCTTTAATAATATTGACAGAGTTTATGAGGATCCTATTAATCACTATCCTGTTAATATGAACATTTTTTCATTCCAATGTCAAATAATAATTTCTAATTTATGATCTTATTTGATCATTCATTCAAATTAATGTTTTACTGAGGAGACGCAGCGTCATAGTGTAGTTGAATAAATAAAACGATGTGATAATAAAAAAGGAATAAAAAAGCAACGACATTCCCCATATTATTTTTACATACCTGCTTATATATAGTGTCTTGCGGAAGATCTCAGACCTAACCCAATTGTGTTACTCTACATGACCTTCTAATCGTATTCCTACTGCTCAGTTTATAAGTATCTATTCTTTATATCAGTATTATTCGGCTTATATGGATTTTTATCCAATATCAACATCACCTCAACAAAGTTTCGTTCTTTTTTAAAATTTCAATGGCTTAGATTAGTTACGTAATAACATTTTAACTTTATTTGATATACAATTATTTTTATAGCTACTTATGTTATTACAAAAGTAACTTCAGTTAAATAAAGTAAATATAGTCTCTTGATTATTCTATTTCCCGAAAATACCAAATTTATATAGTGAACGCGGGGAAAATAATTTTTTATAGCGTGCATTCAACACAACGCCAAAAGTATAATAGCGCGGCAGCAATATAGGAATCAAATATAATTTTCTAGTTACATTTTTTAGTTTGTTAATACTACTATAATACTGAATGAGACTTATAGTATCGATAGATGTATTAAAGTAATTAATTACATGTGTAAATAACGTGTAATGACTCTGATAACTACAATCAATAGAGTGAAACGTGATACGAAATATACTGGTTAATAGTTATTTACGGGGATATAACTTTAAAATAGTATATCAAGATTGCTAAAAAACATCACAGTTATATTTAATTGCTATTGTACATAACTATATTAGTAAATGGAAGATCGCCTATCAACCGCATTTTTTGAAATTAAGACATTATGCTGAACGAATGACACAGGCCCTATAGAACTGAATGGTGGTTGCATTCAGTATATCACTTTTCCCATCCAGCAAAAATTGTAATTAGGAGAGAATAAAATATAAACGAAACATTTTTCCGGTATCGCATACCTAACGCATGAGGAGTAGCGAGAAACTGAAAAAAACATGAACGTTTTCAATCACATTCCGCATTTCATTAATGCAAATTTAAACATTGAAACAAATCTATCCCTTCAATGGTGGGCCGTCTTGCTTATACATACAATTGATCTCATGTTGCGACGAAAATGGAAATATAAGGAAAAAAGTGTTTCTTTTATACTGTAGGTATATTATATGACGTGTTATCACAATTAAATATTCAGAAGGCTGTAGACAAAAGAAAGTTTAAACGAATTTTAAACCATGTTACGAGAGAAGACGAAAATAATCGATGTTTAATCCTGGTTTTACCATGTCTTGTATTTTACACAAACACGCGTCCGCAATTGATACTTTGGCCAATGTATTTTAGGGACAACTTGTATAATAGTGTTATAATTATACCTCACTCTAACTCTTAGTGTCACCGATAAGCTTAAATAATATTACTTGATTTTATTTTAAGATTATTGACAATTTTTTTGCAATATATAAATATTTCAGTTATTTGCTTAAGACCTTTTTAAAAATATGTTCATTTAAATATGTTAATCTCATTAAAATGTTTAGTTAATCTTTTTTATTTTACTACTCTTTACTATTTTTGTAATACTATTTTTTATGACTCACATTAATGTACGGTCGATTTCCGTGAATACTAGAAAAAAATTAATTAATATATAAGGAATAAATATTAACTTAATTTAAAAATGTATACGACTCTTTCCTCTTCTGTAAATTTAAGAAAAATGAGTTTAGATAAACTAAAATTAAACGAATTAATTAAAATAATTTATTCTAAATAAAATGAAAACCTCCATCTAGTGGAGTATTTCGAAATGACATTTCAATGATCCATATTTACTTAATAGGAAAGAATTGCCGCTGTTTAGTAATTTACCCAATCTTTTTTTATGTTTATGTTAGCACGATATTTTCTGTTGTATATGTAGACAAAGACTTTAAGATATGAAATTCCAAAACTTCATCACAATTTGCGAAATAGTGTTTATCTCGTTAATATTTTACTTTATTTGGAGATAACGTATTGGTGCGTTTACTTCAAAAATTCACGCGTATTTGTGTAAAATACAAGAGATTTTAAAACCAGGGTTAAACATCGATTATTTCTATCTTCTCTCGTAACATAGTTTAAAATTCGTTTAAACTTTCTTTTGTCTATAGTCTTCTGAATATTTCATTGTGATAACACTTCATATGATATACCTACAGTATAAAAGAAACACATTTTTCCTTATATTTCCATTTTCGTCACAACATGAGATCAATTATACATATAAGCAAGACGGCCCACCATTAACGGGATGCTGAAGTGCGGAATGTGATCGGAAACGTAAATGTTTTTTTTTCAATTTCTCGCTACGCCTCATGCGTTAGGTATGCGATTTAGGAAAAATGTTTCTTTTATATCTTCTTCTTTCATAATTATAATTTTTGCTGGATGAGAAAAGTGATATACTGAATGTAACCAGCATTCAGTTCTATATGAGCTGTGTCATTCATTCAGCATAATGCCTTAATTAAAAAAAATGCTGTTGACAGACGATCTATTTAATAATTTAGTTATATACAATAGTAAGTAAATAAAACTGTGCTATTTTTTGGGAACCTTAATTTACAATTTCAAAATTATATCTGCATAAATAACTATTAACCGGTATATTTCATGTCATGTTTCACAGTGTTGATTGGAGTTATTAGAATATACACATGTAATTACTCTAAGGTCTTATTCAGTATAAAATTAGTATCAACAAAATAAAAAATGTAACTGGAAATTATGATATCTGTTTCCTATATTGCTGTCGCGCTATTACCATTTTGGCATTGTGTGGAAAAAATAAAAAATCTTTTCACCACCTCCACTATATAAATTTGAGGTTACTTTTGTAATAACGTAAGTATTTATAATAAACGTAACCTACCTTAAAGCAACTTAATTATCAAATATAAAAATTACAAATGTATATATATATATATATACATATATATATATATATATATATATATATATATATATATATATGTATGTGTGTATGTATGTATACCTGTATAGACAATATTACCTTTTTACATATAATAGAATAGGAATAAATTTTTCATTCCGAAATATTGAAGTGAAGTAAATCCTTATCCGTTCGTCCATCATCCTTCCTATACCACTAGTACCTATCTTTATATCAACCCAGTACCAAGCTACTTCATTAAGTTTAAAAATTTCCAAAAGCTACTCCATTAAATTTAAAAGTTTTAACCATTAACATCAAGCTGAATGAATCTAAAGTCTATTACTATCACTACTACTACTTTCGGTTCATTAGGTTTGATGTTTTGAAAGTGAAATAACTTATTTATAAATTGGAATATTTTATTTTAACCAAAAGTGATAAATTTTAAGCATTCATTGATTAATTTACAGTAAAAATATGTCAACAATATATATATATATATATATATATATATATATATATATATATATATATATATATATATATATATATATATATATATATATATATATATTTATCCAAAATAGGGAAGCAATTAAACCAATATTTTAAATCCCTATAAATACTAACATGAGATCGCCATCTACCATAATTCTGTGGTACTTTTATAACGCAGTACATAAACGTATATTTAATTACCTATATAAATAGCATATATTTAATTAATAGATCCGATGAAATTGATACCTATTATCTCTTTAGTTTGTTGCAAAAGATCAATTTAGTTCAACTTTGACCCATCAATTCTCGTGGATAAAATTTTGCAAAACTTACAAATTGAAAACTTCGGCACTCTCTTAGTATGGGTATTTAAATACCATGAGTTTAGGAAGGCTGCTACAGAGTTATGGATTCATTCGATTTGGCTTCGTGTTTTTTGTTCACCTCGCAGTAGGTGCAATCCCTTTAAATCACATTTGACGTATAATATATCCAACTCTACCCTCAGTCAGACGACATCCGGGTAAAAGTTTTGAAAAGTTATACCTAAATGATTTTTTTTAACAGGTTCAAAATAATATATTCAATAAATAACATATTCCGCGCCAGATTGGGGATTGCTTTTTCTAACTTACTTTGGAAAATATCCGTATTATTTTTTGGATTTTACAATAAATTATTGTACTTCTATTTCAAAAATTGATTAGTAATCACACGAGGAAATATTTTATTACTTGAAAAAGTGGCAAACCACCAAAATTAATGGACATGGTTATGGGACAGTATTCCATTTTACTTAACTGCTTACATTTGTTCTAGGATCAATTTACGTAACCCATTCAAAACCCCTGGAATTAATGCATAAAAGTGGTTTCATGTACTTAACTAAATTTAATATTTAAATACTGTCGTTGCTTCTCAACACACTTTCATTGTCGACGACAACTATTGATGACAAGTCTTCTAATCAAGTCGGGATCTACACTGCAGCTGCATCCAAGTCTGATAGACGTTTTTATAAATTGTACTGGAACTTATTCTGCAAAACCAAGACATTTTTATAAATTATAATCAAGACCACATCAAAAAAATTGCAAACGATCGGTGATATATACTTAAATTCAACTATTATGTTATACGCCGTAAATAACCAATCAGAACGAAAGAATAAAACTTTTCAAAAAAGTTCAAATATTCTAATTGGTATATTTACAATAGTAGTATGATTTTTGAAACAGCGAAGTAAAGATTGTGATATTTTTATCGTTATTTCGCATTACACATTAAGAGTTCTTTTCATTTTGTGTGGTATTTAATATTACAAAAAAAGAACCACGGTTAATATTTTTTTTACGATCAATATTATTCACAATTAAATGAAACTACGTGATGTAGTATTATTTCTACTATCTTTAATTTCTTTACCACGACCTAGGTTTCGTTGTATTACAACATCTTCAGGTGGGATATTAGCAAAAAACCTAGGTCGTGGTAAAGAAATTAAAGATAGTAGAAATAATACTATATCACGTAGTTTCATTTAATTGTGAATAATGAATTTCTACAAAATTAACGCCAAATATATTCAAGATCAATATTATGGTAAGAATGAAATGTGTGAATATTTCAAACCCATATACTTTATATGAAAAATTATCGTTAAGGTTAATTATTCCAATTGTGAACAGATTCTGTTTATCGTGGTATTATTTAGTTTCAACTGCTCAACCCTATGAGTGTGGCAATCGCACCAGAGTTACAGTGTGATATGTTGAACGAGTGTAAGTAAATTAGTCAAAATGTGACGTCGTCATCTTTTAAACCATCTTAAACTCTTAATTTATTAGGTAAGAGGCTACTTGTATTTTATCGGTAAATGTATATGTATAAATAAGTAAATAAATAAATAAATAAGTTATAAGTAATTTCTTGGAATTAGTTCGTAAAATACTCGTGAAATTGATGATAATCGTACCATGCCGTTTTATTATACATCTCAAGTAGATTTGCAAATAGACATTTCATTAGTCAATAAAAAAGCAAATGACAAGAATAAAAAAAAATCCAGACTTCAATATTTATCTCCTCACAGGTACGAACGAAGTACATTTATTTCGAACAACTGAAATAATTTTGTATCGAATAAATGAAATGCTACTTGTGTAACCAATGTGTTCGTCCGTCTACACATTTACACGGGTTTCACAAATTACTTGAAAGAAGCAAAAGTTTTTATCATCATCATATTCGACACGACAACCCAGGGTGGGCCAAGGCCTTCTCTTGGAGATTCTTCCAGGAGGTTCTACTATTCGCCTGGGTTTTCCAGTTCTTTATCCTGAGAATGTTAAAATCTTCTTCCACTGAATCGATCCATCTTAATTTTGGTCTACCTCTTCTACGAGTTGTTAGAGGTTTTGCGATGAAAACTTTCTTTACTGGGTTTTCATCTGTAATTCAAGATACGTGGACAGCCCAGTTTATTCTTTTGATTTTAATGGTTTTTATGACATCAGGCTCACCAAACAATCTATAGATTTCTGAGTTAAGACATCTTCGCCAAATACCATTTTCCTTGATACCCCCAAAAATTCTCCTCAGAACCCGTCTTTCAAAAGCTGCTATTTTATTCTATCCAATTCTAAAAAGGCCAGGTTTCTGAACCATATGCTAGAACTGGCCTAATAAGAGTTTTATATACTAATAACTTTGTTTTTCTTGTAAGAAAAGAAGATTTAAGGATGGATTTAGTCCAAAAATGCTTTATTGGCCGATGATATGCGATACTGAATTTCAGAGATAGTGTCATTCTTATTGTTAATACAAGATCCAGGATAAGTAAAGCAGTCAACCGTTTCAAATGTATGTGAGCCAATCTCCAAACGATTATGTGCATTATTTGATGGAGATTTTTGTACAGCCATATACTTAGTCTTGGAGTCGTTTATTGCCAGACCAATTTGATTTGCAGCTACCTCCAAAGACAGAAAGGCCTCTCTCAAGGCTGGTAGGTTTCTAGCAATTATATCAATATCATCAACATCAAAAGTTTTTATTTTTATGCTTAATATAAAAACAAATATCGTATTTAACTATTTATTTATGTGCTAATATCATGCAGGACACAAATTGTATTGCCATATAAATTACACTACAGGTCACTAACTGCGGTTTTATAGGAGAGGACTTAGGAGCTCGTACCATTTATTTTCTTTCATATGTCGTCTCAAACGTAACCTTTTTAAAGACATTTATTAATCTTGAGTCCAATTTGTAAAAAAATCAATTCAGCACAAATTTTTTTTTCCAAAAATTAATTTGGACTAACACTTTCATGACTTTATTTTTAGTGATTATAACATTATGCTATTGCTGCCATAAATTTCACGTAACAATTTCTCTATTTTTAGGTATTATGTTATTTATTTCCTTCTGAGTAATTGTTATGATGAATAATTCTTTATAATTTCACCTAGAGAGGTTATTGTTTCATCACATCTGTCACGCGATTCACCTGCAGGTCTGTAATATAAATTATAGATGTAAATTATTCATTCTCTTTTTTTACTTTATAAAATTGGGAATGTGTGCATGATATGTATATGAGGATATAAGTGCGATAATAAAATTTGATTCAATAATGGAAGTCGCTGCAGGCTTTTTAAAATTCATGGTCTCTTTGTACTGAAATTAATACCTGCAGCTCTTAGTTATACGATTTTTTAATATAATTTAGAAATTCTAAGGCGCGGTTCCACAAAGGCAAAGTATTTTCGATGAAAATTGAAATAGTTTAAATATTAAAAATAAATTATTTGGAAGAAGAAAAAAATTAGGTCTGAGGTATTGGAAAAGATCTTCAAATTTATTAGGTGCGAGGTATAAAAAAGGAAAGAAAGAAGCGTATTGATAAAACAGAAAATCGGTAAATAAGTGTCATTACGAGACCTAAACTCAAACACAAGTCCAATATTCTTGAGTTATTAACAACTTATTAATTCCATTCCATGATAACGTATCTATGTGTTTCAAATTATAAGTTCCTTCGTTGGTTTAGTTCATTTTAACTATTTGCATATGTGTGGTTTTCAAATTGTTAGAAATGTTTCTCTAAATACATGTTTTTAGAGACGAAGTTATGGATTTATGTTTTCGAATCTGCTTGCTAGATGTTACAATGGAGGGTAAAAAACCAAACGTGTTTACAATATTAATATACTCTAGCACTATTTTGTGTCATGGATAAGTTTATGAGCTTTAACTTGTATAGGAAACCAACTTCTTTGCTTTAAAAATAAAAGAATTTTGTGTTCATGGCTATTTCGTGTATAGGAATATTTTTCTTTCCACAAAATTGTATAAAGGTTATTATACATTTTTAAACGAAGGTTGAAGTAATAATTCGAATAGAACATCAATACCAACAAGGTGAACTTTTGCATGAATATCAATATTGATTATGTGAAAGGAAAAGTAATTAACAAAGTCAAGTCCATCGTGCCGTTCGTCACAAATGCTGTTTAAATACGATTGCCACAATCGTTACCTTTAACTAGATTTAGTAATTTAGCTGCATGTTTTTCCACGTTAATGATTTTTTAAATTTAGAAAACGGTATTATTATTTTTGAAAAAAAAATGTATGTATTAATCCACCCACGCAACAGTCACTATCACGCTTTAATTATTGGTATACACTTCGTATACATAACGTACTTTGCAATTCTGGTAAGAGCAAGGAAAGTAAAATCGATGACTCATTTATAAAAATAGGCAGCATAAATGGTTCCAGGGATAACATCAACTTTGTATATTATGGTTACAATTATCATTAAGTATATACATACATCCATACATATATACACACAGGTTAGGTTGCGCGTGCGTGTGTGCAAGCGGGCGTGCGTGTGTGCGTGTGTGCGTGTGTGCGTGCGTGCGTACGTGGGTGCGTATGTTCGAGCTTGCGAGCGAGCCTGCGTGCGTGCGTGAGTACGTACATGCTTGCATGCATGCGTGCGTCCCTGCGTGCATGCGACCGAGCGTACCTGCGATTAGAATTCAATTTAAATTTTCTTTCAATCAACTAGCTATAATAATTTCAAAACTTTCAAGCAACTACATAATTCCGTTTAGAATTGTACAATAATTTTGGACACAACATGAAACTAAATACGACTAGTTTTGACCAATTCCGAAATTTTGAACAATTATTCTTTACTCAGAAAATCTTAAAAACTTATGTTACCAAGCATATAATCTTTTTCTTGTGCTACTATTTTCGACCACTTTATTAACCTTTTATTAAATGTCTATTTTTTTTTGGACTGTCCCTCCCTCACAACCTTTTACAATGGTTACAATTAAAAAAAAACATTCTTTCAGCAAACAAAATCCGAACGAAAAGAAAAGAAATTTTTTTTCGATAAGCCACCTTCAATACCAAAGCAGAAAAACAGCTTTTATGGCGCGCCATATCGCTCTGTCTCAGCATGCCGTTTGCTGTTGACATAAGACTTGCAGAGTTGTATTATATCTTACGGAGCTTTATACACATTTTTATTCATATTGCGTATATGTTGTTTTCGCTTTATTTTTTTGAGAAAAACAATATGTCGTTAATTGTCTGATATGAAAAAGAAAAGGATGCGTTTTAATGCATATAAAAAATTTAAGTATAATAAAATTTAAATATGTAAATTGCGGCGTATTGTCAAGGGGTGGTATTGAGAGTATTTATGCCAGGGATTAAAAAAAATTATTACCAAAAATATATTAGAAAATGATTCGGCGAGTCTTTTAGTAAAAGCGAATTGCCTGCGTAAATTTTGCTTTTAAGTTAATTATGCAAAATAAGGTAACTCACCGTGGGTTCTTCTTTTTGTATTTTAAATAAAACTAATTTAATTTTGAAATAAATAGGAAATTTTCCTTACGATATAAATATGAAAGTTCATTAAATTTCTTGGTCAAAATCTTTAATGCTACAGAACACATAAGAAAAAATTGTGCAGGGCAGAGAACAGTAAATATACATTGTTTAGTCATACACTGAACGTGCGTGGGATTCATGCTCATTTTTCTACACAGAGTATAACTGGAAGAGCTGCAAAACTGCAAACTTAGGGCTTTATATATGTATGTTTGTGTATATATATATATATATATATATATATATATATATATATATATATATATATATATATATATAAACATATATATATATTTATATATATATATATATATATATAAATATATATATATATTTATATATATATATATATATATATATATATATACTAGGTTTTTTAAATATTGAGAATTTGTGTTTATAACGTTAGGGTTTATAAATTTTTTATCAGTAACATTTAGATTAGTAAAAAAGAAGCGCAATAGCCAATACAGGCCGCAAAATTTTTTTTCGTTCTAGATTTATTTTCCGTTCTATTTAGTAGTACCGATGAAAAACAAAAATGTGAAAAAAATTACGAGGAAGTTCATAGAAAGATGAAGTATAGACACTTGTATAAAATACGCATTAATAGTGTTAATGACAATATACACATAAGTATTTCGATAGATTAATATCGTCCATTTAGTTAGAATCTACGAAAAATAGTGAAACAATATAAATGAACTATAGCAATAAATAAATTGTGAGCAGAGTTATGAATAATATCGGACTATCTATTTAATGATTTGGAAATTTTATTTTAACTAAACCTGCATATTTAGACAATTTATTATATTATTTTCATTTTACTTCTGCAAAAAAAAAACAATTTAATAAACTACTAGTACTGAGAGAATTCGTCTTATTTATGAAGAACGTCATCTAACGTCGAATAACGAAAGCATCATTGCTATTCATTGACCATAATGCTTGGCGCCGCCTTATAACCAACATCTAACAGTTAAAATATGATAAGCTAAATTTCAAGCATTATCTTTAGTGCATTCTTTTACCTATCATAATAAACTCCATCATCGAAATCAGCATCTGATCATTATTAAGTGCTACTAAAGGCCGCCAAAATATATGGCAAAATTTATAAACTTATTAAAAATTATAGATAGATGTTAAGACTTATATGCGGAAACAATTAAATACAATAGTAATGCTAGTAAAAAGCAATGTTATTGAAAATATGGTCCAAAAATTTATTACTCTTCACGGACAATCAGAAAGAAAAAGTAGTTATAATCCGAAAACCGAGTTTTAATATTCAAATGAAATAGAAGCATATAGAGTAGAAAGTCGTACGAAGAAGGCATAATCTTAAAAATAATTTTTGAAGAAATGAAAATTACGCGTACAAAGAAAAAGAAATCGAAATATTAGGAGTTTTGATTTAAAAAGGACACGACAAAATAAAACTAGTAAACCCGTTTTAAAAGGAAAATTATGTGAAGAGTTCAAACAGGAAGGATTCTTACGCACCGCAATCGTTGGAGGCACAAACATTACTTGGAGCTCAATTAAAGAAAAAAGCACAAAATTAAAACAACATTTTAATTTTTCTTCATTATATTTGATTACCGCTACGGAAAAATAAAGTTTAATTAAGAATTACGAAAATCAAACATCCTTAAAACTGCTAGTTACCGCGAAGGAATAACTAGCTGTTCTAGATTACAACTCTCCTAAGCCTAAAAATATTACACGGCAACTTTCAATGCTACATCACTAGAACAGAAAAGGTGAAAACTTCACTGTGGTAAATAATTAATATTATAAAGGAAATGACAAAGACGAGAAATTTCCGTAAACAACACAAATTGAAAATGAAAGAAAACTTATCAGTACAAACCTTATGCGACGTAATAGAATAGGTTATATTAGATAGTATTAGGCCTATTATTACAATTGGTGTAATGTAATCTATAGAGCAGCCAATTGTAATTAAAAACGATAAAAGTAAAACAAGGCTAGGGATAAATATAATAAGCAAGCTATGCTCGATATTATATAAAAACAAATAAAGAAAAATCGGTGGTGTGAAAAAATAAAAGCATATCACAAGAAATGTGGCAAAAAATATCTACAAAAAGTGTTCTCTAAGTTAAACAAAATAATTATAACGATAGCGGGTTAGTTTTTAACAAACATGCTCTGAGGGTACACTCACTCCTTACCCAATAGCCTGCGCCTCTACACATGTAACTCTAGTACATCATTATTTACAAGAAAATATACATTTCAGTGCTCCATTAATTGACGGAGTCAAAGAACTTAGTAACGAATATTATGCTCAACAAGCAGCACTGGATGCAAGTGCTGAAATGTAGTGGACAAAAACATTGGAACGCCTCAAGGCGCTTATCGATGAGTTATAAAAATTTGTCCAACTGAGAGCAAACGTCCCCAAAAAGATAAAGGCCAAGTCGACCAGTATTGATGAGATACCAGTCGAACAGCGAAGCTCTTCTAGCCTGGTTCCAAAAGATTCACGAATGACACCATCAAGACGTACTTAGATCATTACTGAGTGGTCTAGCTATAGTTCGCGCGCATTGCTAGAAATGACATCGGGGTTAAAGCAGACAGCGTCTCAGCCACTGAAGAGAAGCGTCATACCAGGTCGGTTAAAAGAATGCAGCGGCCATCTCCTGAATCAGGAGACAAACATCCGAAGAAAGGGAAAGAGCTGGGAACAATTGCACCCACCAGGGAGGTAACACAGCACTCCGATAAGAAGAAGATAATGGATTAGCACGTGGTTCAATCAAAGAAGTATCAGAAGAAGTAGGGTAAAAATCAGCCACTGAAGCAGCATCTGCAGCAACCCAAGCAGAAGGCGATGATCAAAGGTCGGCAACTAAACCTAATGGCACTGATCGTACGACCACAAGAAAAGGAGAACTGTGCTGAGATACTTTGTAGGGTCAAGAAGGAGGCCCCTGACGAGCAAGTCCGCTCCACGGTAGACAAGATTTGCAAGACAGCTACCTGCTAATTGTCATTATTAAAGATAAGGCTGACAGAGGCCAAGGTCTGCAAAAAGCTATTGCTGACATCCTCAAAGATGACACAAAGGTCATCAGTATGGGGCCGCAAGAAAAACTTGAAATACGTGATTTTGATGATACTACGACAAACAAGGATATCTTTACAAAAAGAGGATTGTCAAATCCCATAGAATGCAATCAGATGTTTGCCTAAGACATGTAGAGGTATCCAGACTACATTGGTGACGCTGACAATGCCAATAGCGAAGAAGGTACTCTATGAATACGGCAAGATCACGATTGGTTGAAGCAACTGTCGAGTTAGAGCAGTGAAGAGATCAATTAAGTGCTTTAAATTCTGATATTATGGTCATCTCGCCACTCTATGCAAAATTAAAGTGAACCGGTCCAAACTCTGCACTACATGTGAAGAAGATGGCACAAGGTCACTGAGTGTAAAAAAGAAGTCCAATGGTCTTTTTGTGTTGAAAACAGCTACACAGAAAACTGTACCATACAGCATAGACAGACCCACCATGCATGTACGAGCAGATACCCAGTTTTTAAAGAGGCACTCTAGAAGATAAAAAAACAAACGAACTTATAGATACTACAGCTCAACCTCAACCAATGTGAGGCTGCCGAAGATCTGCTCGGACACACCGTGCGCAAACTGAAGCTATACCTAGTACTAATATCGGAGCCATATAAACACCAAACTACACAATCTTGGGAAACGGATAGCATCGCTAAAGCCGTCACCTGGGCTTGTGGCAAGCTCCCTTTCATGGCATGGGTAGATGGTATCCACTTCTACAGCTGCTATATCCGCCTAGTCTTCCGCTTGATGAATTAACGGACTTCCTGAATCGGCTGACCGAGGATGCGAAGCAGCACTCTTCCGCGGCGATCGCCAGGGACTTCAACTACTGGGTAGTGGACTGTGGTAACAATGAGACAAATGCGTGAGAAAAAGCGCTGCTGAAAGTTTTGGCCACACTAGATGTGGTCTTGCTCAACAATGGCGATAAATCTACGTTCACTATAGGCGTGGCAAGATCTATTGTGGATCTCACCTTCCCCAGTTGCTGCCGCATTAAGGGGCACTACTCCTGGAAGGCGATGGATATCTCTACAGCCAGTGACTATAGCGCGATACTGTGGGAAGTACCTACTTGTCAGGATACTAGAAGAGTACATAGGCAAACTAATGATATTGGCTGGAAGGCAAGGTCATTCGATTCTACTGCCTTCATAGTAGCCTTCAATAGTGATCCAATCAGTACTGAAAATGCTGAGATGAAGACAGGAGACCTGACGAAGTGAATCGTGGAGGTTAGTGTTGCTAGTATGCCTCGAAGGCGTGGCATGTACCAGCGTCTATTGGTAGACACTTACATGCCCTCAACTCCTGGAGAAGATCGTTACTGCGCTATTTTATCAACAATGCGAGTTCCATCAACTGACAGAGCAGTGCGTAACTGAAGAAATCTCGCCGATTACGGAGGATCAATTGATGGAAACGTAAAATAGAGTGGGAAATAGGAAAGCACCAAGCGTGGATGAAATACCAAACATTGATTTAAAAGCAGTCATCAAAGCAGCACGGAGGCTCAAAGGAGGTACTTTCTTTCGCGAATGGAAGCCACAGAGACTAGTACTTCTCCCTAAAGGGAAGAAACCACTGGACGAACCATCATCTTATTATCCAATATACAGTTGGGAAAATACTGAAACGAATAACTCATCAACGGATCGAAGCAGCAGTTGAATCACTGCTGGTCTGGAACCAATATGGCTTTCGGAAAGGACGCTCAACTCTGGACCGATCAACCTTGTCGTCAACGCAGCCAAGAACGCGATCACAGGGACCAGGTGAAAGGGAGGTACAAAGAAGTAATGCTTGGTGGCCACTTTGAATATCAAGAACGCCTTTAACTCCGCCAACTGGAATTGCATTATACGGGCTGTCACTGAGATGAACCTACCTTCAGAAGATGAAGCAGCTAGTACTTAACTACTGAAGTATGATACGGAAACAGGTTCGAAGTAATACATAATTACTAAAGGAGTACTTCAGAGCTCGATTTTGGGTACTTTCTTGTGGAATATCATGCACGATGGTCTCCTGAAACTACCATTGCCATGGAATATTAAACTCGTGGCGTGTACAGTCGATGTAGCCCTAATGGTCGTGGCCAAACACATCGAAGAGATAAACCTCGCGTTTGACATCACCTTCGAGAAAATCAGCCGGTGGGTAAAAGATCATATCACACTGAGAGTAGGAGAGTATAAAATCACATCACGGTCGTTTATTCGGTACCCGGGACTCAGTTTCAAGCAGCAGATAGAGCATGTAAGTGCCAAAGCGTCGGTAGTGAGGGCAACCTTAGCACGGTGGATGCCAAATGTAGGGGGCCCAAAATTGAGTAGAAGGACACTACTGTCGTCAGTGTTGACATACGGAATATCCGTTTGCGTTGATATCCTCGGAAGCCAGCAGTCATGGAGGAAAATTACACCGGTATAACGCTTGAGTGCCTTGTCAGTCGCCAGTGCTTTCCTCGTGGTATCTGAGGACGAGTTGCGCGTTATCGCCGGAATGCTACATATTGAAGTATTGGCCAAAGAACGACAAGCTCTCTAGCGAGGGGTCTACTATATTGAGCTCCGATAAACTAAGAGCAGAAGAACGGGAAAACATCATATGGCAATGGTAAGTGCTGTGGGATGATACAAAAAATGGCAGGTAGTCGTAACATCTTATTCTATAGGTGGATGTTTGGCTAAGCATAAATCATAATGAAGTCAACTACCGTCTAACGCAGATGCTCTCAGGACATGGGTGAAAATAATTAAATGGAAAATATTACATTTTCTTTTATTTCCGGCAAGATTCAATACTTTGTTCTCAATTACCTTTACAATGAAAAGCCACTGGAATATAAAAAAAGAAACATTTGTATGTGATATAGTTTTTAATTTTTGTCACCGGATTTTGTCATGTGAAAGAATAAATATAAATTATATGACTTTACCTTTGCAACGTTTTTACAGGAAAGTTTTGTAGGATTACATTAACAAATTATTTTATCACTTTTATATGCTTTATAATTTTGAAAGTGGGTATTTGGATAGAACTTTGAAACTTCTAATTTGAAATTGAACGAAAACATATCAAACATTGTCAGTGTTTTCTTGACTACTAGAAATAATGTAGTAATTCGTTACCTTTTCAGTGACTCATTGATGTAGAGGTAAAATTGATGTCTGAGTTCTGTGGTACTTGTTTAAATCTTGAAAGTAATTAATATAAAATACAAATATCTTCTAATTCAAAGTTTTACCTATATTAAAGGTAGCTGAGAAAGACAAAAACTTATTTTTTTATTTTAATCCTTGGTTAAAACTATTTAAGGAATTAGTATCCTTTAGTTTCAACGTCCCATTTAAAGTTTCTAAATATTTTACCTTTTTGTTCTTGCAAAATCTACAATACACTGGCAAACTTGTGTAATTTGATTGATTTAATAATAATCATTTATTTTTAAACCTAACGAAATATTTGCACACTATTCAAATTATCGATTATAGTCAGAAAGCTTTTACAATATTTTTCCTGCTGTTATATATTTATATTATAATTTATAACTAATAAACTGAAAATACAAAATTTACTTACATAAATTTAATATCATGCTATACTCCTACTAAACGATTCTGACAAGTTTAATCACTGAAATTCGATTACATCGAGGCTACCTTAGCCCGACCGTGGGTCATCACACCAATTGACAATGAGTGACAAAAATTGTTCCCTTAAAATTTTCCTTTAAAGTCCTTTAAAGTCCCGCCTATTTTATATTAATTTTTTTCTAGATTAATCTACCCACATAAGATTTTTCACCTTGTTATATTACAAAATATTTCCATATTTATAACCTTTTTATAAATTCAATCTTCACATAACAACTACTATATATTGTTTGTTTTTAATCATAATTTTTTTCGATAATCATTTTCAATATCATTTTTACCGTAAGAAGAATCTGTGTAAAACGAGAACGATTTTGCGAAAAACTGCTAATAAACTTACTAGACAGTTTCAATAATCTGCACACCAGTCAGTTTGCTTTCCTAAGGTGATTGCTTTTTAGTGAAGGTCTATCTCGTAGCATTACACTTGTTCATGGTTATCTTTGCAATAAATATCTTCGTATCTCGCTGCGAAAAATAAATAAAATTATCGTCATGCTCAATACATTTCCTAAAAATTATATATCTACACGCTTAACTAGAAGTAAAGCGTAGCGTACACATGCCATTTTATGTGCACAGAAGCTTTAAATTATCTTTGGAAGCCTTCGCTTAACTCCTTTAGAAGTTTTATAATGATTCTCACTTTAATCTAAGGCCCTTGGATTATGAGGAATTAAGCCACAAATAAGCGCTTTCAATGGAAATATATTACTTGAAGGGTGGGACTACTAGTTGAATTAATATTAATAATTTACCGCTTGTCAAATTTCAATTAACTTGCTGTGTATATACTTTTCCGTTATTTATTGATATTGAATGTAAAATAAGATAAATAACTCTAGAGTAACTTGGCAAACCTTTGGTGATATTTTTAGCAACACTTAACCTTATTTAAAAATAATATCGAAGAATAAAAGCTTGCGCAGATGTGTTTTTATTTTTTTTTTATAATATTCTTCCAAAATTTATTGACGAATTTTGGTAAAAAATTTAATTTTTCTGTGGTACTTTTTTGCTTCAGGTGAGTTAGGATTATGAAAAATACTCAAACATATGTTTTCAATCTTCGTGGTTTAATTTACTCATTTTATTATAAAATTAACATACTTCTATGCTTCGAAACCACTAAATTTTGTTTTGCTCAGGATATAACCAAGATTCTGTAGAAATTTTTATCAGGCATTCTGTAGATATAGAAAATTTTAACTGCAAATAAATATTTAGTACCGACTGCTTCGAATGGTTCCCCAGTTACGTTAGTTGAATATATTACGTTATGCAGTTTCTTCACCTTTCCCAATAAGTCGTTAAATTCGTTATAAAATTTTCAAAAATTATGATCGCTAATCAAAAATTCTTATTTTGGAAATTCTTATTATTATTAAGAATTACTAATAATACAAAACCTCTTAATAAACACAATACTACAGTTTTAACTTTGGTCTGCAATTTTGTGAGAAAGTTACAAGCTTTTTCTTATAAAATATATTAAAATAATTTATTAATCATGTAATGCAAGCTCCAACTTCATTACTACCACGGCCTCTTATGGCTTCATCCAACTTACACATAATACTTACCTTGTATTAGATACATGGATACCTAAATGATAACAGTTTAATAATCTATCATAAAATATGTTGTTACATATTCAATTCTATATCAGTAGAACTTACCGAATATCGCACAGAATAATATTATATATTCATATAGTCGAATACTACCGTGTACTTGCAATGATGGAATGTTTTCTTTTATAGTTTTAATTCCGTACCAGCGGAAGCTGCAGTTTTATAGGGTACTATATCAAATGTTTTATATCTATTCTAGGATGACAAAATTATATATTTTTAAACAATAAAAATTTAAAACAAAAAACAAATTTAAAAATATTTCTAAACAAATTGTCTTACATATTTATAAGTTATATTGCTGTCACGGTACTTATCGTTAAATTTTTATAAATACGATATATTCATAAGGGCATTTCCAAGATAGATTTTATCTAATTTATTTGTTACCTGTGTTTGGATATTCGGAAACTGAATCGTATTTAATAATAATAATAATATATTTTATTTGTGGACATAAAATACATAGATAAAGTAATAGACAGGAACAGAAATTTTCTTACAGCTGAAAATTAATATTAAGTTACACGCCTTATCTTTAAAATTTTCAATAATTTGTCCACAAAAAGGATACTAGCTCGACTTGCGTAGTTATGCCATAAGCATCACCGACACGGCCGGTTTACAGCTAGCACCTGTTGATATACACACACATACATACACATACACGTACATATGCACATGTATATCCTCACATACGCAATATATAATAATTATTTTGAATACAGGTATTATATACAAACATATAACTACATGCACATTATTACTCATATAGGAAACGTAGCATAAAGAAAAGATGACACTAATAATAAATATAATTTAAATCAAATAATTTCGAAGAGTCGATATCTTCCGTTTGCATTTTCTGGGTTAAAAGCCACTTACGAATTAGTTCCCGTGATAATTTTTAAGGTGTTGATTTTGATACAAATTGGCCTTTGAAAGTGTACATGTTCTTCGTCCGTATATCTGCACGTATGTATATGTACGAAGACACAGACCGCAATTCTTAACCAATTTATGTAATTATTCTTTTTATCGATTGTTTAACTATCAAAACAGAATTTATTTGTCAGAGTTTATTTTAATATGCAGTGGAAACTAAAAGTATATTTTTATTCTTATAAATAAATAAACATGATATTTGTTTACAATATTTTATTTAGATAGTATATTTTTACAGATAAAGGTAAAGGATAGTAGGCAACGGATTTATTACATTAAAATATTGTAGGCAATATATGTATTCACATTGTAAAAATATTTTTTTTTAATGTTGACCGTGATATTTTTCTGTGTTTCACAATGTTAATTTTAATGTTTCGTAATATGTCATCACTTTTTATATTTCGATACACGTAACGTCAATAGCCCTTGATACTTTAAATGTTCACAGACTTTTGTGGGTACTTTAAATATTTTTATTTGGTTTATATTTGCAAAGCGCGAAACCGGTTAAGAATAATATTAATAATTCGTCAACAATAAAACTGAACAAATTTTTATTTTAAAAAAGTTGAATTAAAAACTGACTAAAATATCAATGTGTTTTAGTTAAAGAAGAGATGAGTACTGGTTAGAAATAGATTAAAAAATCGGAAACAAGTAGTGTACATGTAAAAGTTTTTAATTGTATAGATCGAAATAAGAAAGAAAGGTTTATTTAAACGTTGTTAAAGTAAATATCGTATACATATGACTTCGCGTGTACACTGAGGCGATTAAAAAGGGATCCTTGGATTTTATTTACAAAATACCGAAAATAGGAAAGAACTCTTATGTATATCAGATTCCACGTGATTTTTCGTAAGAAATACGTAAATTCCATACTAGATCCAGGTTTGAAAATAGTTGTTTAAAGAGAGTGAAGACATTAGGTGAAATATTTGTACATCAGTAAACAAATTCATAACTGCCTACGATAATGTATGAAAATAAATTAATTTCATGCTGTTTAAAAACTGCATTCCTTATTGCTTTGTCAATTTTTATTCTTTGTACATTATAAGGTACTTTGGTATTTAACACTAATATTATACATACGTTCCATTTTGGCCTGACTGTTTTTTTGAAGTATTACCCGATTCCACTTTCTACTAACAACGTTTAACTAAGACAACACACCATTAATGCAAATATTTCTTCATGTATGTAAATATATATATATATATATATATATATATATATATATACATATATATATATATATATATATATACATATATATATATATATATATATATATATATATATATATATATATATATATATATATATATATCGATACAGTAATCCGGGAATGATCCGGGAATGGCTCACACTGTCTCAGTCATTATTATCTTGCTATATTGATAAAATAAAAACTACAAATATGGTCACAACGACGCTTTTATTATTATCTTCCATAATAGGTAATTACATACACTTAATACTATCGTTATATTTAATACCTTAATTGTCTTTTATTATTAACTTAACATCTCAATAAAATAGTAACATATGAAAATTACCTTTCTTTATTACCTAAATACTACACATTAGCTATAATTTTTATCAGGATATGGATACAAAAAAACGTGAAACGGTGTCTCGGCACGCGCGTGTGCCACGAGTTCACTCTCCCTACAGTCACGTGTTTATCGTCCCTTACTCTACGGCGCCATCGACCCCGAGACTACCAAAGCGTCGTAAAGCCAGTGACAGATGTCGCTTTTGTTTCGTAATACCCATATGAAGATGACTATTCCAACATGGGCATTATGCATGACACGTCCTCGTGCGTTTACTCTATAAGAGATGTTTTGCAAAATATCATCCGCTCAGCCAACTCATTACTCAGCCAACTTACACTCATTACGCGTTCTAGTTGTCTATTCACACATGTCTCTGTCGCTAAAATGTGTAAATTAATATTTGAATTTTCAAAAACCTTTTTTAAATCTTAATTGCAAAATAACGGTCTTAATCTGCAATTATTCGAGAAGTACCGAGTAAGACTACGTTCTCGTTGATAGTTCTAATACTATTATTGGTATCTAGGTGCGCAGAATGACAGAGTAACACGTACTTGATAAATTATTTTAAAGCAAAGTTTGCCTGTGGCATCTACATGAATTGCATACCAATGGGGGATATCTTAAGTATTGGCTAAAATTGGACCTGCATGTCGAGATGTGCCTAATATGTCGAGATGTGCTTTCAAACCAGTAGTATTCATAAAGATTTTCTAATGTCTTGTCGTAAACGAGATGAATAATAATAATACGTACATTGTTAATAAGTAACCATCTAAGCGTTCGCGGAATAATAAGCAAACATTTAGATTGTCCGTTCTTTTATGTCTTTTGGTAGAGTGTACCCAATCAACAATATTTTTATTTATATGACTTTTATTTAGCTTTTCGATTAGGTTAATGTCATTTGGTTGTTGTGCAGCCTGTAGCCAATTATGTCAATATACTTTTGTTCCATTCTATTTTCTTTTTGCACTGATTGCTTTTTGGTAAGGTTACGCGAAAAGAAATCTACACTTTTATTTTTTTGCCAGAAATATAAAAAAAATTAAGATTAAATGACTGAAGAAAAGCTCACCAGCGATTTACATGGGGTTTGAAGTCGATCTTTTTATGAGAACACTTTAACGAGGTAACTAGTAGAGGAGTAATTACAACTATAAATTATCGTTTATATGGTGTCTGAAATGTTACCGTCATATAGTGTGTGAAGTAATTTATAATGTTAACTACGGCGAGAGTTTCAAGTTCATACGAGTGGCATTGTGACTCTGTCACCGAAGTTTTTATAATATGGTATGACTCGTCGTTTAACTCTATCGCTTGAAATAATATTGCACCATATTCGTTGGCACTTGCGTCTGTGGGCAGCTCTACGGAATACTGAGGTTTAAATATAATAAGTATCGGTTCATTAGATAATAAGGCAATAAATTTTGTGGTACTTTTTTAAAATTAATTTATTAAGCGCGAAGATTTTGGGATAAACTGTTGAAAATATCCTTAGTTAAATTACCTTAGTTGCAATAATGTTAAAAAGTGTGTAAGGTACACTTCCTGTGATTTATAGGGAATCCAGCTTTACTAAAGTTCTGTGTACAATTCGGAGACGATTTATCCTTTACTCTATGTTATTGACGTCATCAAACATAATCAACGTAAACTATTACGTAAGTATATACGAAGTTACCTCAGGTAGTGAACATAAAAATCTCTCTTTGAAATACAGACATTGCGTTTCGTAAAACGAAGGACATGAACAGAATATCTGTTCTTGTTCCGTTTTCTCTATCTGGTGTTATAGAAGCAATAGGTTTTATAGGCTTGGGATTTTTTATTGAGATTAAATTGAAGCAATTAGCACAGCTTGGCTTTTTGAAGAAGTAATTGAAGTAAGAGTAAATTGAAGTAATAATATTAAAAGGGAATTCGATGGAATATCAGTAGCAATTTCTTCAAAGTTATTTATTAGGATCTTCTAATAATAAGAGTAAATTCAGTCGTGCCTTTTCACCTGTCTCGCGTCAGTAAGCGCTCCTCTGTTACCGCTGTTAGCCGAACACTGCAATATGACTTTCTACGCTGCACATGAAGAATACTACGGAACCGGTCATTTTATGTTGCGGTAGCTTCCTTTTAGCTGGTAATGGTATAGTAGACGTTGATACCCTTATTTTCCTACCTGTAGTTTTTATTCAATATTCTGCCAGTTTACGTCCTACCATACCACAGTAGTGGCATTTTATTTTGTTAGTCCGCCTAAATCGCATGCGTTTGCTTTCGTTTCGTTTATCGGGTTTCTTACATAATTTCAGATTTCCTTTATAAATATAAAAATAATTGAAGTTCTTGTTTTAAATGTTGATGGATCGTAATTTCAATCATAAATGCCTCGTAATCGAGTTTCGATTCTAGTAAAATAGGGTAGCACCATTGAAAGTATATTTTTTTCGGTACTTTTATTTTTCATTGAGTTGATAATGATAAAGTAAGGTAGTTTGCGTAGACGGCATAAGTTTCGACCTCACTCGGTTTTTCCGTGCCTAAATTAAATAAGATAAAAGCGATTTTCTCATTAGTAATAAATATTTTAATAAATAACTCCTTGAATTACTTCCATATTATGACAGGATACTCCACGGATAACCCACATAGATACTGTTCCTTTTAAAGCGTTGTTAATGTCCACGACTAGTTGACTTGCTTCGAATGGGTCGTCGGCCAAACATGAATGAACGGTGGCTGTTCACGATTTCGTATTCGCATTTTGCTTATCTAAATTCGCGTGAATTACCCGAATTACGTAATTATTAAAATGCGGTGTTTTTATCTTTAGTATTAACGCATACACCTGCTCTTTCAAATATTAATTGCAAATATTAATTTCAAGAAAAACATTTCAAATATTAATTGCTATGGATTGCTGTTACGGTTGTCATTATTCATAATCACTTTGCCCTTTGTGGTTCCTCTTCAGTACAGGAGGCTGAGAATGAACATGAATTACTGCAATACTTTAATTATTGTCCTTCACTATAGTTAATTATACTCACATATTATCATCACATTTTATTCCTCAATTGTTTTAGCTTAATAATTTAACGACTCAATACAATGGTAACATATAACAAATGAATTATTTTTATATGTTAGCTAAACACTATACATTATTTATATTTATTGTAAATAATTTATATATATATATATATATATATATATATATATATGTATATATATAATAAGGATATGAATACGAAGAAAACGTGAGTCAATTCCTCGGCACACGCACCTACCATGAGTAACTTCCCTACAGTAACTCTTGATCCTCTCTTACACCCACAGTGCCGCCCCGAGGCTTTGACAAAAGTGTCACGAAATTAGTTGCAAGTGTAGCTAGAGTAAGTTAGGAAAACCTAACCTAATCTAACCTTACTCAACGTATCTATTATACAATTCTTTATATAACCAAACTTAAAATTAAAGAAAATATAACATAAAGTAATCCTATCTTATTAATTTAATATTTCCTGTTTCTTTATTTTCTGTGGATCCGTTTGCCAGTCGGCAAAGGCCTCTTCTAACCTTTTCCATTCTGTTCGATCATGAGCTACTCTGTTCCACGTCCTTCCTGCCACTTGTCTAATGTCATCATCCCATCGTTTTTGAGGTCTGCCTCTCGATCGCTTGCCCTCTCTAGGGTACCACAGAGTCACTCTTTTGCTCCATTTTTCTTGACCTCTCATCATGTGCCCTGCCCGTCTCCATTTAAGTCTTTTAATTTTTCCGGTAATATCAACGGCCTTTGTCTTGTTTCTGATCACTCCATTTTCCAATCTGTCAGATTTCTTCACGTTGAGCATACTTCTTTCTATTGAGTACTGGTAGGTTGCCAACTTGCTTGTCAAGTCCCGAGTTAGAGTCCACGACTGGCAGCCGTACATCAGAACAGGTAATATACACGTATTAAATAATTTGCTTTTCATATTTATGTGTAGTGTTTTGTCTTTCATAGCTTCTTTTAGTCCCCAGTACCTCTTCCAGCAATTAGTAATTCGTCTCGTAATTTCTTTTTGCATAGGCTCTTATTGAGTTATGAGCTGCCCCAAATATATATATTCGTCTATGTAGTGTATTTCCTTATGTTCTAGTTGTATTGTACTTTTAACTCCGTTTGTCATTACTCTTGTTTTTTTTGGATTCAGTTTTAAACCTACCTTATCACTTTCAGTCGCAAGTTCCCTTATCATTCTACTTATATCATCTGAGGTTTTGGCAAATAGCACAATGTCATCTGCAAATTTCAAGTGCGTCAGCCTTGTCCCGTTAATATTAATCCCAAGCTGTTTCCAATTAAGTTTCCTGAAAATTTGTTCCAGTACCGCTGAAAAAAGTTTCGGTGACATAGGGTCGCCCTGTCTTACACCTCTTTCTACTGTAAATGATATGATTTTCTTTTCCAACTGTATCTTTGCTGTGCTATGACTATAGACGTTTCTTATTAATCTTATATATTTTTGCTCAATTTCTTGTTCTTTTAATGCCTCCCATATATTTGCGTGAATTAAGGAATCAAACGCTTTACTATAGTCTATAAACGCGATATTGTATATAAGGTTATATTCGTTATACCTCTCTAGAATATGGCGTACTACGCGAATGTGGTCGATAACTGAGTAGCCTTTACGAAATTCAGCCTGCTCTATAGGTTGGTGTTCCTCTAGTGTACCTTCTATCCGTTTCAATATTATTGTAGAAAATATCTTATACAAGTTTGACATAAGACTTATCGGGCGATAGTTCCCAATATCGTATTTATCACCTTTTTTGTATAAAATAATGATGTTAGATTCTAACCACTGGTGTGGAATGATTTCTGTATTTATGATATCGTTAAATATATCTGTAAGGATAGGTATGCACACCTCTTTACCTTGATTTAAGATTTCGTTGCTTATTCCGTCTGGTCCTGGTGTTTTGTCTACGTTTTGGGTTTCAATAGCTTTTTTTACTTCAGGTGTGATAATTCTAGGGACGTCGGAGATTTCTTCCAGATCAACTATCTCGTTTATGATGTTGCTTGCATACAGTTTCTTATAATACATTGTTGCTATGCTGAGTATGTCTGATCGGCGATGATTCCATTCCTCTTTATCCTTTTTTAATTTTACTATCCAATCTTTGTTCCGTAATTCTCTATACGCTTTTTTAATTCCTCCTGTTTTCTCAATACACTTTTCAATAGTTTTCATTATGTGTTGTTTCCGGTCCTTTCTTATGCTATACTTTATTTCTTTGCTAATTTTTGTTAACTGTTTTCTTTTACCTGGAGTATCTCTTGTATTAGTCATACGGTTTCTTTCTTCCAGTAGATTAACAGTATGTTCTTTTTTTTTCTTGTACACTGTGTTTAATATAGTCAAGTTGTTCCCCAGTGCAAATTGGATCATTCTTTCTCCATTTCTGCTTCTAGTTTTGTTGTGATATGTAAAGCTTCCTATTGTGGGCTCTTCTCCGGAGCATCTTTCGTCAATTTGACCGGTAAAATCTCCCAGTACTATTAAATTTTTGTGGCATTGCTCTATGATTGCTTTATTCAGATCTTGGTAAAATTTGTTTATAGTTTCCTCTTTGGCTTGTTCTGTAGGTGAATATATTTGCACAATAGACCAGGGAGCTAGATTTATTATTGCTATACGTTCCGAGACCCCTATAAATCCTTCTACATACTTTGCTATTTGTTTTTTATAATACTAATAAACAACATAAATTCAACTACATATTATATATAGCGTTAAATTGTTCGAAATAAACTATAAAAACAAAAATAATATCTAAAAAATGAATTAAAAATAAAATTTTGGTAATGGTTCAGGAACTAATACATTTGTGACACACATCAAGTTTGTGTTCTCCACATAACGATTTATTGCACTTAGTGCACCTACTTTTAGTCATCCTTCGCTTTTTGGAGGGACATATTTTTCTTTTATTTTGCTGTGGGGGGACATCAGCTGCAATACTTTGCTCAGTCTCATTTATAACATCCTCATTACCCTCATTACACTTGGCATGTTTAAAATTTGTGTAATTGAATCCCGCAGACTTGTTTGTAGAGTTGGTATAAGCAACCTTTTTTGCATGTGTTGTTCGATCAGCTTATGATGCAGAGCTTTTAGATATTCACGCCTCGATAAAGGTTTTTTCTTAGCCTCTATAGTGTTCGTTACATAATGACGTAACTATTTATAAATGCAATATTGAGCATACCATAAAAGTCGCACAACGGCCAGCCTCGTGTTTTTCGATTGCAAGAGGATATGAAACACATTTGGTCCAAAGTATCTACCCCTCCTTTGGTTTGATTGTAAAATTCAACCATTGTGGGCTTTTTAGTATTAACATTAATGGTTCCCTCTTCGTCACATGTTGATAGTAGGAATACAACTTTTTGGGGTTTTGCTTTGTAGGAAAGTAATGTTAGTTCGTTATCGTAACAGAACATAGCTGTTCCAGTTCTTCTAGTGCGTTTATTTTCAAATTCTAACGCTATCTCCCTTTTGTTAACTTGTAGAGTTCCAACCAATGTCTTTTACTAAACCTTTGGCTAGTGGCACCGAAGTGAACCAATTGTCCATTGTGATATTTCTATTCGTACCATGAACAGTACGTGTCAATTTTTTTACAAAATATTCACCAAGTGGTACTCCATCTGTTTTAGTAAAATAACCTAGATAAGGCTCTGCATCCACCATATACTTTGTAGAATTATCTACAATCATCACAATTTTGATACCATATTTATTTGGTTTATTCGGTATATATATACGAAAGGGACATCTGCCTCTGAAACCTAACAACTGTTCACCAATGGTAAGGTAGCATCCAGGTTTATAGTTCTCTCGACACTTAGCTATGAAAAGATCCCAAATATCTTGAAAGGGAGCGAACACATCGGTTAACCTCCATTCTTGACGCGTAGACTTATCGTAAAATCTTAGGCAGTTTATTAGCAAATCAAACCTTTCACAAGACATTGTACTTCGATATCGATTTCCACAAAATGTGATATCAAACAACCCTCTAGATGGTAAATGATTATCTTTCATTGCTGCAAATAATGTGAGAATGCCAATGAGAGCTCTAATTTTATTAGCATTGGTTGGTCTCTGATTGGATTTCAATGTTTTATATTTTTGAGATTTTATTGCTATCTCTGCATTGGTGTCGGTTACAATTAAATCAATCATATTATCAGTAATGAAACATGAAAAGCATTGAAGTGGATCTAAAAGATTTTTGCAAGAACGTACAGGTCCCGGTCTTATATGAACTATGTTCCTTGAAGGTCTTCTGCTTTGTGACCTTGGCTTTCGTGATGACCTTTTGTGTTTATCTTTCCCACGAAGAATGTTACGTGATGGTCTTATAATCAAATCACTAGGATCTGCTGAAGTGCTAAGTGTCGCGTCGTCAATGGAACATGGTGAAGATGTATCACTATTTGCCTGATAATCTTGATCTGGAAGTTGCTCTTCATTCGCAGTAGAAACTTCATCATCACCCTCCGTTTCATACGCGGGATCAGCCTCAATATGGTCTTCAGGCTCACTCCCTGATGAATTTTCCTCCTCGCTTTGGCCTTCTAATAATAGCGCACAAATTGTATCTAAAAAATAATAATAATAAACACCATTATTACTAAAGAAAATATAAAAGAACGGAATTTTTACTTAAGTAAAAAGTACAAAAAGTTACGTTACTACTAACCTTCGTCGATGCGACGAGCCATGGTTGCTGGAACGGCGCGTAGGGCCCCCTACGCACAAAGCACTACTAGAGATTAGCTTAAATTAGAAAACCGCACGCACGGTCGCGCGCGCTAAAGTTATCGAAATTTTTTTAGTGACGCGTCGTCGAATCGACGAAGGTTAGTAATCTAGGGTTAAGGTACTCCAACTCATTCTCTAATTTTTCTACCTCTGCCCTTAGATTTCT
Organism: Druceiella hillmani; assembly: GCA_039881145.1. NCBI lineage: Eukaryota > Metazoa > Arthropoda > Insecta > Lepidoptera > Hepialidae > Druceiella > Druceiella hillmani. The sequence goes on from JAYKKI010000070.1 coordinate 8,641,080, forward strand.
GTTCTCCTCCACTAAAGGAACTAGTTTCTCGTTAATTTTTGCCATTATAGTGTTAGATTGGACTTCCATCTCGATCTTCATCTTTTCGATTCTTTTTCAACAAAAGTTGAAATTGTCCATCTATCTTGTAAAGTTTTTGTGTGTAGCGAAACGTAACGTATAAGATAGCAACGAATACGTATTAGGTAGAAATATTTTTCTTTGTTGGCAACACTGACAGTAATGTCAACCAATGTCAGTTGTGTTTACGTCAGATATTAATGATTGATTGTTTCTAACCCCCAAATTCTTGATGTATTTTGTGTTTTATATTTGAACAATTCCAATAATTTATGAAAAACTGGTTATTTGTACATACTTCACAACATTTCTTCTATTGTTTTCGAACGGAGTAAGTGTTTGATATCATCTTGAACTATTTGTTCTCAATTGATTATATCAAAGACTATAGAAATGGTGTTCACAGTTCAATAGCCGGAAACGGCTGCTATTTTTGCTAATTTTGCTTACGGAATAATAATTTATCGTGAAGTGTAAATTTTTTATTTTTAGGACAAGCTAATATTATCTACGCTAAACTAGTGTCACTTTTTTAAGCGTTTTCTAAAGTAGCTTGGGTGTAAATCTGTAAACTTTCTTTTTAATTACGACTTATTACGCTATTTACAGAGGAATGTTAAATTTTAAATATCTTCTAAATTTCATTTTAAACCTCTTTATAATAATATCGTAATCATTACGGGAATAAATACGTTACATATACAAAGAGAAATTAAATTCTACTATTTAAAATATCCAAAAAAAACTTTGATTTTGAAATAAATATATTTTGAGCTTATTTTTACTGGTTTATATATTGTGTGGTATTGAATATTTTAGTTCTTTTTTATTCAAATATTGTTTTCCTATAGTCGCGGAGGAATAATATATTTATATTGTTATTGAAAATCTTCCATTGCCTCACTTAAATTGAGTAATTCCATATTTTAGAAAAATAGTATGTTATAAGAGGTTATTCAGTATTAGTAGGTGTGTTCTGTCTTTATTCAATAATTACAACTTGTGCCTCATTCATTTTTAACCAACTTCTAAAAAGGAAGAGGTTTTCATTACGAATTTATATTTTCTTATATATTAACGCGTATCTTCGTCATGTGTCAGTTTTGTTTGTTTAAAAGGGTGTTAATCACACTTGGTTTCATTTTCATATGGTTAAGCTCTGGTGATGAATACTAGAGGCAGACAACGGAACTCGTCAATGGATGACGGCACAGAAAACGTAATTGTAAACAATTGTTCCGTTATGCAATTTTTGTTAACAAATAGTCACTGCACCAGATGAACCAAGACCTGATTATGGTATATAGGTAACACTTCCACGGATGAGAGCATATATTTAGTAATTGAAGCAATCAATTTCTTTTCAAAATTAGGCAAATATTAAACTGTATGTTAAGCTGTGGGTGGGTAAGCTGTTATTCTCCTAGATGTCATTACGTTGGCCCTTATTTTAAAACCTATATTTATGCTGTCCGACATACTATCTTGATATTTGTTTTGAATTACTTTCCTCTTTTCTCGCCTTTTTCGGTTTTGTATAATAATGAAGTGTTTAAAATCATCCATATGTAAATATAAAACTAAAAAACAACTAAAATGTAAAATAAAAAAAATTTTAAAAAAAATTCTTTAAAAATTAACTTTTCATGAATCACTGAAAAGTTAAAAATAATAATTATTACGATAACTAAATACTGTAACAATAATTGACGCGAATATTTTTTAAATATTTATGAATTATGCTGTTTTTTTTTTAACTTGGTGCCAAGTTCGTTTAGAGTTCGCACTATTTTCAGCAGTGAACTGAACAAAAAAAATCGCTCCAATTTTAGCTTGGGTTTCGTTATTATACCTAATAATGTTAAATACTATCATAATAACAACGATTATTTATAAATTATCAGATATACATCAGATTTTGATATTCAAATATCTTCCAGAACAAATTTAGGAACAGAAACTATTTTAACACAACGAAATGTTTAAATATAATTTGATTATTAATTGGAAATCGTCTTGTGTTATAGAATTATTCTAAGAGTATCGCAAATTCCCTTATGTTTTCCTTCCTATTTTTAAATTTTTAGACGCCATGGCATGGTACTGCCTAATCAATTGCGAAATTAGATGGAAAATCATGTTTGATATTAAATGTGGGATATTTGGGTTATATTTATTGTTAACTAATTTTACCCATTATTATATTAAATTTATTTTATCTATATGCTATTAAAAGTTTTAAATTAGTGTTAAGTAAATATTATAATTTGCTATAAATATTTGTTTAAAATTTAATCGGAGCTTAACATTTGTTCAATATTCTTGTAATTTCACAACAATAAATAATAATACATATCAATACCCTAATAATTTGGTTTTGGGTTATAGAGAAAAAATTAGGAATTATTAGGTTATACATTCACTAAATATACCAAAACATAACAATGAATTTAATTTAATTATTAATATTCCTAAACATAATGAAGCGACGACGTCAATACATTCCTATAAGTTTAAAATTGTTCCGGTAATGAAATTTTGTCTCTATAATAAAATCAAAGGCCAGTTTATCTTTACTGAAACTTCATAGAAACTTCCTCCTCTATATACAACAAGACAACGTCACTTCCCACAGAATTCAATGGTAAGCCGCCACAATGCCGTGCGGCCTCGCTCACAGCTTCGAACACTATTCAGAATGCGGCAACTTCTTTCCAGTAGGACCCAATGTTATTGTTATATGTCTTCTTCCAATGTCACATATCGATGACTATCATATCCTAATAATCCTTTAGCTTTCACGTATTTCTCTGAACGTCGAAAATTCCGACCACTTAGGTTTCTTAAGATCTTTATATTAGGTTTTCCCTCGTACATAGTGTAACAATTTTCTCAAAAAAACGTTCTACGTTGCAGATATCTACTTAAAACATCTACAATCATCGATTAAACATCTGACTGGCTAATTGAATAATGAACAAGAATTCCTTACAGTCGACATTTCCATTCTTTTCTTGACGTATTCTGGGTGTAATATCTTGGCATCTCAGCGTACAAAATAATCTCATATGCAAACTACAAAAATAAAGTAAGCATTGCTTTTGACGGGCTGCTTCTTAGCCACAAATAATACTTTCATTAAAATACGCCCGTTTACCGTCTTCGAATAATGAAGTGTGTTACGACAAAATATCTTTTAAATACTGGAATAACTAAAAATCGCTTCGTTACTGTTGACGTAATATTTATGTTCTTCATCTATGGCATTTGTGAGATCTGTGTTTTTGAAATTAAAAATTGCTTGGTTACCACCTTCATTGACATATTTATAAATATAATTTAAAGCACGCATGGAATTACAAACCTGATTTATATGGGTATCACACAATTTAGAAAAATCTGTGAATAAGAGGCAACCCAACTTTTATCAATACTAACTTAGCCGACGTTTCAAACCTTTATCAATGCTGTCCGACCTTCATCCTCTTGTGCTCTCCATCGGTACAGACGGTATATGACGTCCTTTTTCATTGTATATGAGATCATTGCGTAGCCGGCGTGAAAATTTCTTAGTGCATTTCCCATTTTTCGTGCAAGGTGATTGAGTTTTAAAAGCGTGACGTGAAGCACGGACCGTATTTTGCACAGTAATGTCATATGGTATTTTGTCATTTGTTAGATCGGGTATTTTTATGCTATTAATGTTATCAATTTGATTGTATCTCAACTTATCTTTTGACTTAACTAAGATGTGGACATGTGGTAATCCGCACTTCTTCCATTCTCTAGAATAACTAACTTTTAATATATAACTTTTCCAAATATTTAACTTTAGTTATAATTCACATAAGTTTTTTTTTTACATTTAACATAACTATATAATAACTATCGATAGTAGTTTCTCCTGATAATAACTTATTTATTATTTTCTGCCAAGCTGTGCAGGTATCTTGCACTAAATATGCTCGTGCAGGTATCTTGCACTGTTCACAAACCAAAACGCAAAATTATCAATTTGCCTATACTGTTCAAATGAATACTTGTGTTATTGACGAGAGCGTCATGGCGAGAACTTTGTTTGAATTGATTATACATAACGCAATCATTCATTTTCAACCTCAATATAAATATGAACGTAAAACGGATTGGTCAATTGTTTGCATGGTGGTACAACATTAAAATTATTTTCACGCATCACCATATGATATGCTTTAAATGACATGTTATTCAAGACATTGTTTTATTTAGCAAGGAGAAGTTCATTGCAAGATTGATTTGCTGTGTTTGAAAGTGATAACCTGCTCACCTCTTATCAAAAGTTAGCGGATACTGCAGCATGCAAATTAATCTGCCATTACGGATATGTAAAATTATATTGCGAATTTCAAATCTGTTTGCCTGTAACCATGGGTGTGACTTCATTGATTAATGATACGTTATATTGTCTCCCATATCCTTCACTTTACGCGGTTTTTGGGTGTATGACTAATATATAATTTTCCCCGGAAATGTTTGAAACCAATTTTAAATGTGATTATAAAGTTGTTATAATTATGCAATATGTGCTAAAACTTCAGAACAGTTTCTTTTTCTGTGCCTTGGATATTTTCACATCTACAGTCCGCTTTATTGCTTTCATCCCCTATGAAGTAAATTGAGTCTTCTCTATTTACAACAAATAGAGTTATCTTGAAGCATGAATTGTATTTTTTTAATTTTATTTCTAAAAATTTTCGAGTTATTACATTCATACAGAAGTAGAGATTTTAAGCATTTCTCTGTCTCACCAAGTGATGGAAGTGAGATTTCGCCACCAGAACAACACATGGTAGTAGTTTCTTTTATCCATTTGAGCGCATCGCTATGCCTAATTTTTTTATGCATTCTCCCTAATATTACTAAGCGATGGTTAACATAGTCCATTAACGGGTAATAATCAAATAAAACGTCATTAAACAACTCCATGTGCTACGTGTATAACGCATTGTCTCTCGGTTTGCCGTTCAACGATTATATGAGGGCATCGTTGTGACTTTTTAAGCGTTTCAGTAGGTATAAGAGATGCGTGACCTTCAATATCTAAAATACGACATGTTTGTGAGTACTGTAGTAACTCCGCAGCTCTTACCTGTGCATGACGCTCAGAATCTGTGATTGCTATAAATTTCTCTAACTTTTAATGTCACATCAGACTCTGCGTCCACATTCCGGTGGGTCTGAGATTGCTCTAATGTCATGGTATTTCTAAGATACGAGTGCATCTGCGATGTATTTGTGAATGCTTTGATGTCTCCGTGCCTCTTGCCCATAGGTAATCTTCAACATTTGATACTAATTCATTGACCATCCGGCGATTTTAAGACTGCCCTGAAATTTCAGCAGCTCTCACAGATGTGTGCCGTTCAACATCTAAACTTTGGCAAACCTGTGATTACTTTAAAGTAATTACAGGTTACACATCATAGGACAACATACACATCTACTTGAATAGCAATTTAAAATGTATTCATTTACGTTAAATTATTCAGTTAATTGATACCAGTTCTGCATTGCATAGAAGACACTAAAATGACAGCCTTAATTGTCTTAGTCATCGGTGCGAAAAGAGTTACGTGTTTAGAAAAACAATAAAAACAAGATCCAACGTCCCTTTATCTATGTTTTGTAAACTGGGATAGTCTTTCTGGTGGATTTTTTCTGAGTGTCCCACAGTTTTTAGACCTCTTTTCAGAAGTTCGTTTACTAATTCTATTGAAAAAATCAGTTATAAGCCGTTAAGCTTCTATTGGTGTTCATAACTGTTTTCACAAATCTGATAACGGTCTATGCAGGTTTTTGAAACTTTTTCTTGTTTTAATCTAACCCAATGCCATCTAAATGTTTTCCAAAGTACAAATATACATCATATTAGAGATGTATAAAAAATAGACGGATATGTTACTAAATATCCCATTGGTTTTATCCACAGGAAAGAAAGGTTATAAAACAATATCTTTCGATGTAACCGACACACGCATATGGATTCATTGTTCCAGGTGTGATTATATTATAAACTTTCATACGTATATTTACAATTGGTTCTCGTTTAACTTGAATTAATTTGTTTCCTTAGTTATAGTTGGATCTGGATTTAGGTCCTTAAATTACTCTGCAACATTTTCCAGTTTAGTGACAGACAAATTGCATTCCGAATCACAATCTGGCTCTACGGTTTCAATCACGAAAGGTTCATCACTATCTGATTCGCAGAGAAAATTATCATCTTCATCGTTTTCAAGCAACTATTTTAATGTCGAAGCATGGTGTCGCACGTAGTCCCAGTGAGCGGAATGAACTAGGTTGTTCAGAATTCATTCTAAAACGAAATATAATTGTGTAAAAATCTTACGTATCCACTGATATAATTTTGTCAGACCCAAATAAATAATTGAAACATCGATACATAACTTGATAAGCGCACCAAGCATTCTCTCTCTCTGTCAGCCAGTGGCGCACTGACGAACTTGAAGTTACCTTGGCGTACAGGGCACTCGAGTATACCAGAGTGAGACAGGACCAGTATGTTTTTGCTGTAGGAGTATATTAGACCTATAACAGTGTTTATGGGTTAATAAATCAATTTTTAAAAGAACCAAAATAATAGCGAAAAAATCTTTAGAATTTGTAAGCACTTTACGAAAAATAAACCAAATATCTAATGCAAAATGATATACTTAGTATCCACAAATGGAATCAAAAAAGTAATTAGAAAACAAACAGAATATATTATTGTACTAAATTAAATACCTAATAGAAAATCACATACCATGTATTTATAAAAAGGAATAAGAGAAGTAATACGAAAATTTACAGAAAAAAATTTTCTTTCGAACGTAATGACATTCACAAAGAATGAAATGAAGTAATTTCAGCTCAGCGCAAATCTCATATTAGGTGTGTCACCGTGTCGTTTTCCCTCACGTGTCTGCATATTTGTGTAAGCATAACTGGCAACGTGCAACCCCGCTGCCGCGTCTTGCGGCATGGGTTAATTAATTCAAAATGGTATTGAATTTCACGTTAATTACATTAATACGTGTGCGTTTTTACCTACCTATATTTAGTTGTCGTATTTGAAAAGAGCAGTAGTGAGAAAGTAAAAATAGGTACGTTCAATCTTATTCCATAATTACTTATTATAAGTATTACTTTTTCATATATTGTTCCTCACAAATCCTTTAGACCCATTTATGTCCTCCCTCGGGGTTTCTTGCTGTTTAGTAAATTGGAACAGGTGGTGATGAGAGAAGTTCTTCAGTAATAAGGAGTAAATTAACGTTGATATTGAAGTCCGAATTGGGATTCCTCAGTCCAGATTTAAACGGGTACGCCCTGCTTAAACCCGAGACTTGAGGATATGTTGTTTTTAAATTTGTTTGTTTTACTTGTACAGAACAAAGGAAGAAAATAACAAAATAAATAGTTTGGCAAGTATTTACAGGGATGTATCAGAGCATAAAACAATGAAGATATTTTGTTAAATAAGTAAGTACAGGTATAAGCTAATGCTTGAATTAACTAAAAATTAGCTAGTTTCATAAGTGCATACGACATATATTATGTAAAATATGATTATATAAAGGCATTACACACGGACTAACGCGGAGCTAGAGAAGACATTTGTCCTTGATTTGGAAATCAGATTTGAGTCACTATTCGTTCTGTGGGCGTATGGTGGATGTAATCAAAGGGAATTTTAGAAACTCGGATTCATTTTGTATTATACAAAGGATTTTCTCTTGGGTACGCTAAGTTTCCCCCAGTAGGTACGCACCATTTCTTGCAACTCAGGAGAAAGGTTGTGCTTATCAACAGCGTAAATATACATACCAAAAAATTATGTTTTTTAATCACAAATATTACATAAAACCATGTTAAGTTACTACCGTGAATATATGAATTTTTTTACAAAACCTGGGTTGTCAAGTTGCATTATTTATAAACATTCTCTTATTAAATTGTATGGAGTATAGTAACACACAAAAATTTAAACATTTAAGAATATGTAGTGTTGCTTATACTCAATTTATAAACATTGACATTTTTCATTAAGCAAGTATATTGCCTGCCTCTCTCACAAGCGTAAGAAAAATATCTTTGTTGTTAGCATCTCGGAAACGTAGGTTGGAACGACTTTATATTTCAGAACTTATTTAAAGTCATCAATTTGAATTTTTCCAACTTTTCACTTGCACATTTAAAAATTCCGAGCAAACACGGAGCAAAAATGTTGCAAAGAAAATGCCATAAGTTAAAAAAATACCCACCATTTTCGACTGCACTTTAAAAGACGTCTGAGTAATATACCACTACATCTAAATTTTGAGAAGGCGGTAACACAAAATATAAATAAATTATGCGTTTATAATATTTATATCAAACTGCAAATATTAGTATTTTTTTCCATATTGTAAATACATTGCGGGAATATCGCAAAAAGTATGTATTTAAAATCAACACTCTAGTTTTGTGTTAAATTATAGGTAAACTGTTAGTAAGGCTGTTTTTTCATAATTTTGATTTTAGTAATTTCGGGGGTAGTGGTCAAATATATCAACAATATTTTCGGAACAATCTTTCAAACAGTTCTTAAGAAAATAGCATTGAAATCTTTAAAACTGATTTTTTTTAATTCAATTCTACAGGGTACACGAACACTATGGTACATTATGGCAAATTTCAAATTTGACATAGTGTATCATAGTGGTATAGCATGGAAAATTTCAAATTTCTGCCTTAAACTGTTTATGAGAAAAACAACTGTGGTATACGAACAGACGGGTGAATGAGTGAATAATATTATAAGATTTCCGTTTATTCACGGTGTGTTCATTTTGAGGTATGAATTCTAAAAAATCCCTAAATTAAAAAAAAGTAATTACCATTTTAAATTATACGTACGATGGCTAACTATTTTAATAGTGCATAACTGCAATGGAATTTGAAAATATTAGGTTGATAACTTACAAATTTACCACTTCTTCCAGCAATCTCTGGAATGATATAGAAACTTCTCGAACATCTTTAAGAATAAACAAAATTTGAAAATTTAACTGATTGAAAAATTAGAGTAAAATAGAATTTAAATTGAAAAATATTTTTGTTTCCAAGAAAAAAAAACAATTTATGTACTGATATAATGAAGGCTGAGGCTTTCTGAAGTCGATCAGTCTATTTTTCAAAATTGTTCACAACTCTTCTTCAACACATTGTTCGTTTATTTCTAATCATCCATAGAAAAATTATTTAACATAGTAACGATTAAGAAAAATAATAGTAATATTCAAAATTACAATATACAGAGTATACCGTAATATTAAATACCACGTTCAAGTTTCCATAGCATACCAGAAATAATATACGTAATTTATTACACTACACAGTTTTATCATTTACTCAAATGCGCAAACAACAACACTTTTAAGCAATTATAATAATAAATATTAATGTAACGTGGATGTGTTACAGTACATACAGTAAAGGGACGTAACTCGTGAACTTTCATATAAAAAATTACAATCGACTACTGCGGCGTGAAATAAACCTCGCTTTATTCGGAAGAGAATCTTGTTTTTTTCACGTCAGTTTAACTTATTTGTAAACGTGTCATATTTTTTTGCTTCACATTTTTCCAATCCTTTGAATATATAATATTTATTTTTTTTCCTTTGAAATGTATACGAAACAAAACATTAGTGTATTTGTATATACTATATTAAACGAATTAACTCTATTCATGTTATCAGAGGATATTTGATGGTACTTATTTATGACAATAATACTCTGGAAATAATACTCTCATTTATGCGATCCGACCTATAGTGATGGCACAATGTATTTTTGATGAATTCAGTGAGAATTACCTCTTTATTTTTGAATAGAAATTTAATTTGTTGATCGTCATAAATCGGTACATTAGTTTAACATACTAAAATAGATTGCGTATCTGCAAATTACTTTTTTAACCGACTTCCAAAAAGGAGAACGTTCTCACGTCACCATAATCTTTTTTTTTATGTATGTTCAGCGATAATTCTTTACCAAGTAGACCAATTTTTATGATTCTTTTTTAATTTGAAGGAGAGTGCTATAGGTGTAGTCCCGTATAAATTTCTTAACGAATGGCAGTAAATCAACTATGATTAAAAAATTGGCTCCAAAAATAAGTAACTCAGTTATTTATTGCAAATAACTAGGTACCTATGTTGAGTTAATTATTTTTTACTTCTTTGAAATCGTTTTTTTAAAAGGTGTTTAATTTTGAACTTAATTTTCAAACGTTAAGTATTCTTATGCAAGGACATATCGCACTCAAGGTCATTTAATGTTATGCTCAAATGACAACACTGGGATTTCAGTTCATATTGTATGATATTTAATAATCACAGGAAGTTTACTTATTTTTTTGTTTTCATTTATTTACTTTTTTCGTATGTTGCCTCATTTGAATACATTTAAAAATTAAATGTATTCAAATGAGGCAACATACGAAAATATATACGGTAAATTGGTGTTTGGGAACACGAGTTTAATGACGAGCACATATAAAAATGTATGCATACGCATTTATGTGAGAACAAAAAAATCTATATATTGTTTACATACAAATATAAGTAAATTTACTTATTTTCACACCAAGTTTTCATTATAATACTCAATTGCACCTAGATATAATAGTATAACAAACAGATTTAACCATTTCACTACCGTTCCTTTTATAGTAAAGAATTTGAAGTCGTTGCAAATGAGATTTATAAGCAACATAGTTTAAACTTTTTACCTATGTCATTTTGCTTTGACTGTATGAAAGCAAATTAATATGAGCAGTATTCAATTTATTGACAGGGAAAAATCAGTTTTTATATTTTAAAACTTCACGCGTTGTTTAATGTATTATACTAGAAAAATAAAAACCGAACAGTTCTTGATACCAAAATAAATATATATATATATATATATATATATATATATATATATATATATATATATATATATATATTAACTGAAGATTTTACTAACAGTAACTTTGATACAATATATGGCCTTTAAAAACCATTAAAGGCGTCGGAAGAATATTTTTAAATAAGCACGATGTCTCTGAAACATTTCAAATTAATATTTATTGTCCTTGAGAATATTTTCATACCTTAAATAGAAATGACATATGATTTTTTTAATTATTAAATCTTTTACATTAAGTCCTTAAGATATAAATCTCGGGTCTACAGAACTGGAAAAAATCTTGTTGGATTACAATTGGATAAATATCCATTTTTTTGTGCATAGATGGTCTAAACACGATAGGTGTTTTGGTGAAAATCGAAAAAGTATTTAGCAGAGCTGGCCAAAAAGTGAAATGTTTTTGCAGCGTACTTGAATATTATAAGCTAGTTCATAGCCATAATGGCCTAAAAGCCGTAGGCTTGCAAAAAAATAACTATCGTTATGCACACGTTGTTGTCATTACGTTTTGACAATTGAGATTTGTGTTTTAAATTGAGATTTGTGTGTTAAATTAAGATTTGTGTGTTAAGTTGTCTTTATTTGGTTGCTGCCCTAATTTTTTTTGTCTTTATTTAAGCGTTATTCTGTGGTAAAATTTAAAAAAAAACCGTATTTTTTTCTTTAAGAAACAAATGCGGCCCGAAGTTATGTAACATGTAATATTTTTTGTCATTTTTATGATAAATTTTACATTTTTACATTAACATAAATAGCTCTCTGTTCGCTACGATTTATTTGCTGGAAAATTTTATATCGTTGGAAGTTTTGTGTAGTGGATTTCCATCGTACTGCTTGGTTTGTTTTTTTTTTATTTTTTAGAAGACTGTATAAATTTAAATCGAATATATATATATATATATATATATATATATATATATATATATATATATATATTACTTTTAAACGTTATATAAAAATATTTATATTATTGACGTCAATAAATACATGTCTATTCAGTTCAAAATATAGAAACCACTTTAATTCGTTCCAATTTTTTGTTAAATAAAATTTTAATTATGTAAAATACATCAAAATACGAGTAACACGAGGGTTATTAAATACACACAAGGGTAACCAATCTAATGAGGGTAATCAAATTCACCCATACTGAATGAATATAATAAAACGTAATAAGAAGTTAAATGAATGTACGTATTACTAATCAGTTTCATTTTTATTAGTTTGCAATTCCTCTTTCCACTTATATACCTTACAGATTTAATTTTGATTTATACAGAATGAGCTTAACAGTAACATCCGAGGGCTAAATCTAGAAGCCTTGTATATAGACTTATGCGAATTACCCCTTTTATGTTCCGTGACGTTTTTAGTTTTAGATTTTTTTATTAATTTTAAATGATGCAGTTTTCCTCGAAATGACGCGAGTCCAAATCACGAGGAAAATAACGGAAACCAATAGGTGAAACAAAATCAATTAAAATGAGAAAACACACACACGTAATAAGTATATGTTGTCACAATTAATATAAGTTATCATCTTATATTAGCTTGTATATGACCAACTATTTTAACAAAAAACAAATATTGTCTTTATAACTTCAATCCAGTGACTTCAAAAAAGCAAAAATGTTACAAGGAAACTTTGTGCTTTTTGTGTTAACAAAAAACAAATATTATCTTTATAACTTCAATCCAGTGACTTCAAAAAAGCAAAAATATTATAAGGAAACTTTGTGTGGAAACTAAAATTAAATGAAAACCAAAAACATGTAAAAATATTAAAAAATAAAAATTCAAAACTAAAGAACGTGACCATATTAGTTTCATGCAGGTCTTAACAAAATCCTTTTTTAAATTATATTTGAGATTTGAAAAGTGAAATTGTTTATTTTCACTGAAAATATCACTGGTTTAACTTAATTTAACAATAAAGACTTTTATTTAGAAGTTACTAATTTTACATCACATTGAATAGAATATGAACTAACTCAGATTTTTAAATTAATTTCTCCAAAAATTTTAAAAAAATATTATTTGCCTTATATTTATACGTTATAAAAAAGCAGCTGGTCTAGACCAAATCTTTCCTGAGATGCTGATTCATCTTGGAAAAACAGCAAAGGAGGTGCTACTGAGACTCGTGAATCTCACCTGGAACAGTGGAGTACCCGGCAAATGGAGAAAAGGTGAAGTTATACCAATCTTGAAAAATGGAAAAGATCCGATGTCTAAAAGTTTGTATTTTTACTTTATCTTAACTTGGAAAAAACTAACTTCAGATTTTAAAAAATCCAATATAGGGGTAGATTACTTTAATACAAAGTAATTGCTAGGAAACAGCCGATTGGAAGTGGTGTTTAGTGCAATGGAATTGAAGAGCCGAACCTTAATATTCCAAATATTTCTCTCTCCCTCTTACCATTATTGTCAACTCTTAATATATATATATATATATATATATATATATATATATATATATATATGTATATACGTTATAGTATTATATTGTATTACGATTTAAAATAAATACCCAAGTAAATAAGTAAACAAAATTCTCAATGAAATGGCGATAACTTAACTGACCTTCTATAGCAATGGAGATTAATTAGTTGAATAGTCGTCAGAACAAAGTGGATAGCGCAACTTATCAAATATAAATAAAACAATGGCACTTCAAAAACAGCTGCTAAGTTACTCGTTTGTATTATTAAATATTCATAAAATATATAATAGGGAGTGCAAAAACTAGTATGTTTAGCTTGTGAAAACTTCCCACTCTCAAGGGCCTAAATGGTAATTAAACAAAATGATATTGTCTTACTATGTAAGACGCAACCTGTAATATAGCAGAGCAGACCGAAATCACGTCTAAAATAATCAGATTCATTTAATATTTCATACTATTATAAAATATGACAATATCATAAGGGCAGCATGGGATAGCGTGTCGCTCACGCGAGATGCGATTGCTTTGATATTGTCCCGTTATTTTTGTTTAATTTTGTAAGATTTACATTATACATGATAACGCCTTAAAGTTAATAAGATCTAACGAATTTGAGATTGGATAGATTTGGATTGAATTTTATATGATAACGTCTTAGGGCTAATAAAACTCAGGGATTCGAGGTTGGATGGTCTCTCAAAATTTTTGAATGGCTTAATTTTTATTAAATTAAAATTTCTTGAGTCGATAAATTAGTAAATTCACCTTAACAAAGATAGAGATCAAGAATTTGCCCATTTGAAACAAAAATATACCATTTAAGTGGCCAAACAGAGGGTTACTCCCTTATTTTATTTGGATTCTCAGTTGACAACATTTTAATCATGTTAAACATTCAAATTTTAATCATGTTCATCTTAATTTAATTTCGAAGTAAAATATAAATCTTTTAATTGTTTTTTTACAACATCTAGTATAAATGATTTGACTTATTTAAATATTTTACATTAATGGGCAAATTATGAAAATAAGTAATTTTGTGGAGGTTTTAAAACGATTCGTGATACAATAAATAATAATCAGCTACACATACCTCTGTATTATTTTACCGGATGGTAGGTATACTTATCTTATTACCAATTGTTAATGAATATTCTTCAAAATAACTATTCATTATTAAGGCACTGAAAATCGATAATTAACTAAATATAATTTAAAAAACTAAACTTTTCCAAAATATTTTTTATTAATTACGAGCTTTATGATTTTGAGAGTATTATAAAAGTTGTGTATTTAAACATATAATTTTACTGTGGTGTCGATAAACATAAAAGTTTCAATAGATTCTGAGTAACACTCACAGATGAAGCCCTATCTAAACCTGAGTCAAACAATTTCAAACTTATTTATTTTGCTGGTGATATTATTGAAAATAGCATGACATAACAGTGATAAAAAAAATTCAGTAACCTGTGCGTAGTGTTAAAGTAGAAAAAAGTACTCTACTTGAATAAACCGTGACTGCTTTGGACGATAAAAAGACTCTACGTACGAAATTAAAATACAAAAATCCTACGCGAATATTGATGTACTAAGAAGCGTTTGCCATAACAACACCATTTATATGCTTAAAAGCATTTGTTAAATTACAAAATGTCATTTTCAAAAACTCAACACTTTAATGGAAATTAAAAAATCTAACAAAGAACTTTTAATTTTATACAGAACCAAAACTGATCGGCAATCTACATAATAAATAACAAAACGACAATTTGCCGCAAAAAATATTGGGATATCGGATTTTATCCTTACCTTTGTCACTCTTTCTTCTACTATTCTTGAGAAAATAATAGGAGACTTATAAGCGCTGTTTATTTTGAGGATAATAGACCAGATACCTTTTAATAAAATCGGTAACTATTTATACATTTTTTGTTTAAAAGCTAATAACCTCACTCCAAAGTTCCGGCCAATTCTGCCGGCAAAGTGAATGTTTTTTTTTTAATGTATTATAATTAAAGAATCATCTCTTGTGCCAAATGAACGTTACGTCCTGTGATTTTTATATATTAAGTACTAATATCTAGGTGTTTCTTTTAAGAGTATTAATCAAATTTTGAAATGACCTCAGGAGAAAGGCCTAAGAAGTCTGGCGCCTTACTTCTTTATTTTGAGACGAATGCAGCATAACAAGTTTACATCTATTTTATTCTAAACAACCTAAAGCTCTCAATGTTCATTCTACAATATGAATCAGTTTACCGAAGAAGTTATATTTTTCACAGTGTATATAAAAACCATATCAACGATTTATGTTCAATACTGTCAGTGTAAAAAAAATATTTATGTGAATATTGAGAATAATATTTCCATAAACCATTATCACCGTTATCACTATTTTATATTTGTCGCATGCTTTTACTTTTTCCAACATACGGAAAAAAACACTGAGCAATTAATAAGAAGTAAAAGCGGCTTTAATTGCACTTAAGACCGTTTTAAGTAATATTAGGCAGGCAAGAAGAAGCACATAATAGACTAATAAAGAATGCAATTAAAGGACTTCATGGTTACTATAAAATTGTTTTATATCCGATGTATGTGACACGAAAAGCAGTAGTCAGAGAATACACTCTTACCGTTTATACTTAGAAGTAAACCGATAAAGCCTATTCTCGACTCAATACTTCTCATATCAGAGACATTGGACATGAAAACAGATATAAAATAGAGGACACCTAATTTTTACATAAACGGTATTTTAATCATATTCGTTTATTCAGAAGACAGAGATAAATAGAATCTCTTGAAGATATCGGAATGCTTCTTACAGCATTCACTGCTTTTAAAAACGACCAAATCTTCTCTTTACAGCCGATAGTGACCCGATTATGGTTCTCTTTTAATGATGAAGCTATAATCATAGTACAGAAAGCACAAAATTTAAAGTTAACATCAGACGTGCAACTTATATTTATATATATTTATACATATCTAATTAACATTCTGCACCAGACACATTAAAAAACAGACATTTCGCATTTTTCATATTCTTTATTCCTAAGAAAACTGTCTAGAATTTCATTCTCTTTTTATTAAAACACCCCAAATAATCTGGTTTTGGTGACTGTTACATATGGTATAGCAAGTAACTTTTAATAATACGGAAATTAAAAAGTTTATGGGCTATCGTAAAATATTTATATATTTTCCATTGAAAATATTAACATAACTGTAAAAATATATTGAAGTTTAAGATATAAAGAAAAACTCGTTACTTAAACTTAACAACATTATTAAAAACTCTCTTGGTTACGCAATTGTTATCCATAATACATAAACTGTGACCGGCAATAATATTTGAGTTGATATTAATAAAACTTTCTTGATCAAACATTTTTTAAAAGATTAAATAATTATTCGTATTCCATACTGCGACCGTCAATACAATGCAGTATGGTTTTAGGATTACATTCGCACCAGCTGTCATTTTTGGAAATTGATCGTTATACCGCTTGAAATTCTCCTTTAAATATTACCTGATTTTCTTTTTCTTTTCTTACATTTCCTTGCCTTAAAAAGAAATATAATAATAGTTATCTTGCCTTAACAATAAATATAATAAGAGTTTAAGGTTACCCACAAACTCGTTTATCTACCACAGTCGTTTTACTTAGAAATCCTGAACACAGAAACTTATAATTTGATATAGTAATAAAGCATATTAATCTCATACATCTAAATAGTCAACAATTAAAAATATTGATATGATAATTTTAAAGAGGGTAAATTTTTAATAAAATATCGACTAAAACATTATAAATACATCCTCACCACCCCAGAAGTTTGAAAACTCAAAGTTACGACTAACCTCACTTAAAGTGTACCTAAGATTTACCGATTACCATTGTTTATAACAACCATTGTATACCTCGTTGTTTTTCAATAATTCGTCATATTGTCTAAGA
This sequence comes from Druceiella hillmani, assembly GCA_039881145.1. Lineage (NCBI taxonomy): Eukaryota > Metazoa > Arthropoda > Insecta > Lepidoptera > Hepialidae > Druceiella > Druceiella hillmani. Next base: position 8,658,558 of record JAYKKI010000070.1, read on the forward strand.
TATTCTAAGCAACATATTTACATACTAAAATTTCTACTCGTACTTAATAGGTTTTATTTTTCTCCCTTTCCTTTTCTCTCTTTTTTAAAATAAAGTGTCTAGTAGGATATATTTTTAAATATAAGCTTGTAATTAACCAATAAATATAATAAAATAAATTAAAATTAAAAAAGAAAAACTGATTTCAAACAAGAACTTTTTTACCAAACACTGAAATCAAATTATTGTTATTTACTCCTAATAAGTATTTTAATGACAATTAACATTGATATCTCTTAATCACAAAACAATTGTTTAATCAATACCAGGTCCAAATGAATAAAAATAAATAGAACAAAAAAAATGGGTTTTACAATTAATTTTTTCTAACTGGGTCAATGTTGATTTTACTTAAGGTATTGCCAGTCATTTCAGTAAAACGATTCAGTTGCAAAATAGTACTTTGGTAATAAAGGTTCTAATGATATGTACTGGAGTATTTACACAAATATGTTCTGACATTTACATACCAGTATATGAAATCCAAAATAAATGGCAAATAAAAAGAAGGAAATGGAGTACTATCCGTTATAATTTCTATAAATGAATATCCCCAAATGATGGATTGCGGATCAAAATGGAGTAAATAAAACTATATAAATTAGTAATGGCGTGGATTGTAGAAATCAGGGAAGCTTATGAGTTTGAGAAATTCACTAACACAGTTCTATCGCAAAAGGAATATGTTTTACAAAAAAAAACTGATGAATTATATGATGAATAAAAAAATAAAATAAACGAATACGGGTTATATTACAATTCACCATTAAATGGTTGTACCAATCATAAAAATTTTACAGTAAAATTTCATGGACCCAACAATGTAAAGTTGAACCACGAAACTTTCGAATTAAATATTTTTCTACTTGATAATTGCTTCTCTAGTAGATTATTACAAATTCATGTCAAATGTTTCATTAAGTTGCCGGTAAGGAAATTTAGAGACTAATTGAATTTATATTATTGCATCAATTTTCTCAAACGATAAAGCGGAATTGAATTTTGTTGGACGTTAACTATCGGCATTAAAATGAAACGTCTTCTTTGTCAAAAAGTGTTGTTTTATTAAAACATAAAATTTAAATATATAGCGCAAATATTCTTAATTTCATTTGAATTATATTTATGAAACGTAAATTAAAATTGATTATAATTTACAGTTCACATAATATTTTTGAAGATCATAAAAGCAATAGAAAAGCATGACAAAGAATAATAATTACATTTATTATTTTTCGTCTTGCTTTTTTATTGCTCCTACCATTTTCAAAAATATTGTATGAACTGTCAAGAAAGACCAATTTACGATTTCGATCACACTATAGAAATTGAAAACAAATTTTAAAACAGGCAGTTATACAAATAAATTTAAAATTATTTTTTTGGTATTTATATTTTATATATTTATGTCGATTTATTACGGAAAATAAACAGATATAATTTATCAATTTATGAATATCACGAATATGCCCAATGAAGGCCTGAAAAAGTTGCAAATTTGTCACCATTTTACTTAATATTGTGAATCGAATAAATTATTTTTCAGTATCAGATCAAGTGAAAATTCTGTCACTAATTATAAATTAAAATGCTATCACTATGTTTCTCAAAGCTGCTCTATTCCGGGCAAGCCGGCTCGGAATTCAATTATATGGGTCATGTGAAGGCCGTTCTACCTTCTCGCTTTTAGGGCTTTTAAAAGCGTTCGCGTGACACCAGATACCTTTTTTTTAGTTTTATTAAATAATATATCTCAGAAATATTTCTTAACAATCTACTGAAAATAGATTTTTAAGAAATTATTAGTGAATATTTTGATTAGACGCGAAACTAGTGGATATTTTGATTAGACGCGAAAAAAAGAGCCGACAAGACGCGACACTGACCGAATGGCAAGTCGCGACGTGCCATAAGAATGTGTTGACTCCCATTCAAACGCGCTTTTAAAATTTTCACATCAATAAACTAATTTCTTTACTTACTTTTCGATGTTTTCATCTTCTGTGGAAGTATTTTCGATTCTGTAATGAGAAAAATATTATTAAAATAGTTTTCCTTTCATGTATGAAAATAAATCTTCATGTACACTGATTAAAATTTTAGATAAGCAATTCCTGAAGAGTATTTCATATCTCTCTAACAACTTCACACGCTTTCATGAAAAAATTTGTATAAGTCACTTTTTATCCACAATAAATCAAGACACAAGATTTAAAGAAGCTATAGATAAAAAATATGATTAAAATATTAAAACTGGAAAACCTAACAAATGATTTGGAAAATCTTGCAAACTGCATTCATCATGACGTTTAAAAAAATATTAAACATTGAAGATATATTTTTTATCCGGGTAATATTCCATGAAGCTTACGTTAGTTCTTCGTAAAGTTCTTAAACCAGTATTAAGATAAACTAGATTGCTTATATACAAACTTTGAAACAAACCTCATATAATAATATTACTCGTCGTTTTGGCGCAGTTTTTCTCTTCAAATGATAAAAATAAATAATGTCGGTAAATTATTCAATATTTTTTCAATAAAGATGAGGTCAAAAATATTTCACTTTTTGAGAAAATGTGACTACCATTATACATTTCTGTACACTTTTTACTAACTGTTTTGTTATGTCAAATAATATTGAACCAAAATGTGTACATCAGTCGAAAGATATAATTGAGGGGTATATAGCGTCATATTAATAAACTTGATTTGAGTTGTTTCCCGTAAATCTTTTCGTATTTTGTATTTTTTATTTATACCCGAAAAATCTGACACCAATTTAGATACGTGTAATGAAATATTTTAGAAGTAAATTGTATTTCTACATCAGAAAGTTTGACCAATAATATAAATATAAACATAAATGATTTGCCATACATGTAACGAATGGGTACTGTAGTCATTTTATTGTTAGCTGTAAAAGACCTGGATCTCTTGATTGATAATTATTTTAAAATAAATGAAATGAAGTACCAAGGAACTCCTTAAAATATAAAAAAATTGAATCCTTACAGCCAAAGGTAAACCCCGTCTAACATTACCACATTTATTTGATATGGAGAGGTATGCTATTTTTAAATAAGTGAACTTTTGTTGGTAAAGTTGAAATGGCTTGATAATTTTTACACACGCATAATTTTAACCTCAGTGAACATGATTATGAATGTAGGGCGCGATAAAATTAATTTTACGGCGAATGAATATTTTTTCTCACTTATAACCATTAAGACATGCATATGTCAGAACACAGTCTTCAAGTATTCCTCATTTCCCAACATACTATTTTTTTTCGTAAATACGAATATTGAAAAACAAATGCTTTCTTCGCCACACAAAATAAGGAATTAACTACATTTTTAAAAGAAATTCATTCATTCAGTTCGTGTATTCGGAAGCCATTTCAAATAATCGTATATTTGCTTTACACACAACTGTAAAATGATCAAGAGATCATGTTATATAAACAGACGGAATGTGTTGCAAGCAGTACAATGTGTAAAACGTTATGCGATGCTTATTCTTCAACAAGCGACGGGTTTTTAAGTAAACTTGTAATCGCTTCAAAGCTTTTGTGGCACTTAAGCTAAGCTAAAAGCTCGAATTGGCTACATACGAAAGATTCATTGTACTACGTTGAAAATATATCCATTTAATGCAACAAAATTTCATAGGTTTTGCTGTTATATTTTGTTCGTAATATAATAAATTACCATATAAATTTCTTGTTTCCTCAAAAAGAACTTAAATATTTTTAATCAAACAATATGCAATATATTTTAATATATGTAATGTATTGATATATATATATATATATATATATATATATATATATATATATATATATATGTATATATATATACATACATATATATATATATATATATATATATATATACATACACATATAATATATATATATATATATATATATATATATATATATATATATATATATCCATATATATATTGCATGTTATGCAAGATTCAATGCAAGAAGAAAAATATTAACACTAGGCTAATGTATAAACAGAAATGACGTATTGACGACACGTTCCAGATAACAGAGTTTCACGTATTCAGCAATAGAGCAGTATATGCATTGAAGGAATATTCTTAGAATAAGATATAATGGGGACGAGAAAAGTGTGAAGAATGTTAGAGATAAATCCAAGGCCAAGTATAATAAAAATGAAAATGATTGAAATTAGATAATTTGAGCTTGGCGGTTACTTTGCTGAATTGAATAAAAAAAGTGGAAGAGGTTGATTGAGCTGATTGCATACTTCAAATTAATTGAGCTGTAATTTACACGCATATCGTGCTTGCGTAATTCATATTCCATATGATAATTTTTTTTTGAATATAGGTTTAAATGTCCTATCATGAAAAATACATCCAATTGTCGGAAAATTTGTTTAAAAAAATAAAAACTGTTTCTCTCGTTTTCAAAATTTCATTTTTGTAAACCGCATGGAGTCGGAACTAGTAATATTCTACTAAAGCTTTATTATGTAACCGAAATATTAAATTGTTATCACCTATTTAATTTTGTCAAGTATTAATTATTTGCTCCAAGGATCTGCATTTTTACATTGTTCTTTATAACAATGATTCTTAATATTTTTAGAAGACTAATTTTCCTTTCCCATAAAATAAGATCCTTTTTGAATTAGACTAAATCCGATATTATTTACGTTATAGGTTTTTTTAGAATTGATTGATAATATAAACTTTATTCCACGGTTTGATATCATATGTATAAAAAAATATCAACCCGCAAAATAAAGTTTGCAGCTTGCCAGGATAATTTTGCAGAAAAAAATGTGGGAAAAATATACACTTTAATATTTCCTTTTAATTTTTATAATAACTTCAATATTTCTCATTTTGTTCATTCACATTTTTAACCGGGCCCACAATTCCTACAATGGCAAATTTCAACTTTTTTTTGTCAAATAATTATGTAAGAAAAATTCCTATCGTATTGCCTATATTGATTAATATAATCTAAAATTTCCGAAAATATTTCATAATTTATTATTTTCTTAAAGGATAAATTTGAAAAACTTAATTTTTTCAAATTATTTTTTTTCCCATTAGTAAAACTTTTGTAAGGAAATGTGGGACTATTAGTGCAAACTTATAACGAGATCTACATAGATGAAAGACTATACGCAGGAGAGCTCGTAAAGTTTACCAAATATTTGTTACAATGTGAAATGTAATTATTTAAAGAGAAATTACAATGAAAACATTGATAAAAGCAATAAAAATAATAATTGTCATAAATTCAGCTTACTAAATATATATAATAAAATATAAATATTATACATTACAACCACAATAATATAATTGGGTTTATTCGAGCATTGTTTTCGAGAAAGTAGACCGCTAATTGCATGTATTTGATGCACATTTAACGTATGTAGATGCTTATATAGGCATGTCGATTGATTAAGGAAGAAATCGGCAATAATTATATTACTAAAACTATATAAATACTGCAAATAATACACCAAAAAAAACGAAAATTCCATAAACCACTTAAAGGCATATCTCCAATTTTTATAAAGCGATAAAACTCAGTTAAGATTCGATCATTTTCGAAACAGATACTGATTGCTCTTCAAAATTAGCTTCCATCCTTCAAAAAGGTATTTGTCCATAAAATGTGTTCCGCTCGAAAAATTCATACTGAAAGTTAAGAACATTTACAATAAATTGAAATAAAACAAAATATGAGACAAATTACAATAAACCAATAAATTAAATTTATGGACAAACGAGAAATTGAAAATACTTAAATAAATTAAATAATATTAGAACTTTGCCTTGTGCCAACAATCAAGCACTAAGATAACAATATAATAATTGGTGGATTTTGGAAGTTGTAAATCTGACAGACTAGTAAATATTGAGAGAGATTTAATAGAAATTATTCAAATTTGTTTACGATGAAGCATAAAAAAATATATAAAGTGAGCAATACTTTTTCTGATAAAATGTTATTTTTAATATTTGAACAGAATAATTTATCTAAGCATTTTTCTAAACTATGACAAGAGTTTCTTGAAGGAAAAAAGAAAAAACGTCTATAATGTTATGAACTGAGCGTCACATATATGGCAGGTTTGTGACCAACCTGTCGAACTAGATTACGATGAAAAGATATAGCGGAATCATATACATTTTCTTAGATCACGTTAATATTTGAACATAAAGTCGACAAGATAAAATGGAAAATGTACTTTTTAATAAATCAATCGGTAGAATTCCCAGATTTGAATCTAGAATTTAATTTACACGGCCGAAATATTTTTATTTAAATATGTATATTTTTATTAAAAATACATACATAGTATATTTTTTTAATTCTTAAGAAGTTTCATATTCTTTTACGAGACTGAACTTTTCAGTCAATATTAAACATTAACTTCTAAAACAGCTATTGCAATGACACATTAAATCAAGAAACACTTTATGAAAAGGAATAAAAAATACAATTAGTCACTATTGATAATTCAGTTTACAATGATGTATACTTATAACAATTACTTATTGTTTATTGTTTTGGCTATAATATCTCGGTAGATAAATCCAACTTGCATTTTCCATTATGTAAAGAAATTAACCAATTACAGAATTATAATATTTTCATGAACAATTTCAGTCATATTTCTATTATATATATATATATATATTCTTCTTTTTTCTGTGTTAAACGGCTTCCGAGAAAAATAGCTGTGACAGACTTATAGACGGACGGACACATGAGTGATAACGATAACGGAAACAATTTTATTCTTGTTGCCCGTGGTTACGTAATCATCGTACCTATTTCAATTAAACTATTTAAATATATAAATATTTTTTTCAAAGCCTTCAAATTTTGTTTCGTATATATTTCAGAGGCGTATAAATATTGAACATTTTTCATAAACCTGTGAAATCTAGATACATCATGATGGTTTCCCAGCAAATATTAAAAAATCAAGTAAACCTATTATTTATTTTATTTCAGGTTTAATAGTTTCAGAAATGAGAATGTAAAAATGCCGGGAAAAAACAAGGGAGGGTAATTTGGATTGCATTTTTTTTATTGTTTTTTTGGTATATATCTGGAAAAACGTTATTTAGAATTAGAAAAAAAATCTTTATGATCTTTTATTTAGTAATTTCAAACGATGTCGCAAACGGCAAAAAATATTTATAAAAATTATTTTAAACACTCGATATATTTAAAACTGTCAGGTAAATAGTTTCAAGTAATAACTGAGAAGTCATACGCAGATTAATATACTCTATCACAATGCCACAATTTTATTGTTTCTGATGATAATACCGTGGCAGATGGTCAGATGGATGGATATGTTATTGATCTGATAATTTTTTTTATTTTTAATGTAAAGAAACTTAAAAAATTATACACATATATATATATATATATATATATATATATATATATACATATATATATATATATATATATATATATATATTTATTTATGTATATATGCCCCAGACATACTAATTTACAATGGTGGAAAGAATAAGGTTATTCTAGCTAACAAATTAGATCCCGTCTTAACTACCAATAATAGACTTTCTTATCACTGTTTTACAATACAATAGTCTAACGCAATAAATAAGCTTTTAATGGAACACATGTAAATAGTTTTTAATGGAACATATCGTTTTAAAGAAATTGCATTAATTGTCAAAAAATTATTGCTGTTAAATAGAGTAATGATATCAATACGTTCAAAGCAAAAAATCATTCACATTTCTTAATAGCTTAATGTATACAATGGATCTACCAAAAGTAAATATTTGACAATATTTTTTGGTAAATATATACTGCGATACATAAGTGTGCAGTGTATGGAGAAAAAAGGTTGAAGATATATTTATATTAAAATAAAAGTTACGATAAGCAAGCTGCAAAGGACCACTGGTGGAGCAAAAGCTCAAGATGGTTTTATTCGTAATGTTACTTGCGTGAATATAACCATTGCTGAAATAAGATATAGGGCATTTTGCAATCAATATATTAATGTTATAAAGTGGAATTAAATGGAAATAAGTTTCCAATTTTAATTGTCGGGAATAGTTGGGTCAATTGGCATGCCTTTAATTTTTTTCTAAGTGTGAATTGTGAACTTTTTTTGAACTTTTAATAATTTCCAATACTGGTAGCAAAAGTAGGGAAGTCATATGAATAAAAAAAAATTATTTTACTTCTTAAAACAACAGGAACTTTATAAAACAACAAGATGAATAAAAATACTGATTTTCCCTCGTTATATCGTCTATATAACCTAGGCGTAACGTACTAATCGATATGACTCGCAGGCTCGACGGGTGTTTTAGTCACTTGAAACTCGAAAAGGGTGGAGAACACACTCATTTGTGCAAAATAAGGAACCAAAGTCATTGCTAGTTCACTTTATATTCATTTAGATAAGGGTTGCTACATATTACTTAAACCATCGGTACTGATTTTTTCCTAATCGTTTCTATTAATTCATTAGTGTTTTATTCTCATTAATTTTTGATCTCACCATTAATTCTTGACATTTAAAAATATAAAAATATACTTATTCATGAAAATATATTTCAGTTTTTTATTATAGTCACAAATTGTATTTAATGTTTGTTCAATTGGATTATTTGCTTATAAATCAATCGCTTATTTTTTATTATCAAATTCCAAAAATACCATTCTATTATGAATACATTGTATTTCTATACCGCAAGTCATTTTCGGCCGTCTTTTACGTAACCTTCACTTATAAAAAAAATAAAAACTTTTTGTTAATAATTAATAATAAGTAAATTGATAACTACGTAAAACAGAAAAAAAGTATATTTTTATATGATTATGAGGTAAAAAAATTTGTCGTCCTGTTAATTTTGAAAACCGCTTATTTATCACACGAATTTATATATAAATTTTTATTGGTTGTAAAGTACATAGAAGCAAAAAAAATACAAACTTCAGTTCACACCATAATAAGTTTACGCCTTCCAATTATATATAATGAAATCTGCTATGGACTCTTTACTTAAAAATTTAAACATTAATGTTTGACAAAAATTTATAGATATGGAGATTTGTGAAGAAACAGGTTAGGATAACATTTAGTAAATCTTACTTACAGGTACTGAAACAGTATATTCCTCTTCAAGCTATTGAGTCCAACTATTACCGGAAATATACTTGAGGTTTTCCGTTATAACTATTTCCCTTCCCATTTGTTTACTTTCATTCTTATTTAACGAAATCCGTATAACTTTTAGAAATCTTTTTTTTTTCTTTTGAAAAAAAAAAGAAAAACTTATTAAGTAAAAATACCCACATTAGGAGGGTTCCGTATGTCCGTGTACTCACATATGAACACTTCTATTTATAAGATTAATTAGCATTTTTGTTCAACTAATTAAACTGTTTGCTTCACATGGATAAAAAATAATAATGATATTTTTTATAACGTGGACGAAACACAAAATTAAAAATTTTAATTTCAATTTACTTTGACTTACTAGTACCCATACTTGTTCATAATTTTGACTTCATCGGTTTCAGATATGAGGGGAAACATATCTTTTGTGAAAATTTCTCTAATGTTTTTAAAACTACTTTAGTTTGTAATTCTAACAAAATGTCTGACATTATTTTATCGTTTCTTTCATTTGAAATCTTAGTAAACAAAAAGGAAAAAAATAATTGTACCAGGTTTGGAGAAAGTTCAATTAAAAACTCAGGTAAATATTTTCTTTTGTTTTGTTAGGAAATATTCCAGTATTACGAAATAAACCAGTCAATAAGCTTCATAACTAAGTCTCTACTTCTAATAATTTTTCAGAACAACGGCTGCGATAAGCTAAAACTCCTGAACAGCTCAAGAGATTAACCGAACTCCGTAATTTTTTTCTTATATGTGATGATTATCAATACAGAATCCTTTTTATTTCAGACAATAATATTTTTTGGTAATAAGGATCGCCCCATTAGAAATAAGACCGTGAACTAATATAGATATGCAATAAAAAATCGAATCAAAACGAAATTCAATTTTTTTCCTGTACTTAATCTAAACCAAAATTATTTTGTTTTAAATGCATTTATTTTGTTTTGATACAGGGTATGTTCAAATAAGCTAACTTTCTGGCGGACTGAAATAAAAAAATAATTCGTTTATATGTACACAAATATATTGTAATATTACAAAAGACAAATTTTCCCTATTTCTCAAGTTTCGACAATGTGTGGAATTTAAATATATTAATATTTGAAATAAAATACATTCATACCATTAATGGTTTTATTCCAGGACCATAACCAATACGTCTAATCCAAAGTTTGATTTGTAATTTTCACATTACAAAAATGTATATCAACAGACATTATATCACTACTTCCTTTTGTCATATTGAAATTTTATTTATTGAGAGTATTTTGAACTATACGAAGTATAAAACTTCTTTAAAATCTTTTTAGCAGTTCTATGTATTATATGCATCTATAAGTAGTTAAACAGACGAGAAAGAATTTCAGGAATACTTGATTTTTTAAATACGTTTTTCGTCCTTCGCAATAATTTCTACGAAAATTACCTTTAATGGCCTATAAAGCAATTTATTTTTGATTTTTTATTTCGTATGTAAATAGGTAAATAGAACCCATGTTTTAAAAATATATACCGAACTATATTGTAGTGCCATATAAAGAATTGCACATAGATGGTCTAATCATCTGATACATATGCGTCACATATTTGTTGATACTTAAACATATTTAATTTATGGTATTCAAACAAAAGTCCGCACTTTAGTACATGATCTTGGCATGCACGTATAAATCTGACGCTACTAGAACGTGCAATTTTAGATGAGAGAGGGAGAGGCGGTCGGAGGGGGAAGCTAGATGTTGGCATTGGGGGGCGGTCCTTTTCATGAATATCACATAGAAAGTATAGACCAGGAAAATACCAACAGTGTAATTTATCTAGAAAAAACAATACTTATAAATATGTATTTTTAAGAAGTACCAGTACAAAGTATTACACTAATAAATGAAAAAGGTATAAAGTAGAATTTAATTGTTGCATCTTAAACGCTCTTTACCTCGCGTACTCTACTTTCCATGCGTATAGTAGCTGCAAAACAAATAAATAAGATTATGTAAAAATAAATAACAACATGAAGCCCTACACTCCTAATTTCACAGCAGACCTAAAGCATGTTCACACTGCAGTCGTTTATAAGCGGGCTATATCAGCGGTAGTGGTGAAGCAGAGGAAGGGGCTGTACATCACAAGCTACGCCTTCTCTAATGGACACAGACTTCAGGAGGTATTTGCCATTATGTATTATATGACAATGGCTGCGTCGAATTTCCAGGTGTAAATATCAATAATTTCCAGGTGTAAATATCTGCACTTTGTGATCCGAGTCATATATTTCTTAAATAACATGAGAGTAATGATCTTCGTTACAGTTTTTTGATAAACTCAAATAAACTTCCAGCAATGTGGTTTTCGTAGTTTTGAAGTCGGATGAGGGTGGAGACGCTTAGTCTTTGTACATATTTTCGACCATTTCTTCCAACTGATACTTACACTTACACTGTACATTAAACTAAAAAATCGAGAACGATATTTTCTCCTCCAAAATTTCTGTGCCAATATTTATTAGTTTTATTATTATTGATATATATCTAGATTAACATGTTTATTGCTATGCCAAATTATAAATTTTGATTTTTGATAAAAAAACGACTGTAACAGGATAGACTTATAGACAAGATAGACAAGAGAATGGCCTTTCGAGGGTTCCGTTTTTTTTTCTTTTTGATGTTTGATGAACTTTATAAACGGACGTATATTTAATATCAATATTAAATAACCGGTCATCTGTAATAACTCTTTTTTGAATACTTAACATAAATAATAAATATCTATTTGACTTAAAGTTTCTATGTTCATTTAGTAAAAAATAAAAATATTACAAAATATAAACTCATTACCTTGACTATGTAGTATAGCTTACGTAACTTAGGTATTCCAAAAACAGTAAACGATTCATGGACTTGTACTGAAACTCCATACTGTATATATATATACTAGTAACTCTAAGCAAACTTTCAAAGTACAATCATGAAAATGTTTTATTACTAACATTCGTACTAAATTGCCATTTATTACATTTATCGGAGAAGCTGTAATAACACTAGTATGTGCATGAAAATTTTTTTTTCGAGAATGCAATATAGAAAAGCTAAAAGGACATACATCAAGCACTACATAACTGAGTTTATTTGTTTCGTATTCGCTCTAGCTGGAAGAAATCTCAGCAACATTTGCGTTGAGATCATATCATTATTACAGGGCGAAGTACCGACTGAGTTCCGTTGGATGTGCCGTTCGATTGTTGTTTGGAAATGAGGGAGTTTTCTCGAAGTTCAAGGAAAGACAGATGAACAGTTTGTTTTCACAACAAAGTTGCGAATATAATACGCGATTTCCGAATATTGAAGTACTTTTGCTTTATTGATTCCATTTATTCAGTTTTAGATTTTGGGGTATTTCAAGTACGATTCTTAAATACTAATGGATTCCTATATTAGGTTTTTCTGGATAAATTGTTATAGTTATTTATATATGATAAATATTTTATCAATAAATTGTGTGTGTCTGATGCCTGACTGAATGATAATGGAAAAATTAGTAATTGGATAAAAAATGTATTATAATCACTGTAAATATGAAAGAATAAAAAGAAAATAATAAAATTTTAAAATATCTTTTTCTAGGAAAACATTATACTCAGATTTTCTTGAAACAGGTTAAGTAATCCGTACATCCGCACAATGTGATAGCCGATACACATTACGTGAATACGAAGGTACGGAGGATATTTTATGTTCAAGGGCTCTTAGACGATTTTCTGATAGGTTGAAGGATATTTGAGATAATAGGAGTGAATGTGAACTGCTCCGTAAAACGATTGAAAGTGTAAGCGAGTAATATTTTAATACTAGCTGTTGACTGCAGCTTTGCTCACGCTGATTAAATATTTCTAGTTAAAAAAATAATTAGCAAACAAAATTATTTAAAGCTTGGTCAGTTAGTTTAGTCATGAAAGTTAAATAAACTTATTTCTGCATCTATTAGATTAGTTGGGATATGTTAGAAAAGTTTAATACGAAAAAAATATTTACAGATATCCCTAGGAGTAGCTTTAAGGAAATCCTAGAAATAGAACATAGCCACTTTACCTGTAATATGATATGCTGACGTGACTTGTATAATGCTATCGCTACATACTTGTCTATGTAATACTTAGAAATTACTTGTTTGCATAACCCTTACAAGGGTAAATCTGTTAGATTCAGCGACGCACGGTGCATTGTCGACAAAACAGTAAGCTGTTGTAGCGGAAAACTTGTAAGTTTGTGTAGAAAAGTATCGCTTTGGGTTGTTTAAAATAATATGTAAATTACTATTTTTATAATACGCAATTACGCTAATAATATGTAGTTACGCTTTATAAATAATTATTTTTACCATTTCATAGGACAGCACTTAAATAAGCTGCGCGATGAACTTTCTAGCGAGCACGCCACCTAAAAGCGACTGTAAGAAAAACGAACTTGCCTAAAATGTTTGCGAACTTGAAAGTTTGCCCCTGTGACTTAATTGTTATTGCAAAACTTTCTTTACGGTAAAGCGGCTGTCTATAGAAATCGATGAAATATACTCCCAAATATTGCTTCTCCCTGAATATACCAATTTAAAATATTCATCTGGACTAATTTGCGATGTAAAACTTTGACTTGAAACTGATGCTATTACAGAGTTTTATAATTGTTTCAAACATAGTCTACTGGCACCTCGAGATATAGCATAGTTTTTACAAATATGTATACTCGGCATAATTCAATGATAGTATAATTCAAAATATTTTTTTGGTGGACTAATCATATTACTGACGTACTTTCCTGATTAAATTTTTGTATTTGAAATATACTATGTGACCGCTTCCTGGATGAACGGTGCACTGAAATACGGTGGATAGCGCTCATGACTCTGAAACCTGGAAATATCAATTTCGTTTTTACTGGTAAAACTTTGAAAAATCCTTACTTAGGTGTTATAAAAGAAATGTATCCCATTAACATCCCTTTAGGGTTAAAATTTGCAATAACCTCAGTAAGTGCCTACATTGTATAAAGAAGGGTCATTCTAAATTAATAGGACCATTAATTATTTTTCTCCTTGACACGTTTTAAATCTGCATTTATCCTTTTAGGGGTCTTTAGCCAGAATTTTAGGCTATGCTTCTTTTGTATTTACTATCTACAAATATATACCCTCAAAACTCGAGGAAATGGATAGTTTTCATAGATATAACAAATAAGGAAAATAAAAAGACAAGGAATCCTATTGGCAGCTTACTCATTATCTGAAATATTTCATGGAGGAGATAATTCTTAATTTTTCGGTGATTTTATATAATATGCTCATTGCGCAGAGTAAATCGTGAAAGATTTTGAACATTATCTTCTATGCTTATTTTTACACATTAATCTATCGTAATTTAAATAAAAACGTTCAAGTTTAAATTGGATGTCTAGTTTTTCCTACGTGTAGAAATTAATAGAAACTTTATTTTAAATGCTATAAATAATTTAAAATTTGCCATTCTGGTAAATATTTTCGAAAAAACCTGATAATATAGCAAAAAAACCTTAATAAACATAAAAGAATATTATAAATTAATTGTGGCGTAATGAAATTTTAATATTACCCCACTACTCGCATGATTTTTATTTATCTAATTCCTAATAGATATTTTTGGTAAATGTTTTAGAACCTTCATAAATATGCATTTTTAATAAATTCGTAAATACGATAAGAGAGCGAAATAAAATTATGCTGCTACCTTATTGTTGTTATAAAGTAATTATTGTATATATTTTTAGTATTTAGAAAGTAGTGGAATAATGTATACACATGTATATACGAACGTTTACGAATATTTTGAAAATTATATGTGTTAAAATACAGAAAAAAATTCATAAAGCCAATAGTAAATCACGTGAACGAACATCACGTAATCAATCAACGTAACATTGTGTTTTTGCTAAGTGGCTGATCTAACCTGAGCGATGTCGAATAAAATATATGTATATATATACGTGTAAGCCTTAATGTTTTGTAAAATAACTTTTAATTTGTAATAATACTTCAAAGAGAAAAAATCCGCCTCGTTGTTTTTTGCAGGGAATATTTCAGGAACTGCTAAATAAATTCAGATTAGCTTTATTTCTCCAAGCAAGTATTTTATATGTTTTCGTGTATGCTTTTCCATGTAATATCAAGTATATAATCTCACTTAGCCTCCGAATTAAATAGTGATAGAAGGAGATGAAAGTGCACATGCGTTTTTCATTCGCCGTATTTTTTTCAGATGTTGTGCTTGTGGTAATACAAGTACATAATTTGTAGTATAAAAATTGCAACATATCACTCGTCTTCTCGCTTGAACGAAACATTGCAATGTATTCTACTTAATCAATTTATGAATTGAATCCATATATTTATTTACCAACGCACATCACATAAAATAAAATCATTTTGCAATATTACTATGAACAAAGATTACGGATTTTCTCTAAAAATTTACCATACTCAAATTAAGTGACGAAAATTTATATGGTTTATTTTGAAATTATAGTACCATTAACAGGCTATATATGAATGTCTTATAAAATTGAACGGTGAAGCGAAATTAGCAATTCGATATTTTTTTAGGTATGTACCGTTCAAATATTAAGAGTAAAGAATGTAACCTTTTGGATAAAAATAAGATAGTTCCTTTTTTTAAGAAAAAGCTAATTTACTATGGGTTATGGTTAGATTGAAAGGAATTGCTAATAAAGAGATTATTTCGTAAACTATACAATTAAATGTAGCATTTATAATCTAAATCCTAAAACGTTACTTACCATTTCAAATATTTTTCTACGAAATTTCCTTCCACCCTAATTAATGAACAAATCCATAAAGTTTCAAAAAATTTAATTTTCCTCAAACTTTTGTAAGATATGAAATTTTACGTACAACTGCAAGAAAATATTTTAATAACTTCAACAGGACGTCGTTAAAACTGTACTTGCAGCCGGGCATAATTTAATTCAGAGCGGTGTACGGTGAATGCGGCGCTTGCCGGGAAAGGCTCCACCATTGTAAAGGAATGCCACGACTCTGCTTTCTGCACCTGCAATCGATATGCGTTTTGAATTTTATATTTAATTCAACCGACAGCATAGTTATAAATATATATATATATATATCTATATATATATATATATATATATATATATATATATACATATATATTTAAACATTTTACTCAAATTATATTACAAAGTAAAATTTTAACATAGAGCTTCAAACAAGTTCCGTATTAAAAACACAATTCTCAATTGCATACTTTAGCTCTATATCATGTTATTATGCAGCCAAGGATGAAACCGAAGCCTTTTGGTGAAACCAAGAAGTCAAAATTGAAAATTGAATAATAATCTTTTCTCTCTATTTCTAATCTTTTCTCTAATATTCCATATGTTAGAGAAAAGATATTCCATTTTAGAATATAGTTTTATTTTAGATACAAAGGACTTTTTATTATACTCCAACCTGGCTGCCGTAATTCACAACGTATAATTCATAAGTGATACAATTGATTTTCATATAGACGTACTCATATTTCTATAAATAAAATTTAAATAAAAAGTACAAAAACGCCACATTAATTTGTATTGTTTTTAAAACTTATTTTTGTTCTTATAATGATATGTTTATTATATTATTTCACATATGTCTCTAAAGAAGCAATTAGTTTTTTATTTAAGAATAATGAGGGTATTGAATTTAATAAAAAAAATGACAATAGAATTTGAAACGTAGAAAATTTCAAAAAAGGAATGTATTGTCGGGAGGAAGACTGACTGTAAAATTGAATTAAGCAAGAACTACATAAAAAATGGTCAAAAGCAAATTCCTTTGGATAAAGATTATTTATAAACAATGAAACGAAACTACGTAATGTAGTATTATCTTTCTTGGCTAATAGTCCACCTGAATTTGTTGTAATACAATGAAACCTAGGTCATGGTAAAGAACTTAAAGAAAGTAGAAGTAATACTACATCACGTAGTCTCATTTAATTGAGAATAATGAATTTCTGCAAAATTAACGCCAAATATATTCAATATTAATTACTATAATGTAATCTAATCAGTAATTTAATCTTTATTGCATGCATAATACAATATCTTGAAATTGTAGATTAATATTTATAATACTATATAATATGTCTATACATAACATAACCCTTATATAGGCCAAATTGTATCGCTTTGTCAAAATATTCGAGTCATATTGGTAAGATGAATTGCCTGCTACTTTTTTGAAACGTCATGAACAGAGTTTTTAAAATAATTTGAAAAAATCAAGCGCAAAAATTTATCAATAATAAATCGAAGCCCTTCCGCTAGGGCTTTATAATAAAATACTCTTATTACTATCCGAAATTACACGTATTTTGTTTACTTGTTGGAGGTACAATCTCACGTCTTATGTATTTGTATATGTAATCGCGTTTACCGTCTATTAAGCTTTTTAATACATAACGATTCCAAATTCTTATTCAATGAAATCTATCAAAAAAAAAGATATGAACCTGTAGTAATTAATATTGAATATATGTGGCGTCAATTTTGTAAAAAATGCATTATTCACCATTAAATGAAACTACGTGATGTAGTATTATTTCCACTTTCTTTAAGTTCTTTACCACGACCTAGGTTTCATTGTATTACAACATCTTCAGGTGGGCTATTAGCAAAGATATCTTTTACCACTACCTAGGTTTTGTTGTATTACAACATCTTCAGGTGGGCTATTAGAATCTTTGCTAATATCACGTAGTTTCATTTAATAGTGGAGAACAGAACTATTAAAAGTATTGTGGAGAATTAAATGGTCAGAAATAGTAATTTTGTTTTTGCGTCAGTCGCATTTTGTTTTTGCGTTGTCAGAACAATTGTTTATAAAAAAATATTTTCAGCGTAAAATTTACGCAACTTAGTATTAAAAAAATTGAAATTCCATATTTTTACGCCTCATAAATATAATCTCTCAGATCAAAACAAGGAAGGAACGTACTCAGAATACCGCTCTTAACAATATTCAAAAAAATTAATTTGAATAATTATGCAAAAAGGAGAATTTCACCGGATTGTTTGAAAAATATTTTTCCATAACAGTAAATGAGACATGTCAAGACGAGTGCAGCACTTAAAAAAAAATAAAAATTATTTTTTTATATTTGGTATGAAAACCATAATAAATTGCTAATTCACTTCGAGATCTAAGATAAATACACACAATTACCATTGAAAGAAGAAAGTTTAAAAAAATTTAAAGAAGCATAAAATTATATACGTTAAAAATAGCTGAATGTACAAAGAGAAACCTACATATAAGTTTAAATACGATAAAAGCGATGAGCAATTTTCGTGATCACATTAAAACATAATCGTTGGAAACATTAGCTTCCATTTATGGCGCATAAAACTTCACCGCAGCATTTGTTTTAATAGACAAAGTATAGCCAACATTCTTGCCGGTGTCGAAGTATATGAATAAGAAAATATGTATAACTAAAGTGAGGAATATATTTAACTAATATTTCGTAGAATTATTTCAATCTGTTTGCTGTCTTGATTAAAAATAATTAACCCGATGCAAAAACAAAATCCGTATTTCCTATTCTATTTTATTATATTATTTTATTACTATTCAGCATACTGAATCAGTAAAACATTTAATTTCCTCAATATTGTTACATGAAATTTGTATTGTTGAAAGAATTTAGCAAAAGAAGGCATGCCGTACGAACCTATATTTTTGGATTTTTTTTCTGGACTAAAGCAGGAAATGGGTTATACGCTTGAATGAAATATCGTCTATCTCATTGCTTCTGTTTTCCGATGAAATCGAAAATTATTCGTACTTCAAATCTCCAATTCCACTTCAAGGGTTGACGATGAAGTTTTATGTGGCGTTTGTAAAATAAAGTTTACTGTATATAATTTTACACAATTTTCACAGTTATAGATCATTTAAACTACAGGTTCACCGAGCACGTTAAGGATAAATATCAGCTCCGTCTTTTCTTAAACACAACCAGTGTTTAAGAAAAGCGGAACGATACAAAAATAATTTTTACATTTTCCTTAACTTTCAAACGTGTTTTTTTATTTCATGACCTTAGAGTAACAATAAACTTAGTAGGCCTGTATAAACTTTATATCTCTGTTATATAGTTTGAATAAAAAATTAATGTGTCTGTATCAATTACCTGCCTGAATAGAGCAGAGTTTACGGTTAATTTTATTATTGCTCTAAAAATATCTATCACTTATTTGAAGCACTTTAATTCTTATCACGGTTGAGTCCTAAACTGAAGTGCTACCTACAACAGTTTTATTAGCATTTTCTGCAATCATCTAAAGTATATTCCTTATATCCTAAAGTTTTATTACGCTTTTTATTAATAATTTTTATTGATATTATTTTTATTTTTAAATATATATTGAATTTCATTTTATTTCACGATCGCTAATTATAAATTTATTCCCACAAGGACTTGTTGTCCCTTTATTGATAATTTTATGTAACTATTTAAATACAAAAAAAAATCTTGTTATACTTTGAAATTTTTCCAATTATTGATTTGAGCATTGACCGAATACGCTTTGAAATGGAAAAATATTTTAAATATATAATGAAATATTCCTAATTTCGAACATGTTGAGCCTTTGCTATTAATGTACAGTGATTTATAAGAATGATTGCGAAACAATATTGAGATAAATTTCTCCGGTTACTTTTGTTATTTGTTTATACCGTAATTTTAACTTAAAAACTGGGAATGATCAAAAAACTAATAAAAATAAAAATATTTTCTCATTATCTTTAATTTTTTATGAGTTTCAAAAGTTTATATCTTTTATTTGATATAACAGGGTCATCTTGATCATATATAACAAAACAAAGTTTTACAGCAAGCGACGTAGTCCGTTCATTTGTTTCCTTTTAAATTAAGAAATATTACTTATTTAATGAATTTTTTTTCTGGAATGAGTTATGATATTATAACGACAAGTGAATAAAATATAAATATATAAAATCTACAAAAATAACACTGTGATTTCATTAACTTCTCAGAAAGTTTCGACAAAAATAAACGAAAACAAAATTAAATTTTGATAATATGAGACATAAAAAGGCATAAATAAAAGTTAGTTAAACACTTACTATTTTAAAGTGCAAAATATATATTGGAAACAACTACGAACAATATTTTATAATAATCTATTTGGTATCAATTTCCCGTCGCCTATTAAAGGTATAGTCAGTATAGAGCCCCGATTCTTTTTAATGCTGATTATAATATTTTATCACATATTGAGTAAGGGATTTATTTATTATTTTTCAAAGTAATCTTTGTGGAATTCCATGACTCATTTCGTTTGATAGCTTCACCAAGAGCGGCAGTCGCACTGTGTCCGAAAACCACATACCTCGCCTCTTTTACTTATAGAAATGAATAGAAATTATAATTGCAAGTTCAAGCGTAGGATCCATAACTTCTACATTCGACATAGTTGAATATTTGGCCGTTCGTATGGTTAAGCAACCAGAAGTGTTCTCGAGATGAAATTGGATTATTAGACTGCGGTAACTTTTATTTTCCAAAACAATTATTGCACAATTATTTGACCGCTGGAAGATTGAGTCTTCATTCTTCTTCCACTTTGCCAGTGACATTATCGAATACAGACAGCATTTGGTTGCTATCTATCAAATTTTTTTACGTATCATGATGCTAATTAATACGTCAGTTTTTTGTGCTTCTTTCAAATCACGAAGTATCGACGAAACACAAAGCTTCCTGACGCCTAATTTTTTCAATTAATTTTTATTAAGAACTGAATAAAACTAATAACGTGGTGTAGTAATATTTTTACTTTATTTAAAATTATTAACCACAACCTAAGTTTGGTCGTATGACAACTTTTTCTGGTGGGCAATGAGTAAAATTTTCTGTGCTAATCTCATAGCAATGCTTAAACTTAGTCGAATCTGCTGATAAATTACTTTCCTATCAGTCTCCATCCTCAACGGACGAAACATCGATTTTATCTTCATCTGTAGTTGCTTGTCTTCATTTGTTGCGTATGTGTCATGCATTGTGTGCGTTGCATTGTGTGCGTGAGTGGCTCATGAAACCACTTATAAAAAATAGTGCGGGAAAAGTTTCATCATGAAATGCCTATCAAAGTTGGTTGTAACGTTGTTATTAATTGAGACTAAAGCCAAAGTAATAAAAACCAAGACATGAAAATGTCTAATTTTAATTAATCGTGATGAGATATGCACAATTTTCAAATTGCCTCCAAATCCTAAAAACAAAAACAAATTAAATTTGAACCTATTCCTTTATTATTATTGGTCTCTGATTAATTATTACTTTTATTGTAATTATTGTATTATTAATATTGTTATTCTAAGGATTTCTAGCGCTTCCAATGAATAATAAGTGAAAGGTGTGACAAGCAATTTGAATCAATTATCAATAAGGTTATTACTTGATTTGCGTAAAATAGCAATGAAAATAATTACTTTCATTATTTTTATATTATTATAATTATTTTAGCTAAATAAGTATCTATGGCTTTTGAGCAAACCCTATACCCCAATAATCCCATAACATTCTACCTTGGCGGATGCCAAAATGATAAAAAAAAGCTTAAAAACTCTGATCAAAATCGATTTGTTATATATTATAATATATTTCGAATGCTTTTAAAATGAAGAGAAGAGGACAGTTATAGAACTACTTTGTTGTAAGTCTGCCGGTCTTTTTGTTTTTCAAGTCCCTTTTTCTCATGACCGACCAAATAGTTGATGTTGAAAGTATTGTGAAATAAATATACTGCAAAAAATGTTGAACCAAATTTCTAACTCGGTGGAATAACAGATACGGTCCTACAAATATTACATACTTCACCACAACCCATTCATTAAAACTGCTAAGGGTACTTCCCTATGTTCAAGAATCATGAAATTTGGTGAAAAACTCGTAGTAGAAGTAAAGGGAAAAATCTGAAATTAATTAATTTATGATATTTCTGCGAAATTATTACATAACAAACTAAATCTCCTTTTTAACGTATATTTTTAAAATATTTACTTTCTAAAAATTTTCGATAACTTGATATAATGGTGCGGAAGTTTCAGTGTTCAGAGTTTTCAGTGTTCGAATTCAACTTGCACTTGACCATCTCCTTAGGATGAATCCATTAGGATTTGATCAAATATCGTTTTTTAGTCCACAGGTAGCATAATATAAAATGATATGCTTTACTTCATAGCAAAATTTTATTTTTTATTTAGAATTGTTTGGGAAAATGTTTTAGGAACAAATCAGTTAACTTGTCCAAACAAAACTACGAATTTGTGAAGTTACTTTTAAACAGAATAAAATTTAAAAAAATGGTTTGTTTGAATTTTCATAGAAAGTTTTACAAATACGATATATTTAACTTATAAAATACTTGATCTTCATTTTCACAAAGTAATTCTCATATTGCAATGAATTTTTTTTAAGTTTCTCTGTTTCTTGTTCCCTGAAAAGATGTATTAAAAATGCCTTACATCGAGATATACAAGTATAAAAACATGAGAAGTAGAGTATGAATACCATTTTTTGGGGTCCAATAAGTCTTCAATAATATATATTTCGAAATTTAAAAAATGTGAACATAGGTAATATTTTTTTACGTTTCAGATTCAAGTATGATATGAATAAAAAAAATTATAAAGGGAAAGAAAAATGTTTTTATAGCTCAGTATTATTCACTATAAAATAAAAAGTATAAACGCACACCAAAACATCACATGCATCCACTAACGCAAACAGTTTTACCACTACGCCACATATTAAGAAATTAAATACAACTAACGACGGTACTAAATCTAAGATATAAAACGCGATCATAGTCAATTCTGCTACAAAAAATGGATAATAAAAAATACTGCCAATATAATACTACAAAGAACTAAACGTGATGACCTAGTTGCTACAAAGATTATGAATCGTTTTATTGGCTTCATTATTTTACATGTATTACATGTATTTTAAGAGTATCAGTAAGATATTATTCGTAGATTTGATAAGTGATTCACAAATTTTGAATGACGTCGATGGTCACATATTTCTCTATTTCATTGTGTTAATGAAAAGCATTCACAAAAAAATCTCTCATTTCATTTGACATATGTACGATATCACGCAAAACCTATTGGACGACTTTTTTAAATTAGGTATAGTAATAGCATATACCCAGGAGCAATATACAAGAAAAAACATTTTTTTTTCTAATTACACGAGAATGAAATCATGGGCACAGCTAGTAACATTTATAAGAATTAATGTTAAATATATTATTTGGTATACACAGTAGCTGAAGAGATAATTAATTGTTAAAGTAATAAACAGAAATCTTGATAAATTTTAAGTCATCGAAACAATCCGAAAAGTAAATAGAAATCTTAATAAATTTTAAGTCATCAAAACAATTGTAGTTAGCCATAAAAGTAGGATATATATATTACTAATCGGTATATTAAAGACATTATATCAAAATTACCGCTATATTAACAAAACATATTGTTGTCAACAAAACCTTGTTATCTGAAAACTATATTAATCTGACTCGTCTCTCAGTAGCTGTACTATAGCTATTTAAAGAATAAATACTGGAGGAATATGTTTGTTTATAATAAATATGTTACAATCCAGACGCAGTAATCGTTACTTATATTTTCCTTGTGTAATAATTAATGTATATATATAGTATAGACAATAAAGATAAATGTTAATGTTCTTTTATGCATATGGTAGTTATACCATACTATAAAGTAATTTTAAACAATATCTCAATTTACAAATTATTGCTTAAATACCAATGAAACATATTTTGTCACGTTAGAAACTTCTAAATTGGAAATATAACTAGATCTAATTATAGTAACAACGTACATATAAAATACCGCAGCTCGAGAACAGTTATTTACTAGTCACAAATTTTCTAATACACGCGTAGAGATGCCGTTTTTTGGCGTGCCACAAATTTTTAACTTATGCCTATTATCTTGAACGCTTACATTATTTTGTAACTAAAAGGAAAACATGTGTTTTTTTATTTTTTTTAACTAGTTTTATTTATTTTGGAATATGAAAATTACATCGATACAATAATAATAATTATTAATGTTATTCCAGTTTTCATTCGAATTTTCTACACTAACCAGGCCAGCGAACCAGAATGGCTTCGTACAATCATTTATTTTCAATAACTTAGTGTTTATTTACTCTCACAAAAATTATAAAAGTAAACTTTTTTAAGTAAATATACTTTGCATCGAAGCGTCAAATTGCCATAACTACATATTTTAATACTTAGAATATTAAAAGACTTATATTTAATTGGTCGATTAGGATAAAACATAATCTATATATTACCTTAGAGTCAATAGCATCCACCAGTAAAAACGTCATAAAAATTTTTTTAGTTGTTCTTGGGCAGTACGTGAACAAATAAACATGCTTACAGGCACAAATTAAAAAAAAAATAGTTTTGTTTTGTATTACTTTTGTTATTTAACCCTTTATATTTTTTTCGTAAATGTCTTTAGTGTATAGGCAGGTCCATTCTATAGTTTTACGATCAACGTACATAATCTTTCACCCAAAGAAAACAGGTGACTCAGGAATAACATCGGCTAATTTTTCCCAACTACTATTAAAATGCAAAACTGTATTTGTTCGCCCTTCTTTCACGTCACAACGTGAATTTATGCATAAATGCCAGGTGAACCAGGAAATTGCACAGGCTACTTTTTGTTCTGGAAAATCTCATCCTAATAGTGTAAACCTGACTAATGTTATAAATGTCAAAGTGTTTATTTGTACTTCTTTCACGTCGAGCCAGAGTATAGGATCAAAATATTTTTGCTTAAATATAGTGACCTGGGAAATAATACAAGATACATTCCATTTCGGGAGATCTTATCCTAATATTACAATCCTAACTAATAGTTTCAATGCAAAAGTATGTTTGTTTGTTCCTCTTTCCCGTCACAAACAAGCAACAGATTGAGGTGATTTTTTACAAATATAGCTAGAAGATAATGTGGTCTATTCCTGTTTTTGCAACATTTTATTACTTCGCAAAAATTCTTATTTAAAATAAAAAAGTATGCAATTCTAACAACAAAGCAACGTTGTAACAGAGTCACAGATAGGCCGTTTTAAATTTTCATTCGTATTGTAAAGTAGCGAAAAAAAGCTTAGCGTTTAATTTTCTTTATTCAGTCTAGACTGAAGTTCATATTTTACTGTATTGCTATAAGTTTTTAACCATAATTACGTGAGCGAAGCCGCGGGAAAAGTTAGTACTTATATAAATCGTTTTTTTAAACGTTTCCTGTACCAACTTTGAATAAATTAGTGTCATTCTAGAATGTTATCTTGGTTTTAAATTTTCATAAAAAACAGGATACGTCGTGGCGTTTAATACGTTCACATAAATCCTTTATAATTCAAATATTTTCTAGAATTCACTTACTAAAATAATTTACTACAATGAGTAAGTGAAATGAAATAAACAATCGAGTAAACGTAATAAAATTGAAACTAATAATAATAAGTCTGAGAGATAAATAATATGATTATAATATAACGATATGATATATATATATACATATATATATATATATATATATATATATATATATATATATATATATATATATATATATATATATGATATACATATATGTATATATATATATATATATATATATATATATATATATGTATATATATATATATAACGGATGACAGTGGTAGAGAAACATTAAAATTATAATATTTATTTGCATATACAACAAATACTTCAGAAGTAGTAATGAGTATTATATAATTTATGATTGTGCCCATATTACATTTTTTCTTATTACAATTAATTAATTTTTGAATATCAAATTCGTCGAAACACTTAAAATATATAGGAAAAGTTAGTTAAAAATTAAGTCTACTAATCAAATAAGCGTATTTATATATGTGTATGTACGTATATATATATATATATATATATATATATATATATATATATATATATATATATATATGTATATATATATTTATATAATATTTATATAAATATACATATATATATATATATATATATATATATA